>CM065809.1:64753000-65499875 GCA_033398695.1 Orobanche coerulescens
ACACCTGCCGACAGCCTTACAGCCGTATCCGAACCTGACTTACGGGCGTAACTCTCCTTCGTCTAACACACCTGCCGACATCCTTACTGCCGTACCCGCACACCTTACAGGCGTAACTCGGACAATACGTCCGTATCCGGCCAATCTTATGGACGTAAGCCCCCTTCGTCGAAAATGACCAGGTACCCAACCTGTAACGTATGGTCGTATCCGGCTAAGCCTTACGGCCGTATCACCCTCGCCTTACGGCCGTATGCCGCAACCCTTACGGCCGTATGCCGCAACCCTTACGGCCGTAACTCGCCTTCGGCCAAAAACGCCTGGGCACCCTGCTCGACACGTACGGCCGTATCCGGCCAAGCCTTACTGCCGTACCGCCTAACTTACGGCCGTATGTCGAAATACTTACGGCCGTAAGTCCCGCTCGTCCAAAATGGCCTGAAAACAACGAATGTCTATTACGGCCGTATCCGACACTCCTTACGGCCATAACTCGTTGCTGGACAAGATGAAAATCCGACAACTCCGATTTCTCGCTACAATTGATGAATGATTCGACATACCATACGTATGAGAAAGTGAACAAGTCCAACACATGCCAAAAATGATACTTCCAGCATAAGGCTACCAATCACGATGATAATGACCCATTTTGACACTCAAACGGAGATGAAATGACGATCGGTAACTGATACACGGTTACAACATGCCAAATGAACGCAAATGAATGAATCATGAATGATGAGTGATTATTAATGAATGAAAATTACTGAGTGATAATTACTGACTGATAATTACTGAATGATAATGAATGAATTACATCCGGGTATTACATACTCCCCCCCTTAAAAAGAGTTTCGTCCCCGAAACTATGGGTCAAACAACTCGGGATAACTCTCCCGCATACTCTCCTCGGTTTCCCAAGTAGCCTCTTCGACTCCATGTCTAGACCACTGAATCTAGACCAAAGGAATCGTCTTGTTCCTCAATTGTTTGATTCGCCGCTCTAAAACTCGTATAGGACGCTCCTCATACGAATGATCATCCGCGATGTCGATTTCTTTGAACTGAAGTATGTGAAACACATTATGAATTCGGCTCAACGCCAGAGGTAAATCCAATCAATAAGCTAACTCCCCTACTCGATCCAGAATCTCAAATGTTCAATGAATCTCGGACTCAACTTTCTCCGTTTTCCGAAACGGAAAATACCTCGACTCGGGGATACCTTGACCAAAACGTGGTCACCCGTATCAAACTCTAGTGGTCGACGACGATTAAGTGCATATGATTTCTGTCGACTCTGAGCTGTCAACATACGACTCCTTATCAACTACCTTCTCACGGGCGGTTATAAGCGTATCGGGCTCGGTGCTGATTGATTCTGATAAGTCATCCCAACACAAAGGAGATCGACAACGATGACCGTACAAGGCCCCGTAAGGTGCTATCTTAATCGCAGCATGCCACTATTATTGTACGTGAACTCAATCAACGGTAATTGGGCTTCCCAATCGTCTTTCCAATCGAGGACGCATGCCTCAACATGTCCTCCAATGTCTGAATAGTCCTCTATGATTGTCCGTCGGACTGAGGATGAAAAGTGGTACTGATATTAAGCTGAGTTCCCATAGCACGATGAACTGATTTCCAAAATATTACACGAATCGTCCGTCACGATCGGAAACGATACTCTTAGGAGTACCATGCAATCTCACTATCTCTTTGATGAACAACTGGGCCAGTCTCTCGGGACCCCACGTATCCTTAATCTCAAGGAAATGAGCTGACTTAGTTACGCGGTCCACAATCACCCAGATTGTGTACATGCCATGACGATTCGTCGGTAAACTCGTGATGAAGTCCATAGAAATGTCTCCCTACTTCCAATCTGGAATGGGGAGAGGTCTCAGCATACCCGCCGGTAGCTGAAGTTCTATCTTGACTTGCTGACATGTTAAGCATCTCGAAACAAATTCTGCGACTTCTCGCTTCATATTACTCTCCCAGTAATTTTGTTTCGAGTCCTTGTACATCTTGCTAGACCCTGGATGAACGGAAAAAGGGGTAACATGAGCTTCTCTCAAAATCGAGTTTTTCAACTCGTCATTAGCCGGTACCCATAACCGATTCTTAAGTCGCAAAAGTCCATTCTCGTGGACCACAAATCCAGGGCTTTCCCTTGAGCCACATCCCCACGGAGGCGCAACAATGATGGGTCTGAACCCTGATTCACTCTAATTGCCTCCTCAAGTGGCGATGAAATCTCTAACATGCAAAGTTGCCCTTGCACTCGCTGAAGCCAGACCTCGATCTCGGGTCTAAGGAATTCCTGCTGAAGCTCCTTCTGAACTGTTAAACGAGCAAGTATCTGCTCCTGAACGGACTTACGACTTAAGGCATCGGCGAAAACGTTCGCCTTGCCCGGGTGGTAAAGTATCTCAATATCATAATCTTTGATTAGTTCCAACCGCCGCCTCTGTCGCATATTTAACTCCTTCTGAGTAAATATATACTTCAACTCTTGTGATTGGTGAATAACTGACAGGTGACGCCATAAAGGTAATGACGCCAAATTTACAACGCGAAAACCACGGCTGCTAGCTCCAGGTCGTGGGTCGGATAATTAACTAGCTAATCCGAGGAAACTTCGGATTTCCTTAACATTCTTCAGAGGTTGCCAATCTCGGATAGCCTCCGTCTTCTGAGGGTCGACACGAACTCCGTCTGATGAAATTACATGCCCGAGAAATGTCGCTTCGGACATCCAGAACTCACATATGAAAAACTTTCCATAAAGTTGCTCTCGTCTCAACATGTCGAGAACCTGATGAAGGTGAAGCTCGTGCTCCTCCCAGTCATGAGAATAAATTAAAATGTTATCAATAAAGACAACCACGAACTGATCCAAAAAGTCGATGAAGACCCGATTCATTAACTCTATGAATACCGCAGGTGCATTAGTGTATTAATTAACTCCACAAACTCATAATGGCCATAGCGTGTTTGAAACGCCGTCCTCGCGAGATCCGACTCTCGAATTCGCAACTGATGATATCCAGATCTTAAGTCGATCTTGGAAAAATACTGAAGTTCCCTGAAGTTGACCTAAGAGATCATCGATGCGGGGTAGAGGATACTTATCCTTGATCATCATCCTGATCAACTCCTGATAATTAATACACATACGAAACGAACCATACTTCTCCTTGACAGATAACACTGGTGCTCCCCACGGGGACGCACTCGGTTGGAGATAACCTTTCTCGAACAATTACTCAAGTTGAATCTTCAACTCCTGCATTTCGGTCGGGACCATCCGGTATGGTTCCTTCGATAACGGGGACGTACCGGGCTCCAACTCACTCGTGAATTCCACAACTCTTTGTGAAGGCAAACCAGGTAACTCGTCTGGGTAATACATCGTCAATCGATGATAATGATACCACGAATGATTGAACATTTAGATTGCCCTAGAACGGTCAATCGAAGAAAATGATACAATGAATGATTGAACAACTCGATTGTCTTAGAACGGCCAATCGATGAAAATGATACCATGAATGATTGAACAACTCGATTGCCTTAGAACGGCCAATCGATGAAAATGATACAATGAATGATTGAACAATTAGATTGCCTTAGAACAACCAATCGATGAAAATGATACCATGAATGATTGAACAACTCGATTGCCTTAGAACGACCAATCGATGAAAATGATACAATGAATGATTGAACAACTCGATTGCCTTAAAACGGCCAATCAATGAAAATGATACAATGAATGATTGAACAACTCGATTGAGGAATTTCTCTGCTTCCATCATATTAATAATTCTTCTGGAACAACGGGGATTACCTCCCTGAAATACACACTCGACTCCAACGACTGGAATGATAGTGACCAAACGCTTACGAACACCGAGGATAGTATCATGACGATCCATCCAACTAATACCCAATATTACATTGTCTTTAGATAAATCCACCACTATTAGGTCCACCAACCAATCGTGGTCATTAAGCTTACTTCGGTATGATTTCCGAAAATTCTTCCATCGTTAGGTAGACCGATGATATGAGGTCCACAATCAATAGGGCTATCCAAATTAAGTCTATTCAAACATGATTCGGAAATGAATGAATGCGATGCACCAGTATCAAAAAGGGTACACACAGGTTGAGATAAAATGCGAGTATACCTGAGGTCATTCGGGCCTCCGGATCGTCGGTCCTCTTCATCTCGTGAATCCGGGACTTGCTGGCCCCCGAACCGGACGCTCCCGTCTGATACATATGAGCTCCGCCTTTATTCGCTCCTATCGTTTTAAATGACACTGACTGAGTAGCTTGAATTTGAACGGCCAACTGCTTCGGGGCCTGAAATGCTGCCGGAGTATTCTTGGAGTCTCTTCGGCAAAAACGGGCCTTATGCCCAGCAATTCCGCATTTAAGGCACGTGATAGTCTGCCTCGGGCACTTGGTGCTGACATGACCCGGTTCTCCACAATTAAAACAGATGATGGCTGAGCTGGCCGCCCGGGACTGAGACTCCGTGGATTTAGGCGCCATAGGAGGCCGCACGGAAAAAGTAGGGCCCGCACGAGGTTTCTTGTAGGTAGACTGACCGCCTTCGGACTGATTACGCTTCGTTGATTTCCTGCTGACATATGGAGGTTGTTGTTCCGCAATTTCCTTAGCAGCAGGCTCACACGGAAGACTTCTCTCAATTAGCTCGGCCATAGTGGCGCAATGACGATTAAGCAATTGCATATGGGTCATCATGACCTGCATAAAAGTGAGTGGATCAACCCGAACATCTTCCGATCGAGCGGAGTCCTGGTTACGGTTTCCCGATAGTGAGTGATTACTCCCCGGGTTTCGGCCCGCACCGCGGCCTCTCCCCGTGCATCCCCTGACAGCTCTCTCCATACTGAAGTAGGAAGGTCGCATGATAATCATACATCTCGTATGAGTACCGCATTATGATTTACGTCATGAAATGATGAAAATGAGCATACGCGCTCTAATACAGTGATTATATGAATGATTAACTGAGGTGACATGATTATCTGATGAAATTCTTGAAATGAGTATCTTAAACAAGTTAACAAGATTAATGATATGATCTTCCAGATCAACAACTGAGTAATGAAATGAATTGAGTAATTAATGAGTTAACATGATCGTCCTGATCATCAACTGAGTAATGAAATGAATTGAGTGATTAATGAGTTAACATGATCGTCCTAATCATAATGAATGATGATGTTTGAGGATTATTAATTAATGAATGATGAATGAATGATTATTGCCAGAAATTATACCATGGCGTTAGAAATCTTACAGTTCTTTGGTCTGAATAGCTCGGCTCTTGCACAGGTCACACGTGACGCGAAAGTCCAATGATACTAGTCTGATGAACGATGATTTCAAATGAGACATGACTCGGAAGGTAGTATTCAAAACCACGCTCTGATACCAACTCTGTAACACCCCAAACTAGGCGGATATTATAGTGCCGTGGATCCCCGACTGGGACCCACCCGACGAATGAAAATAATGAATTAAATAATATAATTATAGTACCGAACCACATTATATTACCAAATACTCTGATGAGGAGTTCAAGTACAACACACCAGGACAATACCGAATACTAGTATATTTTATATGAAGATAAAATACAAAATACTGAATGAAACGGAGTATCAAATTGAGAATCTGCAGTGGAAAATAAATGACAACAACATGAATGACTGAAAAGATCGGGGGCCCCTACTAGTATCACTGGGACTCCTCGCCGTCAACATGTTATTCCCGTACTTTTGCCTTGCCATGACCTGAAAACAAAATCCCCAAACGGGGTCAGTTACACAGAACAACAATCCTCAAGAGTTGAATAAGCACAATCATATATATATATGCTGTATAAACCACAAGTTCGATCAAAAATGAATCGGTTAGATTATAACCCAAACTTGTTGAAAACATACGCAATCGAACATGCTGTATGAATCAACTACGGTACGGCTCAAAGGGTGGCGCCACACTACGCCCGGGATGGATATGTGTCCGTGCACAAGCCACCAATGAGTATCGATCGAATACACATGTGGTCTTGTACCTAATCAGTCTCACGGAGCAATCGACTCGTGTGCACGGTCCAATGTGAGGCCACCAACCAACACACGACTTAAATGTGCCCGACATGAAAATCCTACACATACCAACCGGCACGCCAGTATGACCCGGAATGCCACGAGATAACAAAGTGACATCGAAATCAATAATGACTCACCGAGATGAAATGATAGTAAAATGAATGACAGCTCAATGAAATGATTGGAACCGCTGCTCTCATGATCAAGTGATTAATTGACAATTACAAGTCTCAATACGGTTAATACATTATGAATGAATTATGATTATGAATGAACAACAACGAAAGGAATGAATATCCTTTTAACCGAGTAAGAATTAACTTACACAACACCGATGAAGAATGTCCTTCCACGAACAAACATCCTAAATGAAATGTCGGTCGTTCGAACAACCTTGAATAACACAATATCGAACAATCCGTTCAACATATGAATCAAACACGATGATAATCAACTCAAAACATCGATACGACTAAACTAAGTTCATTGGGGCATTATATCAAACACGTTGTGACCAATCTCCGATTGTTTACAATCAATCCTCAATTATACCAACATTAAATCCACAAGAAGTGTTTCAAACCAACAAAACATCTTCAATACGATCAATAATCCAAGATGAATATCCAAAATCGTGATTACAACAACAATTAATCGAAAACCCCCAAATCCAACTCAATATTCAAAGTGTTCTTGAATAATCCTTCAATAATCCAATGAATAATCATACATATCCACAATCATGTGTACATCACTTCATACAACATGATTTAAACATCTAAAACATCATATCTTAATACAAAATCGAAATCCAAGATGTTGAAGAATATTACCTTAGAAGATCCAAACACTTCGATCCGATGAAAACGTGTTAAATCGACTATCCAAGCTTCCCAACGAATCCAGATGATGAAATCCGAACACACTAGTGATTTTTAATGACAAAATATCTCCCTCAAGCTCTCTCCCTCGGAATAAAGTGAAGGAAATGAGAAAAATGAGGAAAAGTCCCGTCCAAGACATATATAAACTGCCAGAAGTTACGGTCGTAACTTGGCCTTCTTATGGCCGTAACATCCTAGGTCAACGGCCTTACGGCCGTAACCATCCAACTCGTACGGCCGTAACTCGGCTTCGTCCAAACACCTGCCGACAGCCTTACGGCCGTATCCGAACCTGACTTACGGGCGTAACTCGCCTTCGTCTAACACACCTGCCGACATCCTTACAACCGTACCCGCACACCTTATGGGCGTAACTCGGACAATACGGCCGTATCCGGCCAATCTTACGGGCGTAAGCCCCCTTCGTCGAAAATGACCAGGTACCCAGCCTGTAACGTACGACCGTATCCGGCCAAGCCTTACGGCCGTATCTCCCTCGCCTTACGGCCGTATGCCGCAACCCTTACGGCCGTAACTCGCCTTCAGCCAAAAACGCCTGGGCACCCTGCTCGACACGTACGGCCGTATCCGGCCAAGCCTTACGGCCGTACTGCCTAACTTATGGCCGTATGCCGAAATCCTTACGGCCGTAAATCCCGCTCATCCAAAATGGCCTGAAAACAACGAACGTCTATTACAGCTGTATCCGACACTCCTTACGGCCGTAACTCGTTGCTGGACAAGATGAAAATCCGAAAACTCCGATTTCTCGCTACGATTGATGAATGATTCGACATACCATACGTATGAGAAAGTGAACAAGTCCAACACATGCCAAAAATGATACTTCCAGCGCAAGGCTACCAATCACGATGATAATGACCCGTTCCGACACTCAAACGGAGATGAAATGACGATCGGTAACTGATACACGGTTACAACATGCCAAATGAACGCAAATGAATGAATCATGAATGATGAGTGATTATTAATGAATGAAAATTACTGAGTGATAATTACTGACTGATAATTACTGAATGATAATGAATGAATTACATCTGGGTATTACATAACAAACCCGGCAAATCTTGTGTTATTCACACCCCCGCGGAAAGTGCTCCCGCAAATTTGTTTGTTGTCCGTCCATTCCAGCAATATTCATCTTCAGATAAATATTTCGGGCAACAACAATTAGCGCTAAAAGGAGGGCATCTAACCCTCAATTTTTTATTCCTACCGTCTCGAAAACACTCACTGTTCTCCGGGGTATATACCTGAAGAAACACTCACTGTTCTTCAGAGAAAGCTTTCAGAATCATGACTTCTGCCTCCTCATCGAAGAAATCCATTGGCCGATCCGCCAGACCCCTCGTTCCGTCGCAGTCCGAGCCACAGCCAATGGCGGAGGGTAGCCGCCGCGGTTCGAGACGCTCGATCCCGCCCCTGAGGGATGGCCCAAGTCTCTCGCTCGATCAGTTCCAAAACGCGGGACAGATCGAGGAGGCCATGGCCATCCTACAGGAGCGACGGAGTGCTCTTGACGCGCCTCCCGCTATCACCCCCTCGGCCATCCGCCGGATGACCAAACAGAAGTACAAGGCATTGCTGACCGAGCGATCGCCAGGAGGCTCCCATTCGCAAGAAGAGGCGCTCACCAGCCGGGGCACCTCTGTTTTCGATCGCCTAGGCAGCGACCCATCTTGGCGACCGGGGTAGTCCGGCCCCAGCCACGAGACAACGGAGCTCGAGTCCGTCACCAGGAGTTCGGCATATCCGACTCCGAGAAGGCCGACCAGCCATCTGGCTCCCCCTCGCCAAATAGTCGAGGTCGGCAGCAGCGGAGTCAGTAGATCGGTACACGATGCCCTCAGCTCCCGCTCCCAAAGCTGATCCACGAGCGGCCATGCTACAGCGATGGCCGCGATGCAACGCCAGCTCGACGACATGAAGGCGCTCCTGTAATCTAGGGCAGGCGCCAAGAACAAGATCGCCGGGCCGAGCGAGACGCTCGCGGTCCACATTGAGCTCGCCCCCGTGCAACATAAGATCGCTCCTCCGCAAACACCCTCATACGAGGGGAGATCAGACCCCGAAACACACCTAAGCAAATTCAACATCTACATGACCGGGTGTGGGGCATCAGACGCGACCAGGTGCCGAATGTTCCCTCTGACGCTGGACGACCTTGCCCACAGGTGGTACGCCTCATTGCCGCCTCGGTCCATCGGCTCCTTTAATCAACTGGCGAGCAACTTCACAGCGCATTTCGCCACCAGGGTCGCTCGGCCAGAAGGTCCCCATCGCATGATGCAAATCAGGCAAGGGGAAGAAGTGTCCGACTCGGACTACATCGACCGGGTAGATGAGATCATCCTCAACGGCGAGCCCGTAAGCGATGATATCGCCCTATACACGGTCCTAGGGGGGTTCCATGGTCTTTCGCCTATGTTCAGGCATCTTACGAATGACCAACCCACGACCTACGCGATCTTCCGCGCTAGAGCCGCAGACTTTCTGGCCAGGCAAAGGTTTCTTCTGAGCCTATGAGCAGCGCGATCGGTGCCCAAACGACGATCTCCAGTCTTTCAGCTCGATCGCCAGCATCAAGCAACACCATCAAAACCGGAGGACTCGTTCGCCATCTACAGTTCACCATCTAACATGATGGACTAAGGCACGAGATCGCCTCCACCGCACAACGTACACCGTCGAAGGTCGGCATCCACGTGACGATCCGAGGTGGAAGAGTGCAGCCATGGTCCTGGTAGTCGATGGAACCGGCTGCTTCGGCCATGCAAGGTCCCTTTGGGCCAAGATCGCCCGCCCTTCGTTTAAATACGAGGTCGGCATAGTCTGAGGGCCCTCCAAAACTAATCAGTGGACACGATCGCCCGCCTTCAAAGGTTCATCATCTAACATGGTGAACCTGGACAATGCGACGCGTCACTACCCCCGTCTCAACGTACACCGTCGAGGTTCGCCATCTTCATGGCGGGCCGAGGTGGAAGTAGAGCTAACAAGCCACGGAAGTGGAGTTGATTAATCCGACGATGCCCCGCACAAGGACTCCTCTAGACCAAGACCGCACGCCCTTCGTTTAAATACGAGGCGAGGCGCAGCCTAACAGAGGACTCTCACAATAAAATGAGTCACGAGACAGACAATGTCGTTCGCACATAAGACACGGTCATGGAGTCAGTCCATCGAACTCCGCGACTGTGCACGATTCCTCAACAACGAAGCAATCATGTTTCTTCGAGGGATCGGCCAATGTTGTTTTTTGTAGGTACAAGACCGAAAGATAGCTAGCCAATCGACCGGATCGCCCGTCCTCATCCTACGCGATCGCCAGCAAGAACCGCCTCGCCCCATGTCTTCAGCATCGGAGCAAGCTGGGGGGCAATTGTTGTGTCGAGAATTATACTCCTCGACCGGCAGTCGTCTCAGAGACCTGGCGACCTAGCCTTAGCCCGGCATCCAAGGCAGAACTGCCGACCAAAGGCCTGGCGACCTAGCCTTAGCCCGGCAGCCAAGGCAGAACTGCCGACCAGAGGCCAGGCGACCTAGCCATAGCTGAACAGCCAAGACAAATCGGCCGGCCGAAGGTCCCAGGACAAGTCTCGGTGCCGAGCGATCGACATCTAAGACGATCATCTCTCGGTACTTGGCGATCGACTCCTGGTGGCCGACTAGCAGACGATCATCTCTCGACACTTGCCGATGCCGACCCCTGGTGACCGCCTCATGCCGCTCGAAGCCGATGATCATCCAGTCAGCAAAGGCCGAAGCTCAGGACAGAACCCATGTGCAGTGCCGAGACAAGATCCGCATTTCATGGATCATTGACCACAGCCTGTCAGCATCTTTCCACCAGTCGACAGGCCCGCCGAAAGGTGTCAGTAGGACCGTCCGTGACAGCAACTCCGGACGCATGCTGGTGTTAGGCGTATTTTTGTGCGCTTATTTATCATTAGTTTGTATCCATCTTGAGCCTAAAAATGCATAAATGAGCTTTCAATGCACTATTCTTATATGTTTTGCTGGAAATTGGAGTCCGGAAGCTCGAACAACGAAAAACGGGCGAAAACAATAATTTTTGGTCATGGACTGCGGCACAAACCAAGTGAGCGGCACACGAAGACAACCAGCGAGCCCCGAGTGGACAGTACCGTGAGCCACGGCACAGCTTATGTGAGCCGCGGCCCAGGAAGAAAAAAAAGGCGCCCAGGCATGGGGCGCTGAACGTGTGAGCCGCGGCATAGATTAAGTGAGCCGCGGCCCACAGGGCGGTTTTGCTGAGACTTCCGCGTTTCTTTGCCGTTTTTGGAGCAGTTTTCGACCGAATCACACGGACGCGTTTTGGAGGCTGATAACAGTTATAAATAAGGGTTTAAGGGCTGAAGACAAAGGGGAAGAATCATCAACTCGGAGGTGGATCGATAGCTAGGGCGAAGAACACAAGGAGGAGATTTGTGGGCGACGACAAGACCACGGATTTCTTACGGTTTTTCTTAATTTTTCCGCATATTAGTTTCTAGATCTGTTCTAGTAGGATTGTGATTGTAGCCGATTACATGACGGTTTGATTTATTTATTATTATTTTGATTCATTCGTTATTCGTCTTGAATTGGATTTTCTCATTGTTCTTAATGCTTTTTAATTGCCTGGCCAACAGTTGAATTGTTTTGAATGTCTTTATGGATTCGGGAGATGAAATTTAGGCATAGTTCTTGTGAGAATAATCATGATTGCCGTGAGATAGGGATATACTTATGGGAATTGTGAAGCCTATTTATTGTGGGAATTCTTGAACTGTTTTAGCTATTAATTATCTAATTCGAATAGGAATATATCGAGTTAATAATTCGTAGTATTTTCTATCGACCTTGGGAAAGGCTTTAGAATAATTTAGGAATTCCTGGCTTACAATCAATTGAATAAAAGTGAATTGAATTGAATAAAAATCATTCCTGATTGTTTGAGGTGAAAATCATAATCCTACACCCTTATTATTATTATTATTATTATTATTACTATTATTATTTATTTTTTCTGCAATTAGTTTAGATATAAATTCTATTTAATTGTTCTTCAAATAAAATTACGAGTCGACTATATTTTGGTACTTAGTGAAAACAGTCCTCGAGGGAACGATATCTTACTTATCACTTTATTACTTGTTGACATCGTGCACTTGCGGCATAGTGTGAGGGATTTCCTCACAACAAGTTTTTGGCGCCGTTGCCGAGGACTGATTGTTCGCTAATATCAATACGAAGCGACTCTAATTCTAATTTGAAGTTTTTTTTCTTTAGTCTCTATATTTTTATTTTTTTCATTATGTTTTCCTTTGATTATAGTGACCCTTGGCATTTCATAAATTTCGATGTTCTTAATAATTTGCCAAATAGGGTCAGTCAGCCCCCTCCCCCAAAACAAAAGACCATGCTTGAACAATGTGTAGACGCTCTCAAAAACCCTGATAGTACCCCTCTTGAGCTAGAATGTGCACGTCGTGGTCTTGAGATTCACTATGGTTATTTTCCAGCTCATATATTTAGTAGTGAAGTTGAGGGGGAGGTCGAGAAGAAAGACATTCTAAGTTTTAGGGTCTATCCCCCAGCACCGGATAATTACATAAAGTGTGATGAACTTGTAGAAGAAGTTACCATTGATGACATTTCCAAAGAAATTCCATTAATTTGTCATCAAACTTCGACTAATAAGGTGAACACTTTTGTGCCTAAAATTTTATTAACGGTGCCGCGCATAATTTTTCCTAAATCCATAATGGGAGAGATTGACCCCATTACTTTTGATTTTGTTGAGGCTGATTCCTTGAGTTCTAATGAGGTTGTTCATGATATGTCTTTATTATCTACCCATTCGAACTCTGCCTATTTTTTCGTGCCTTATAATTATTATATTCTTCCATCATTTTTTGGTTGTCCGCATAATTATTCTCACTCATTACTTTTGGCAACCAGGCATGAACCAAAATCCCTTATGGAATAAGAGGCTTATAGATTGCAAGAAGGGGGCATTTGGCAATCTCCCTAGAAAGAAGTCACGTTGATTTTATTTATTGGCCACGTCGTGCTCAAGACGTAAAATAGAGCGCTTGATGGGAGGCAACCCATCATTTTTACTTGCTTTCTAGTTAGTTGTTTTTATTTGATTTTTAGTTAATAATTTTTTCCTTTGTTTTGTTTTTTTTTTCGTTTGGATTCGTGTATTCTTGTGGCCCTTATTTCTCTAATATTTTTTCAACCCCAATGAGCATTATTCTTCATATTCTAGTCTTTCTTGACCTAATGTCTTTAGTTATTTCATGACTAGAGACTAAGTTTTGGGGTCCCTCGTGATGTTGGGCATTACTTGAAGATTGACAGACGATTCCACTCAGACATGTGCTGGCGTTCAAGAAGACATTTGGAATAAGTTTCACTTTTCCTTATCTCTTTTATTTTCACATGAGTTTTATTGTTGATGATTTTATGTGTAGTGGAATAAATTGAAGCATGCGTTATTTTCTTAATTTTTATTGGTTATAAATTGTGATTTCATCATTGCCTCATTTTTCGTGAATTTTTCGTACTTCCGTGTGTAAAACTGATGTTACGATACTGATTTCTCTTGGAAGAGACGGTTGAGTTTAGTCGAGTTGCAGTCAGCGATATCTGTTTCTGTTGAGTAATCAGTTAGGTCCGAAATTTTATCGTTTTTTGTAGAAATCTTAGCAGATAAGAAAAGAGACATACGTGTTTTCAAATCGCCGTTTATACGTTTGGTTATACTTTTCGTGTAGCTAGTCGTCCAGTAAGATGAGTCTTGTTGGCACTTGGATTGAGTTTAGATTTGGACAGTTTTTCCCAAGAAAAAGTCGAGATATTATATGTTCTATGATGGGAAGTCTAGTAACCGGGGGTATTCGCGTGACCCGTTGTTTACTCTCGCGTAAAACGACGACCCTGAATAGATTAATAATTTAGAAATATCGCATTACCGATGATGGGAAGCCTAGTAACCGGGGGTATTCACGTAACCCGTTGTTTACTCTCGCGTAAAACAGCAACCTTGACATGCGGGAATTGCTATTCGAGTTTTTTCTCCGCTGTAGAGGGGGACTTAGTAACTAGAAGCATCCATGTGCCCCATGAGTGTCTTTTACGTCAAATGGTTCCCCAATACATGAGAATGGAATTCCACCCTAGTATTATCCCGATGAAACATCCCGAGATCCGAACCTAGTGGTTAACTCGAATCTATATTAATGATCATACATAAGGGAATGTTGTCCAAGGATTAATTTTGATAATGAAACTCTTGAATTTTGCCACTAGACTGTGGGGCTGGTCGAGTTAGATTGTTTACTCTAACCCTTCGTATTAGCGGTCGGTTAAATTCACGCTTGTTAATCTTTGAGCTTGATTTTCTTCATGAACGATTGGTTAGGACTGAAAATGATTACTTCTTGGAATCAGTGCCCGTGGATGTGACTCACTATTACGACACTCGTATTATTCTTTGAGATTTTCAGGGTAATATTTATTAAGTTGCGCACTATGGACTTGCATGATTATTCACGAAACATTTTGTTTAAAATTGATTTTTGCTTCAGGACAAGCAAAGGCTCAAGTTTGGGGGTATTTGTTAGGCGTATTTTTATGCGCTTATTTATCATTAGTTTGTATCCATCTTGAGCCTAAAAATGCATAAATGAGCTTTTAATGCACTATTCTTATATGTTTTGCAAGAAATTGGAGTCCGGAAGCTCGAACAACGAAAAACGGGTGAAAACAGCAATTTTTGGTCATGGGCCGCGGGACAAACCAAGTGAGCCGCGGCACACGAAGACAACCAGCGAGCCCCAGGTGGACTGTACCGTGAGCCGCGGCACAGCTTATGTGAGCCGCGGCCCAAGAAGAAAAAAAAGGCGCCCAGGCATGGGGCACTGAACGTGTGAGCCGCGGCACAGATTAAGTGAGCCGCGGCCCACAGGGCGGTTTTGCTGAGACTTCCGCGTTTCTTTGCCGTTTTTGGAGCAGTTTTCGACCGAATCACACGGACGCGTTTTGGAGGCTGATAACAGTTATAAATAAGGATTTAAGGGCTGAAGACAAAGGGGAAGAATCATCAACTCGGAGGTGGATCGATAGCTAGGGTGAAGAACACAAGGAGGAGATTTGTGGGCGACGACAAGACCACGGATTCCTTACGGTTTTTCTTAATTTTTCCGCATATTAGTTTCTAGATATGTTCTAGTAGGATTGTGATTGTAGCCGATTACATGACGGTTTGATTTATTTATTATTATTTCGATTCATTCGTTATTCATCTTGAATTGGATTTTCTCATTGTTCTTAATGCTTTTTAATTGCCTGTCCAACAGTTGAATTGTTTTGAATGTCTTTATGGATTCGGGAGATGAAATTTAGGCATAGTTCTTGTGAGAATAATCATGATTGCCGTGAGATAGGGATATACTCATGGGAATTGTGAAGCCTATCTATTGTGGGAATTCTTGAACTGTTTTAGCTATTAATTATCTAATTCGAATAGGAATATATCGAGTTAATAATTCGTAGTATTTTCTATCGACCTTGGGAAAGGCTTTAGAATAATTTAGGAATTCCTGGCTTACAATCAATTGAATAAAAGTGAATTGAATTGAATAAAAATCATTCCTGATTGTTTGAGGTGAAAATCATAATCCTACACCCTTATTATTATTATTATTACTATTATTATTTATTTTTTCTGCAATTAGTTTAGACATAAATTCTATTTAATTGGTCTTCAAATAAAATTACGAGTCGACTATATTTTGGTACTTAGTGAAAACAGTCCTCGAGGGAACGATATCTTACTTATCACTTTATTACTTGTTGACACCGTGCACTTGCGGCATAGTGTGAGGGATTTCCTCACAATATGTTGCAGCATAGTGTTGGGGGTCCCTCGTGATGTTGGGCATTACTTGAAGATTGACAGACGATTCCACTCAGACATGTGCTAGCGTCCAAGAAGACATTTGGAATAAGTTTCACTTTTCCTTATCTCTTTTATTTTAACATGAGTTTTATTGTTGATGATTTTATGTGTAGTGGAATAAATTGAAGCATGCGTTATTTTCTTAATTTTTATTGGTTATAAATTGCGATTTCATCATTGCTTCATTTTTCGTGAATTTTTCGTACTTCCGTGTGTAAAACTGATGTTACGATACTGATTTCTCTTGGAAGAGACGGTTGAGTTTAGTCGAGTTGCAGTCAGCGATATCTGTTTCTGTTGAGTATTCAGTTAGGTCCGAAATTTTATCGTTTTTGTAGAAATCTTAGTAGATAAGAAAGGAGACATACGTGTTTTCAAATCGCCGTTTATACGTTTGGTTATACTTTTCGCGTAGCTAGTCGTCCAGTAAGATGAGTCTTGTTGGCACTTGGATTGAGTTTAGATTCGGACAGTTTTTTCCAAGAAAAAGTCGAGATATTATATGTTCTATGATGGGAAGTCTAGTAACCGGGGGTATTCGCGTGACCCGTTGTTTACTCTCGCGTAAAACGACGACCCTGAATAGATTAATAATTTAGAAATATCACATTATCGATGATGGGAAGCCTAGTAACCGGGGGTATTCACATAACCCGTTGTTTACTCTCACGTAAAACAGCAACCTTGACATGCGGGAATTGCTATTCGAGTTTTTTCTCCGCTGTAGAGGGGGACTTAGTAACTAGAAGCATCCATGTACCCCATGAGTGTCTTTTACGTCAAATGGTTCCCCAATACATGAGAATGGAATTCCACCCTAGGATTATCCCGATGAAACATCCCGAGATCCGAACCTAGTGGTTAACTCGAATCTATATTAATGATCATACATAAGGGAATACTGTCCAAGGTTTAATTTTGATAATGAAACTCTTGAATTTTGCCACTAGACTGTGGGGCTGGTCGATTTAGCTTGTTTACTCTAACCCTTCGTATTAGCGGTCGGTTAAATTCACGCTTGTTAATCTTTGAGCTTGATTTTCTTCATGAACGATTGGTTAGGACTGAAAATGATTACTTCTTGGAATCAGTGCCCGTGGATGTGACTCACTATTACGACACTCGTATTATTCTTTGAGATTTTCAGGGTAGTATTGAATAAGTTGCGCACTATGGACTTGCATGATTATTCACGATACATTTTATTTAAAATTGATTTTTGCTTGAGGACAAGCAAAGGCTCAAGTTTGGGGGTATTTGTTAGGCGTATTTTTATGCGCTTATTTATCATTAGTTTGTATCCATCTTGAGCCTAAAAATGCATAAATGAGCTTTTAATGCACTATTCTTATATGTTTTGCAGGAAATTGGAGTCACGAAACCAAGTGAAGCGGCAAGACAGACAAACGAGCCGCGAGCCCAGTGATCGCAGTGAGCCGCGGCACAGCTTATGTGAGCCGCGGCCCAGGAAGAAAAAAAAGGCGCCCATGCATGGGGCGCTGAACGTGTGAGCCGCGACACAGATTAAGTGAGCCGCGGCCCACAGGGCGGTTTTGCTGAGACTTCCGCGTTTCTTTGCCGTTTTTGGAGCAGTTTTCGACCGAATCACACGGACGCGTTTTGGAGGCTGATAACAGTTATAAATAAGGGTTTAAGGGCTGAAGACAAAGGCGAAGAATCATCAACTCGGAGGTGGATCGATAGCTAGGGCGAAGAATACAAGGAGGAGATTTGTGGGCGACGACAAGACCACGGATTCCTTACGGTTTTTCTTAATTTTTCCGCATATTAGTTTCTAGATCTGTTCTAGTACGATTGTGATTGTAGCCGATTACATGACGGTTTGATTTATTTATTATTATTTCGATTCATTCGTTATTCATCTTGAATTGGATTTTCTCATTGTTCTTAATGCTTTTTAATTGCCTGGCCAACAGTTGAATTGTTTTGAATGTCTTTATGGATTCGGGAGATGAAATTTAGGCATAGTTCTTGTGAGAATAATCATGATTGCCGTGAGATATGGATATACTCATGGGAATTGTGAAGCCTATTTATTGTGGGAATTCTTGAACTGTTTTAGCTATTAATTATCTAATTCGAATAGGAATATATCGAGTTAATAATTCGTAGTATTTTCTATCGACCTTGGGAAAGGCTTTACAATAATTTAGGAATTCTTGGCTTACAATCAATTGAATAAAAGTGAATTGAATTGAATAAAAATCATTCCTGATTGTTTGAGGTGGAAATCATAATCCTACACCCTTATTATTATTATTATTATTACTATTATTATTTATTTTTTCTGCAATTAGTTTAGATATAAATTCTATTTAATTGTTCTTCAAATAAAATTACGAGTCGACTATATTTTGGTACTTAGTGAAAACAGTCCTCGAGGGAACGATATCTTACTTATCACTTTATTACTTGTTGACACCGTGCACTTGCGGCATAGTGTGAGGGATTTCCTCACAACAAGTTACTTATCACGGTGTCAACGGCGCCAAAAACTTGTTGTGAGGAAATCCCTCACACTATGCCGCAAGTGCACGGTGTCAATAAGTAATAAAGTGATAAGTAAGATATCGTTCCCTCGAGGACTGTTTTCACTAAGTACCAAAATATAGTCGACTCGTAATTTAATTTGAAGAACAATTAAATAGAATTTATATCTAAACTAATTGCAGAAAAAATAAATAATAATAGTAATAATAATAATAATAAGGGTGTAGGATTATGATTTTCTCCTCAAACAATCAGGAATGATTTTTATTCAATTCAATTCACTTTTATTCAATTGATTGTAATCCAGGAATTCCTAAATTATTCTAAAGCCTTTCCCAAGGTCGATAGAAAATACTACGAATTATTAACTCGATATATTCCTATTCGAATTAGATAATTAATAGCTAAAACAGTTCAAGAATTCCCACAATAAATAGGCTTCACATTCCCATGAGTATATCCCTATCTCACGGCAATCATGATTATTCTCACAAGAACTATGCCTAAATTTCATCTCCCGAATCCATAAAGACATTCAAAACAATTCAATCAATGCGACAATTAAAAAGCATTAAGAACAATGAGAAAATCCAATTCAAGATGAATAACGAATGAATCGAAATAATAATAAATAAATCAAACCGTCATGTAATCGGCTACAATCACAATCGCATTTCAGAATGTATCTAGAAACTAATATGAGGAAAAATTAAGAAAACCGTAAGGAATCCGTGGTCTTGTCGCCGCCACAAATCTCCTCCTTGTGTTCTTCGCCCTAGCTATCGATCCACCTCCGAGTTGATGATTCTTCCCTTTGTCTTCACTCTTAAACCCTTATTTATAATCGTATCCGCCTCCAAAACGCGTCCGTGATTCGCTCAAAATCGCTCCAAAACGGCAAAGAAACGCTAAGTCTCAAAGAAACTGCCTGGGCCGCGGCTCACTTAATCTGTGTCGCGGCTCACACGTTCAGCGCCCCATGCATGGGCGCCTTTTTTTTCTTCCTGGGCCGCGGCTCACATAAGCTGTGCCGCGGCTCACGGTACAGTCCACTCGGGGCTCGCTGGTTGTCTTCGTGTGCCGCAGCTCACTTGGTTTGTGCCGCGGTCCATGACCAAAAATTGCTGTTTTCGCCCGTTTTTCGTTGTTCGAGCTTCCGGACTCCAATTTCCTGCAAAACATATAAGAATAGTGCATTAAAAGCTCATTTATGCATTTTTAGGCTCAAGATGGATACAAACTAATGATAAATAAGCGTAAAAATACGTCTAACAGCTGGCTCCTCATTGGATCAAGACAAATAGTCACGGCAGAATGACTTTAGGCATGTTCCATGTGACTTAAAGACGATCGCCCCATTATTATATTGGACGAAAGGCGATCGCCCGCCAGGAAACAAGGCATCTCAGCCCCTATAAATAGAAGGCTCCCTGCACTCGGCCATCTTTCGGGTCTTTTACGATTTCAGCACACAACTTGGCTTTCACTACACCATATATGGGTTTCAGCAACACCTGAAAAATTGTGTTCAAAGGTCCAAAAAGTGTTGCTAAAGGCAAAAAAACAGGCTACGGCTACACTTTGACCAAATTTGAAGGTGTTACAAAAACGGCCGCAACCATAGGGGTCTAAGGCAACACTTTTCTTGTTTTGGGCAACATGTG
This sequence comes from Orobanche coerulescens, assembly GCA_033398695.1. Lineage (NCBI taxonomy): Eukaryota > Viridiplantae > Streptophyta > Magnoliopsida > Lamiales > Orobanchaceae > Orobanche > Orobanche coerulescens. The sequence goes on from CM065809.1 coordinate 64,773,222, forward strand.
AAAAAAGTGTAACAATAGACTCCTATGCCAACACTTTTCTTGTCTGTGCCTACACTAGATATTGTGTTACTGTAGACTTAAGGCCACACTTTTATATTATTAATGATACAAATATTTGTGTAGCTGTAGACCTATGTTAATACTCATGAGGTCTAATGTAACATTAAATTATGAAACACTAACATGTTTACCAACAACTTTAACACTATGGTTACACTTATATATGAACAGTTCTAATTTTTGCCAATACACTTAATCTTTGCCAACACAATTTTTATATTTTGCCAATAGTAAGAATTATAAATTAGAGTCTATAGCTACATTTTTGCAGTTTTTTACCAATATTTTTCATGGTAAAAAGCAACATGTTATATTAAAAAATAGATATTACCATAAAACGGTCAATACCATTAAAACGCTGTCAACCATAACATCCAAAATACATGACTGCCAAATATTCAGTCCATAATCAAACACTCAAATGCACTTACATAACCCAACATCCAAAATCTAACTTAAAATTCCATTCAACAATTAGCTTAAGTATACTATTTAATAGCTAAGAACAAGTTACCATCACAATCCATAAATATAACAAAACTACTCGAGCAGAACGCTTTGTGTCTCTGACTTCTTTCCTCGCACTCTCAGTTGTAGAGTATGTTGTTGTACTTGAGAAGAGCCCGCATTATCTTCCTCAATTGAAGGAAGTTCCCAGCCTCCACTGCTATGCTGGCCAGTTTGTCGCCCATTATTACCAATCACCAAACGAATCAGCAGTTAATTACAAAGGCAACAATTAGCAAAAAAAAACTACAGAGCACATCAGTTAAATTCTAATACAAAACAGATGACATACCATGATCATGAACATTACAAGTGTATAACTTTATTATAAGGTACCATTGAAATCAGAAGCACCCATGTGCGCTGTCTCATAAGAATCAGTGGCACTGGCCTCTGACATGATTGAATAGAAATCTGCAGCATAAACAGGAAACGAGAATGACAACGAAGTTTCTATAATAAGAATATAGGATTACATATCAACACAGATCATCATACAACAGGGTTACTTACATTTCTTTCATCAATTTCAGTGCAATATTATATTTAAATTTTGAATTAACAACTCTTGACTTTGTAAATCAAATACGATTTTTTAATTCATTATAAAAAATGAAACATTTAGTACTATTGTAATTATCTTCTTGCAGGTTGTATACTTCAAAGTTACGAATGTGCTAGAGGAAGGAAATCTTGTTGAGATGCTGTTTATCCATTATAGTACATGATATCACTATATAAAAATAAAAAATTACGAATAAATGCAGCTGGGAAAAGATATCTGTAATAAATTAATCTTGTGTCACCACTATGTAGAAATTAATTCAAAATTCAAGAACCTATAGAATTTTAATTTTTTTTCAAAAGGTATCAAATTGGTAGTGATAATAGTTTGTCACATATAATTTATAGAATCGGTCTAATACTAGTAAACAAACAATAATGACTACCCAATTTCTAAGGAATTAGACAGGTCAAGCATGGAGTGCACAATAAGCATTATAGACCAGTTGAAATAGATATGTAGAACTTCAACTAACCACTATATCTTCTGTTACCCTGTCCACGACATGTCACTCGTTCTTTGGTTTCATCAATTACACTGCCTACTTCAATTTTTCTCGTCTCAAATAAATATAGAAGTGAGGGAATCAGTAAAGTTAATTAATCAATTAATAACAAATTATGTTACAAGTGTATTAAAATCACAAGTTATCTTATTCTAATAGATTAGAATGCCAGTGACAAGTAATCGAAGATGGCAGACAATTATGTTACATATTGAGTGTCTTTGATTGTCATTTGAGGATGCCACATGCCATACTGAATACATCAGATTCTAGAAGAACATATAATAAAATTTACCTCAAATCCAATTAACATCTTCAAATATACTATGACTTCCGAGTATATATGCCACAAGGCTTAGACATGAACACATATAGTTCATAAAAAATATGCCTTGTACGTGGAATATAAAAAGTGTACAAGTAAATGGAAGACAAGTACCTCTAGTTGCTGGAGTGTATCAAGCAGCATAATATGCTTAAGTTGAAGATCCTTTAACTGATTCCGTAGCACTGATACTTCATGGAGCATAATGGACTCTCAATCTTTTGTGATACCAATGACTTTTCGACATTAAACATTTACTTCCACAGACAACCTAGAGTACATGGTCAAAATCTAGTAATTTGAATGAACAACCAAAATACAAGCACTTCAAAATGAAATAATAATGTAAACAAAACAACAATTTATCCTTCAACCAAGTTAGTTTATACCCAAGTTCCTACATTCTAGGGATGCAACACGACCATTAAAATTGACATACTTTAACATACTAAGCAGCAGAGACATACCTTGAAGTATAAAAAAGTCTTGGCAAAATCCTGTGAGAATGGATACAATCTTTCCTCATTAAGATGATCCACAATCTCTCATACTCACAACAACAATCATCCAACATTCCACTGTATTTATGTGATCCCTCCAAGACATTTTATGACCAACCTCTTTAAAATCCCTTAGTTACCCAACTCCACCAATCAATTACCTCAAAACTACTTACTAAAAAGACCCATTGGACTCCATAAAAAATTAACCCATTACCAAAATATATACATACATATATACAAGGAATGGTAAAAAGATCAGTTTTTACTTGAGAAAGTGACAAGATTTAGAGGTAGGGTTGAAGAAAAGGGTTTTGAAGCAAACCCAACACCCAACAAGACTACAACAACTGAAGTAAATCAACCCAAACAATTTCAGTACCTTCAAATTAAAAAACAAGAACATGAAAATCAATTTGGGTACATGAGAAGTTACACATAGAAGATGTCCATAGAGTTCGATTGAATCCCAAATCAAATAACAAATAATTCCAAATTGATTGACCAAAATATGATTGACCAAAATACAATTATATAGTCGATAACTCAACACAGTAGAGAGCTTGATTGTATGCATCGATTACAGAATCGCAATCTTGATTGTAGTGAGAGATATCGACTATAACAGCAATATGTAGATACCAGATTGATTTGCAACAGTAGTACGATGAAGAAGATCGAAGGGCAGCGGATTAATTGTAAAGTAGTAAAACGATGAAGAACAGAGGTGCGGCAGGATGAAACACAAGTGTGATTTAGGTTACAATTATCATATAAACTAGGGGTACAACGACGTGCTGTGCACGTCGGGCGTTTTTATTGTGTGTTTGGTTGCGTGTTTATATAAATGAGATATGCAGACATGAATCTTTGTAGAGAAATATTATTAAATCATACTCAAAACAACTAAACTATACTTAAGAGATACCGAAATCATAAAAGATGGAAAACAAACAACACCCAGCCAGTAAACAGAATATACCATGCAAAGGGGAGAAAATAGAACAAAGAGGGTCTGCTTTCATAAAATTGATAATGTTCACAAACAGTAGCGAGGGAAGTCAAAATTATTGTGATCTGAACACTTGTAAAAAGAAGCACACATACATGACGATTATAAAACAAGAGCAGAGGGAAAAGTGCGTTGAGACCAGAAAATTGACGAGGGTCCAGAGCTGTGCAAAAATGATAGGAAATACAGAGCGGCAAAGAGAGAGGCAAAGAAATAGGTTTATCGAGGCAGCAAAGAAACACGCTTTCGACCAAACACCTACGACTTCAGTAAAGTCTACGTCTTCCGGTAGTCTTTTAACATATTCAAACAACATTATAATTTTGAAATAAAAAAAAAACTTTGTTTCGAAAACACTCTCAAAACAGCCAGAGTACACTTAAAGTACACTGACATCATGAAAGACACAAAATGGACAAAGACGCAGACCTTTGTAGAGAAATATCAACTAAAGCATACTCAAAACAGGCAAACTACACTCAATAGAAACCTAAATCACCAACTAAAGCATACTCAAAACAACCAATCCACACTTCAAAGAAACAAAAAACATGAAAGATGCAAAATACAACCCTTTAACAAAGAGGATCCGCTTCCCGAAAATCGCGACGTATCCTCCAAAATAAACGAAGCCTAATATTCGCAAAGAGCAGCGAAGAAATCTAACCTGTGAGAAGAGAAACACACCGAATGAAAGAGAACGCCCAAAACAAAAAATACCATGCGAAGAAGGAAAAAAAAAGAGAGAACCCCAACTCTTCAACAAAGAGGACCCGCTTTCTGAAAATTGCACCATATTCTCAAAGCAAACGAAGCCAATGTTCGCAAAGAGCAGCGAAGAAATCCAACCTGTAAGAAGAGAAGCACACGCAATGAAAGAAAATACAGAGCGGAAAAGTGGTGGGATTTAGATTAAATGGGTTCATAAAGTATTTGTTTTGCAACGATTGTCTATAATAAATGAACAACAACTATTCATTTTCATAAATGTTTAGAGATACGTGGTGTTGTTATACCTATTAGACCATATTATTCAGAGAATTAAATTACACGAACGTATAAATGGTAATAGAAATACAATATTTTTCAAGTATGATTACCTAAACACCCACAACAGACATAAAAAAAAGAAAAGGAAGAAAATTTAACATGGAAATTCTGAGGGCGGAAAAAAAGGGAATATTCATGAATTAAATTTGACATTTGTTGTTTGTGACATAATTATGAAAGGCAAACAGAGAGTGTGATTGTTTAGGTAACCTATATTTGCACGTTAAAAAAAAAATTAGTTGATTAGGTAACTCATACTTGTTAAATTTAAAAAAAAAGGGGGATCTAACTAAATTTTTTTTCTATAACTAACCCTAACAACACATGATATATTACAGTTTCAAATGCAGCGTAATTTTGCCATATGACCATCGTTCGGAAAAAAATTATTTCATATACACTGGATGTTCTTCTAAGATAATCTTCAAGCAGACACACCAAAACTGTTTTTGCCAAAAATCACAACATTCTTCTTTCTCATGCAAGGTGGATTAATAGATTTATACCTACACTACAGCATAAAAGAAGAACATGCTAAAACAATTAATAAAAAACCTTACAGAGAAACAAACCTCATGTGAGTGGCTTCTAAAGCTCTGGTGGCATCTTCCTGCATCTCAAATTGCACAAATGCAAAATTCTTTCTAACCCTGACATTTGTTATTTTTCGCACTGATCCTTGTGTCGATAGGGTCGAAGTTAATAAAAACAAAGTTTTGGAAGGTTTTGAGTTGGCTGGCGACCTTCTGGAAGTATCAGGCCTTCTGCCACCACCCCGTTCCTGCTGTGGATCGAATTTAATTAAGTTATTTCGTGGAAAAAACCATTATTGCATGAAAAAATTACAACACAGGAAATGTGTTCTACATTCCGCAAAGAAAAAATGCTAAATACCTTGGTCCACTCAACGCGTAGTCGGCGTCCTTTTCTACCAAATTCAATCCTGTCGAGTTTCCCTATTGCGTCATCTGCATCTCGATCATTTTCCATATAGATGAAAGCAAAACCTACAAAGCCACAGAGCCTTAAAAACAAGCCAGGAGGATTCAGTTGGCATTAAAATGCATATTGCCTGTGTTAATATGTCTCCAATGAAGACATTAAATTGCCACACTTTTGACTAAATGATTGCTACAATCCCTGCAAATCGGAGGGACAAAATCTGTACGAATAAAACACAACACCTGCCACTGGATCCAAAATGAACATGATATTTATGTTGAAACATGTCCGAAATTGAAGACTGGGCAAATTCATGAGGAATGCAAAAGGCAATGGCCTCAGGAAAGTCTAGAGTTTGAAGGACCATGGCAGATCATATTAGTTCTTTCGAACAAACACAAGAACATGTATCTTGGGCGCAACCAGAAAATAAACACAGAGAACCATCCATCGAGGAAGATTATAGATATCCAAGTAATCCTGCACGAAAGAAACTACTGAGCTCGGGGGTCTTACTACAGCAAAAACGCGATTTTTCAAGTAAATAACATGCACCTTCTTTTTTACAATTAGTTGTACGAACATGTTTTGCCTTATTATGCTCCTTCAATCCAATGAAAATTTATAAAAAACAATCATTTAATTGATCTGCATCAGCCATTCACATGCATAAATAAAGGAACTAAAAGAGGAATCAAATTCTGAATGCAAAACAACATTACCTAAATCATCAATAATTAGTTTATATACGGGGAAGCCAAAGAGAAATCGAGCAAACGATGAATCTATCCTATCCTAAAAGAAGTATTCTACCTCACTTTTTGCCGATAACAGAAGAAAAAAATTAGAGACAAGAAGCGTAAGGAAATTGAATCAAGAAAAGTATAATCGAGGCAAGAGGAAACCCTTGAGCCATAATCTCTAAAGCGGCGCCTCCCGATTTCTGGGAAATTTTTGTCCACACAACGGATTGAACAAGTGGAGTAGGCAAAAAAGATAGAAAAAGAAGGGAGATGATTCACAGTAGAGGACGAAGACACACAGTAGAAGAAACATAGAAGGTGCACAATAAAAGAAGAAATAAAGAGGACTGGAAGAAAGGGGACGATGCACAGTAGGAAGATGAAGAATAGAATAAGAAATAAAGAGGAAAGTAAGAGAGAGCAGAAGTCGGGAAGAAAGAGAGAGCAGAAGTCGGCAAACTTAGAAACAGACGCTGTACATTAAAGAGACACGGTGCAAGAAGAAGATGAAAGCGCGAAAGTAGTAGAAAAAAGACGCTAAACCTAGAAATAGCGTTTTCGGCCAGACCGACATCTACTCTTTTAAAGTAGTTACTGAAATGAGTATATAATTATTTAGGATATGTTCCTTGAAAAACGTTTGAGCAAGCGTTATAAGTTTTAAAAAATAAATATAAAATAAAATAAATATTACTTAAAAAATGCTAACTATCATAGCGCTTCAAAAAACGCTATAGAAGTGTTATCACCACAGCGTTTATTAGTAAAACGTTGTTGTAGCGTTTTATTCTTATTTTATTTTTATTTACATATTTTTAAAAATAACTTGCATAGCGCTTGTTATAAAAAACGTTGAAGAAGTATTACACTTGCATAGTGGTTCTAAAAAAACGCTATGCAAGTAATGTATCCTAAGTTCAAACTATAGTAGTGAGATTGAGATGAGGAACCGACTTGTCATCGGGATAGGGATTTCATATCCCATCATTTTACCTGCATTTTAATTTTAGTCCCTAAGTTTTTAATTCTTTCGATTTCACCCCAGTCAAATACCTTAGAAAAATCGGGTCGTTACAGTTGAAAATAATTTATTTGGACCGCCTAAAATATTTTAGCAAGCCCGCCTATTTCCTTAGTATTTAGTTACACTTTTTTTAAATAGCAACGGCTACACCAAATTTTATGTTAGCATAGATATTCAATTTAGTCTATGGTAACGCTAATTTATATCAATAATAACGCTAGAAAAATGTGTAGCCTTAAATCAAATTTGACCAATTTTAAGGCATCTAAGACTACACTTTTACTTGTAACATCAAAAAGAATGTTGTTGAAAGCCATATATGGTGTAGTGTTTCTCACTCTTGGCAACAGCTATCTCTCGGTTCTATCTTCTCTCTCAGCCTCTCTCACACAAAAGACGATCGGCAGAGAGCAAGAACACCAAAGCTTCGCTCAAGAGTTAGATAAATAGGATCTTATACACTCAGTGTATTTAGATTCTTATATTAATACTTGTATCCACGAATATTTGTATTAATAACATCTCGCGAGAGCATTCAAGCCCGGGCCTAACAAACCCGGCAAATCTTGTGTTATTCACACCCCCGCGAAAAGTGCACCCGCAACTTTGTTTGTTGTCCGTCTATTCCAGCAATATTCATCTTCGAATAAATATTTCGGGCAACAACATTCATGACCTGTTGAAAAATAGTCCAAAAGGCGGGGGCAGCCCATCGGAGAACAATCCAGTATCCGACCAAAAGAAAAGAAAAAAAAATAATCGTTTATTGGAAGTTTTTTGTTGTTGAAGATATGATACTATTATATTAAATTCAACATAAAAAAACAATATTGTCCCTTACATTATAAACCAGAGATAATTCGTAACACAATGGCACGATGACCTCTGTCCGGCGACCCGTCGAAAAAAATCCCAAAAGGCGGTGGGCAGTCCGCCGAAGAACAGTCCGGCATCCGGCCGAAAAAAGAAAAAAAGATCGTTTATTGAATGTTTATTATTATTGAACATAAAAATATCCGGTGTCCCGTATATTATAGATATATACTCCTCCCGTCCATTAAAAATATGTCTATTTTTATTTTGACATGTCTTTCTAAATACACTCTTGACCATTAAAAATTTCAATTGTATATATAAAAAAATAATATTTAAAAAATACACATTAAGACAAATTAAAGAAATAGTCATATTACTATATTTTTTTTATATATATATTGGTTGATTAGTAAAATTAAAATGGGGCACATCTTTGTGGACTGGGGCGTATTAAGGTTCTTCAACCATGTCCTATTTGATAATTTAATAATCGTCCATAGTTCAGCGGGTATATGACCCTTATTTCATTTCATTTTTCTTCTACAATGGATATGTTCTCCATCTCCTCCGCCTACTATTCTGACCTTCCGATACCCGCACTGTTCTCCACGTCCAATTTCGTCGAAAAAAAACATTACGCCACCACCAGCACGTCCGTGGCGTCAGTCATTCTCGCTTCGGACTCTTCACAAGACTTTGCTCACAACTCCACCGGCGGCCTCCGACGCCCCATCACTCAGAAGCCTCTAAAGGCCTCCACGTCCGGCTCTTCTAAACTTCCCGAGAACCCCCTTAAAAAGTTCGTTCACTCCCGAAATAACCCCTCTGTCTCCAATTCACCATCCCATGATACTCTCAGTAATAAGCTATGGCTGTCTAGCAAACTCACCCCTCCGCCTCCTCCTCCTCCTCCTCCCCCAATTTCACCCTTTAATAGAATGGAAAAACCTCACCGCAAAAATGAAGTTGAAGATGAGGTTTTAGAAAATTTGGAGGAAAATGAAAAAGAAGTGGAGTTTAGGGAAAAAGGCAAGATATTTGTGGGGAACTTACCACTGTGGATACGGAAACACGAGGTAACTGAGTTTTTCAGGCAATTTGGGCCCATAAAGAATGTGATTCTGATAAAGGGTCATGATGATCTGGAGAGGAATATGGGATTTGGGTTTGTGATATACAGTGGGCATACGGCTGATAAGGCTGCAATGAAATCTGTGGAGTTTGATGGAGTGGAGTTTCATGGGAGGGTTTTAACTGTGAAGTTAGATAATGGGAAGAGAATAAAGAACAAACGTGGAGAGAGGGCAATGTGGGTGGACGGCAAAGACGAGGATGAAGGAGATTACAGGTCTAAGTGGCATGGAGAGAGGGAAGGTTCACGAAGGGAGTTCCGGAAGGTTCTGGAATCACAACCGGAGAATTGGCAGGCGGTTGTGCGTGCTTTTGAAAGAATTAACAAGGTTTGGTGTTTGGAATTATATTTGCTTATAAGTGATGTCGATTATACCTGCTACAATCATGTAACAATTACGTGATCATACTTCTTTTTAATATTAATCATCGAAGAAAATCATTGCATGAACAAAACACGTAGGAGTTCTTTTATGTTGTTAAGTTGAAAAGAGCCTTGGTGCAGCTGATCACATAAATAGTGCTTTTAAATACTCTCAATAATGATACATGAGCATGCTTACAAAGAGAGAAAACTATACACTCCTCTATAACGAAAAAAATAGACGTCTCCATAGTGCACAAAAGCCATGTCAAAAATTAATTGCTAACATGCCTTGGTACAATCTTTTGCAACTTGCAAGGCTCTATCTTCCACTAAAGTGAAATACTTGTACTTTATCTAGAATTATACAGGTAAATGTAGTTTATTATAGACCAAGACATTCATAAGTCTAGGCAGCAGTCATTGGGTATCTTCTTAGACACTATCATGATGATTTTATTTTATTTTCTTATGCACTGGTATATTTGCGTTGTGTTAGTTGAAGGCTCGTTTGAGGCCAAAGAGCTTTTATTGCTGTTCATGCTCATTGGTATAAAAGCAAAATGCAATATATATAATATGGTGGCGCTGATTTGGTCGGATCTTGATACTTGATAGTTGAATGGATTTGTCTTGCTGTGGCACTTTGTATAATAAGTGCATGATGCTTATGGTACCATGTTGGATGCCTTCTGCTCCTGAGTACTAGAAAAAGCTATGTGCAGAGAGAGCTAGCTCTATATGCAGTATAAGTACATATGTATCCGATAAGTTTGTGTTTAGCTCCATATTATACTAAGTGGCAGCTCTTTACTCGATAAGAACATGATATTCTTCTCCATTGTTCTCCATCCGTTTATTTGCAATTAGTAATTTGTATTTCTCCTAGCCCTCCAGAAGAGAGTTTGGCTTGATGGTGAACTATTATGCGAGGAAAGGAGACATGCATCGTGCACGTGAAACATTTGAGAAGATGCGGGCCCGGGGAATCGAGCCGACATTACATGTTTATACAAGGTAAAACTTATAATTTTAGTTTTTTTGGCACTACTATAGTTCAATTTTAGTCCATTGGTATACCCCTTCATCTTTCTATTGTTTTTTTTTTCTTTTCTGTTTTTCATATAAGTAATACCAAGAAGCTGATAACAGGCTGATCCTGGAATTGTAAACGGCTATACACAGAGATGAAGATTACCAATGTTCTGTTACCATCGAACAGAATCTCAGGATCATTTTTATATATCTTTATATGTCTAAAAGCTACTTTGATAGAACTTCTCCAAATATTTTTTGATTCTCAAACGTTGCTAGTGTAGTTAAAACTTGAAAAAATCAAGTTACAATGTTTATCTATAATATTTGCATTGTGCAGCCTTATTCATGCTTATGCAGTGGGAAGAGACATGGAAGAAGCATTGTCATGTGTGAGGAAGATGAGAGATGAGGGAATAGAGATTAGTTTGGTGACATACAACATTCTTGTTGGAGGATTTGCAAAAACTGGGAATGTTCAGTAAGCAATTATTTATTATGTGACATGCCCATTTTAACTCGTGCGTTTTCAAACAACATGCAAACTTATGTTCCGATTGATGCATTAACTTAAATAATGTTTTTTTTTCTTATATTTCTGGCGTAGCTTTACATTTTGTCAAAGTACCTGATTGTGTGTTCCTTAGAAATTTAAGGGCAACCAAATAAGGACAAATACAGAGTATTATATAGCATGGTTGTTACGGCGGTAAGTCGAGTCGAGTCGACGGAGGTCCGGCATGGCGAGTCGTAGACTAGTCGCCTAATTATATATATAATATATATATATATGAAATTGTTATGTAAATATGTAATGACAATTGACAAATACCTCATTGCAAAATAGTTAAACAATAATCATCCAAGTTTAAGTTGCAAGTTTCAACAAAAGTAAAAGTAGAATCTAATAGAGTGCAAAATAAAAAACACAATCATGACCAAACATAGTCATCAAGCTCCAAGTCACATGTGTTGCGATCACTAGTTTCGTGAAGTAGTTGGTGGCCTATGTCCATAATCATCATCAACATCCTCATCATCATTTAAAATGATACGATTTGGTTCCATCTCAATATCGGATGATGCATCAATTTAAGAAGAACCACTACCACGACGCCTATTGTAGGTAAGCCTAGCAACATCCCCACCACCACCTCTACTAGGATTCCGACGTCCATCAATGCCTTCCGATGCCTCCAACGCTCTACCTACAACAAGCCAATCCACATCATCGGGATCAACGACTTCTCCATTCACCCACTCATTATCCCATTGGAAATATCTAGAAGCAATGGATCGAAATTTTTACCATCTTCACGTCTCTTTTGGAACCTTGTTGCAATTTTCCGATTGTATTGAACATACACCAAATCATTCAAACGTTGATGCTCCAATCTATTCCTTTTCTTGGTGTGAATCTGGATAAAATATATAACATAAATAACAATGAATCAATGACATGTAACTTATAAACTAAAAAATACAATTTTAATTATATAGAAGAAAATAATAAAGCTACTTACAAACTCAAAAGTACTCCAATTACGTTCACAACCGGATGAAGAACAACAAAGTCCAACAACTCCCTTTGCAAACATTGTAAGCTCAATGGTATTGCCACCAAAAGCACCCCACCTATCAACTAGAACGAATAAAGATAATGTCTACTAATAAGCATTTCAACTGTGATGGTACAAGTACAACAATTTATAAATTTAATTTATAAAACATTAACTTAATTTACTTACACGGATTCTTAGTTTTCCTTTGACGAATTGATAATTGCTTTCCGAAAGAGTTCCTTGAATTTTCGTATTGATCGGCTTGGTCACTAATCTTTTCCACCACACTTCTATCAAGAACCATCCTTTCAAGAACATCATTCATTCGCAATTGTGAAGAGTATGCATAATCATCTTCTTTGATATCAAAGAATCTTCCCGAATTGAGAAACAAAGCCGCGCTATATAAATCTACTTCCATTTAAGAGCCCATCGTTTCTCAATAATGCTTAACACTTTGCTTGAAAGTCTTGTTTTTTTTTTCAACTGCACCTTTGATCTTAGCCTTGGCATATTCCATTGACGCACAAATCTCCGCCATAGCCGTTTTTCATCTCGATCAACAATTCTCAAGACAACCAACAATGGTTGTGATGCTCTAATGCAATCCTCAACACTATTCCAAAACCTTGTTGAGGGACAACATCATGCACTTTCCCTCCCGCAACAGTTTTAGCCAAGTTAGAATTGAACCACTCTTCACCACCAAACAACTTCCTCAAAGCATCCCTGTACACACATCTTGATATTTTACTTTCATTTCACAAATCAATGAATTTAAAAATTAAAGAAGACCTAAAGTGAGGGACTTACCTATTTTTGTTCAAACTCTGTAATGTAAGAAATGCCGTAGCAAATCTTGTAGCTCCCGTTTTCACAATGTCTCTTCCCATAGTCTTCTCCCTCATGGCATATAGGAGTCGACCATGCTGATAGAGTAAAGAGGAATTATTCAATGAATTGATATGAAAGATTAGATAGATAGATAATCAGGAGATCTCTCCTGCCCAAGCACAACGTGCTGAATCAATGAACTAGGGTTTTCAATAATAAATCCTTCTACAACTTACTCATATATATATACCCACGCAGGGGCCTAATAATAAATAATCATACTTAATAACTTAATAATAATATAATAAGTAGTCTAATAATAAAATAACCCTAATTTGCGCCCGCGGCCCGTGCGGCCGGCGGCCCTCTACGGCTGGTGTAAACCCGATCCGTAACAACTCCTCCCTCCTTCCAAACAGCCTTGTCCTCAAGGCGAAATCCAGGAAACTGTGCACGTAACTCTGGCTCATCTACCCACGTAGTCTCGTCAATTCCTTTATTGCGCCATTGCACCAGAAACTGGTGAACCCGATCGTCCTCCCTCCAAATCATTCGATCACGGATAATCATCTCTGGTTCGAACTCGGGCTCATCCCGCAGCAAGATATCCGGTAAAGTGGTTTCAACCTCATGATTGCCGATCGCGGCTTTCAACTGCGACACATGGAACACGGGATGAATCCGAGAGTGGGACGGGAGGCGCAAACGATAAGTCGCGGCCCCTATTCGTTCCGTCACCTCAAAGGGTCCATAAAACTTAGCGGCTAACTTTGCGCTTGACCGACTAAGTAGCGATCGCTGCCCATATGGTCGTAGCTTTAGAAAAACGGCCTGCCCTACGCTGAAGGTAACATCGCGTCGGTGTGCATTCGCGGCTCGCACCATGCGCTGCTGAGCCTTTTCCAAGTTAGCCTTTAAATCTCGCAACACTTCATCCCTAGATTGCAGCTCATCCGCCACTGCCTTAATTCGTATTTCCGCAGGTAAAAATCCCCCCAAGGTCGGGGGTGGTCTGCCATAGACCGCCTCAAAAGGCGTCATTTGTGCCGCCGAATGGAAACTAGTGTTATAGCAATATTCGGCCCACGGAAGCCATCGGCCCCACTGTTTCGGACGTTCCGCGGTGAAACAGCGCAAGTATGTCTCAATCCCCCTGTTTAAAACCTCTGTCTGTCCATCCGTTTTTGGATGATAAGAAGAACTCATGCGTAGTTTAGTTCCCATTGCACGAAATAACTCGGTCCAGAATCCACTCAAAAAGATAGAGTCCCGATCGGACACGATAGAACTAGGAACCCCATGTAACCGCACCACCTCCCGAGCATAAACGGCCGCCACTTCTCGGGCCGTGAACGGATGTCGGAGGCCCAAAAAATGCCCGTATTTGCTAAACCGGTCCACCACCACTAATATGCAATCAAAAGCCCCAGAACGAGGAAGCCCTTCGATAAAATCCATGCTCACATCTTCCCATACTCGTGTCGGAATAGTAAATGGCCGCAGACCTACTGGGATCTAGTTTCGTACTTATTACATTGGCAGACAGCCACAAATTTAGTTACGCGTTTCACCATGCCGGGCCAGTACACACTTGCCGCCAAACGCCTATAGGTGCGGAATGCTCCAGCGTGCCCCCCTGCCGGTGATGCATGAAACTCCCTCAAAAGTCGTGGAATGGATGCTGAATTAGCGGCTAACACTAAACGCCCTCGATAATATAAAACTCCTTGTATCAACGAGAACCCCCGATACTCTGCGGATCCCGTCCGTAAGGCCTCCACCATCGGCCCAAACTTCTCATCCTTTGCTAGCTCCTCACCCACTTCCTTCCATCCGATCCAAACCGGCATAGAAATAGCCGCAAGATCGACCTCCTCAATACTACGTGATAAGGCGTTAGCCGCCTTATTTGTTGTCCCCGCTTTATACTCAATGTCGAACTCATACCCCAACAATTTTGCGACCCAGAAATGCTGAGCTGGGGTCGAAACCGATTGTTGCAACAAAAATTTCAAACTTCGTTGATCCGTTCTGACTACAAACCCCTGACCGACTAGATAAGGTCTCCAATGTTGTACTGACGATACAAGGGCCATCAATTCCATTTCATAGGCTGACTTGGCCATGCTACGATCTGATAATGCTCTACTGAAATAGTAATCGTCGCCCTCCCGCATTAACACCGCGCCTAACCTATATCCCGACGCGTCGCACTCGATCACAAATTGCTTAGAAAATCCGGTGTTGCAATACCGGCTGCCGTTGCCACGGCTTGTTGAAGCTGCAAAAGCCGCTGAGCATCCGCCGTCCATTCAAATTTATCGATTGCCTCTTTCTTAAGTAGTCTGCGTTAGAGGGCGCAATGTGACCATACCCTCTAATAAAACGCCGGTAGTAGCCCGTGAGGCCCAAAAACTCGACTCCACCTGACCGATTTTGAGTCGGCCAACGAGATCGCGCCACTTTCCCCGGATCCATACTAACTCCTTGATATGATACAATATGTCCGAGATACTCCACCTCTTTTTGCCCCCACGCACACTTCTTAGGGTTAATCACATACGAATTATCTCTCAACAACCCCAAAACTAACCTCAACTGCCGAATATGAGTCTCCCAATCTGGACTGTAAACTAGTATGTCATCAAAGAAAACCAGAACGAACTTACGGAGATAAGGTCGCAGTAAGTCGTTCATTGCAGACTGGAATGTGGACGGAGCATTTGTCAATCCAAAAGGCATCACGAGAAACTCATAATGACCCGAATGTGTACGGAACGCGGTCTTGGGAACATCTTCCGGAGCAACTCGTATCTGATGATACCCGGAACGAAGATCCAACTTGATGAACCACCTTGCCCCGTTCAGCTCATCCAACATCTCGTAAATTACCGGGATAGGATATTTATCAGGAACTGCACGTTTATTTAATTCCCGCTAATCCACACAGAATCTCCAACTCCCATCTTTCTTCCGAACCAACAGGACGGGGCTTGAAAACGGGCTCGAACTGGGCTGAATTATCCCCGCCTCTAACATTTCCTGCACCAATCGTTCCATCTCGTCCTTAGCCGCGTGGCTGTACCTATAAGGGCGAACCGAAACAGGCGAGACTCCTGGCTGCAGAGGGATACGATGGTCCACTCCCCTCTGAGGGGGCAGCCCATCAGGCGGCTGCATAACCGAAGGAAACTCGGCTGCCATACTCCGAAACAAAGAATTCCCGTCTTTCGTCTCTCTTTCCTCAACTTCGTCCCCAAGCTTCGTGACCCAAATCCACCATCCTCCCTCTATATCCCGTGCCTTTCGTAGGCTACCTGCTGAGATTCCGCGGAGAATCAACGAAGGCTCCCCGTGAAGGCACAACTCTCGGCCCTGATGGTCGAACTTCATCGTCATGTTTCGCCAGTTGGCCTTTACATCACCAAGAGTTTCCAACCATGAGACTCCCAATATCACATCCACCCCTCCTAGCGGAAATACATAACAATCGACTAAGAACTCTGCGTGATTTAGGGATAACTTTAAATCACGACACACCCCCTCGATCCTCCCTTTCCGACCATCACCCACTGCATCACCGAAGAGCCACTCCGATTCACTATTAGCCCCAATCATGCGGCCATGTTTGGCGACATAAAACATGCCGGCGCCATTGCCGATCATCACTCGCGCCTCCTTCCCTAAAATTTCCCTTTTAGCTTCATGGTTCGTGGTCCATCAATACCTGGCCGTCACATGTGACAATTCTAAAACTGAGTCAGGTTCTTAGGTACTCGCTAAATTCATCCACCGACTTTGCTCCTCCGAATCAGTTGGTATAGGAGGGTCATCATCCGGCTCCAGAACGACAACAACCTGGAGGGATTTATCAACACACTTATGACCCGGAAAATACCTCTCATGACAGCGATAGCTGTAACACCCCCAGATTTAACCGGAAATATTACAGCGCCGTGGGCCCCGAGATGGAACCCACAAGGCTAAAAGAAATTTTCGCAAACATTTACAAATGCCCAAGAGGCCAACGACGGTACTATCTTTAAAAATTCACAAAGACATATAAAATCCATTTATCAAAACCCGTCGTAAAAACTCTTTTGAAATCGCAAGGTCAAACAGCCGACACTCAAAAGTTTAGAAAACAATTCCAAAGTAACCTCAGTTACTAGATACCAAAAGAGCATTTCAAAATACTCACGCAGCGGAAAAAGACCAACCATAAAGATACTCTAGCAGCGGAATACAAGAACCAATCAAGAAACTCAATGCACACAACATGTCCTAGCCAGTATCCTCCGGGAAGCTCATCTCTTCACGACCGCTACAAGCTCGATACTCCGAGAACCTAAAAAGAAATCCCACGACGGGTCACCATAATATCCAACAATGATAATCACACATCACATTAATAATAACATACCAATGAGAATACAACATAAGAATACGACCAACGTAATCTTACCGCCATGACTTTGCTTACTCAAGAAATTCTCATCAGAATAACCATTATCACATTTCACATCCTGTACTCGATTAACCAATAAACTCGAACATAATATCTGTATTGTACCTCAAACAATACTCAAGATTCTCAGACTGTCATCACCAACTCACGATACGGAAATATACCATTACCGACCAATACGATCCATCGAATAACATCATCAAATCCCAAGACGATAACCGATTTTCCATCAAAGACAAATACCAAGGAAATACGGAACATACCTCGAGATATGAAGTGCCACGACAATCATATCACTAATCCGAGATCGATCAATGCAATACGGACACGGTCCTAACACAAGACCTACAAATGCATACTCATATGACCACGTCAATATGATCACAAGAATATCAATCATGTATACTCAATGGAAATCCGACGATCCAGCGCTCAAAGATAGATCCCTTTGTTGATCTATCGATCAACATAAGGTGGATAACTAACAATACACATATGAACAACAACATATGATACAATCAATGATGCGAATTCACAAGATTCCATCAACACAATCGTAATCCAACGATCCAAGCGCCTCAAAGATAGATCCCCATGATGATCCCACGAACCAACGCATGGTGGAAAACTCCCAACGATCCAGCCTCAAAGATAGATCCTCATGATGATCTCGTCGAACCAACGCATGATGGACATTCGATCCAGCGCCAAGATAGATCATTATAATCCCATGGATTATTTACACAACATAAACAACACAATATGCATACACATATGCAAATCAACACGTTCATCAACATGAACAACATAACATGCACGACAACATGAAAATTTACTAGGGCGACTTCATGTTCAACAACATGAAAGAAAGTGTACGAGACCAAAATAAATAACATTAAACCATAATCAATATGGAATACTTGCCCCGAGTCCTTCGGGAGCAACCTCGATGTCCAATCATCACCGACGATTATCCTCAATGCTCATGCTCCAAACGTCTGATGAACTATAGATACTCATATCCTCGTCTTTACCATAATGTAACCTCGATACTCGAACATACCAATAATCGAAATAAAGCATATACATTATGATTTACCTCCAGAATCGAAAGAACGATATGCGATTCGAATACCCAGAGTTCACAATAATAATCATCGCTATATGCATTATAAACGAAATGAAATCAAACCATTCATTAAATATTATAATCGCAAGTAATAACTTGCCTCGATACCGATACTGCCAAGCCGCTGCCGAACACACCGCTTTGTCTACGAGCTCCTCATCCCCGATCAAAAGCAATACAATGGACATACTCGAACACAACCGCAATATCTGGTTATAATCACCGATCAATAATCTCAACCTATCGAAGAAATCAAATAACACATATCCGATAACAATCAACAACCGACAAAACTAACTAATCGAACTCAGCGGTTCAACACAACCTCGAATAAACGCAATGTAACAAACCAAATCAAACCATCACGAATTCATAATCAAAACACAAAAATACCGCATCGTCGCCTACTTAGCGCACGTTAAACGCATAGCGTAGCGTGGCGCTAAGTTGTCCTGCTAGCGTGCGCGCTAGCGGTAAGCTTAGCGTGCGCTAATGTCGCATGTCTGATGGCATGCATTCCAAACATCGACTCACATCTTGCGACTACGAATCCGAATGAAGGGAGACATAAATCCCCAAATCTCTTGAAGATAAACGACCCCATAATTATCACAATGATCATGTCAAAGTCCATATATCAATAACAACCTCAATAATCAAACCGACTCGATAACAAGGATCATATCATGCTAAATGAATTCAACCTAGTATCATGATTCATCTCATCTAAATCGACCAATATAATTACCAAGATTGAAATCCTTCTTAGATCGGGTTAAATGAATCAACATCCTTATGGTATGAAGAATCTTAACTAACATCCGAAACTCTTATCAAAATTCCATCAATCTCATATAACATCATCATATGATTATCCAACATGCTCCTTGCATGAAATCATCCAAGAAAAATGAACCACTAACGAAGGAATACGAAGATTACCTGGTTTAGATGAACCAAAAAGAAGAACATTAGAACTCCATCCAAAGAATCATGAACAACTTGAAGGACAAGGCTTGAATCCATGCTCTCCATCTTAATCTTGTTAAAGATCACCATCTCTCAGTGTTTGAGACCTCAAACCTCTTTCTAAAAACTCTCTCTCTCGGTTGCAAGGAAGGAATGGACGAAATGCTTCATAACACTCTTCTGTCCCTTTTTATAATATTCATTATTAGCGTGCGCTAACATCTCATGTTTAGCGTGCGCTACCGCCTAGCGGCGCTTAATCGACTTTGTTAGCGGCGCTATCAGGGCCCCGAGGCTACCGCTTGCCAGAATTAGCTTACGACGTAATGCCCATGCATTAACGCACGTAAAACATCTGCCTTTAGCGACGCAAGTCATTTACCTTAGCGTGCGCTAATACGATTGACTTGCTACTGCCTACACCTACCACGAAGATGCTCGTGACCCCACCACCGAAATCAACCAATAAAGCCAAGATTCCTGTTGGCCGATATATAGTTAGCCTCCGCTAATCAACATGCATTAGCGTGCGCTAACACAACAATACAACATCCGTTGACTTATCAGAACGTGCGCCGAAAGTGGCCTGGTCCCTGCGTACATTCCTTCCGATCGGACTGTATAAGCGTGCGATATCTTATATCCGTAGCGTGCGCTAATCTCGCACGATAGCATGCGCTACTCATGATAATTAGCGTGCGCTAATAATGTTACACTTAGCCATTTCCAACTGTTACCGCTTGTCTCGACATACCGAAAACACATATACACTTACTGAATACATATACTGAATCCAATAATATTCTTATACGATATACTCTATATCAGAAGTAAGATAACATGATACACTATATAATCAAATGTAACTGTCGACCAGATACGACAATTATACCGATATCGACATCTCGGTCCTTTATTTATTTTATTCCTACTGTACAGATTCCACGCTGTACAATATAACTCGAATAAAATAATATCAAACAACAGTAGTAGAAATTCCGGATATTACATTCTACACCACTTAAAATAAGTTTCGTCCTCGAAACTTACAATCCGTCATAAAACAAACAAACATAACTTCCAACCCAAAATATCCCCAAAACCATCACGACAACGATCAATTATCGTCATCACTGAATAACCAAAAGAGCATACTTACAAATACGCAGGTCGACGATCTCCTGAAATACTAGCAAGCGGTCTCACCGCATGCCCTCAATACGCTTACGATCACAATTCCCTGATTCTCAACAAAATATTTCTTATTCTGATGAAACAATCTTCCAGAATCAAATCCTTTCTGCCTGATTTCATAATCAAGTCACAATTAATATAAGACGAATAATATACTATACTTCTACGAAACAACTGGCCTAAACAACGACACGAATCCCAAAACATCAACAAAAATCCGAACGCTCAGATGATCACCAATAATGATCAACAATCAACCGAATTTATCATCGACATGATAAATTCCAATATGACCAACCAGAGGTCAAAACACAATCGAGAATATCATCAACGTGATAAACTCCAATATTACCAACGAATGATCAACGAAAATCGAGAATACCTTTACACGATAAACTCCAACACGATCAACACGGAACCACGAGAAGCGGATATACGAAATAATAACATTCTCAAAACGACAAATCAATCACGCATAGATCTCAATAAACTTACCCAAGTGGCGATCATATTCCTCGGCACACGAACAACCAATCACAAATCGATGAACCTACCTAATTATACATGGAGTGGGAACGACCACTCAATATCCAAAACCACCAGTATGGGGTCACCATCCCCAAATTTACACTTACAAAGAAATCATTCAAAGATCACTATGGTAAGATTGCGCTACTACCGCACCAATGGACTCACATAGCACATATGTCCCGGTTTTACAAAGTCCAAAGTTCCAAAATTACATCCCGCACATGAATCTACAACGCGCAGTATATTTCTCTTATCTGATCAATCAACCGATCATCCTTACATAACCAATCTACCATACTAAACTTCGAATCTCTTTTCCTTGTACCATCGATATGATATGCCCGATGCACTAAATGCGTATGTACATCAATCACATTTTCAATACCAGTTTGAAATCATATATTCTTGTCACGAAGACAATTTTCGAAAGTTCTTTCAAGAGTTTGAAAACTCAAAACATAAATTTTCGTAAGACCACGAAATCAATTTTAAAAATTAAATCGGCTCGCTGGTGCCAAGTTCTCGATAAAAATTCTTTTCAAATAGACACGATTAAATAAAATGAAATTTATGCAAATGATTGTCCATATCCATACTCCCGTATATCGGTTCAAATTTTGTCACCAATATCCACCGATATTCCACTGGGAAGACCACACGATCGAGTTCCAAAACCTCAATATATAGACTCCGATAAAAACTCCTTTTCCACACATGACTCGTATCGTCAACCATTTACCCATCCTGGATCACCTCAAATATGATATGACAAAACGTTGAAACAAATCAAGCAAATCAAACACGGCGAAAGACTTCCCGAGAGGTTCCATTTGAACGAGTAAACCAGAGCCTCGAAAGGCGGAAATAACATAGGTAAACGATTGGTAAAGTATTTTACAAATCTCGGGAGTTTTAGAAAACAGGAAGGTCTTTTGAAACGTTAGGGTCTCAGCCCGTATCTCATTCCACCTTACAAGAAGTTTAAAAAGTAGAAAACTCTTTTCGGACCCCAAGTCCTGAGTTATAAAACCATTTCAAAATCGATTGGGTCTCGGCCCAAAATCATTTTCCGTAAAACGTCCGTAAGACATTCATTTTGAAGAGTATCATTTTCAAATGTTCAAAAGCGGTTCATATATATCACAAAATGAACTAACATGACTACATGTTCTTCTCGACAATCCATAGCCCTTCTCCCGAATACACAATTTCGTTCCAGAATCTAACCAACATACTGATTCTCGAAATCATAACTCCTCAAGATCATCAATCCTGTCCCAACTCTGTCACCTTATATTGTAACGCATAATATCTACTGAATCTCAAAACGTATCAACTTAGAACGGCAATAAATCTCAATGAAATTCAAAAATCCAAATACTTACAGATCGTGAAGCCGACGATTCCCCGTGATACTGGCACATGTCTCGGCTCTAGAAAATACTCGACACGGACATTTTCAAAACACACGTTGGCAAACTCAGTTCGACTCAAGAACACAATACATCTCATTCCAGAGAATCTCGTTAACACCATTTGGAAAAGTTATAACAAGCCCAGTGCGATACTGGTAAATCACATAACACATAAGCCTGAGTGAACAACAAAAACTCACGGCTCTAATATCTGTCAATCGACAACTCGAATGACGCGACAAAAACACGACCCAACTCGACCCAAATGCCTAGGTTTTCTCAACCTAAGCTCCGATACCATATTCTGTAACACCCCCAGATTTAACCGGAAATATTACAGCGCCGTGGGCCCCGAGATGGAACCCACAAGGCTAAAAGAAATTTTCGCAAACATTTACAAATGCCCAAGAGGCCAACGACGGTACTATCTTTAAAAATTCACAAAGACATATAAAATCCATTTATCAAAAACCGTCGTAAAAACTCTTTTGAAATCGCAAGGTCAAACAACCGACACTCAAAAGTTTAGAAAACGATTTCCAAAGTAACCTCAGTTACTAGATACCAAAAGAGCATTTCAAAATACTCACGCAGCGGAAAAAGACCAACCATAAAGATACTCTAGCAGCGGAATACAAGAACCAATCAAGAAACTCAATGCACACAACATGTCCTAGCCAGTATCCTCCGGGAAGCTCATCTCTTCACGACCGCTACAAGCTCGATACTCCGAGAACCTAAAAAGAAATCCCACGACGGGGTCAGCCATAATATCCAACAATGATAACTCACCCATCACATTAATAATAACATACCAATGAGAATACAACATAAGAATACGACCAACGTAATCTTACCGCCATGACTTTGCTTACTCAAGAAATTCTCATCAGAATAACCATTATCACATTTCACATCCTGTACTCGATTAACCAATAAACTCGAACATAATATATGTTTTGTACCTCAAACAATTCTCAAGATTCTCAAACTGTCATCACCAACTCACGATACGGAAATATACCATTACCGACCAATACGATCCATCGAATAACATCATCAAATCCCAAGACGATAACCGATTTTCCATCAAAGACAAATACCAAGGAAATACGGAACATACCTCGAGATATGAAGTGCCACGACAATCATATCACTAATCCGAGATCGATCAATGCAATACGGACACGGTCCTAACACAAGACCTACAAATGCATACTCATATGACCACGTCAATATGATCACAAGAATATCAATCATGTATACTCAATGGAAATCCGACGATCCAGGCGCCCTCAAAGATAGATCCCTTTGTTGATCTATCGATCAACATAAGGTGGATAACTAACAATACACATATGAACAACAACATATGATACAATCAATGATGCGAATTCACAAGATTCCATCAACACAATCTCGGTAATCCAACGATCCAGCGCCTCAAAGATAGATCCCCATGATGATCCCGTCGAACCAACGCATGGTGGAAAACACATCCCAACGATCCAGCCTCAAGATAGATCCTCATGATGATCTCGTCGAACCAACGCATGATGGACATTCGATCCAGCCTCAAGATAGATCATTATAATCCCATCGGATTATTTACACAACATAAACAACAATATGCATACACATATGCAAATCAACACGTTCATCAACATGAACAACATAACATGCACGACAACATGAAAATTTACTAGGGCGACTTCATGTTCAACAACATGAAAGAAAGTGTACGAGACCAAAATAAATAACATTAAACCATAATCAATATGGAATACTTGCCCGAGTCCTTCGGGAGCAACCTCGATGTCCAATCATCACCGACGATTATCCTCAATGCTCGGCGTTCCAAACGTCTGATGAACTATAGATACTCATATCCTCGTCTTTACCATAATGTAACCTCGATACTCGAACATACCAATAATCGAAATAAAGCATATACATTATGATTTACCTCCTAATCGAAAGAACGATATGCGATTCGAATACCCGAGTTCACAATAATAATCATCGCTATATGCATTATAAACGAAATGAAATCAAAACCATTCATTAAATATTATAATCAAGTAATAACTTGCCTCGATACCGATACCGCAAGCCGCTGCCGAACACACCGCCTTTGTCTACGAGCTCCTCATCCCGATCAAAAGCAATACAATGGACATACTCGAACACAACCGCAATATCTGGTTATAATCACCGATCAATAATCTCAACCTATCGAAGAAATCAAATAACACATATCCGATAACAATCAACAACCGACAAAACTAACTAATCGAACTCAACGGTTCAACACAACCTCGAATAAACGCAGTCAGAACAAACCAAATCAAACCATCACGAATTCATAATCAAAACACAAAAATATCGCATCGCCTACTTAGCGACGTTAAACGCATAACGTGGCGTGCGCTAAGTTGTCCGTTAGCGTGCGCTAGCGGTAAGCTTAGCGTGCGCTAATGCTGTACGGATGGCATGCATTCCAAACATCGACTCACATCTTGCGACTACGAATCCGAATGAAGGGAGACATAAATCCCCATATCTCTTGAAGATAAACGACCCCATAATTATCACAATGATCATGTCAATGTCCATATATCAATAACAACCTCAATAATCAAACCGACTCGATAACAAGGATCATATCATGCTAAATCTGGAATTCAACCTAGTATCATGATTCATCTCATCTAAATCGACTAATATAATTACCAAGATTAAATCCTTCTTAGATCGGGTTAAATGAATCAACATCCTTATGGTATGAAGAATCTTAACTAACATCCGAAACTCTTATCAAAATTCCATTGAATCTCATATAACATCATCATATGATTATCCAACATGCTCCTTGCATGAAATCATCCAAGAAAAATGAACCACTAACGAAGGAATACGAAGATTACTGGTTTAGATGAACCAAAAAGAAGAACATTAGAACTCCATCCAAAGAATCATGAACAACTTGAAGGACAAGGCTTGAATCCATGCTCTCCATCTTAATCTTGTTAAAGATCACCATCTCTCGTGTTTGAGACCTCAAACCTCTTTCTAAAAACTCTCTCTCTCGGTTGCAAGGAAGGAATGGACGAAATGCTTCATAACACTCTTGTCCCTTTTTATAATATTCATTATTAGCGTGCGCTAACATCTCATGTTTAGCGTGCGCTACCGCTTAGCGTGCGCTAATCGACTTTGTTAGCGTGCGCTATCAGCCTGCAGGCTACCGCCTTGCTTCAGTAAACTAGCTTACGACGTAATGCCCATGCATTAACGTCGTAAAACATCTGCCTAGCGACGCAAGTCATTTACCTTAGCGTGCGCTAATACCATTGACTTGCTACCACACCTACCACGAAGATGCTCGTGACCCCACCACGAAATCAACCAATAAAGCCAAGATTCCCTATCGACCGATATATAGTTAGCGTGCGCTAATCAACATGCATTAGCGTGCGCTAACACTACATTACAACATCCGTTGACTTATCGTAACGTGCGCCGAAAGTGGTGGTCCACGCGTAGATTCCTTCCGATCGGATTTGTATTAGCGTCGTTATCTTATATCCGTAGCGTGCGCTAATCCTGCACGATAGCGTGCGCTACTCATGATTATTAGCGTGCGCTAATAATGTTACACTTAGCCATTTCCAACTGTTACCGCCTGTCTCGACATACCGAAAACACATATACACTTACTGAATACATATACTGAATCCAATAATATTCTTATACGATATACTCTATATCAGAAGTACGATAACCTGATACACGATATCCTCAAATGTAACTGTCGACCAGATACGACAATTATACCGATACTGACATCTCAGTCCTTTATTTATTTTATTCCTACTGTACAGATTCCACGCTGTACAATATAACTCGAATAAAATAATATCAAACAACAGTAGTAGAAATTCCGGATATTACAATAGCACTCTCCTTTAGCCCGTTTTTCCATAAACTCCTTCTGTGTCATTTGCCGTGGCGGGCGCGTTTGCGTTTGATTCACCGAAACTGACGTGGTACTATTACCACGGTACCCCGAGGACACCCGATTGTTGCCTCTGGAACCGGCCTGTATTGACCCGATAGATCCGCGGGGTCCGGCGTAGCGGCCGGGCTGTCCTGCCCCGACCCTCGGGTAATAATTCGAACCTCATGCACTAGTGACTGACTTTTGAGGTGCCAAACTTGCTGCCCTGTCTACCCCTCTTACTGCACCTATTTCGCGTTCGATTTCTCGAGCCAAGTGGATTGTCTCAAAGAGCTCTTGCGCGTCCTTCGAGCGAATTCTCAATCTTACCTCGTCTTTCAAGCCGTGGAGAAACATCCCAAGACAGTAATTGTCTTCGATGCCCGGAATAAGTACCAACCGTGATATAAACAAATCTGCATACTCGCTCACCGTTCCCGTCTGACGGGTATATAGTAGTGATTCAAAAGGGTTCGCCATAGGATCCTCACCATATCGTCGCAACAACTCGTGTTTCAATTTCGCCCATGTTATATTCGGAAATTTTGTCCGCGTCCATTGGAACCAATGCAAGGCTCCTCCTTCCATGGCAATTAGGGCAACATCAACTTTACTCGCCTCCGATGTGCCGTGGAGATAAAAATACTACTCAGCCTGGATATCCACCCTTCTGCGTTGGAACCATCAAAATCGGGCATAGAGACCCGGTTTCCCGCAGCCACCACGTCCGATGAGATCGACCCGACAACCTCCTCCTCCCGCTGCCAGGCGCGCCCGGCGTAATCGGCCACGCAAAGGGCCGCCCACCCGTCGAAAGAACCCGACCCGCCCTCGATTGACTGTCCTTTTCCCCGCGCTAACTCCGCCAAGAGTGCGGTAATTCCGTCCAGCTTCGCTGCCAGGGATCCCACCTCAGCCGCTAATTCCTCGCTCCTCTTCTCTATCACGACAATTCTGTTCTCGGAATCCATGCGAGTTAGATGATCGTGTATTGGGCATCCACGCTCACCGCACCAAATTGATAGAGTAAAGCGGAATTATTCAATGAATTGATATGAAAGATTAGATAGATAGACAATCAGGAGATCTCTCCTGCCCAAGCATAACGTGCCGAATTAATGAACTAGGGTTTTCAATAATAAATCCTCCTACAACTTACTCATATATATACCCACGCAGGGGCCTAATAATAAATAATGATACTTAATAACTTAATAATAATATAATAAGTAGTCTAATAATAAAATAACCCTAATCTGCGCCCGCGGCCCGTGCGGCCCGCGGCCCTCTACGGCGGGTGTAAACTCGATCCGTAACACATGCCTATAAATAAATGTTGTTATTCCTCTACCGAGTGTGATGGTAGCATCGAACTCCTTCAACTTTGTAATATCCTCTAGCATAAGGTCTAAGCAATGTGCGGCACAAGGAGTCCAATAAAGTGTACATATCCGTTGGCACAATAATCCTCCCGCCGCCTTAAAGTTAGCACCATTATCTGTCACAACCTAAAATTAATGCAACAAGTGAGAACATTTCTTAAGTTCAATGAAGATTGAAGACAAACAAATATAACAAACAAAATAAATATGTAGCTACCTGAACTACAATGTCTCTCCCAATCGAATCAATTTGTTCCTCGAACAAATCAGCCAACATCCGTGCATCTTGTACCTTACTTGATACATCAACTGACTTTAGAAAAAAGGTACCCTCCGGACTGTTAACAAGGAAATTGATCAAGTGTCTACCCCTTTTATCAGTCCGTC
The DNA here is from genome assembly GCA_033398695.1 of Orobanche coerulescens. Classification (NCBI taxonomy): domain Eukaryota; kingdom Viridiplantae; phylum Streptophyta; class Magnoliopsida; order Lamiales; family Orobanchaceae; genus Orobanche; species Orobanche coerulescens. The sequence continues at coordinate 64,801,672 of CM065809.1, forward strand.
CATCAGACATAAGTGTACAACCATACTGCTTCCAAGCTTTTTCATATTTCTCTCTCAACTTGTCTGTCTCTTTCTTTGCTTTTTCAAGTAATGGCAGCCGCAGTTCATGATAGGTGGGCGGCTTCAAACCCGGTCCAAATTGTCCAATAGACTCGACCATGATCTCATAACTCCTGGAGTTAGCGACATTGAATGGTATCCCACATTCATAGAAGAAGTTTGCTATCTGCATCTTCACCCTTTCTTTTTCTTCTTCGGTCTTTGTAGAATTTTCAAGAGTAGTTTGAGATGGACCCTACTATGTCTTTCCTCAATGACTTCTTCAGGAGTTTTTCGAATCATAGAAGCAATTGTCTTTGTTGGTTTTGATTGTGGTACTATGAAAGACACCTTCTTTCTTTTCGCTGTTGATCTGGAACTTGACAAAGTATTAGAACCAGTTGTTGATGACTTACGTGGATGTGTTGGATTTTCATGAACTTCGTCATCTTCATTATTATCATCATCATCTAGATCATCATCAAGTGGCACGGACTTCTTTGCATTCTTCTGAATATAGTCTTTCATTTCTTTTATGATTGCCGGTGTAGTTTTCGTACACATTGCTACATCCGAAAATCCGCCTGCAAGATGTTGTTTCAACCTTCTTACCACCGAATGCATTAGCTTACTACAAAGAATGCATTGAACCACATCTTTATTTGTTAAATCTGGCCAAAATCCATATTTCCATCCAACATCCCCGGATTTAGCCTTCCTTTTGGGATCCTTAGCCGGATCATAAGCTTCATTTGATTCTGCCATCTACAATTTGAAAAACAATCGAAGATAATCAATATATATAATTATATGTATACTAGTGTATATACTATATACACTAGTATATATGTGTAAAAGATACTGACCAAAAAGTTTTGGTTCAAGATAAAGAGATAAAAGAGAGATGGAGGTCATACTTTGATACCCTATTCAATGGCCATCAAAAACAAGATATTGGGAATTTAAACATCCCCTCAAGTATGGTTAACCGAGTTTAAGAGGAGAATTTAAAAGGGTGAAGTGACAATGGCATTGGAGAAGATGGGGTCAAAGAAAGCAGAAGGACCAGATGGTATACCTATTGAAGTTTGGAGGTGTTTGGGGAGAGAGGGATCGAATGGGTAACTATGTTTTTCAATAAGATTTGGAGAAGCAATAAGATGCCATCAGCATGGAGGAAAAGTATTCTTGTCCCTTTGTATAAGAACAAAGGTGATGTTCAAGATTGTTCTAATTATCGCGGAAAAACTAATAAGTCATACCATGAAGTTGTGGGAACGAGTGATTGAACAAAGGATCAGGAAATGTGTGAAGATAACAGAAAATCAGTTTGGATTTATGCCTGGAAGATCGACCATGGAAGCAATTTATCTTATCCGGCAGTTGATGGAACATTATCGTGATAAAAAGAAAGATCTACATATGGTTTTTATTGATTTAGAGAAGGCATATGATAAAGTACCAAGGGATGTACTTTGCTGGGCCTTAGCAATGAAGGGTGTATCGCGGAAATATATTGACATTATAAAGGACATGTATGAGGGAGCTAGTACAAGTGTACGTACTAATGTTCAGAAGAAATTCCTATTACGATTGGGGTGCATTAAGGATCTGCTCTTAGTCCTTTTCTCTTTGCCATTGTCATGGACGAATTGACAAGAGAAATTCAAAATGACGTTCCGTGGTGTATGATGTTCGCAGATGATATTGTGTTGATTGATGAAATGAAGGTTGGAGTGCAACAGAAATTGGAACTTTGGAGGGATACTTTGGAAGCTCGAGGCTTTAGGCTGAGCAGAAGTAAGACTGAATATATGGAGTGTAGGTTTAGCGAAAACAGTGATAGAGAGGCGGGGATGATCACATTTGATGGAAAAGTTGTTCATGGATCCACTTTCTTTCGGTATCTTGGATCTATTATCCAAAAGGATGGAGAGTTAGATGGCGATGTGGCTCACAGAATAAAGGCAGGGTGGTTGAAGTGGAAGAGTGCCGCAGGGGTTTTATGTGATCCTGACATGCCTCATAGATTAAAGGGTAAATTTTACCGCACGGCAATTAGGCCTGCACTGTTATATGGCACCGAGTGTTGGGCTCTAAAACAGTGTCACGTTCAAAAGATGAATGTGGCGGAGACGCGTATGCTACGATGGATGTGTGGTCATACAAAAAAGGATCGGCTCAGAAATGAGGTGATTAGAGACAAGGTAAGAGTTGCGTCTATAGAAGACACGATGATGGAGAATCGATTACGGTGGTTTGGTCATGTGAGAAGAAGACCTGTTGATGCCCCAGTGAGGAGGCTAGAAAGTTGGGGAACAAGTAATATTGTGAAAGGTAGAGGAAGACCCAAGAAAACTTGGATAAAGATGATTGAAAATGATATGCGGTTTCTTGGAATTGGAGAAAGTACGGCGATGGAGAGGCAAATGTGGCGGGAAGGAATATGGATGGTGGATGGAATCTGATTCTTTTTTTTATCTGTATTTTGTTCCTATTTTCTTTTATTTCATGTTATCTTTTAATTTATTTTTCAGGTTTTTTTCATTTTTTTCTTTTTTTTTTAACATTCATTCTCTTTTTTTTATTTGCTTTTTTTCTACATTTTTCCCTCTTTTTTTTTTCTTTTATGTTATTTATGTAACGATCATTGACAGTTTCAAAGTTTGATTCATGTTAGCCGACCCCAAATCATTTTGGAACTAAGGCTTAGATGTTGTTGTTGTTTGTAGTGTATATATATATATATATATATATAGGGATTGACTATGGTGGAAACATCCTTAATGGTGAAATCTAGAAACCAATTGCATTATTAAGTAATTTCATTGCATATTTATTATTATTTGTTGCATCAAGCTGGTCACTAGTATATGCAACAAATAATGCAATAAAAAAAATACATAAATGCATATAATTCTACTCATCTACAGCCGTTAGATCACTAATATCAATGGCCTACAAAAGTTTCTAGATTTCACAAGGTAATTAGTTTTTATATGATCTATTTCCTATATATATATATATATATATATATATAATAGTCTAATCATATAGGAGTCGGCTGATGTATGCTACATATATACACACTAATATACTGGATATTTTATATATATATATATATAATATTTATATACAAACACACACACACACAGCCATATATATATATATGTATATATATATATCGGCCGAAGTTTCAAAGGGAGGCACAGCATATCGTCGTGCAGTTTCAAAGGGTACAGCATATCGAGAATCAGAAATCAGCCAAAGAAATATCGGAAATCGGAACTTGGAAATTGGAAATCGGAAGAAATAGAAAAGAAAGAAGAAGAAAGAAAAAGTAGAGGAAACGTACCTGTTTATTGGCGGCACGGCAAATCGGAGTACGACGGTGGTCGACTCAGACTGGGATTCGACGGGACCGAAGTGGAGATTTCTTCAGTCGACTGACTTGTTTTGCAATTAGGGTTGAGAGTTGACGATTTCTTTTCTTTTTAAGTATTCTGCATCAGGTGCGCTCACAAAAAAAAGTATTCTGCAATCGGGTCCAAGTCGGACCCGAGTCGTCGCCCGGTCGACCCAAGTCGTCGACTAGGCGACCCATGTCGTCCAATTCGGGCGACATATTTACACAAGGCGAGTCGGAGTGGCACGGCGCCGATCCTCCACCGCCTGGTCGACTAGTTGACCGCCGTAACAACACTGTTATATAGAAATTAGGACTTTGATTCTTTTTTTTTTTTTCTTATTCGTAAGAACACTTACCACTTACAAAGACACAACTACCCCTCCCTGTATTTTTTCCACTACGTGAAACCATTCCCACCACTGCCGGGCCGGATGGAGGTCCGCCGCTGGCCATAGTTGTTAAAGGTGAAAGGCGTGCCAAGGCGATACTGGTTCCTATCGCCTGAGGCACGGCGCAAGGCGAGGCACGCGCCTGAAAGAGGTGAGGCGCACAAAAAATAAAGAATAAATTAAATTAAATCATAAAATTCATAAACACATAATGACAATAAAATATAACAATCCATAAAATGGTTAATAATTAACAAAATTAAAGTGTCAGAATAATAAAACAACTATAAAAGCATTATGAAAAAACATAAAAATAGAAGAAAAAGAGACATAATAGAGAGGTGCGCCTAGGCACACAACAAGGGCGCACCGAGGCGCGCCTGACTAAGGTCGCCCGCCTTAGGGCTTAAAAGGCGAAGTGCCCTTTTATCTAAGCGCCTTGAGCCTCAGCCGCGCCTTTAACAACTATGTCGCTGGCGAACCTTCGGCTGGCCATTTTTTTGCCCTGGCAGCTGCCGTCCCTGGCACAGTGTCGGTGAACCTCTGACTGACCTTTTTTTTCTCATGCAGCTTCTGTCCCCGGCAGACCTCCGGCCGGCAAGTTTTTTTGGTGGCAAGTAATTTGTTGTATTTGTTACATCTGACTCGGTGATTTTTTTTTCTTTTTATGATTTGTTACTTAAAAGCAATATGATCAAATAGAATTACAATACCTAGGGTACATCTCTTGTAAGCTGATGTTTTCCTATAATTAATTACTTGTTACCTGAACTCAAATCATCTTCTCATGATTTGGTACCTAATAGTAGAGTGAACAGCATAAAGTTAGGTTATCCTTCATATAAAACGTTGTTTTGCTATAATTAAATTTGTTACCTCCACCCAAATGCATGTGTTCATTATTTTTACCTAATAGTAAAGTGGATAGAATCAAGTTAGGTTACACCCGATATTTGTCACATAACTTGTTGCTTTCCTGTTATTAAGTATTTGTTTCCTCGACTCAACACGTCAGTCTGTAACTTGTTTCCTAATAGCAGTCTTAATAAGGTCCTTCCACTCCTTGGATTTGTTACCTATAATTTAGTACCATAGTTGTCATATCGTGTATCGTATCGCGTATTAGAGACCCTAAATATCGTATCGCGTATCGTATCGTGTATCGTATCGGGGATACGGAACACAATGACAAAAAAAAGTCAAACAACTCTAAAAAATATCAAAAATAAAGTAAACAGTGGAAATAATTACTTGAAAAACCAAAGTAGTAGTTACGTTAACATTACCAACGTACCAAAAGGTCGTAACTTCAAGAAATAGTCTATATTGTTTTACTAAATACTAATTACCAAGTCACCAATTAAAAACTAAACATTCCACTTTCTAAATAATGTATTCAAGACTCATAATCTTCATCTTCATCGACCCCAAGATCATCAAAATCATTAACGGTTGAAGAAGAAGAAGCGGCAGCGGAGGCGAGAGGAAGAAGCAGGGGCGGCGGAGGAAAGAAAACCGTATACGAGGTCGAAGAGCTCTTGAAATTGACCGATGCTGCCTCAATTTTACTTCTGATATATAAATTGAACCCTAACCGACCCAAACCCGACCCAAACCCTTTTAAACCGTATCGTCCGTATCGCCCGTATCGGCGATATTTACGATACGATGCGCGATACGTACGATACGCACGATACGGAGGGGAAAATTGATACACCTATGCGATACGTTTCGAAACTATACGTATCGCGTATCGTATCGCCGATATGTATCGCGTATCGCGATATTTAACAACTATGTTTAGTACTGTTACTTGGACTTGGTGCATCTATTTTTAACAAATCAAGTTAGCTTACATATGTTGTCTCACTTTTTTTTCTTGGTTTTCTTCTTCGGAAATTTAGTACTCCCTTCGTCCCACTTGAAGAGGGTAATTTCGAAACATAATTTTGTCCCACCACGTGAAGAGGTACTTCCAAAATAAAATCTTAATATCCAATTAAAATTTATATAATATACCTTAAAGTTGTTTTTCGTTATATACTGAAAAAAATCTAGAAAATGAGTGAGAATAGATGGTTTAAAGCTAGTTGGCCAGGGGACAGCAGCGACTGCCAGCCTCGAGAAATGGAGAACTGGCTGGCGGGAGGTTCGCCGGCAGTGGGGACGGGGGACGGCGGTGTTTGCCAACCAGGAAAAAAGGCCAGCTGGAGGGTAGCTGGGAGGAGATTCGCCGCTGGTCGGCTGGTCGGAGATTTCATTTGCAGTGGCCTGGCAGTCGTAGAGGGCAAGTATGATAGGAAGGGTATTTTTGATAAATAATTGATAAGTGTACATCCTTAAAACTAATTTTTGTCCTTAATCCTAATTAAGTTTTTAGTGGATTATTGTCTTATTATCTGCCTTTGTCCTTAATTCTAAGTAATCCTAAAATTTAATATTCAGTGCTCCTCCAAATTCTGGTTGCATGTGTATTCATGGGCATAACTACATAGGATCAAGCGGAGGCAACCACCTACACTTGGATTTTACTTTTTTACTAGGGTATTTTTCTAAAAATAAATATTTTAAAGTGATATAGATCTAATAAATACAAAGTTAAACAAACAAAAGGAGTGCTTTTGTGTATGACATACCTTTATCCGTCTAATTTATTTTCCGCTTTTGATCTGAGAAAATTAGTTCTGTTTGCGGAGTTCTACCCCTATAATTTTTCCCCGGTTGCAGTTATACAACTTCAAGAACAACTTAAAAACTATACTGAAGAAATTGCCGTACAACCATGAATTTATTGGTTTGAGAGGGATTGGTGAGCTTGCTCAAAAAATGGTTGAAACTAAAAAGTGTATTAATTATCCATTGGTGAATATGCGTGTGAAGTTGGCCTACTTTTACTTTTTGCAACCACAAGTGTTGAGTGAGCATTCTTGGCAATGAAAATCATCAAGAGTATCCTATGGCACCAAATGGAGATGGATTTATTGTTTGGGGACGTAAATACGTTTTTAGTAACATTGACATGGTAGCATGTAATGCTTCATCTCCTATTTTAGCACCCGGATAATTAACACATGTATTAAATTACCACAAGTAAAATTCACAAAAAGTGTTTGAAATTAATAGAGTACCCCAATTTTTAGTGCATGAGTCAATCATTCACGCTTTAGAATAAAACTGGGAAAGATGCAAAAATAGTCCTGTTAAAAAACACAAGACTTAATTAGATCGTGTTAAATTTTACATTTAGTTAGCCATTTCAGTCCTCCACAGTAAAACTTTGAGAATTCTCACTTTCAAAATATGACTCCCAGTAGAACATTTTATTTTAATTTATGGATATTAGGTAAGTGAGACTTTTAGCTGTATCAGATATTATACTACTGTTATCATGCTTGTATATATTTTATGGCCTTTTTTTGATCAGGCGAAAAGAAAATATCTGTTAACTTAGAGTACCAGTTGTAGTGTGGTACATGTACTTTATGGTTTTGAATATATTTCTGTGTCCATTAGATGTCGCCCCAGTTGGCTAAATTTCCACGCCCGCTGCTGAGTGTCAGACGTTACTATGGGAAAACAAATTAATCAATATTGTTTGTTCTTATTCTATTAGATCTTCTCACTTGAGTCAATTTGATTTTTCTTTACACTTCTTATTTTCATTTATTTATTTCCTTGTTTTATTTCTTTTATTTTCTTTTTCTATTAATTATTTCTTGATGGTTTTAAAGGATGATTCATGTTAGCCGACCCTAAATCGTTTTGGGATTAAAGCTCACATGTTGTTACTATGTTAAACATATAAATTATAATAGTAAAACGGTATCGGAAGACTTACAATAGCGAAACACCACCACCACCAACACCATCTAAGCCTTAATCCCAAAATGATTTTGGGATCGGCAAACATGAATCAGCATTTGAAACTGTCAACAACCAAGAAAATCAATCAATAGAAAAAAAGTCAACAAATAAATGAAAATATGAAGTGCCAAAAAATTGTATCGACTCTAGAAAGGAAAAAAAATCTCATCCAGATATTGAGAATGATAATAGAACATTAGTGAAAAAGATTGAGAAGTCTGAAATATAACCCAAAAAATAATAAATAATAATAAGAAACCAAACTCCATAATCTAACCGTATGTTATCCTTCCATATTGTCCTCTCCATCGCCATATTTTCTCCAATCTCAAGGAACCTCGTATCATTTTCAATCACATTTATCTTTCTTGGGTGTTCCTCTACCTTTTGCAATCTTTTCCATTCCCCAATCTTCAAGCCTCCTTATTAGGGCATTAACAAATCTTCGTCTCACATGGCCAAACCGTCTTAACCGATTCTCCATCTCTTATCTTCTATAGATGCAACTCTTACCTTCTCTCTTATATTCATGTATGAGCCAATCGTTTCTTGTGTGGTTATACATCCACCGTAGTATACCCATCTCCGCCACATTCCTTTTTTTAAATCACTGTTTTGCCGCCCAACTCAGTGCCATATAATAGTGCTGGCCAATGTTTTACAAGGCGGTCGAGGCGCACGCCTCGAGGCGAGGCGCGGGAAAACCTACTCTGAGGCGGCGCCTCTACCCTACTGCTGAGGCTTACGCCTCGCACATGCGAGGCGCGCCTTGAGGCGTGTTTCTCTGAGGCGACCCCTGAGGCGGACTTCTATTTTCCGAGAGGAACGAGGCTTTCAGCGGAAAAGAAAAAAGCTTACCTGAGATCTCCGGTTTGAGATGGAAGCAGACAGAGAAGTGGCGGTTGTCTCTTTTGGTGTGGTGCAGTGTTGTTACGGCGGTCGACTAGTCGCGCCTAGTCGTCGACTAGTCGACTAGGCGGTGGAGGATCGGCGCCGTGCCATTCCGACTCGCCTTGTGTATGTCGCCCGACTTGGACGACATGGGTCGCCTAGTCGACGACTTGGGCCCGAGGCACAATATTTTAAAAAAAATCGTCAACCTCAATCCTAATTGCAAAACGAGTCAGCCGACTGAAGAAATCTCCACTTCGGTCCCGTCGAAAAAAGGCCGAAAGACCAGGAGCAACAGTAGCAGCCATCATGACCACCGCCGTCCGTCGATTTCCTCGACTTGGAGAACAGGTACGCTTCCGCTTCCTCTACTTTTCTTTCTTCTTCTTCTTTCTTTTTTATTTCTTCCGATTTCCGATTTCCAATTTCCGATATTTTCTTCGGCTGATTTCTGATTCCCCTTTGAAACTGTACGCCGATTTGATTTTGCTGTACCTCTCCCTTTGAAACTTCGGCCGAGATAGATATATATTATATATTATATATGTGTATGTAACTATGTAATATGTATATAAATATTATATATTTATAATATTCAGTATATTAATAATATTCAGTATATATATATATATTTAGTATACATAATATATAGTATATATCAGTATATAATATATAATATATATCAGTATATTTAGTATACATAATATATAATATATAATATATAATTAGTCGACTAGTCTCGACTAGTCTACGACTCGCCATGCCGGATATCCGTCGACTCGACTCGACTTACCGCCGTAACAACCTTGGTGTGGTATGAACCGTGTGGTGTAGGTGTGAGAAAAAAAATAGGGTTGAGGGAGAATAGGATCTTAATATAAAGTGGTTAATGACTTAATTAACCTTATTGTCACTATTATTTTATAATGAGGTGTTGTAGGAAACTTATGACTTTACTAAGTAGTGTTACTTATTAAATTTTAATATTCTAAAAGTAATAAAAATGAATAAATAATAAATTTAATTTAAAATTTGCTACAGAATGTAATTTACTTTATATAGAATTTATTTTATATTTAATTGTGATTTTATTAGAGCAAATAAAATATAATTGACAAAATTAAATTAATGACCTAACTAACCAACTTTAGTTACTTAAATGTATTAAATATTTTGAAAACAACAAAAATAAATAAATTTTATGAGTCAACGCTATGATATTTTAGTAATTTAATATATACTTTTGTTTGCTCTTTTAGTAATTCTTCTCAATATTATGATCTTTTAGTGAAATTTTTAGATTTTATTTTTATTTTAATCGAGGCTTACACTTCAATGCACCTCGAGGCTTACACCTCGCTTCGTCCGGCCAAAACGCCTCAAACACGCCTCACGCCTTTTAAAATATTGGTGCTGGCCTAATTGCCGTGCGGTAAAATTTACCCCTTAGTGTATGAGGCATTGCCGGATCACACAGCAAACATGTGACACTCTTCGACTTCAACTAGCCCGCCTTAATTCTATGAGCCACATCACCATCTAGCTCTCCATTCTTTTGGATAATAGATCCAAGGTAACGAAAAAAATTCGGATCCTTGAACAACTTTCCCATTAAAAGTGATCATCCCGCCTCCCTGCCTCCGTTTTTGCTAAACCTACGCTCTAAATATTCGGTTTTGCTTCTGCTTAGCCTAAAGCCTCGAGCTTCCAAAGTATCCCTCGAAAGTTCCAACCTCCAAATTGTTGGACTTGTTCTCCTCTAATTCATTCTTCATGCTTACAACATCTTTCTTACTTCATGCTTCATTATAGAAATTTGAATTTGAAACATTAACGTATCAATGTCTTTTATCTCATCTACCTGTTGTTGATTATTTTTGTGTTTTGTTTCTGCAAGTGATAGACTGCTTTTAGATTTATAATAATGATTATTTAACCGTGTCGCAATTCTGAACCTTTTGAATACTCCATCTGCTCAGCTAAAGCCTCGAGCTTCCAAAGTATCCCTCGAAAGTTCCAACCTCCAAATTGTTGGACTTGTTCTCCTCTAATTCATTCTTCATGCTTACAACAACATCTTTCTTACTTCATGCTTCATTATAGAAATTTGAATTTGAAACATTAACGTATCAATGTCTTTTATCTCATCTACCTGTTGTTGATTATTTTTGTGTTTTGTTTCTGCAAGTGATAGACTGCTTCTAGATTTATAATAATGATTATTTAATCCTGTTGCAATTCTGAAACTTTTGAATACTCCATCTGCGATACTTCCTTTAATATCTGATTCCGCTATTTGTGAAAGAGCTGCAGAGCTTTGGTTTAAGGAGGCGAAAGACAGACTTAAAGCCTTAAATGCAGTCATATACGGGAACATCATTTATGCATACTGGTGGGTTGGTTTTTGTTTTTACACGAGTACTTTTTTTTTATTTTTTTTTTAATATGCCTTATTTCTGCTTTTATTATAAGCTGAGCATATGAATTCCCATGAGATAGCCTGCAATATAATATCTTTATGTGCCTGTGAATTTCTACGTGTGAGCAGGAGAGCAGGTAGGTGGAGTCCCTCCCATCTTCGCCCAAACAATGTTAAGGAAAAATTAAAATTAGAACTGTAGTGGATTCATATGATACTTTTTGTAAAAAAATTCCATCCGGCACACCCCATTATATAATTTTATAAAATGTGATTCTAGTTCAAAAGTAAAGAAAGATTTATAGAAGGGCTTAAGGAGTGAGTGCTTGGACAATGACAAAATTTGTATTGAAAACCGAACTATTATATTTTGAAGTATGATTGGAATATGGGAGTGCAACATTGGGTAGCGTGTGATTGGAACATGGAAGTGCAACAATGAGTCTTTGACTTAATGTGATAATATTTTTAAGTGAAATGGTGATATTTTGTTATTGGTGATTGATGTGAATAGTGTGTATTATTCTATTGAAATGAGGATCTGAGACGTGAGAGTGAGTGAACATTGTAGTCACAAATATATATGCTGAGGTAAAAAAATGTTCCCTTATGGAAACTTTGAAAATGATTTATGTAAACCACAATCTCTTACTATCTCATAATAATTAGGAAAGGATCAACTTTTTAAGCTCATCATGGCAGTTGAATAATCACTCTAATATTTGTTAACTGAATTATGGAAAATCGTTTTTCCTATGGAGAGATTTTAAGGATCGGGTATCGTGATATTTATATGTAGGATGCTCAGAGTTTCCCACTTCTGCGGGAGGATTAATTCCCTGCTGCTCTTTATTTATGCTATTTGATGGTTATACTTTGTTTACAAAATACGTCACCTGTTTATTACACCATGTGTGGCTTCTACTTGTCAACTTGGATTTAAGCAAAATATATTGATTTGTGGTAGCAAATTACAACGATAGGATATGCGTCTTACTAGGGTCATAAGGCCAGGAGTCTAATGTGTGTAGTGCATGTTTAGAGATAAGGTCAGGATGTGTGTCCTTGGTGGTTATCACCCTATTCTTGGTATGTTCCATTTGGACCGAGAACCAATGTTGGATGTCTACAAATTGTTAGTTTAATAATCTGACTTGCTCTATCTTGAGGCTAATGGATTCAATCTCGAAGGAAAAGAAAATTATTCTATTGTTGGACAGAATTGAGGAAAAAAGATTTCTCGCAGTCTGCTATGTTTGGATTCATTCCCCCGCGTTAAAAACCAATTTTTTAAAGCCTTCGTCCGGTTTTCAATGCTTGCATCTTCTAGGAAGACATTTACTATGTCTTTCATTTGAATAAAAGTAAAGCAAACATGTTGATTAAAATCGAATCAACTTGTCAGTTAACAGGGTAAATAGAGGTGTCATTTTTTTCCGTAAACATTCAAAAGTTGATTCAATTCTACTTCTTCTGATTAGGACTTTCCGATTTTGAATTGAACTTTAAATCTATTTTGAATCTATAATATGAATATTAGAACCATTTTTTTCTTTCTTCTTTTCTTTCGGATTCTATTTGGAAATCTAATTCGAGTCGAAACACGACTTGAATATCGGTTTTGAATTCCTATTTTATTTCGAAATAAGTTACTGATATGATTCGTTTCTAATTCATGTTAATATGTATTTAAAACATTATACAAGTACAAATCACATATGCAAATAGAAATAATATAGTTGGCTGATATATTTGAACATTTATTTTCACATTTCTATTTTACAAATCTCGTGGCTGCTTTAGTGAAAAGTGTGAAACATCAACTATGATTGGCTATTAAAAGCCTGATGTCTAATATCACATTTCATTCTTATTTCATAGTTCGAATATTGTTTTTAGTTTTCGGAATGTCTTTTGATATACTTAATATACTTTTCATTTTGGGAGAATTAATAGTTGTGTTTATTAGTTTGGATTTATGCCTGGAAGATCGACCATGGAAGCAATTTATCTTATCCGGCAGTTGATGGAACATTATCGAGATAAAAAGAAAGATCTGCATATGGTTTTTATTGATTTAGAGAAGGCATATGATAAAGTACCAAGAGAAGTACTTTGGTGGGCCTTAGCAAAGAAGGGTATATCGCGGAAATATATTGACATTATAAAGGACATGTATGAGGGAGCTAGTACAAGTGTACGTACTAATGTTGGGAGGACAGAAGAATTCCCTATTACGATTGGGGTGCATCAAGGATCTGCTCTTAGTCTTTTTCTCTTTGCCATAGTCATGGACGAATTGACAAGAGAAATTCAAAATGACGTTCCGTGGTGTATGATGTTCGCAGATGATATTGTGTTGATTGATGAAACGATGGTTGGAGTCTGTGAAATTGGAACTTTGGAGGGATACTTTGGAAGCTCGAGGCTTTAGGGTGAGCAGTAAGGCGAATATATGGAGTGTAGGTTTAGCGAAAGCTTGATGATAGAGAGGCGGGGATGATCACATTTGTTGGGAAAGTTGTTATTGAATCCACTTTATTTGGGTATCTTGTATCTTTTATCAAAAAGGTTGGAGAGTTAGATGGCGTTGTGGCTCACGAGAATAAAGCGGGGTGGTTGAAGTGGAAGAGTGCCACAGGGGTTTTATGTGATCTGGCATGCCTCATAGATTAAAGGGTAAATTTTACCGCACGGCAATTAGGCTGCGCTGTTATATGGCACCGAGTGTTGGTGTAAAATAGTGTCACGTTCAAAAGATGAATGTGGCAGAGATGCGTATGCTACGATGGATGTGTGGTCATACAAAAAAGGATCGGCTCAGAAATGAGGTGATTAGAGAGAAGGTAAGAGTTGCGTCTATAGAAGACAAGATGATGGAGAATCGATTACGATGGTTTGGTCATGTGAGAAGAAGACCTATTGATGCCCCAGTGAGGAGGCTAGAAAGTTGGGAACAAGTAATGTTGTGAAAGGTAGAGGAAGACCCAAGAAAACTTGGATAAAGATGATTGAAAATGATATGCGGTTTCTTGGAATTGGAGAAAGTATGGCGATGGAGAGGCAAATGTGGCGGGAAAAAATACGGATGATGGATGGAGTCTGATTTTTTTTTTTAATTTCTATTTTCTTTTATTTCATGTTATCTTTTAATTTATTTTTCAGGATTTTTCAATTTTTTTTTTAACATTCATTCTCTTTTTTGTATTTGCTTTTTTCTCTACTTTTTCCCTCTTTTTTCCTTTTATGTTATTTATATAACGATTATTGACGGTTTCAAAGTTTGATTCATGTTAGCCGACCCCAAATCATTTTGGGACTAAGGCTTAGATGTTGTTGTTGTTGTTGTAATAGTTGTGTTTAGCTGTAGTAATGTAATATAAGATAACAATATGATATTTTAATATGTATGCCTTGCTTATGTTTTTGTATAATTATATGACTCTTTTGTTAGAAGAAAAAAAAAATTAAGTATATATATGTATGGGTTCTGGATAAGAAAAAAGGTTGTGAATCTGAATCTTGCCCGATCTATCAACAAATTTGATTTTCTGGATTAACTCGAATTGATTTTTTTGAGCAATTCGAGTTTGATTTGAAATTGAAAAATATAATTCCATTAAATTTGATTTGAATTTAAGCTAATTAGTATCGGAAGTCAAATTGGGGTTTTAAAATGTCCATTCGAATTCAATTTGATGAACACCCCTAAATATGTAAATTTTGCAACTTACTCACCCAAATACGTTTGCACATTCCTGATACAATCTTCTTAAGATATTTTTTTAAAATTCTCCCAATAAGTGAAAATAAGTCCGTGCGTAGCGTCACATGACCTTGTTAGTTGGACGAATCTGATATAATAAAAAATTGATTAGAGTAGCTCTGCAGTTGGTACGAATTTAATTAGCTATCCTATATCTTGTAAAATGGTGTTTTCTCTATTTTTTCTGTTCATATTACCTGTGAGTTTATAGAACAAGAATTTCATGTAATCTTTATTTTGTATCCTTTGGTGAGAAATTCTGAAGGACCAAACTCATTGTGCAGGTCTCTGCACTTCATTTAATATTTACGTACATATTCATGTAATCTTAGTTGGGTTATGAAAATTTGAGATAGATATGATATTTTTAATATAAGAGTATGGGTATAATATCCATACTCATAAGGGTATGAAAATAAATATGAGGCTTACGCCTCAATAGTCAATACTATGATATTTTGATACCATGATTCTATCACTATTATGATACTTATGTGAGATGTTTAGTGATTTTTTATTTTAATCGAGGCTTACACCTCGCCTCGTCCGGCCAAAACACCCAAAACTCGCCCCGCGCCTTTTCAAACATTTTGGGTATTAATTATTAACATTCCGGATCCCATAATGGGTGAGGGAAGATATTGCATTCTCTTAATAATTTTATGTGTAGCTTACTCCCTCTGCAAACCGTGAAAGTGTCTCATTTGGGTGGGATTTCTTAAGGATTGTTTATTAGATCCACCAAGTACGTAAAAATGCTTGATGTGGTTCATTTCCTTCTTTATGTAATCATTGTTAAACACTAACTTAATTAGCACATATACTTTTCTTTGGCTTTTGCAATAAATTCCAATATTAATTTTTCTAGATGCAAGAATTGTTGACCATGGAAACAACAAACAAGCATGGCTCTTTAGGATCTTATGTTTGATAGGCACATTGCAAATTAAGAAGAAGAAATAATAAATGACTAGAAAAAGATGCCTTATTTTACTGTTAATTAGGGTGTGGAAAAACAGAAGGCTTAATTGCATAAAAAATCACGATCTTTGTTTAATTTGCAAATTGGGCATGACTTTTTAAATTTTACAAAATAAATAACAGTCTCATTTTTTGCAAAACGGATCAGGCCCTCTGAATCTGGTGACCTGAGAGTGATGTGGCAATGGCAGGACCTACCCGGCATTTTATTAAACAAAAAAATGATTAAAATAATTTGATTTGGAGATGGCAACGGGTTGGATCGGATCCGGTTTGAGCAAATCCAAATCCGATCCAAAAGTTTCCGGTTCGAATTGGGTTTGGATTTGGATTTGAAAATCAAAATCAAAATCCAAACCATCGAGTTTCATTGGATTTCAGATAGGTTTTAGGTTTAAATCAGGTTTCTGATTTAAAAACTCAAAAATTAAAAATTAAAATAATATTATTAACCGAAACGTGGAGGCACAAATATCCATTAAATTTATAAACATAAAAATATTTTAGTTAAAATAAAAGCTACAAAATATAATAACTCAATTTTTTTTTTCTTTCAAAACTAAAAGCTACGAACATCTATGTGTGTGTGTGTGTGTGTGTATATATATATATATATATATATATTGGAATTTTGACCAAAAAACAATATTGTGATTCGAAGAGATAAATCGAAATTATGACTAAAATATCCCAAATCTATTTGTGAGAGATCATTTTGTTTATTTGCTTCGTATGTACATTGCTATTTGTGTAGCTTTTTTGTTACAATATATTTTTTAAGTACTTTGTTTCACATGTATGTTGTTATTTGTTTGATATATATATATATATATAGTATAAGATTATTAAGATATAAGATATTAGAATATTATTAGATTATTAATATATATATATATATATATAATTATTCCGGGTTTCGGGTTTGGATCGGGTTTCGGGTTGGATTTCGATTCCATTACCTGATATCCAAATCCAAATAGGTCCGGGTTTAAAAAACAAATCGAAATCTAAATCCAAAAAATTGGGTTCGGTAAAATCCAATGAAATCGGATCAGATCGGGTATCCATCGGATCGGTTTTTTTTGCCATCCCTAAATTCGATTTCCACCCGAATCGTTTGGATTAAGAAAAGTCATCATCTTTAATCAGGGGTGAGTTGCTTTTTAAAGAATCGGATCATTTTAATCATTTTTCTGTTTAATGAAATGCCGTGCAGGCTGTCACATCACTCTCTGGTCATCGTCAGGTGACATGATTTTGTTTTGTAAAAAGTGAGAGGTTGTGAATTGTTTCGTAAAAATTTGAAAAGTCATTTTAAATTTACAAATTGTACAAATGTGGTGGTTTTTTAGGCAATTAGGCCAAAAAAGGGTTAGTAAAAACGACATGTCACTGAATGTGAGTGATAGGAATAAGACTGAATTATAAGCAGTTCTTGAATGCCGCTTTATATCAACATAGAATTGAAGTTGCTACTTAGCATTATCCAATAAGTGACACTGTACAAGACTTTATTAAATTGGCATTCCTGACCTCAGCTGCAATTCATAACAGTACATTGGGGTACTTCCCATATTTCTTGACAGGATGGAAATCTTCTTAGTTGATATGTTGCAGCGCTGAAATACTTTAATTTTTTTATCTATTTATCATGTGATGTTTTGCTGATTCATTAGATCTATATATAGTTGTCCTTTCCTCTCCAAATGAGATCTTTTTCTTTGTATGTCATAAATGCAGTCAAGTATGTAACATAAACAGTGCTGAAACATTGGTAAGGGAGATGGAAGAAGAAGGGATAGATGCTCCAATTGACATATATCACACCATGATAGATGGGTATACCATGATTCAAAATGAAGAGAAATGTCTAATGATTTTTGATAGACTTAAGGTAATTTCTTATGAAATTTCTTGAAGTGTCATTGATATGAAGGATATTCTTGCGAATTAAGAGTTCTTGAGATGCAACAGACCTGTAATTCCAAGTATTATGGATATGAATGGACTTCTTCAACTTAATAATTTTTTAATATAAGTATGCTTCTTCTAGTTGAATACCTGTTAATGGAAAGCTTTTGTAAAGGTGACATCTACAATTGACAAATTAATTCTTCAGGGCAAAATGTTTGTCAACAATTGGTTTCAGTCAATCTCTAATTATTGCCTAGGGTCTTCTTGTATTTGCATTTCTTTAGGATAGGATTGATTACAAATATTGGATTCTGGATAGATTTATTGTTATCAGTGTTTGTAATAGCGGCGAATAGAGATAGGATTGATTACAAATATTGGATTCTGGTTAGATTTATTGTTATCAGTGTTTGTGATAGCGGCGAATAGCGCGATGTACCACACTTTAGCACATTTTTTTTGTAAAACACGACGGAGCTCTGGTCCAGTTGTGCTCAGGCTTCCTTTGCGCGCGCGAACGGCTGATGTGGCACAGAAAGCGCATGATTGCGCACGCTGGCTGCGCTTTTTGGGTTAAAGGTTAAAAACCCTAATCAAACTTCCTCTTACCTTAATTACTTAAAACAGCGGCCAGCGGGATAGAAAACCCTAATTAACCCTCAGCTGAATAGGATATAAGCCACAGAAAAATATGAACGGGCCAAACCACTTCTTTGAGGCAGAATAGCAGGGCACATCTCAAAATCCTGAAAGAATTTCCATGTAGTTCTGAAGCGGAGCAGCGGCCCACAATAAATATGTCATGTTCGAATTACCTACGCTATGCGCTAAGCTATTTTGCGCTACACAATTCTGTACAAATGCTACGTGCCTACGCAATGCAACTGAAAACACTGATTGTTACTCAGAAAGTTATGGAATTTTGAAAAGTTTCTTGGAAAATTATGGAAGAGGAAGCATCCTCGAGAAAACTGGTGCTATTTTTATGCAATATGTTTCCATCCATTGTGTAATGCTATTGACTAGTGTTTGTGAGAATTTTATCTGACTAATGCTTGGAGAAAGACGGTTAAACGGTAAATCTGTGGTGTAAAATATGGAACCTTGTGCTATTTAAATTATTTCTGTTTATATCAATACTGCACTCTGATGCTTATTCTTGCTACAGGAATGTGGCTTTACACCTTCGGTGGTTACATACGGATGTCTCATCAATCTTTACACCAAGGTAGCTGATATGATATGCCACGGTTCAGTTGGTTGTTCTCATGATTTCTGTTTGTTACATGTTTTATCATTACTTTTCGCTCAGACTGTACTAAGATCCTGGTCAAAAATTTTTGAACTTAAGTTATGCAATATCCAATATGTATAAATACCCGATTATACAATCTTAAAGACTCCATTACTGTCTATGAAGCATGGACTTGACACGCAACACAACACGACACTGAGATGAGATTCGCTATTTTTTTCCGAAATACAAGACACGACGCATAGAGGACAGTGACATCTCTTTATTTTTTAATAATATATATATATATATATATATAATATTTTTTATTATAAAAAGGTTATGATAAACAAATAAGATCACCCCAGCTCATAAGTGTCCCGACTAATAAGCAAGACCTATATAAAGAAAAGCCCAGTCCACAAGTGCCCAGCGGATATGACGTTTAACCTAGTTGCAACCTTCACTATCTTCTTCCTTCTTCCTTTTTTCCTCTAGGACAAGATAGAAAACAGCCCCATTAATAAAAGAATAAATAAAAACAATCCTGAAGTGTCGCGGGCGTGTTCGACATAAAAAAATCAGACATCTCCGACACACTGTCGGAAACATATCGGGCATGTCCGGAGTGTCTGACGCGTAGAGTGTTAGGACTTATTGCGGTGGATACAATCTAGGTTATCGTTTTTTTTTTCAGGATCTGCCAAAAAGTAGTTTTTGCTCATTGTGAAGTCATCTGTATAAACAATAAAGTGACTAGTTACTCATTTGGTTAAATTTTATCAGCTTGTTAAATTTCCAAGATGAAGCATTTGTATCTTACTTGATCCTCATTACGGGTACTTTTCGTCTTGGCCTTGCTCTCTTTGTGTCTCAGTGTCTTCCTAAATGCGTTAGAGGGCAAGGTCTCGTTCCGTTCTTGGTATGATGATGATATAATGCTAGTGTAGTCCATCCCCCTAATGTCCTGGGGAGAAATTAAGTCAACATGGAGCAGGCAGTCCATTATTGATGGATATGTGCTATGAATACTACACTTGTGGCTTTTATACTGTTTGTGTGATTAAAATAATAAGCTTTCCTGTGTCTGCCCAGAAGCTCCATTTTCTTTCAATTTCCTGTTGAATGATCTCACACTATCATTTGTCATTTGTTCATTCCACCAAGGTTGTCAAGACGGTAAGTCGAGTCGAGTCGACGGAGGTCCAAATGAGCGACTAGTCGGCTAGTCGTCGACTAGTCGTTGACTAGTCGGTAAGTCAAAATAGTAAATAATAAATATATATTTATATATGTGATGACATAAATGATAACATATAATACAATAACTTGAAATAAATTAGCAAGTATGTCCCAAAATATTAAGTTCAACACCACAATCCACATATAATCCATTCATAAGTCTTAAGCAAATATTATTTACTCTAATAAATAATAAATTAGAATTTTAAAAGAAAAAAAATGAATATTTAATTCAAAATAAGACTAATTAAAAGCTGAAAACTAAAAATAGATAAATATTATCAAATTCATAATAAAAAAGAAAATACAAAAAAAAAGAGGAGTAATGGACTTCTCCACTGAAAAAAAATAATGGACACTTGTCCATTTTGACCAGTTCAAACCGACTCACCCAATACAAAAAGCAACACAAAAATAATACTGTCATCGTCTTTAATTTTATTAATTGTCTAACCAGCATTCAACCAAGCCAAACACTAAAGCCAAGCTGAAAAAAAGAACGACTAAACAGTACCTGACGGAGGCGGAGGCGTAATCGGCGGCGGAGCAAGGGGAGGCGGCGCAATCGACGGCGGGAGCAAGGGGCGGCGGCGCAATCGACGGCTCTTTCCTCTTCGGTCGCAAATTAGGTTTATGTTTCTTTCAGCTTTTTTTTTAGCTCTTTCCTACGGGTTTCAGCTTTTTTTTTTAAATAACTAATTAAATGGGCCGGGTTATGACCCAGTCGGGCCGTCTAAGATTTCAGTCGAACGACTAAGTCGACCTAGACGACGACCTGAGACAAAAGTCGGGCGACTAAGCCTTCTATCCCTAGTCGAGTCTCCCAGTCGGCCGAGAGAAACCGACTTGTCGACTAGTCGGCGACTAGGCGTCGACTAGTCGACGACTTGAAAACCATGCATTCCACGTCACATTCTTATTCACACAAGGTATATTCATGCGCAGCAAATTTTTATTAGAAACCAGTGTTGTGTCTGCGAACAGAAGCATATAAATTTGTTTTCGACATGTATGCTCTTTGTATATCATCCCTGTTTACTAGTAAACTCAGATAGTCATTATCGCGATGTGTTCACCTGTCCTATTTAATTTGATTTTGACTTTCTCTGAATTACGAAGTTACTTTTAATATGTTCACAGATGGGGAAAGTTCACAAAGCTTTGGAAGTCAGTGACATGATGAAACTGGCAGGCATAAAGCACAATTTGAAGACTTATTCCATGTTGATCAACGGTTTTATCAATTTGAATGATTGGGCAAATGCTTTTTCAATCTTTGAAGATGTGATCAGAGATGGTATAAAGCCAGATGTCATTCTTTACAATAACATCATAAGAGCATTTTGTGGCATGGGTAACATGGAACGTGCTATCCGTACTGTTGAGGAAATGAAAAAGGAAAGGCATAGACCAACATCAAGAACATTTATGCCCATAATTCATTCTTTTGCTAGAGCTGGAGATATGAGAAGGGCTCTCAATATTTTTGATATGATGAGAAGAAGTGGATGCATTCCTACTGTGCACACTTATAATGCTTTGATTCTTGGCCTTGTGGAAAAGCGTCAGGTGCACTATTCATTAAAAAAAATGACAAATGTTTACATATATACAATAATAGGTTGGTATTAAATTCCTCTGGGAAGGTCAAGTAGCCGGTCCTTTTTCATCTCATTTTCTGCTTGAAGGACCTAAAACTGTCCTTCACCATCCCAGCCAGGCATGCATAATTCGTAATAAAAAGTAACTGAATATGGATAATTAGGTAAGGACACATTATGGAGCATCTGCATGTTAATTATGTAGAATTTTTTTCTTGTGCATTCAGAAAATTTTGAAGTTGTATTGTGTTAAAATTATTACTATCATGATTCTTCAAGGAATTATCTGAGTCAGCATGGATGTAGTTTGCATCATTGTTTATTTCTCTGGGTTATGAAGGCCGACCTTCAGACACTGCACAATTTCCTAGTCATTGTTAGTGGTTTGCTTTCAGTCAACAGTATTTCAGTGAGATTATTTTCTGGTCTGATGTTGGACAGCTGTTGTTGCATATTCATTTCTTGCTTGGAGTTTAGAATCCTTTGTGTTTCTCTCTTTTCTCATGGACTTTCACCACCTGTATTCATGTTGCATTACAGAGGTTCTGTCCGGTCATTCTTAATGAACCTCCTACCCAACTGGTCTTCTTGTTCCATCACATTTGATTGTGTGTGGTGAGATTGACCAATAGCTGCTCAGAAATCATCTAACTCTTTAATATGTTCGTTTTTATTTTCTATAGATGGAGAAGGCTGTGAATATATTAGACGAGATGCTGCTTGCTGGGATTAGTCCCAATGAGCACTCATACACCACGATTATGCACGGATATGCGTCATTGGGTGATACTGAAAAAGCTTACGAATATTTCTCTAAAGTTAAAAATGAGGGGCTTGAGCTTGATGTTTATACTTACGAGGCCTTACTCAAGGCTTGCTGTAAATCCGGCAGAATGCAAAGTGCTTTAGCAGTCACTAAAGAGATGAATGCTCAGAATATCCCTAGGAATATTTTTATCTACAACATATTAATGGATGGGTATGGATTAGTTTAAATTTGGATTGTTGTGCACTAAATGAATCTCAATATTCGATTTCTGCTGTGATTTTATAATATTCACCCCCCACCCCCCCACCCCTGTTGGATCAGATGGGCTCGCCGAGGTGATGTTTGGGAGGCTGCCGATTTGATGCAACAAATGAGACAAGCAGGGGTACAACCAGACATCCATACTTACACATCCTTCATCAATGCTTGTTGCAAGGCAGGAGACATGGTGGTATGCACTCTATTAAGCTTGCGGCAGTTTGGCTTATTTTCCTGAGAGATAATGTTTCTTCTAGACATGTTAAAAATCTAAAGATAAAAGCTGGATAATGCTTTGAATGTTAAATATCCTGCACTAACCTATCTTCAGGGAAGAATATTACCCGATTTAAGCTAGATTACAATCTTATGAAGGTCCATAGTACGTAGCTCTGGGACAATCTAACACAATATCATTTGTTCTTCGCAATATTATTGACATACATCCAGCACATTTGATTTCTAGTCTTCTGGTAAATTGATTTTCAACATTTTTGTTCTCGTTACCACCATCACTATTAAATGGATAAATTCTTGTGTTCAAACGGACCATGTTTTTTTTTCATCCGGAGACTACTTACTTTCATCAATTGATGCGATCAAACATCAATATAAATGACAAAAGAACGTGGTGCAGACTGTACTGTAAATGTACGTTTTACTTATGAATGAACCTCAACACCTTTATTCTGTTAGTTATGATTGAATTCATATTTATCCTAGTCTTTCTAGATATCACTGACACCAGAATTAAGCAACTTCATCAATTATGTGCATATAACATTCTATTTCCTTTTTTTCATCCCTTTCTCGTGCTATGTCTCCTTTTTTCCCCGCAGCAAGCAATGAAAACAATGGAAGAAATGGAAGCAGTTGGAGTGAAGGCAAATGTGAAGACATATACAACACTCATCCACGGTTGGTCGCGTGCATCTCTTCCAGAAAAGGCATTGAAATGTTTTAAGGAGATGAAACAGGCAGGATTAGAGCCAGACACAGCTGTGTACCATTGTTTAATGACTTCATTGTTGTCAAGGGCCACCATTGCTGAAGGCTACATTCACACGGCAATCCTTGACTTATGCAAAGAGATGATGGGATGTGGATTAACTGTTGATATGGGCACTGCAGTTCATTGGTCGAAATGCTTACGCCTAATCGAAAGGAGTGGCGGTCGAATTACAGAGGCCCTTCAGAAGATATTCCCACCTGATTGGGATTCACACAAGTCTCTTGGTGCCATTTCTGATGTTAATGATCTTGAAAATGATGACTTGGGTGAGAATAATTATAATAATGATAGCTCTTTTAGCTACAGTGATATTGATGATGACTATTAATGGGAGGTTTCCCTTTTAAAATCCATACTCAACCACGATTAGGGGATCCATTCTTGTATATTCTTTTGAGATAATTCAACTGTGCCCACCTAACAATATTGCACTTGTTGTAAATAGGGCTGTCAATTTCTGACACGATACGATAATCCGACACGAAAATGCACAAAATTAATGGGTGTGTTTGGCCTTATCGTGTTCGTGTCCTCGTGTCGACATGATAAGGACACGCTAATTTCGTATCGTGTTCGTGTTGGGTTCGTGTCGTGTTCGTATAACACGATAACTTTTGTATTTGTGTCGTGTTGTGTCGTGTTCGTGTACCCGATAATATATTTTTAGCATTAATTTTATTATCATTTTAAATATTTTTAGTTTGTTTTCTAATTTTTTTATTTGAATTTATCGATTCGTGTCGTATTGTGTCGTTATCGTGTCGTGTCAACACGAAAAATATCGTGTCATATCGTGTCTGTCATGTTCGTGTCGTGTCCGTGTTTCAACCTTTCGCGTCGTGTTTGTGTTCGTGTCGGGCATATACTTAACGTGTCGTGTTCGTGTTTGATCTTATCGTGTCGTGTCGTTATCGTGTCGACCCGATAACGACCCGACATGCATGAATTGCCAGCCCTTGTGTAATGATTGAAGTCTTGAGATTCACTGTTCCGTGACAATGATGTGTACTTTATTTTATTATTTGTGAATGATTATTTTGTCTATGATATAATTATATAATTGCAATTAGAGATATCAGTGGGATGGGTTTTAGTGGAGGTCCACCCCTCATTCGCTCCGGTTAAATGGGGATGGGGTAAGTTTGGTGGGTGCTGGGGGGGTATCGGCGTTTGTGAAAGGAAGAGCAATTCAGGATAATGCACTCATCACTTTTGAGGCAATCCACACCATGAAGAGGAAGAATCGTTGGAAGTATGGGGATTTCGCTCTTAAAATTGATACAGTAAAGCCTATGACAGAGTTGATTGGTTTTATTTGCTAGCTATCCTCAAGAAGATGGGATTCTCGAGCAAGTGGGTGTCGTGGATGGAGATGTGTGTGTGCTCGGTGGAGTATAGGGTGCTAGTGAATGATGATGAAGTGGGACCGATCAGATCGGGCAGGGGTCTTTGACCAGGAGACCCCTTATTGCCTTAACTGTTCATTTTGTGTGCAGAGGGCCTCTCTTCGATGTTGCAGCGTGAGATGGCGAGAGGGACGATTCATGGGATTCGTATGGGAAGGAATGGTCTACTTATTTCACATCTGATGTTTGCTGACGATAGTATGTTTTTCTGTCTAACTATTGTTGAGGAAAGCACAACTTTACGGAATTTATTGCTTAATTATCAGAAATTTTCAGGTCAAGCCAATAACTTCCAAAAATCTGGAATTTTTTCAGCAAGAATGTTGATGAAATGGGAAGATCCATAATCTCAAATATTCTCGAAGTGAATCAACCTCTCAATACAGGTCGGTATCTTGGTCTTCCTTCGCTGGTTGGTAGGAATAAAAAGGCCATTTTTCAGTATATCCGTGAACGAATGTGGGGGAGGATCAAAGGATGGCAAGGGAAGAAACTTTCTAAAGCAGTGAAAGAGATCATGATTAAGTCAGTAGTGCAAGCTGTTCCTGCGTATTGCATGTCATTGTTCTTATTACCTATTGGTTTGGCAGAAGAGTTAGAACGTATGTTGAATTCTTTCTGGTGGGGTAATAAGGGAGGAGAAAGTGGAGGGTTAAGGTGGAAGAAGTGGAGCAAACTTTGCATTAGGAAGGAGGACGGAGGATTGGAATTTCGGAGTTTCCATCTATCCAATCTTGCTATGCTTGGGAAGATGGGCTGGCGGCTTGTTACTGACCCGAATGCTCTTGTGTGTAGGGTTCTTAAAGCAAAATATTTTCCTCAAGGAAATTTCTTGAACGCATCTGTTGGGCATAGTCCAAGTTATACTTGGAGGAGCATTTGGTCTTCTCAGAATTTAGTGCAGAATGGAATGAGACGGAGTATTGGTAGCGGACAATCCGTTCGTGTGTTTCACGATCCGTGGATAAGAAGAGATCGAGATTTTTTCGTTCGGGCAGATTATGATCACTCTATCAATGACATGCGGGTTAATGAGTTGATGAGAAGGAATGATCGAGGGTGGGACAAGGAGGTAGTGGAGTTATTGTTCGAAGAAGATGAAGCTAAGGAGATTCTACGCACTCCGCTTGTTCATACTGAAGATGATGATGAACTTACATGGTATTATACGACTAAGGGCTGCTACACTGTGAAGTCAGGATATGAGCTCGTGGGATCCATGAACTTAGATTTGAATCATTTGGTGGAGGGTGATTGGAAGAATATCTGGAATCTTTTTATGCCGCCAAAGCTCAAACATTTCCTATGAAGAGCAGCACATGAAATTTTGCCAACAAAAGTTAATTTGAAAGCTAAAGGAGTTATGGTTGGAGAAGAATGTGATCTCTGTGGAAGTGAGGCAGAGAATGTAGAGCACGTTTTGTTGACTTGTAATTTTGCTAAGCAATGTTGGCAGAGGTCGAGCTATGACAATACCATGAGACAGCTAGTTGAGAGGTACGACTCTTTTAAACTTTTGGTATTTATGATATGCTCGATGAATGATTCGGTTAAGAAGGCGGGAATTGTTATGTTAATGTGGCAAATATGGAAGGATAGGAATGACAAGGTGTGGAACAATAAAGTTCCCATTTCGTCAATCTCGGTGAGTAGAGCTAATGCGTTCTGGGCTGAGTGTTTAGAGGTGCAGCCTATAAGGAGTGTAGTGAGGAGTGGGAGAAACAGTAATGTGTGCAGGGGCTGGCACAATCTGCCGATGGGTTGGAGCAGGTGTGGAATGGATGTAACTTTCTTTGAGAATCAAAATTGTACAGGTGTGGGAATAATATGGTAGGATTCTAGAGGTGAATTCATGGAAACTAAAACTATTATTTTCTCGGATTGTATGAGAGTAGCTGAAGGGGAGGCAATGGGGCTACGTGAAGCTTTGTCATGGATAAAGGAAAATGGTAGAGGGCGTGTGGAGGTGGCAACGGATAGCAAATTGGTGGCTGGCGCAATGAATTCTAATGTAATTGATAACTCTGAGTTTGGAGTTTTGATTGCGAGTTGCAGATTGATTCGGGACAATTGCGATAGAGTTATTGTTAAATATGTTCTGCGTGAAGCTAATTCCTTACCTCACCGACTAGCTAGAAAATCTATTGATTTTGCTAATACGTATGTTTGGGACGAACCTTCGGAGTTTGTGGAGGGTCTTCTCCATGTTCCATGCGTTTGTGATGAATAAAATGATTTCGTTGGTTTGGTTTCAAAAAAAAAAGATGCAATTGAACATTTAAAAATATAATAAATATTGTTTTCATATGTAAATTTATTTAAAACTACTCAAATTAAAAGTTTCTTTAATTTTATCGAACACATAATTTGTACGATTTTATTTTTGTTATCTAAAAAGATATACGGATCATGTGGCGGGTAAGGTGGGTATAAGGTGGGGATGGAGATTCATGTAGATGGTGGAGCGGGATGATTTTTATTTATGAATTTAAATTCCATAACCGCATGGGTGATGGGTAGAGATGTTAAACGGGCTTGGTCCTGGTGGGTTGGCCCGTTTAACCCGCCAAAAAACCGGGTTAGGGCCGATATTTCCTAGCCCGTTTAAATTCGGGCTTTTTTGGCCCGAACCGTTTAGCCCGAAGCTCGTTACGGCTAGCCTGAAGCCCGATGTATATATATATATATTGTTAATTTCAACTTACAGTAATACTATATTTATATATATTAATATCATATATATAATATATATTAATATTATATATGTAGGGGCGCGTTCTATGCAGTACCAATATTAGATGCAGTACTTTACAGTACTAATTTATGCACGAGCAGTACTAATTTATGCATGAGTTTTATACTAATTATGCATGAAATATATGCATTTCGTGCATCAAAATTTCAATGCATTAATTCTCACAAAAATTTGATACATATAATCTAATATTTTAATGCATCGATATTTTGATGCATATATTGCATATTTTAATGCATTGAAATTTTGATGCACGAAATGCACATATTTCATGCATAATTAGTACAAAACTCATGCATAAATTAGTATTGTAAAGTATTGCATCTAATATTGGTACTGCATAGAACGCGCCACTATATATGTAATATATATTAATATTATATATAATATATATTATTACTGTATTTGTTAATATAGTGTGAATATATATATATATACACACATAAAAGTGTATTTTTTGTTATATTTATTATAGTATAGTTGTTACTATATATATAAAATATATTGTTACTGTTTTTTTGTTTATGACTTATAAAAAATAAAAAATAGATTTTTTAAATATTTAGCCCGTTTAGCCCGAAGACCGTTAGGGTTAGGGTTAGGGCCGATATTTCCTAGTCCGTTTAAATTCGGGCTTTTAGCGGACCAGATTTAGCCCGCTAGTGGCCGAAACCGTAGTGGGCTTCGCTTAACATCTCTAGTGATGGGACAAAGATGGGTATGAATTTCTTACATGGGGATGAGGATAGATGAACTATCATCCGCATTCGCCCTGTCCCGCCCCGCCCCGCCCCATTGAAATCCCTAATTACAATTGTGCCATTTGAAATTTGTCTATAAATAGGGTTTTATTTATTAATGTAAATCATACCTTAAATTTCATTTTCTCTAAACTTTCTTTATTCTTTATGCAGTTTTACAATACTGTTATCAGTATAACTTTAACTATGCGAGTAATATGATAAAAATACGCGCTACAGTTATATTGTATCTGAAAGATGACTGTATGTATCAGAAATCAAATTATTACGAATTTATCTCAATTATTCCTTGTTTTCCATTATCATAGTCTACATTATTGATCGTCCAAAATTTATCAACACACGCACAACAAAAAGTGAAATACAAACAATTTCATTCGGACAACAATCATAAAATCTTGGAAGAATTAAGAGAAAAGAAAAACATGTTCATCGAGAGCTTTGATGTCGACAACCCCAAATGTTAAGTAAAAAAAAAAAAAAAAAAAAATACAGAGAGAGTCAGATCCAATCTGTTTACAACTAGGAAATAGCAGAGGTCAGCAGAGAAGCTAGAGTTTCGGCAACTTCATAGCCATGGGGAAAGGAACTAGGTGCTTTTGTAAAAGGAGGGACAACACGCGCGCGCTCACACACACACACACTATGTGAGGTGCGGCCGTCGGAGTTTCCACCTTCAGAAAAGCCGCGGCTCCGATTGCGCATACCCGATCGCAGGAGGACATAGCTGCGGGCCGCTGACCAGGTTCTAAATTTGATCGACCTTGTTGGGAGCGCTTATCAAAGAGCGGGTCTACAGGGGATCGACTTAAAGAAACTCTGATTGGGCTGAAGAGGAAAAAGTGCGCGAACCTGAGCCTGAGCGCGAGTGCACACCAGCTGGACGAGCTCTTAAAGAAAAACTTGCAGAACTGAATTCTTAGAGAGCTGACGATCTGGAGAGTAAGCCGACGATCAGCAGCGTCCGCTCAACGTTGACCGGCGGATAAAGATGTCTAGATTTCTTTTGTGTGAGGCAGGTAGGGCTATGAGTGAACGTAAAAGCTCGATTCGGCTCGTATTATTTGGCTAAAAAAAGTCCGGCTCGAGGCTCGATTCGATGATGCAAACTTCAAACTCAAACGTTAAAATAGGGAGTTCGGTCCGATTTGCAAACGTGCGAAATAGTTCGGCTCGCCATAAACCGACTTTTGTCCATTAATTATAGGCATGGATTTATAAGATTATACTTTCCTCGGCTATTTTATCTCATTTTTTTCTCTCTCATCCGTTCTCATCCTTTGGATTCAATCTCTCGTAAAGGTGAACAGAGTTTCACTCAAACGGTTCGATCCGATTCGCATAGTTCGGTTTGATTCGGAGCTTTCAAACGTATGCTCAAACGTTAAATTCTAAGGCTCGACACTTTCAAACGTGTTCGAACCTAAGGTTCGACACTTTCAAATACATACTCAAACGTAGTGAGGTTTGGTATAGTTCGATTCATTTACAGCCCTAGAGCCAGGTACTGTTTGTGTTCCTTGATGGTATACATGTATGTGTGTTGATAGAATGATTTTGATCGAAAATTACAATCATAAATTATTTTGCTCTCAAAATATATTTGCTTTAATTTTATGAACTAAAATATACTCCCTTCATATTTAAAGTGTATACTAAAAAATACTCTACTTCACTTTATGGATTTATACACCTTAAATAATGCCTTCTATTTACACCATTTACCATCACCTTTATTAATCCATTTTAAATTAGCCCACTTTTAGTTAACACTACCCCTCATGTCTTTTTACACCACTTTTCACAATTTTAACAACTTTCTTAATCCCTGTGTCCAGCCGTCATTCGGGCATTTTTGGTGTATGAGGGAGTAATTCTTATAGTGCTTAAGACACATAATTAAAATAATAATATTCCAAAAATTCCTTAAAATCCTCTTACATGAAATAATGGTGAGATAATTTTTATCAAGTGATAATTATAGACAACAACCGTGTACCTGTACCACCACCACCACTATAATACCTGGATATATATTATGTAATTCTATCTGTATTTGAATCTTGTGGTGTATGAGGACGATGAATAAGTATTTTATATATGATTTCCCTTATGTTTGTGTTCCCGTATTCATGATCCCAAGTGTAGAAACCGATACTTGCAATGTATGCAACTACACGACGTTAATGCATGCTATCTGACAGATACTAAAAAAATGATTTAGTGTATGTAAGGTTATGACCCTTGCGTACGTAAAGGGTTGTTTGAATCGGACAAAGCATGGTCGGCGTGTGGATCTAAATGTCGGATCATGTCGGATCTCCCTCACACGCAGCTGGACTGTAATATCCGAATAGTTGTTGAGTATTTTCATCTATATTTGAACCTTGTAATATTCGACCTTGTGCTATCTATAATCGAAGTGTGATTTTTCCTGTATTCGTATTCCTACAGTCATGGTTATATTAGGAAGAATTTGCAAATTCATGCATGCAGCTACGTCATAACGTACGCTAGCAGGTAAGCTTAACGTACGTAATGAGCTGAAGATAGCGTACGCTATGGATGAAGCATAGCATACGTAACAGGCAGTCAAGCAGATCAGGTTGGTCGGCATACGGGCCAGCTCGGGATGCGGTCCGGATAAGATAAGATTCCCGCGTGATCCGGACAGCTTTTTGATAAAGCAAGTCAACGAGGCATAGCGTACGTTAAAGGATTAAGATAGCGTACGCTACATAGAGCGTATTACGTATGTAAATAGTGATGGTTAACGTACGTTAAGGAGGTCAGAAAACGAGGCAGTAGCTACTGGCGAACATTAACGTACGTAAAGCGTAGCATATAGCGTATGTTAAGGCTATAGTATACGTAAGACCTTGTGGCTAACGTACGTTAAGACCAGGCTTTTATAAATAAGACCTCACCTAATTTCATTTCACAATTGTTCTCCTTCGTCCCTTGGCCGATTTCTGCTAGTCCAGAGAGCCTCCCCCCACATTATAATCCTTGTTTAGCCTTTCTACTTAGTCATTGAAGTTGGGAAGCATCTTGGATTGGTACTCAAGCTTTCGGTATTGGGTTTTCACCAAGTGTTTCATTGTTTCCTCCATATTAATGTTGCTCCAGCTCTGAGTTCATATTTCTAGGATGATTACAAACGTATTTCAGAGATTTTAGACCTCTTTGAAGACATAATTATTGAACATCATGATTTTTGAAAGGTTGAGATGATTAAACCCAAAATATACCTTGATTTAGACATGTATGAATTGAGCCTTACTTACGTCGAACCTTAGGATGTAGTTTTTTAAGATTGTATCATACATTTGATGACAATTTCGAAATATTCTCATGACGGATAACTCGTTGATATTATCAGCTACGATAGAGAAATTCAAGAGGATGATTGTTGAAGGTTTTTCATCAATAACAATTCATGTCTTGTAACAACTTATCTGGATTAATCAACCTTCTTGTGGCAATAGTTAGAATTAGTATTTATGCCGGTAACAATCGTATTAATGTAGAACTTTGGTAGGACGGACTACCCTGTGGATAAACGGAATACTGATAAGTATCAGTTTTATACACTTATCCATGGTTTGTATCGATAAATTTCACCCATAATTGAGCTAGTCTACTCATTTTTGCTTTTAATTAATTAGTTTTTAATAATTTTATTTTTATCGGATGAAGATGTAAATCTAGTCTTAATCAGATTGAATTACTGATTTACTCAAGAAATAACATGTTTATAAAATATTCTCTTTGTTGAATTTTATGTATTCATGTTGTAGGGCTTTCCGAGACGAGTTCGACAGTCTTTCCGGATTCAAAATCTGAGTTATATATCAAAAGTTATCATCCGAAGAAGATTTGGGGCAAAAACGCAAAGTCTAAGAAATTTCTGGGCTGAAAATGAAGTCTGAAACTCCATACGGGCGTAACATCATAACATACGGGCGTAATTCACAAAGCAAAAAGCCGTAGCCATGTTACGGCCGTAACTACTCAATGTTACGGCCGTAAGTCATCCAAGTTACGGCCGTAACTCCTCAATGTTACGGCCGTAACTCTTGGCAGATTATTGATCATTGCCTAATTTTTTATACTTTTGGTCTATTATTGAGGGGATGGCTGACATTGATCCGATCTAATGCAATAATTCTGGATTTTTGGAGTTATTAGATGACTTTAGGTGTATAAATAGACCCCTTAGATCCATCATTATTAATCATTCATCTTATATTTTTCCACTTTTTGTAATATTTTCTTTTTGTGTGAAGAACACACTTGTGTTCTTGAGTGATTTGTGTAATAGTGGTATAGCATATGTTGTTCAGGGAGTTTATTGCTTCTTTCTCCTTTATCTACTAAGGGAGTTAGGATCAATTCTTTCTCTTTTTCAACTAATAATGACCACTCAAGCTTGTATTATGTTTATTAAACCCTTCGTGGGCTAAGTTACCTTAGTTGGGATTATAAACAAGGTTAGTCATGTTATTTAAGTTTGTATAAAGATCTATTATGAATTACTTATTATTGTGTGTAATTTTCATTGTTTTAACAATCTTTATTTATTTGGCCAATAAATGACGATATTTATGGTCTTCATATGTTTCGAAAGAAAATATGTTTGATTAGATCAAATGATCTTCACTCTAAGTTGTTCTAGGGGATAGAAATATACCTCTAGACCTTAGATGATTCTTTGAGTTATTTTCATAAAACCTAATGCTATGTATTGAAGCCAATCAATATAGAGACATAGCGGATTGATTCAATATATAAGGGGAGTTTTATAGTTCGAAAGAGAAACCGTCTTTTTAAGGAAAATCGAATCTACACAACATAATAAGTAAATTCATCTTATGATCTCCTATACATCTTCTATAACTAATGATGAACTAAGTTTGTAATCCCAACTATTTCATTATATCTTTTAATTAATTTATTATTAGTGTAATCTTTTATTTCATTGAATATTAGAACTA
Organism: Orobanche coerulescens; assembly: GCA_033398695.1. Taxonomy (NCBI): domain Eukaryota; kingdom Viridiplantae; phylum Streptophyta; class Magnoliopsida; order Lamiales; family Orobanchaceae; genus Orobanche; species Orobanche coerulescens. Next base: position 64,835,379 of record CM065809.1, read on the forward strand.
TTATTGCATTTTCTTTGCAATTATTAAACCAAACTCTTAAATTGTGTGTTTCAATCATATATATCTCTATAACAAATAGACTAATAGTGTATAATTCAACATATAACCAAACTTCCTTGTGGGAACAATAAACCGGACTCAAAAAGTCCACTTACTACTTGATACGATATCGTGCACTTGCGATAGTTACACTAAAGACGTGTCAATTTTTTGGCGCCGTTGCCGGATAAATATTGTTATATTTGAAATCTTACATTGTGAACTATTGTTATATGATACATTTTCTCGACGTTGTAACTTAGTACTCAATTGTGTTTGTCCGGTCAAGTGGCGGATAACGGTACTCCGTGACTTTTAAAGTCGGATTCTTCAGTTTTCCACAACAACTGATATTTGTTTATATTTTCTCTTTTATTTTTATTTTTTTTTTATGGAAGGAACTTTGAATAAAATTGAAAAAAGATTTCATTTTCTGAGCAAAAATGTCATTTTAAAAATTTATAAGACGAGACTTGAAAGGATGAGGTTGCTTATGAATAAAAGCATACCTTTTGACATTAGATTCATAATTGAAGTCAAAGTGAGAATAGCAGGTGAATTTACAGAAATACCTACTAGATTTTTACCAGGGCTAGGAAAAAGTTCATATGCCAAGAAACGACAAGCAAAGATAATAGCCGTTTGCTATAAATGTGCTAGACGGAACTGTAATTTAAAATGTCGATCTTTAGGAATTCCATCTACAAACAGAGAAGATAAAATTCAGTTCATTAAGGATGGTCTGAATAAAGAGAAATTAGATAATATCAAAATTTCTCTTGACACGCATCCTAGTGGACTCGTACATTACGGAATTCGATGTTTGTGGAATAAATTCAAACCAGAATATGAACAACGTCTTGGGAATCTGACGTTAAAAGACCCTGTTTGCCAATTTGTAAGAAAATTGGATGGGAAGCTTCTCCCCGACTCATAGAAGGCGTTTAGGCCGTTTCTGAACGTAAAATCAGAGGAAGATGTGAGCCACAATCACAACTACTGTACATACAAGTGAGTATCTTTTATTTTTGTCGTAAGGTGAGATTTTCTGAATAAAAAAGGTGATACGTGATAAATGCATTCATTATTTTATTGAGTAGTTGAAGCGCAATCAACGCAATCACAAACTTGTTAAACAATTTTACCTCATTTTTCTTCTATAAATAAACATTGTGCTTGCTTCTTTTTATTCATCCCTCAAACTTGTACTTTTCTCTTTTTCTCTCAAATAAAATTCTTTTCAAAAATGGAGTCATCATCTTCCACAAAAAAAATTAGTACAGTCTGCATTTTTGGTGGAGCTAGTTATGGAAAAGAGGCATGCTTTACTGAAGCAGCCCACAACTTGGGTCGTACCTTAGGAGAAAAATACATTCATGTAGTTTACGGAGGAGGAAGTCTAGGATTAATGGGACGAGCTGCTGCTTCTGCCTATATGGAAGGAGTAAGAGTGTTGGGAATAATTCCAAAACCTCTGGCTGAAAGTAAAATCACTGGGGCAACTATTGGTGATGAGTTTAGAGCTGTAAATATGCAAGATCGCATAACTCACATGATAAATAATTCTGGCGCCTTTATCACCCTTCCCGATAGTTTTGGCACTCTTGAGGAACTTTTTCATGTGGTTACCAGAGTCCAGCTAAATGTTCATCAAAAATCAATAGGTCTGCTTAATGTCAACGGTTTCTTTGATGGTTTACTATCTTTCATCGACTACTCTGCTGAAAAAGGTTTTATTTCCGAACGTGCCAAACGAATCATAGTCGTTGCAACACCAGAAGAACTAATCAAAAAACTCATTGAATTTGTTCCTCAACCAGATCCAGCTCTAGCTAAAATTGTCTGGATGGAAGATTTTACTGTGAGAAAACGAAAAGTGGATTCATTCCTCTCCCTTTGATAACCCATGTCGGACCTCTTGTATTTTTACTTTCTGTCGTGTGTAATAATCGTGCTAAATGGTGGCAGATTAAGGAGTTTCTTCTTGATCTCTTGACGTGCATCTATTCGCAATTTATGTATTGTTATTTTATTTGTAACACCCCAAAAGGCGGCCATTACAGTGCCGTGGACCCCACACTGGGACCCACCAGGCGATATCCAAAACAGATTAAATAAACATTATTTGTGATACCGAACCACAATGAATAGTCATTACTCCGATTAGGAGTTTATCAAAAATATGGCCAACAGCCTTATAATACACAGGATCCGAAAAATAAGTATAAACCATATGGAGATGGAAAATACTTCAAATGTCAATACAACCAGATAGCAATCTAAATGAAGCAGGAAATAAATAACATAACACGGTTTAACATAACCGGACAACAAAAGATGTGGGCCCCCCGAACTAGTATCCTTCGAACCCTTCGCCGTCAGCATGCTCTTCCCGTGCTTTGCCTTTGCCTCGACCTAAAATACAATATAAGTATTTCGCCCATAACACAGGGTCAGATATACATGATAATCAATTCTTCCGACATTATACAATTCACATATATAGATCTCAAGAAAATCATTCCGACTATTAATCATACTCCTCGGGCGTATGAAACAATCAGTCACAAAACATCGAACACATCCAATCATACATGGAGTATGAACGATTAACAATATAGCTCAAGATGGACATCACAGTACGCCCGATCCGGAAATGTGTCCGTGTACATGTCCACCCCGTATACGGAATCCAGAATATACGTGTGACAATGTACCTAATTAGCCTCACGAACTACGTCTCGTGTGCACAGTCCAATACGGAAACATCCATGTATGACTATACAAGTGCCCGACTAAAAATCCTACACAATATCCAATCGGCACGCAGATATGATTCCGGAAATGTCACGATACAACATGACAACGAAGTTCAATAAAATACATATCCGATTAAGGATCAAGAAAACTCACCAAAGTGAAAATAAAGACCAACGAGATCAACGATTGAAAATGACGTACTTGGGAATGCAACCCCATGAAGAAAACGGAATAACATCAATGACAATGTCAAATCACGACAAACATTACATGGACAATTTATACACATGAATTATATAACCATCACAAGAATCTAATCATCATTATAACCAAGCAAGATAACTTGCCTCAATATGGAGACGAGAATAGTCCTCTTCTTGTCGGAACGAACGAACGGTCCTCGACTAATATTGTTTACTCGAACAATCAACCTTAAACGAAATACATTTTACTCAATAACATATTCGTATAATTATCAATTATAGGATTAGTAAGACGTCATCCTACAATCCTTTAGAATAGTTTGTTATTTCCAATTATCGAAGCCTTATGTCAAGAGTTCTTTTAACATCATTACAACCATAAAAATCGGTTTACAATACTTTTACCGAATGTTCACATGGTTCATAATAAACAAGAATTCTATCAAGGGTATGTTGAATAACCAATTATGATGTTAAGATCATGATGATTAAACTTTCCAAAACATTAAAATGTTGAAGGAACAAAATCTGCACATTTATGATCATTTCTCCTCTCATCTAAATTGAATATAATGCTTACAACAAGATTATTAGCTATGAGGTTACACCATATTCATGAAGGTTATCAAAATCTTTCTTTACAAGGCTGGAAGATCCATTAACATCATAATGAATTCACCATTTATCTAGTATGATGATCAAAATATTCTAAGTTCTCAACACATTAGATTAATGAAAAGTTGTTATTGTTGGTTTCACAAATATCCTTAACCATTCAAAATCTTGCTGAGCTAAACATAAGGAGGATATGATTCTTAAGAAATCTGAGCAAGAAGACATCCTTCTACTTCTAATCATGGCCAAGTTCTTCCCAAGGTAAGTGAAAACTTAAAATGGTGTTTAATAACTTTATGATAACAACTCTATTAGTTAAATCCAACTATGGTGAAGTTAATCGATTCAAAGGTGTTCTCTTGAGTTAAATTCGTCCAGTAAGATGAGCATGATAGTTATAACATGGTTAAAATCACTATATCATCAAGAACACATCCATCTCAAACCCTTATTTATCATATTCATCAAAAGTGTTAAAAAGGTTGGATTAAAACTATGTTTTACTTGGTTAATCTAACTCTAGGTGAAGTATAGTTCGTCATTAACATCAACATATGAAAATAATACAGAGAGGAAAGTACACCTACCTCCAGAAATGAAGAACAATCTCAATGCTATGAGAAAATATACTCCAAGCTCAAGAACACCTCTTAATCTCCAAGGAAATGAGCTCCACTCCAAGATTTAAGGCTTAGAAGCAAGTTAGGGGAGGTTGATATTGGTTTGGGAGTGAAAAGGGACGATATATGGAGAGAGAATCGGTTTGGAGTTGTGAAGAAATGAAAAACAGGCTGGTCCTATAAATAGACTGTGCAGGCTTAGCGCACGCTATCGGAACAGTTTAGCGTACGCTAACACACTTACGTGCGCTAACTGGTTAATATTACGTACGTAAGCGGCTTACAGTGGCTACTGTCTTGAATTCGCAGGTCGTTAGCGCACGCTACTGAGAATTGGGTTACGCACGCTAATAAAAGTTGACTCTAGCCGACATGACAGCTCAGACCTTACTCACATGCATGCCAACGGTTAAGGAGTTCACGTGCTGAAGTCAACTGATGCCAGATTCCCTCTTAGCGTACACAACAGAGGAAACATTATGCACGCTAAGACACAGGATTAGCGTACGTTAATCGAACTATGTAGCGTACGCTACATCAACAGAAAAATTCGAAAATGCAACTCTCTAATTAACCTCGAATCATCACATATGAAATGAATTAACAACGATACGAAATTCAAATCTATAATATCTCAACATAATACTAAATGCAACGATTCATGATAATCAGATTATCCGAATAATACAATGACAGGTAAAAATGAAAAGTTACAGTCGGATATTACATACTCTCCCCCTTAAAAAGAGTTTCGTCCTTGAAACTAAGGGGTAAATAACTCAGGGTATCTCACTCGCATACTATCCTCGGTCTCCCACGTAGCCTCCTCGACTCCGTGTCGTGACCACTGAACCTTCAGTAGGGGAATCGTCTTGTTCCGTAACTGCTTGATCCTCCTCTCGAGTATCCGCACCGGGCGCTCCTCGTACGAATGATCCTCTGCTAATTCAATCTCTTCGAACTGAAGTACATGGCTCGGATCAGCAACATATTTTCTCAACTGGGAGACATGAAACACGTTGTGAATCTTACTCAAAGTCGGCGGTAAAGCTAGTCGATAGGCCAGATCACCTACACGCTCCAAAACCTCAAATGGCCCAATGTACCTCGGGCTCAGCTTGCCCCTCTTCCCGAAACGAAAAACACCTCGGGTAGGAGACACCTTCATTAACACATGGTCACCAACCTCGAACTCAAGTGGTCGTCGACGGTGGTCAGCATAAGACTTCTGTCGACTTTGAGCCGTTAGCAACCGACTCCTAATCAAAGTGATCTTCTCCCGAGCTGCTAATAAAATATCGGGTTCCGTACCCAGAGATTCTGACAGTTTGTCCCAACACAAAGGGGACCTACAGCGACGGCCATACAATGCCTCATACGGTGCCATCTGAATCGAAGCGTGCCAACTATTATTATAAGTGAATTCCACCAAAGGCAGCTGGGCTTCCCAATCGTCCTTCCAATCAAGAGCACATGCTGTCAACATGTCCTCTAGAGTCTGGATGGTTCTCTCAGACTGACCATCGGTCTGTGGATGAAAAGCCGTACTGAAATTCAACTGCGTGCCCATTGGACGATGAACTGCCTTCCAGAAGTGTGACATAAATCGCCCGTCACGGTCTGATACAATACTCTTGGGGGTACCATGTAATCTCACAATTTCCTTAATAAACAGCTGGGCCAATCTCTCGGGACCCCACGTGTCCTTAATCTCCAAGAAGTGGGCTGATTTGGTCAGACGGTCCACAATCACCCAAATCGTATTCATTCCTCGACGACTCGTTGGCAAGCTAGTGATAAAATCCATAGATATATCCTCCCATTTCCACTCGGGAATCGGGAGCGTTTTCAGCATTCCTGCAGGTCGCTGGTGCTCAATCTTAACCTGCTGACAGGTTAAACATCTCGAAACAAATTCGGCAACCTCACGTTTCATATTCCCCCACCAATAACTCTGCTTCAAATCCTTATACATCTTGCTAGATCCCGGGTGAATAGAGTACGGGGTAGCATGGGCTTCTCTCATGATAGAGTTCCTCAATTCTTTGTCAGCGGGTACACAAACTCGATTTCTAAAGCGTATCAATCCATCCTCGTGGATCACGAATCTAGGAGCTTTCCCTTGGTTTACCTCATCCCAGACTCGAGATAAGAATAGGTCCGTAACTTGCTTCGATTTGATCATATCATCAAGAGACGAAGAAATCTCAAGGGTGCAAAGTTGTCCCTGAACACGCTGTAACCAAACTTCAATTTCTGACCTCATAAGGTCCAACTGCAACTCTCTCTGTGCTGTCAAACGGCTCAGCATCTGCTCCTGCACTGTTTTATGGCCTAAAGCGTCGGCGACCACATTTGCTTTACCCGGATGGTAAAGGATCTCGATATCATAGTCCTTGATTAAATCTAGCCACCTTCTCTGTCTCATGTTCAACTCCTTCTGAGTAAAAATGTACTTCAGGCTCTTGTGGTCTGTAAAGATCTGGCAGGTAATTCCATAAAGATAGTGACGCCAGATTTTTAAAGCAAACACCACGGCTGCTAACTCCAAGTCATGGGTCGGATAGTTAACTTCATAGGGTCGCAATTGTCTCGATGCATAGGCAATCACTTTCCCTTCCTGCATTAGTACACATCCCAGACCCTGTCTCGACGCGTCACTGTACACCACAAATCCTTCCGTTCCTTTAGGTAAGACCAAAACAGGTGCCGAAATCAATCGACTCTTGAGCTCATCAAAACTTTGCTGACATGCTTCTAACCACAAATACTTCTTGTCCTTCCGCAGTAAGTTAGTCATCGGTTGCGCAATTATAGAAAATCCTTCTACGAACCGCCGGTAGTAACCTGCTAGGCCGAGGAAACTACGAACTTCCTTTATGTTCTTCGGTGGTAGCCAATCTCGAATGGCTTCCGTCTTTTGTGGGTCCACTCTCACCCCTTCAGATGATATCACATGCCCGAGAAAGACAACCTCAGGCATCCAGAATTCACACTTAGAAAATTTCCCATAAAGCTGTTCCCGCCTCAATGTATCGAGGACTTGGTGGAGGTGACGCTCGTGCTCTACGTGGTCGCGAGAGTAAATCAGAATGTCGTCAATAAAAACGACTACAAAGCGATCCAGATAGTTAATAAAAACTCGATTCATCAACTCCATGAATACCGTCGGTGCATTAGTCAGTCCAAATGGCATCACCACAAACTCATAATGCCCATAGCGAGTACGGAATGCTGTCTTCGAAATGTCAGACTCTCGAATCCTCAACTGATGATAACCAGATCTCAAGTCGATCTTGGAAAACACGGCAGCTCCCTGAAGTTGGTCCAATAAATCATCAATACGTGGCAAGGGATACTTGTTCTTGATGGTTACCCTGTTCAGCTCACGGTAATCAATACATAAGCGTAGAGATCCATCTTTCTTCCGTACAAATAACACTGGTGCTCCCCAAGGGGACGCACTAGGTCGTATATAGACCTTGTCAGTCAACTCCTCAAGCTGGTTCTTCAATTCCTGCATCTCAGTCGGAGCCATACGGTACGGTGCTTTTGAGAGCGGGGATGTACCAGGTTCTAACTCAATAATAAACTCCACATCACGATGAGGAGGTAAGCCTGGCAACTCTTCTGGAAATACATCTGGGTAGTCTCGGACTACCGGAATGTCGGCCAATTCAACTGGTCGATCTACTGTTTTGGTCATGTAGAACCAATAACCAATACATCCTTGATTAAGCAGTTTCGCTGCTCTCATAGCGTTGATGACTCTCCCAGAACGACTGGGATTATCACCTCGAAAAATACACTCGAAACCATCATCGGAAGTGACGGTTACCATTCGCTTGCGGACACTGAGCATTTCATCATGACGGTCCATCCAATCGATACCCAAGATTATATCATCCTTAGGTAAATCGACTACAATCAGATTTGATAACCACTCACGGTCGTTCAAACGACCTGACAAATTCTGGACTTCACGATTTCCAATAATTCTTCTACCATCAGGTAGACCAATCATGTAGGGCTCACAATTGATAACATGGTCTAGAGGCAAACGACTTAAACAAGAAGAAGATATAAAGGAGTGTGAAGTACCGGTATCAAAAAGAACACACACAGGCTGGGAGTGGATCTCGAGTATACCTGAAATCATGTTGGCCTCGGGATCGTCAGCTTTCTTCATCTCGTAAATCCTGGGTTTCGCGGTTCCGGCACCAGGTGTACCACTTTGATTCCCACGGCCCATTCCCTTATTCGCCCCGGTGGTCTGATAGGAAGCGGACGGAGGCGTCCGGTTCTGGACAGAGGACTGAACTGGAGCACGAGACGCTACTTGTTCATGTCCGGGCCCACTCCTGCAAAAACGAGCACGGTGACCATTCTTACCACAAGTATGGCATGTGATGGCAGGCTTTGGGCATTTGAAGCTGATATGCCCCTAGCCCCCACATTTATGACACACCACGGATGCGGGAACCATTTGAGAGTGCGATCCGGCGGGCTTTGACGCCATGGGTGGTCGATCAGAAGGGTTTGGCAATGACTGGGGCTTCCTGAATGTCCCCCGATTACTCTCAGTCTGGTTCTGGTTCCTGAACCTTTTGTTGTTGGACTGTGGTTGTTTCTTGGAAATCTCCTTCGCAGTGAGTTCGTACTCCAGAGCTTTCTCGATGAACTCTGGTAAGGTAGTACAGTGGTGATTCAACAGCTGCATTCCCATTCGGGGTTTAAGCCTCTTGAGAAAATATTTGATCTTATCGGCCTCTGTTCGGATAATTGTTGTGGCAAAAGGAAGGAGTGCCTGGAATTTCTCAGCAACAGATAATACATCATCGTCCTCAGACGGCCTGGGTTCAGTAGCCCGATTGGCCTCACGGAGTGGCCCTGGATAGTAACGGTCTAGCATGAGGTTTTTAAATTCCTCCCAAGTATAAACACCATCAGTTGGCCTTACTGAAAGCGACCAGGTATGAGCGCCTTTGCTAAGATAATACGCGGCTACCGAGACACGGTTCTCTTCTGGGCAGTCCACCATCTGGAAAAGTTTCTCAAAATGCTCGATCCAATGCACAATGTCAGCAGGCTCAGATGAGCCTTCAAAAGTCGGTGGTCGCTGGCGAGAGATGTCGCTGATAATCCGACTCACGGGTCCGCCAATCACGGGAGGAGGATGAGCCCCCTTCTGCTGGCCAGTAGCGGCCCTATGCATAGCTTCCATTAGTTGACCCATCTGGGTCATCTGTGTCATCATGCCTTGCATTACGACGTAAGGATCGACACGCGCATCCCCGCGCCCACTGTGGTGCGATTGTTCCCTAGAAGGTGAACCACTATCAACGGAACTCTGATCCGCATCCGCGCGTCTATTGGCTCGAGGTATCGGGATTCGGCCCCTTCCGCGGCCTCGTCCCCCTCTTCCACGACCTCTCAGGTTTCTTTCCATACTGAAAGAATCAATCATAGTGATAACCATAAGTACGGTTCAAGATACTAAAATTCATGCTAAGTTAATAGCAACAAGGAATCACATATTCAAGGAAAACGGTTATCGATACCATAAATGTCACACCGAATATTATATCGGTGTCGAGTCGAACAATTTCAATTATATAATCAATTCAGTATTTACCTCGGATTATCAATCAGATAAATCGTGTCACAATTCCTCGAAATAACATGATCAAAAAGGAGACCCATACTGATATCAATATCATGCCAGTAATTAAATCATGGCTTCATAAAGTACATACCGTTTTTGGCTCGTAGGGTCAGGTGCTTGCACAGGTCACACGTGACACGAAGGTCTCTTGATACTAGTTCATTTCTCAATGACTCATAAAAAGGAAACAACTCTCTGATACCATCTTCTGTAACACCCCAAAAGGCGGCCATTACAGTACCGTGGACCCCACACTGGGACCCACTAGGCGATATACAAAACAGATTAAATAAACATTATTTGTGATACCGAACCACAATGAATAGTCATTACTCCGATTAGGAGTTTATCAAAAATATGGCCAACGGCCTTATAATACACAGGATCCGAAAAATAAGTATAAACCATATGGAGATGGAAAATACTTCAAATGTCAATACAACCAGATAGCAATCTAAATGAAGCAGGAAATAAATAACATAACACGGTTTAACATAACCGGACAACAAAAGATGTGGGGCCCCCGAACTAGTATCCTTCGAACCCTTCACCGTCAGCATGCTCTTCCCGTGCTTTGCCTTTGCCTCGACCTAAAATACAATACAAGTGTTTCGCCCATAACACAGGGTCAGATATACATGATAATCAATTCTTCCGACATTATACAATTCACATATATAGATCTCAAGAAAATCATTCCGACTATTAATCATACTCCTCGGGCGTATGAAACAATCGGTCACAAAACATCGAACACATCCAATCATACATGGAGTATGAACGATTAACAATATAGCTCAAGATGGACATCACAGTACGCCCGATCCGGAAATGTGTCCGTGTACATGTCCACCCCGTATACGGAATCCAGAATATACGTGTGACAATGTACCTAATTAGCCTCACGAACTGCGTCTCGTGTGCACAGTCTAATACGGAAACATCCACGTATGACTATACAAGTGCCCGGCTAAAAATCCTACATAATATCCAATCGGCACGCAGATATGATTCCGGAAATGTCACGATACAACATGACAACGAAGTTCAATGAAATACATATCCGATTAAGGATCAAGAAAACTCACCAAAGTGAAAATAAAGACCAACGAGATCAACGATTCAAAACGACGTACATGGGAATGCAACCCCATGAAGAAAACGGAATAACGTCAATGACAATGTCAAATCACGACAAACATTACATGGACAATTTATACACATGAATTATATAACCATCACAAGAATCTAATCATCATTATAACCAAGCAAGATAACTTGCCTCAATACGGAGATGAGAATAGTCCTCTTCTTGTCGGAACGAACGAACGGTCCTCGACTAATATTGTTTACTCGAACAATCAACCTTAAACGAAATACATTTTACTCAATAACATATTCGTATAATTATCAATTATAGGATTAGTAGGACGTCATCCTACAATCCTTTAGAATAGTTTGTTATTTCCAATTATCGAAGCCTTATGTCAAGAGTTCTTTTAACATCATTACAACCATAAAAATCGGTTTACAATACTTTTACCGAATGTTCACATGGTTCATCATAAACAAGAATTCTATCAAGGGTATGTTGAATAACCAATTATGATGTTAAGATCATCTTATGATGATTAAACTTTCCAAAACATTAAAATGTTGAAGGAACAAAATCTGCACATTTATGATCATTTCTCCTCTCATCTAAATTGAATATAATGCTTACAACAAGATTATTAGCTATGAGGTTACACCATATTCATGAAGGTTATCAAAATCTTTCTTTACAAGGCTGGAAGATCCATTAGCATCATAATGAATTCACCATTTATCTAGTATGATGATCAAAATATCCTAAGTTCTCAACACATTAGATTAATGAAAAGTTGTTATTGTCGATTTCACAAATATCCTTAACCATTCAAAATCTTGCTGAGCTAAACATAAGGAGGATATGATTCTTAAGAAATCTGAGCAAGAAGACATCCTTCTACTTCTAATCATGGCCAAGTTCTTCCCAAGGTAAGTGAAAACTTAAAATGGTGTTTAATCACTTTATGATAACAACTCTATTAGTTAAATCCAACTATGGTGAAGTTAACTGATTCAAAGGTGTTCTACTGAGTTAAATTCCCAAAGAAGATGAGCATGATAGTTATAACATGGTTAAAATCACTATATCATCAAGAACACATCCATCTCAAACCCTTATTTAACATATTCATCAAAAGTGTTAAAAAGGTTGGATTAAAACTATGTTTTACTTGGTTAATCTAACTCTAGGTGAAGTATAGTTCGTCATTAACATCAACATATGAAAACAATACAGAGAGGAAAGTACACCTACCTCCAGAAATGAAGAACAACCTCAATGCTATGAGAAAATATACTCCAAGCTCAAGAACACCTCTTAATCTCCAAGGAAATGAGCTCCACTCCAAGATTTAAGGCTTAGAAGCAAGTTAGGGGAGGTTGTTATTGGTTTGGGAGTGCAAAGGGACGATATATAGAGAGAGAATCGGTTTGGAGTTGTGAAGAAATGAAAAACAGGCTGGTCCTATAAATAGACTGTGCAGGCTTAGCGCACGCTATCGGAACAGTTTAGCGTACGCTAACACACTTACATGCGCTAACTGGTTAATATTACATACGTAAGCGGCTTACAGTGGCTACTGTCTTGAATTCGCAGGTCGTTAGCGCACGCTACTGAGAATTGGGTTACGCACGCTAATAAAAGTTGACTCTAGCCGACATGACAGCTCAGACCTTACTCACATGCATGCCAACGGTTAAGGAGTTCACGTGCTGAAGTCAACTGATGCCAGATTCCCTCTTAGCGTACGCAACAGAGGAAACATTACGCACGCTAAGACACAGGATTAGCGTACGTTAATCGTACTATGTAGTGTACGCTACATCAACAGAAAAATTCGAAAATGCAACTCTCTAATTAACCTCGAATCATCACATATGAAATGAATTAACAACGATACGAAATACAAATCTATAATATCTCAACATAATACTAAATGCAACGATTCATGATAATCAGATTATCCGAATAATACAATGACAGGTAAAAATGAAAAGTTACAGTCGGATATTACATACTCTCCCCCTTAAAAAGAGTTTCGTCCTCGAAACTAAGGGGTAAATAACTCGGGGTATATCGCTCGCATACTATCCTCGGTCTCCCACGTAGCCTCCTCGACTCCGTGTCGTGACCACTGAACCTTCAGTAGGGGAATCGTCTTGTTCCGTAACTGCTTGACCCTCCTCTCGAGTATCCGCACAGGGCGCTCCTCGTACGAATGATCCTCTGCTAATTCAATCTCTTCGAACTGAAGTACATGGCTCGGATCAGCAACATATTTTCTCAACTGGGAGACATGAAACACGTTGTGAATCTTACTCAAAGTCGGTAAAGCTAGTCGATAGGCGATCACCTACACGCTCCAAAACCTCAAATGGCCCAATGTACCTCGGGCTCACTTGCCCTCTTCCCGAAACGAAAAACACCTCGGGTAGGAGACACCTTCATTAACACATGGTCACCAACCTCGAACTCAAGTGGTCGTCGACGGTGGTCGGCATAAGACTGGCCGACTTTGAGCCGTTAGCAACCGACTCCTAATCAAAGTGATCTTCTCCCGAGCTGCTAATAACATATCGGGTTCCGTACCCAGAGATTCTGACAGTTCGTCCCAACACAAAGGGGACCTACAGCGACGGCCATACAATGCCTCATACGGTGCCATCTGAATCGAAGCGTGCCAACTATTATTATAAGTGAATTCCACCAAAGGCAGCTGGGCTTCCCAATCGTCCTTCCAATCAAGAGCACATGCTCTCAAAATGTCCACTAGAGTCTGGATGGTTCTCTCAGACTGACCATCGGTCTGTGGATGAAAAGTCGTACTGAAATTCAACTACGTGCCCATTGCACGATGAACTGCCTTCCAGAAGTGTGACACGAATCGCCCGTCACGGTCTGATACAATACTCTTGGGGGTACCATGTAATCTCACAATTTCCTTAATAAACAGCTGGGCCAATCTCTCGGGACCCCACGTGTCCTTAATCTCCAAGAAGTGGGCTGATTTGGTCAGACGGTCCACAATCACCCAAATCGTATTCATTCCTCGACGACTCGTTGACAAGCTAGTGATAAAATCCATAGATATATCCTCCCATTTCCACTCGGGAATCGGGAGCGGTTTCAAAGATTCCCGCAGTCGCCGGGTGCTCAATCTTAACTCGCGACAGTTAAACATCTCGAAACAAATTCGGCAACCTCACGTTTCATATTCCCCCACCAATAATTCTGCTTCAAATCCTTATACATCTTGCTAGATCCCGGGTGAATAGAGTACGGGGTAGCATGGGCTTCTCTCATGATAGAGTTCCTCAATTCTTCGTCAGCGGGTACACAAACTCGATTTCTAAAGCGTATCAATCCATCCTTGTGGATCACGAATCCAGAGGCTTTCCCTTGGTTTACCTCATCCCGGACTCGAGATAAGAATAGGTCCGTAACTTGCTTCGATTTGATTATATCATCAAGAGACGAAGAAATCCCAAGGGTGCAAAGTTGTCCCTGAACACGCTGTAACCAAACTTCAATTTCTGACCTCATAAGGTCCAACTGCAACTCTCTCTGTGCTGTCAAACGGCTCAGCATCTGCTCCTGCACTATTTTACGGCTCAAAGCGTCGGCGACCACATTTGCTTTACCCGGATGGTAAAGGATCTCGATATCATAGTCCTTGATTAATTCTAGCCACCTTCTCTGTCTCATGTTCAACTCCTTCTGAGTAAAAATGTACTTTAGGCTCTTGTGGTCTGTAAAGATCTGGCAGGTAACTCCATAAAGATAGTGACGCCAGATTTTTAAAGCAAACACCACTACCGCTAACTCCAAGTCATGGGTCGGATAGTTAACTTCATAGGTCGCAATTGTCTCGACGCATAGGCAATCACTTTCCCTTCCCGCATTAGTACACATCCTGCACTCGTCTCGACGCGTCACTGTACACCACAAATCCTTCCGTTCCTTTAGGTAAGACCAAAACAGGTGCCGAAATCAATCGACTCTTGAGCTCATCAAAACTTTGCTGACATGCTTCTGACCACAAAAACTTCTTGTCCTTCCGCAGTAAGTTAGTCATCGGTTGCGCAATTATAGAAAATCCTTCTACGAACCGCCGGTAGTAACCTGCTAGGCCGAGGAAACTACGAACTTCCTTTATGTTCTTCGGTGGTAGCCAATCTCGAATGGCTACCGTCTTTTGTGGGTCCGCTCTCACCCCTTCGGATGATATCACATGCCCGAGAAAGACAACCTCAGGCATCCAGAATTCACACTTAGAAAATTTCCCATAAAGCTGTTCCCGCCTCAATGTATCGAGGACTTGGAGGAGGTGACGTTCGTGCTCTACGTGGTCGCGAGAGTAAATCAGAATGTTGTCAATAAAAACGACTACAAAGCGATCCAGATAGTTAATAAAAACTCGATTCATCAACTCCATGAAAACCGCCGGTGCATTAGTCAGTCCAAATGGCATCACCACAAACTCATAATGCCCATAGCGAGTACGGAATGCTGTCTTCGAAATGTCAGACTCTCGAATCCTCAACTGATGATAACCAGATCTCAAGTCGATCTTGGAAAACACGGCAGCTCCCTGAAGTTGGTCCAATAAATCATCAATACGTGGCAAGGGATACTTGTTCTTGATGGTTACCCTGTTCAGCTCACGGTAATCAATACATAAGCGTAGAGATCCATCTTTCTTCCGTACGAATAACACTGGTGCTCCCCAAGGGGACGCACTAGGTCGTATATATCCCTTGTCAGTCAACTCCTCAAGCTGGTTCTTCAATTCCTGCATCTCAGTCGGAGCCATACGGTACGGTGCTTTTGAGAGCGGGGATGTACCAGGTTCTAACTCAATAATAAACTCCATATCACGATGAGGAGGTAAGCCTGGCAACTCGTCTGGAAATACATCTGGGTAGTCTCGGACTACCGGAATGTCGGCCAATTCAACTGGTCGATCTGATGTTTTGGTCACGTAGCACCAATAACCAATACACCCTTGATTAAGCAGTTTCGCTGCTCTCATAGCGCTGATGACTCTCCCAGAACGACTGGGATTATCACCTCAAAAAATACACTCGAAACCATCATCGTAAGTGACGGTTACCATTCGCTTGCGTACACTGAGCATTGCATCATGATGGTCCATCCAATCGATACCCAAGATTATATCATCCTTAGGTAAATCGACTACAATCAGATTTGATAACCACACATTGCTCAAACGACCTGGACAAATTCCGACTTCACGATTTCCAATAATTCTTCTACCATCAGGTAGACCAATCATGTAGGGCTCACAACTGATAACATGGTCTAGAGGCAAACGACTTAAACAAGAAGAAGATATAAAGGAGTGTGAAGCACCGGTATTAAAAAGAACACACACAGGCTGGGAGTGGATCTCGAGTATACCTGAAATCATGCTGGCCTCGGGATCGTCAGCTTTCTTCATCTCGTAAATCCTGGGTTTCGCAGTTTCGGCACCAGGTGTACCACTTTGATTCCCACGGTCCATTCCCCTATTCGCCCCGGTGGTCTGATAGGAAGCGGACGGAGGCGTCCGGTTCTGGACAGAGGACTGAACTGGAGCACGAGATGCTACTTGTTCATGTCCGGGCCCACTCCTGCAAAAACGAGCACGGTGACCATTCTTACCACAAGTATGGCATGTGATGGCAGGCTTTGGGCATTTGAAGCTGATATTCCCCTGGCCCCCACAGTTATGACACACCACGGATGCGGGAACCATTTGAGAGTGCGATCCGGCGGGCTTTGACGCAATGGGTGGTCGATCATAAGGGTTTGGCAATGACTGGGGCTTCCTGAATGTCCCCCGGTTACTCTCAGTCTGGTTCTGGTTCCTGGACCTTTTGTTGTTGGACTGTGGTTGTTTCTTGGAAATCTCCTTCGCGGTGAGTTCGTACTCCAGAGCTTTCTCGATGAACTCTGGTAAGGTAGTACAGTGGTGATTCAACAGCTGCATTCTCATTCGGGGTTTATGTAACACCCCGAGATATTCGGAATAAGTACAGCGCCGTAAACCCTTTAGATAAGGATTTACAAGGCTAATTTTAAAAGAAGTGTAAAAATAATCCAATCGAACAACTGAAGTTCAAATACAGATTTGATTCAACCGATCAAATGAGTTAACTTATACAACCATATCGAAATGACCTTATTAAAACAGACGTACTCGAGTACTAAACGAACCAAGAAGACAAATCACAATAACAATAACATCAACCACATCACTGAGCCATTTCATCGTCCCGTTTGCACCGTGGTTGCCTCCCGCTCCTCGGCTACCCGAACATCAAAACAATATCCACCCCGAAGGGGTTAGCAAAACAATGCTAGTACAAGTATCATCATACAATAAATCATCAATGCATCATAAAACATGCAAAACGGACTTCCGCCACGGAATCCAACGATGCGAATCCTCACGATTCCATCAACACAATACAGGTAATCCAAATGATCCAGCGCCTTGGTATAGATCCCCATGATGATCCCGTCGGACCAACGCATGGTGGAAAACCCGCCCAACGATCCGGCCTCAAAGATAGATCCCCATGATGATCCCGTCGGACCAACGCATGGTGGACATTCGATCCAGCGCCCTCAGCATAGATCCTCATGATCCCCTCGGATCATTTATACCATAAATCAATCAACTATGCATACACATATGCATTTCAATATGTTCATCAATATGAACAAATAACAACGAATATCACTAGAATTTTCAGAAATACATCTCATATTCAACTATATGAACAAAACCACAAGCATGATCAAAGTTTCAATATAAATCGAACTCGACATATGATACTTGCCTCGAAAATGGCAAGGACGAAACACCTCGATGATCTCAACACACTCGAAGGCCGCCTCCTCCTATCAACGTAACAAGCTCGAACCTTAACAAAAGGAATGATATACAAATCATCTCAAGTCGAACGATGGCCTAACAATTCGTTCTACGGCCCAAAAGTTCAAAATAAAGAATCTGCCTGGACTGCTTAGCGTGCGCTACGTATACTACGTAACGTGCGCTAAGCCTGCCTGTTAGCGTACGCTATCGTATAAGCCTAGCGTACGCTAGCCACGGACTGACAGTTGACTCGGCTGACATCGTAACGCACGTTACGTACGTATCGTGCGTTAACTTAACCCCGATAGCGCACGTTAATTTACAAGTGTTAGCGTGCGCTAACCTTGCATGGCAGAATACTGCTAACAGAAAACTGGATTGAAAGGTGATGAACTCATGAATTCTATGTTGATACAACAAGTCATCCTCAAGCATGTCATGCTAATAAGGTTTGAGGGAGTTCCATGATCATGAGGTACAAATATACGGATAATCATCTCAACATCATAATTTATCTTCGATCTTCAAGAAACATTCCAAGTTCCGATTATTCCAAGTCCCAAAACATATGATTCCTTACGTAAAACATACGAACTAGGTAATCTTCATATATTGGTCGATTGGTTTTGAAGATACATAACATGCTTAGGAATCCACATACTAAAAGGTTCAATGGATTATACGATGAATAAGTGTTGAAACGTCGAAAATATCCTTCTAACACATGATGTACGACTAATAACGAATCTAACTGACTAGATGAACATGATCAACATCCTTTAGAACACTACTAGTATTGGTGAAGAATCACCTACCTCAAGGTAGTGAAGAACACGGAGGAAATTGAAGCAATCCAACACCGAAAGCTTGAACACCAATCTCCAATGATATACGATCTTCAATCACGAACTAAGATGTTGATATGAAGTGTTTAGGATGAAGGAAGTTACGTTCTAAGTGTAAAAATTCGGGTATGGGAGAAGAAAGAACTGAAATCACGAATAGGATGATGTCCTATTTATATGAAATGGCTATTAGCGCACGCTAGTCCCTGCTCGTAGCGTGCGCTAATGGCTCACTGACTTAACTGTACTCAGCACTTAGCGTGCGCTACGCATATACCTGTAGCGTGCGCTAAGGCGTTGACTTGGCTTTTCCTGAAAGCTGTCCAGGTTCATCCCGACACGATCCGACAGGGGTCCCCCGGCCAGATCTCACCTACCGCACGTCTCAATCAAATTGACCACGCATAGCGTGCGCTAATGGCCCTCTGTAGCGTGCGCTATGAATCCACGTTAGCGCACGCTAAACATAGCCGATAGCGTGCGCTACATGTGCAGAATTACAATCTTTAAATCACAAACACGAAATTATACGCTCGACAACATCGGATTATGAAATACGGAGAATAGTACTCAGATAAAAGTACAATCATTACAATATCACAAGTTCCAATTACATAACAGAAATCTCGGGTATTACATCCTTCCTCCCTAAAAAGAAGTTTCGTCCCGAAACTTAAGATGAAAACAACTCCGGATATCTAGTCTTCATACTGTCCTCCGTTTCCCAAGTGGCCTCTTCGACTCCATGTCGTGACCATTGTACTCTAACCAAGTGTATTGGTATATTCCTCAATTGTTTGATCCGTCTCTCAAGTATCTTGATTGGTCTCTCTTCGAAGGTGCCATCATTAGCTATGTCGATCTCGTCGAAATCAATGACGTGACTGGGGTCCGGTACATACTTCCGCAATTGGGATACGTGAAACACATTGTGAACGTGACTCAGCGATGGCGGTAAGGCCAACCTGTATGCTAAATCTCCAACTCTCTCGAGGATCTAAAATGGTCCGATATATCTCGGACTAAGCTTCCCTCTCCTCCCAAAACGGGAAATCCCTCGTGTAGGAGACACCTTCAATAGTACAAGGTCTCCAGCGTCGAACTCTAGAGGGCGACGACGTACATCTGCATAAGACTTCTCTCGACTCTGGGCAGTCAACAGTCTCTCTCGAATCAAAGCTATCTTCTCTTGAGTCTGAATAATCAATTCCGGTTCCGTCCCGATCAAATCCGAAGAATCATCCCAACATAGGGGTGATCGGCATCTTCTCCCGTACAAAGCTTCAAATGGTGCCATCTTAATTGAAGCATGCCAACTATTATTGTAGGTGAATTCAACTAATGGCAAATGAACTTCCCAATCAGTTGACCAATCCAAAGCACAGGCTCTAAGCATGTCTTCTACAGTTTGAATAGTCCTTTCGGACTGACCGTCCGTTTGGGGATGATAAGCTGTGCTAAAGTTGAGCTCAGTCCCCAGAGCCCTGTGAACTGCTTTCCATAAGTGCGACACGAAGCGACCATCTCGATCCGAAATAATGGTCCTCGGCGTCCCATGCAATCTGACTATCTCCGCAATAAATACTCGTACCAACCTCTCGGGTCCCCATATATCTTTAATTCCTAGGAAATGAGCCGACTTGGTTAGTCGATCAACTACAACCCAAATTATGTTCATTCCCGTTCTAGTCCTTGGCATACTGGTGATGAAATCCATCGAGATGTCCTCCCACTTCCATTCAGGGATCGGAAGCGGCTTTAACATTCCGGCAAGTCGCTGATGTTCAATCTTAACCTGCTGACAAGTCAAACACTTCGAAACGTACTCTGCTACGTCCTTCTTCATATTCCCCCACCAGAAGTTTTGCTTTAAATCCTTATACATCTTACTACTGCCTGGGTGAATAGAATAGGGCGCGCTATGAGCTTCCTTCAAAATTGTCCGTCTCAAATCATCATCCTCGGGAACGCAAAGTCGACTCTGAAATCTCAGAACTCCATCGTCTTGTATCACGAATCCTGGGGCTTTTCCCTTCTTTACTTCATCACATAATCGAAGGGTCAGAGAATCGTTCAGTTGTTTAGACTTGATCTCCTCGACTAGTGATGAAGTCAGTTCCATCACATAAAGTTGCCCTTGGATTCCTGGTGTCCATACTTCAATCCCCTCGCGGATCAGTTCCCGTTGAATACTGGTTAGGGATGTAAGTGTTTCCAACACTCGAAGAGAAACAGGTTTTCGGCTCAAGGCATCGGCTACTACGTTTGCTTTCCCCGGATGATAGAGGATCTCCAAGTCGTAATCCTTGATCAATTCCAGCCACCTTCTCTGCCTCATGTTTAATTCTTTCTGACTGAAAATGTACTTGAGGCTCTTATGATCTGTAAAGATCTGACAATGAGTGCCGTACAAATAATGTCGCCAAATTTTCAAGGCAAAGACCACAGCTGCTAGCTCCAGATCATGAGTCGGGTAATTAACCTCGTACGGTTTCAATTGCCGAGAAGCATAAGCAATTACTTTATCCTTCTGCATCAACACACAACCCAAACCCTGATTTGAAGCGTCGCTGTATACCATGAATCCATCAGTTCCCTCTGGCAGCGCTAATATAGGTGTTGTCGTCAGTCTCCTCTTAAGTTCGTCAAAACCAGCCTGGCACTTCTCATTCCACGTGAACTTTTGATTTTTCTGTAACAGCTGAGTGAGCGGACGAGCAATTTTGGAAAATCCCTCTACAAAGCGGCGATAATATCCAGCAAGTCCTAAGAAGCTTCGGACTTCTTTCACGTTTTTAGGAGCTTCCCATTCCAAGATTGCTTCGACTTTCTTCGGGTCCACCTGAACTCCGTCGGCTGATATCACATGCCCAAGGAAGGTTACTTCCTTAAGCCAGAACTCGCATTTTGAAAGTTTTGCATACAGCTGTTCCTTCCTCAAGGTGCTCAAAACCACACGTAAATGTTCCGCATGTTCCTCTGCGTCCCTCGAATATATCAGGATGTCGTCAATGAAGACGACGATAAATTTATCCAAGTATTCCAAGAATACCCGATTCATCAATTGCATGAATACCGCAGGAGCATTGGTAAGTCCAAATGGCATTACTACAAATTCATAATACCCGTACCGGGATCTGAAAGCAGATTTCGGTATATCCGACTCCTTAATTTTCAACTGGTGGTATCCTGATCGCAAGTCAATCTTCGAGAATACCCTTGCCCCTTGCAGTTGATCAAACAAGTCGTCGATCCGAGGTATAGGATACTTATTCTTGATCGTCATCTTGTTGAGCTCCCTGTAATCAATACACAGTCGGAGGGATCCGTCTTTCTTCCGGACAAAGAGAACGGGCGCTCCCCAAGGAGAAACACTAGGTTGGATATAGCCCTTCTGTAACAATTCCTCCAGTTGCTTCTTGAGTTCATACATCTCGGTTGGCGCCATGCGGTATGGTGCTCTGGAAATAGGAGCTGCTCCAGGATCTAATTCGATAGTGAATTCCACTCCCCTCTGCGGAGGTAACCCAGGTAGTTCGTCAGGAAATACATCTGAGAACTCATTCACAACTGAAATAGACGAGAGCTCTACTCCTTCCTCTTTCCTCATGGCATAACACCAAAGTCCGTGACATCCCTGCTTCAGTAATTTCACGGCTTTCATTGCCTTGATCAATTTTCCCGAGCTTCCTGGTCTCCATCCTCGGAATAAGTGTTCAGATCCGTCATCATCAATGATGGAAATGACTCTCTCTCGGTAATTCAGAACAGCTCCATAACGGTTGAGCCAATCATCTCCGAGAATTAAATCGTCACCGTAGATGTCAACTACGATGAGATTCGATGGCCACTCTCTTCCTTCTATAGATACTGTGAAATCCCTAGCTTCTAGGGTTCCCACAATTTTCTCTCCGCTCGGTAATCCCACAACATAAGGTTCACAATTATACAAGCACGAGATTTTCAAACGATTAACACAGTTCAAAGATATAAAAGAATGCGTAGCTCCCGAATCGAACAAGACACTAACTGGTTGCAAAAGGATCTGAATCGTACTGATGCAACAAATGTGTTCGATCATCGATTTCCTCATTTCGTACAGGCGCGGAGGAACGGACCCAAAGATGGATGTCTCTCTCTTCCCAACGCTCTTTGAAATCCACTCTGCTGCGTCTGGTTCACACTCGTCTCCTTCGAATCGAGCCGGAGTGCGAGTACCAAAAGATTGGGTCGCATTCCCACAAAATGTTGCGCGATGTCCTTCTGTCCACACTCGAAGCAGTCACGGTAGCGCGAAACAATCACGTCGAACATGTCCCGCTTTGCCACGGTTATAACACTTTTTCCCTGCGTCAAACAGCTTGGTGCTGCCGGAACTTCTTTCCACCTCGAGAAGGATGCGGAGGTCTCTGGATGAATGAAAAGAGGATCGACCCTGCGAGGCCCGCTACTCTTATCCTCCGTGAAGTTGCGACACCTTCTGTATCTTTGC
The DNA here is from genome assembly GCA_033398695.1 of Orobanche coerulescens. Taxonomy (NCBI): domain Eukaryota; kingdom Viridiplantae; phylum Streptophyta; class Magnoliopsida; order Lamiales; family Orobanchaceae; genus Orobanche; species Orobanche coerulescens. Next base: position 64,858,594 of record CM065809.1, read on the forward strand.
TTCCGTCGATTTCTCTACTGCTGCCTCCTTCATATCATAGGCCAACGCCTTGTCCTGATACTGTCGCAAGGTGGTACATTCAAATCCGGACATATACTGCTGAATTTCCGGCTTCATTCGCATGTCAAAATGAAAAATCTTCTCCGCCTCGGTCCTGACCAAGTGGCGCACATAAGTCAGCTGGTGATTAAAAGTCTTAATCACGTCCGTCACAGATGCTTCTGAATTCTGTGGTGAGAAAAACTCTCGAACTCGGGCCTCTCTAACTGGGCGAGGACAATACTGCGCTTTCATCATCAATTTGAATTCCGTCCAGTCAACATTGTGCTCCTCCGGTCGAATGGCCTCCCACCAGTCGAAAGCCTCCCCTGTCAGAAGATACTGGGCGACTGGAACCTTCCTATCGTTGTGGCAGTTAATCCCCGCAAAAATCTTCTCTAATTCCTTCAGCCAGTGATCCCAAGAAAGCGTCTCAGTCGAACCATCAAATTTCGGAGGATGTAATTTGACCACCTCGGTAAGCCATTTATCTCCCCGATTATCCACGTTATGCTGTTGTCCCATTGCCGTCTACATGCGATCCACAACTTGAGCAAATTGGTTTATCTGAGCAACCACCTGCTGAAGCACTCCTGGCACGTTAGGATCTGCATCATTATTTGCCGATCCCTGCTGTCCCCCGGAATGGGAATCCGTTCGACTAGCGGTTATCTCTGGGGTAGATACCGACTCTTCTTGCCTCGCATTTCCACGTCCGCGTCCACGACCGCGTCCGCGTCCACGACCTCCTCTCAACATACTGTAAACATAAATACTCAATATCCAGGGCAAACTTTCAAAGTACATCCATCAATGTTTACAAGACATGAATTAAATAAAACGGTAGTATTCGAGATTAGGAAACTTACAACCACGGTCCCCACGACGATGCTGGCTCAGCAGTGATGTTACGAACGACCAATAATCAAATAACGTAAATAGACCCAACTAACCCGACTGCCAAGATATCTATGAATCTTAGCTCCGATACCATATTCTGTAACACCCCGAGATATTCAGAATAATTACAGCGCCGTAAACCCTTTAGATAAGGATTTACAAGGCTAATTTTAAAAGAAGTGTAAAAATAATCCAATCGAACAACTGAAGTTCAAATACAGATTTGATTCAACCGATCAAATGAGTTAACTTATACAACCATATCGAAATGACCTTATTAAAACAGACGTACTCGAGTACTAAACGAACCAAGAAGACAAATCACAATAACAATAACATCAACCACATCACTGAGCCATTTCATCGTCTCCGTTTGATCGTGGTTGCCTCCCCGCTCCTCGGCTACCTGAACATCAAAACAATGTCCACCCCCGAAGGGGTTAGCAAAACAATGCTAGTACAAGTATCATCATACAATAAATCATCAATGCATCATAAAACATGCAAAATGGACTTCCGCCACCGGAATCCAACGATGCGAATCCTCACGATTCCATCAACACAATACAGGGTAATCCAGCGATCCAGCGCCCTTGGTATAGATCCCCATGATGATCCCGTCGGACCAACGCATGGTGGAAAACCCGTCCAACGATCCAGCGCCCTCAGCATAGATCCCCATGATGATCCCGTCGGACCAACGCATGGTGGACATTCGATCCAGCGCCCTCAGCATAGATCCTCATGATCCCCTCGGATCATTTATACCATAAATCAATCAACTATGCATACACATACGCATTTCAATATGTTCATCAATACGAACAAATAACAACGAATATCACGAGAATTGTCAGAAATACATCTCATATTCAACAATATGAACAAAACCACAAGCATGATCAAAGTTTCAATATAAATCGAACTCGACATATGATACTTGCCTCGAAAATGGCAAGGACGAAACACCTCGATGATCTCAACACACTCGAAGGCCGCCTCCGATCAACGTAACAAGCTCGAACCTTAACAAAAGGAATGATATACAAATCATCTCAAGTCGAACGATGGCCTAACAATTCGTTCTACGGCCCAAAAGTTCAAAATAAACAATGCTCGATCGCTTAGCGTGCGCTACGTATACTACGTAACGTGCGCTAAGCTACTATTAGCGACGCTATCGTATAAGCCTAGCGTCGCTAGCCACGGATCGACGATTGACTCGGCTGACATCGTAACGCACGTTACGTACGTATCGTGCGTTAACTTAACCCCGATAGCGCACATTAATTTACAAGTGTTAGCGTGCGCTAACCTTGCATGGCAGAATACTGCTAATAGAAAACTGGATTGAAAGGTGATGAACTCATGAATTCTATGTTGATACAACAAGTCATCCTCAAGCATGTCATGCTAATAAGGTTTGAGGGAGTTCCATGATCATGAGGTACAAATATACGGATAATCATCTCAACATCATAATTTATCTTCGATCTTCAAGAAATATTCCAAGTTCCGATTATTCCAAGTCCCGAAACATATGATTCCTTACGTAAAACATACGAACTAGGTAATCTTCATATACTGGTCGATTGGTTTTGAAGATACATAACATGCTTAGGAATCCACATACTAAAAGGTTCAATGGATTATACGTTGAATAAGTGTTGAAACGTCGAAAATATCCTTCTAACACATGATGTACGACTAATAACGAATCTAACTGACTAGATGAACATGATCAACATCCTTTAGAACACTACTAGTATTGGTGAAGAATCACCTACCTCAAGGTAGTGAAGAACACGGAGGAAATTGAAGCAATCCAACACCGAAAGCTTGAACACCAATCTCCAATGATATACGATCTTCAATCACGAACTAGGATGTTGATATGAAGTGTTTAGGATGAAGGAAGTTACGTTCTAAGTGTAAAAATTCGGGTATGGGAGAAGAAAGAACTGAAATCACGAATAGGATGATGTCCTATTTATATGAAATGGCTATTAGCGCACGCTAGTCCCTGCTCGTAGCGTGCGCTAACGGCTCACTGACTTAACTGTACTCAGCACTTAGCGTGCGCTACGCATATACCTGTAGCGTGCGCTAAGGCGTTTACTTGGCTTTTCCCGAAAGCCGTCCAGGTTCATCCCGACACGATCCGACAGGGGTCCCCCGGCCAGATCTCACCTACCGCACGTCTCAATCAAATTGACCACGCATAGCGTGCGCTAATAACCCTCTGTAGCGTGCGCTATGAATCCATGTTAGCGCACGCTAAACATAGCCGATAGCGTGCGCTACATGCGCAGAATTACAATCTTTAAATCACAAACACGAAATTATACGCTCGACAACATCGGATTATGAAATACGGAGAATAGTACTCAGACAAAAGTACAATCATTACAATATCACAAGTTCCAATTACATAACAGAAATCTCGGGTATTACAGTTTAATCCTCTTGAGAAAATATTTGATCTTATCGGCCTCTGTTCGGATAATTGTCGTGGCAAAAGGAAGGAGTGCCTGGAATTTCTCAGCAACAGATAATACGTCATCGTCCTCAGACGGGTCGGGGTTCAGCAGTTCCGACAGTTTGGCCTCACGGAGTGGCCCTGGACAGTAACAGTCTAGCATGAGGATTTTAAATTCCTCCCAAGTATAAACACCATCAGCTGGCCTTACTGAAAGCCACCAGGTATGAGCGCCTTTGCTAAGATAATACGCGGCTACTGAGACGCGGTTCTCTTCCGGGCAGTCCACCATCTGGAAAAGTTTCTCAAAATGCTCGATCCAATGCACAATGTCAGCAGGCTCAGAGGAGCCTTCAAAGTCGGTGGTCGCTGGCGAGAGATGTCGCTGATAATCCGACTCACGGGTCCTCCAATCACGGGAGGAGGATGAGCCCCCTGCTGCTGGCCAGTAGCGGCCCTATGCATAGCTTCCATTAGTTGACCCATCTGGGTCATCTGTGTCATCATGCCTTGCATTACGACGTAAGGATCGACACGCGCATCCCCGCGCCCACTGTGGTGCGATTGTTCCCTAGAAGGTGAACCACTATCAGCGGAACTCTGATCCGCATCCGCGCGTCTGTTGGCTCGAGGTATCGGGATTCGGCCCCTTCCGCGGCCTCGTCCCCCTATGCCACGACCTCTCAGGTTTCTTTCCATACTGAAAGAATCAATTATAGTGATAACCATAAGTACGGTTCAAGATACTAAAATTCATGCTAAGTTAATAGCAACAAGGAATCACATATTCAAGGAAAACGGTTATCGATACCACAAATGTCGCACCGAATATTATATCGGTGTCGAGTCGAACAATTTCAATTATATAATCAATTCAGTATTTACCTCGGATTATCAATCAGATAAATCCTGTCACAATTCCTCGAAATAACATGATCAAAAAGGAGACCCATACTGATATCAATATCATGCCAGTAATTAAATCATGGCTTCATAAAGTACATACCGTTTTTGGCTCGTAGGGTCAGGCGCTTGCACAGGTCACACGTGACACGAAGGTCTCTTGATACTAGTTCATTTCTCAATGACTCATAAAAAGGAAACAACTCTCTGATACCATCTTCTGTAACACCCCAAAAGGCGGCCATTACAGTGCCGTGGACCCCACACTGGGACCCACCAGGCGATATCCAAAACAGATTAAATAAACATTATTTGTGATACCGAACCACAATGAATAGTCATTACTCCGATTAGGAGTTTATCAAAAATATGGCCAACGGCCTTATAATACACATGATCCGAAAAACAAGTATAAACCATATGGAGATGGAAAATACTTCAAATGTCAATACAAACATATAGCAATTTAAATGAAGCAGGAAATAAATAACATAACACGGTTTAACATAACCGAACAACAAAAGATGTGGGGCCCCCGAACTAGTATCCTTCGAACCCTTCGCCGTCAGCATGCTCTTCCCGTGCTTTGCCTTTGCCTCGACCTAAAATACAATACAAGTATTTCGCCCATAACACAGGGTCAGATATACATGATAATCAATTCTTCCGACATTATACAATTCACATATATAGATCTCAAGAAAATCATTCCGACTATTAATCATACTCCTCGGGCGTATGAAACAATCAGTCACAAAAAATCGAACACATCCAATCATACATGGAGTATGAACGATTAACAATATAGCTCAAGATGGACATCACAGTACGCCCGATCCGGAAATGTGTCCGTGTACATGTCCACCCCGTATACGGAATCCAGAATATACGTGTGACAATGTACCTAATTAGCCTCACGAACTACGTCTCGTGTGCACAGTCCAATACGGAAACATCCACGTATGACTATACAAGTGCCCAGCTAAAAATCCTACACAATATCCAATCGGCACGCAGATATGATTCCGGAAATGTCACGATACAACATGACAACGAAGTTCAATGAAATACATATCCGATTAAGGATCAAGAAAACTCACCAAAGTGAAAATAAAGACCAACGAGATCAACGATTCAAAATGACGTACTTGGGAATGCAACCCCATGAAGAAAACGGAATAACGTCAATGACAATGTCAAATCACGACAAACATTACATGGACAATTTATACACATGAATTATATAACCATCACAAGAATCTAATCATCATTATAACCAAGCAAGATAACTTGCCTCAATACGGAGACGAGAATAGTCCTCTTCTTGTCGGAACGAACGAACGGTCCTCGACTAATATTGTTTACTCGAACAATCAACCTTAAACGAAATACATTTTACTCAATAACATATTCGTATAATTATCAATTATAGGATTAGTAAGACGTCATCCTACAATCCTTTAGAATAGTTTGTTATTTCCAATTATCGAAGCCTTATGTCAAGAGTTCTTTTAACATCATTACAACCATAAAAATCGGTTTACAATACTTTTACCGAATGTTCACATGGTTCATAATAAACAAGAATTCTATCAAGGGTATGTTGAATAACCAATTATGATGTTAAGATCATCTTATGATGATTAAACTTTCCAAAACATTAAAATGTTGAAGGAACAAAATCTGCACATTTATGATCATTTCTCCTCTCATCTAAATTGAATATGATGCTTACAACAAGATTATTAGCTATGAGGTTACACCATATTCATGAAGGTTATCAAAATCTTTATTTACAAGGCTGGAAGATCCATTAACATCATAATGAATTCACCATTTATCTAGTATGATGATCAAAATATTCTAAGTTCTCAACACATTAGATTAATGAAAAGTTGTTATTGTTGGTTTCACAAATATCCTTAACCATTCAAAATCTTGCTGAGCTAAACATAAGGAGGATATGATTCTTAAGAAATCTGAGCAAGAAGACATCCTTCTACTTCTAATCATGGTCAAGTTCTTCCCAAGGTAAGTGAAAACTTAAAATGGTGTTTAATCACTTTATGATAACAACTCTATTAGTTAAATCCAACTATGGCGAAGTTAACTGATTCAAAGGTGTTCTACTGAGTTAAATTCGTCCAGTAAGATGAGCATGATAGTTATAACATGGTTAAAATCACTATATCATCAAGAACACATCCATCTCAAACCCTTATTTATCATATTCATCAAAAGTGTTAAAAAGGTTGGATTAAAACTATGTTTTACTTGGTTAATCTAACTCTAGGTGAAGTATAGTTCGTCATTAACATCAACATATGAAAACAATACAGAGAGGAAAGTACACCTACCTCCAGAAATGAAGAACAACCTCAATGCTATGAGAAAATATACTCCAAGCTCAAGAACACCTTTTAATCTCCAAGGAAATGAGCTCCACTCCAACATTTAAGGCTTAGAAGCAAGTTAGGGGAGTTTGATATTGGTTTGGGAGTGCAAAGGGACGATATATGGAGAGAGAATCGGTTTGGAGTTGTGAAGAAATGAAAAACAGGCTGGTCCTATAAATAGACTGTGCAGGCTTAGCGCACGCTATCGGAACAGTTTAGCGTACGCGAACACACTTACGTGCGCTAACTGGTTAATATTACGTACGTAAGCGGCTTACAGTGGCTACTGTCTTGAATTCGCAGGTCGTTAGCGCACGCTACTGAGAATTGGGTTACGCACGCTAATAAAAGTTGACTCTAGCCGACATGACAGCTCAGACCTTACTCACATGCATGTCAACGGTTAAGGAGTTCACGTGCTGAAGTCAACTGATGCCAGATTCCCTCTTAGCGTACGCAACAGAGGAAACATTACGCACGCTAAGACACAGGATTAGCGTACGTTAATCGTACTATGTAGCGTACGCTACATCAACAGAAAAATTCGAAAATGCAACTCTCTAATTAACCTCGAATCATCACATATGAAATGAATTAACAACGATACGAAATTCAAATCTATAATATCTCAACATAATACTAAATGCAACGATTCATGATAATCAGATTATCCGAATAATACAATGACAGGTAAAAATGAAAAGTTACAGTCGGATATTACATTATTGCTGTATTTTTTATTGTTTGTTTTTAATAAAAGCATTGATGGCAGCGTAAGGCGACTCTTCGGACTTTCTTGAAGCACATCTTAAAATTTGTGTTATACTTCCGAGTATATTTTATTTTATTTTGTTGTTTGCCTCGTATATTTATTCTCTTACAGATTCTAAAAGGCGTTAGCTCAAGCATCAACTTTCATAACAGGGAGTATTATGTTTTTCTCCTTGCTTTTTATTTTATTTTATTTTATTTTTAAAAAAACTGAGGACAGTTTTATTTTCAAGTTTGGGGGTGGTATGTTCTAATTATTTTGGTGTGTTGGTATTTTGGTGTGTTTTGATTATTTTTGGTTATTTGCCTTAAATTATTTTTTTATATATATTATTCGCCTTAAATTTTTTTAGTATATATTTATATATATATATATATATATTATTTTGATTTAGGAGATTTCTAGAACCGGCCATAACACCAATAAGTTAGCTATATACAAGCTTCTAAAAATCGTTTTAACCGGTAAAAAAAATTGTATATTCCAAAAAATTTTTTGAGCCTTAATCTCTCTTTCCAAGCCTTGTAATTATCATTTAAAATCAAGTCATTCGTTACCTTGAGAAAAGAAGAATCAATCGGTTGATGAAAAATAGAACTGAAATTTACTTAATTTGTGGAGTTTTTGATTTTTCATGCTTAGCTAATAAATGATTCTCTGCAAAAATTCTATTCCCTAAAAAAAAATAAGTCATTGGTGAAAGGAGTCTAGTTGAAAATAAGGGAGAGGTGTTGAGCAGCAACAACTGTCTAATTTTGGGGGTCCTAAAATTTTGCGGAAAATAAAGGACTAACCATTGTTGGTGCGTAGCTGCCGTCTCTAAAAAAATGGAAAATAGGTGAAAAGAGCTACACGTTAGCAAATAACGGTGTGAAAGCTATCACCTAAAAAAAGATGAAAATTATGTTGGTGAAAAGAGCTACACGTTAGCAAATAACGGTGTGAAAGCTATCACCTAAAAAAAATGGATATTGTGTTGGTGAAAAGAGCTACACGTTAGCAAATAACGGTGTGAAAGCTATCACTAAAAGGGATGTAGTTTATGAACAGATTTGAATTAATTAGCGGCTGAATTTCAATACACTCAATTTCGTGAACAATCACAATATTTGATGACGCCGATGAAATTCCTCTTCATATTGAGTCGAAAAATAAACGAGTGATCGAGAGCAACCATTAAAGGGAGTCGTGTGTATCACGAGTGGGAAAAAAATAATCAATCTTTTGGGGGGAAACCTTGCATTTTGGAATAACAAAATAAAACCGTGTTTTAACTTCAAAATCATTAGTAGATTTATTTTGAATCTTGATTCATTTCTATCTATTGTATAAAGCTGGTTGTTGTGTATTAATGGCATTTTGATCTCCTTTTCTCTTTTTATATATGATTATTTTTCTTAATTTATGTGTGTATTATTATTTTTGTGTCTTATTTTTATTTTTATTTTTGGAGTGTGATTAATAAAGAGTCTTGCTCGGGACTAGGAAGAATTCAAGTTTGGGGGTGTGATAAGTGTCAGTTTTATACACTTATCCATAGTTTGTATCGATAAATTTCACCCATAATTGAGCTAGTCTACTCGTTTTTGCTTTTAATTAATTAGTTTTTAATAATTTTATTTTTATCGGATGAAGATGTAAATCTAGTCTTAATCGGATTGAATTACTGATTTACTCAAGAAATAACATGTTTATAAAATATTCTCTTTGTTGAATTTTTATGTATTCATGTTGTAGGGCTTTCCGAGACGAGTTTGTCAGTCTTTCCGGATTCAAAATCTGAGTTATATATCAAAAGTTATCATCCGAAGAAGATTTGGGGCAAAAACGCAAAGTCTAAGAAATTTTTGGGCTGAAAATGAAGTCTGAAACTCCATACGGGCGTAACATCATAACATACGGGTATAATTCACAAAGCAAAAAGCCGTAGCCATGTTACGGCCGTAACTACTCAATGTTACGGCCGTAAGTCATCCAAGTTACGGTCGTAACTCCTCAATGTTACGGCCGTAACTCTTGGCAGATTATTGATCATTGCCTATTTTTTTATACTTTTGGTTTATTATTGAGGGGATGGCTGGCATTGATCCGATCTAATGTAATAATGCTGGAGTTTTGGAGCTATTAGATGACTTTAGGTGTATAAATAGACCCCTTAGATCCATCATTATTGATCATTCATCTTATATTTTTCCACTTTTTGTAATATTTTCTTTTTGTGTGAAGAACACACTTGTGTTCTTCAGTGATTTGTGTAATAGTGGTATAGCATATGTTGTTCAGGGAGTTTATTTCTTCTTTCTCCTTTATCTACTAAGGGAGTTAGGATCAATTCTTTCTCTTTTTCAACTAATAATGACCACTCAAGCTTGTATTATGTTTATTAAACCCTTCATGGGCTAAGTTACCTTAGTTGGGATTATAAACCAGGTTAGTCATGTTATTTAAGTTTGTATAAAGATCAATTATGAGTTACTTATTATTGTGTGTGATTTTCATTGTTTTAACAATCTTTATTTATTTGTCCAACAAATGACGATATTTATGGTCTTCGTATGTTTCGAAAGAAAATATGTTTGATTAGATCAAATGATCTTCACTCTAAGTTGTTCTAGGGGATAGAAATATACCTCTAGACCTTATATGATTCTTTGAGTTATTTTCATAAAACCTAATGCTATATATTGAAGCCAATCAACATAGAGATATAGTGGATTGATTCAATATATAAGGGGCGTTTTATAGTTCGAAAGAGAAACCGTCTTTTTAAGGAAAATCGAATCTACACAACATAATTAGTAAATTCATCTTATGATCTCCTATACATCTTCTATAACTAATGATGAACTAAGTTTGTAATCCCAACTATTTCATTATATCTTTTAATTAATCTATTATTAGTGTAATCTTTTATTTCATTGAATATTAGAACTATTATTGCATTTTCTTTGCAATTATTAAACCAAACTCTTAAATTGTGTGTTTCAATCATATATATCTCTATAACAAATAGACTAATAATGTATAATTCAACATATAACCAAACTTCCTTGTGTGATCGATAAACCGGACTCAAAAAGTCCACTTACTACTTGATACGATATCGTGCACTTGCGATAGTTACACTAAAGACGTGTCAAATACTTGGTGGTGAATTAAACTTAGAACACAGTTGAGTATGTCTTACTTTGAAGGGATGTCATAGAATTCGTTCACGATAAAACATACCTTTGATACGAATTGTATGAATGGCCGAACCATGAGTAAGATTGAAGTATGGATTTAAAATGGTTTGATGAATATCTTTGAATTCGTAGACACCGACATTGTACCCCAACGTGATCTTTTGAATTCGCATGCTATTAGCCGACGTAGTGTTCGTTGGGAAGTTGAACCGTGAACCGGCCATACGTAGGGCGTTAACTCGGCCATAGTTTAGGATGTTAGATGTTCGTAAGTTAGTTATATGACGTAAGTTGAACTCTTTATTATTTCTTTTGTATAAGGTCCGAGCTTTGCAAAGTGATTGATCGAAGGGGCGACCTTCGAGTATATTGACATCCGTCGAAATATTATCCTTGTCGTCAATTTAAGGCAAGTATGTTAGGAATACTTGTTAGATTTTGATGATGTCATTAATATAATTCAAATGTTTAATACTTGGCAATATGTAAGGAAGAACCAAATGAGTATCTTCCATAGGCCAAATTATGTTAAGTTAGATACTTGGCAAAATGTAAGGAAGAACCAAATGAGTATCTTCTATAGGCCAAAATAAGTTAGGCTCAAATCGGCTAAGTACAAAAGTACAACTAAGTTCATTAGAGAAGTACAGCCGAGTCAAGTTAGAGAAATTCTGGTCAACAAAAATCATCATAGATGTTTGACCAGACTGCAGTCAAGTGACTTCAGTCAAGTCGTATAATTAGGCGAGTCTCAAACAGTCACCATCAGAGAAGTCCAGACTGCAGAGAAGATGACTGTTCATCAGCCAACTTGATCAGCCAAGTACTCCAAGTCCACGTCAGCATGCGTTGAAAAGTCAAATATTACGGAAAGTTACATGCAAGCGTGAAGAGACATATTGGAGAGATTCCCGCAAGGATATGAATTGAATAATTCATCCAGGCCTACCACTGAAGACTTTAATCTTATTATATTCAAAGGATTCGGCACCCTCACATGCAAAATCTTCACAACGGTCTAAAGATGGATTAAAATATGGGAATCCAGCCTTGCAACGTTCAGAAAAGAATAAACAAAGAAGTCTCTCTCCAACGGACGGATTTGTTACAAGATTTGCAACGGCTATGAAGAAATGCTCAAGGATCAACACCTATATATATATATATATATCCAAAGATTTGAAGTTGAGCAAACAGCGGTGCGAACAAAATCTCAAGCAATCAAAACATTCAAAGCAATCAAAAAGCGAACTATAGCATCGTGAAAAGAGCAGTTCTCAAAAGTTCACATTTGAAGAAGCTCTTAGTTGGAGAAGACAAAAACTCGTGTCTTTAATCCTGAGTACGGGGTACTTCACTGGTTGAAGTTCAAGACTGTAAAGGCATCCAAGGATCGTGGATCAAGAGGTGCAAGGCAGTCAAGGGAGTTGCAACGGCAAGGATTTCCACTGGTTGGAAGCTGTTATAATTTGGTTGAATCACTGTAATCTTTATCACTGGTTGACAATTATAGTGAATTCATCTCCAACTGGTTTGGAGAAAAGTGGATTAGTAGAGGATTACCCCACCTCTGAGACCACTACAACTGCCTGCGTATTTTATTGTTTTATAGCATCATACTCTAACTGCTGCATTCATTGTTAAGTGTTTCATTAGTTGTTTTGTATTCGTCATCAGCCGACTTCCGCACGTATTGAGCACAATCGACTCTAAGTCATTTGTATATCTATCAGCTGAAGAAACTTACTCTTCATGAAAAAGAGTTTAAGAGTTTCAATAAGTCTATTCACCCCCCCTCTAGACTTATTCCTGGATGACTTGTGACCTACAAAGTACTCTAATTGTGTTTTCCAAATTGATGTCCTTCGTATTGTTGTGCATATGTGTCGTTGTCATATGTCCACCTCGTGTTGGTCCGACGGGATCATCTTGGGATCTATGCTAGCGTGCGCTGGATCATTGGACAGGTTTTTCCACCTCGTGTTGGTCCGACGGGATCATCTTGGGATCTATGTAGTGAACGCTGGATCATCGGAATTACCATGTGTATGTTGTATCATGTTATGTTTATCATGTTGCGTATGGTATTGTGAGTCTTTTCGTGGTAGAGACTTGTTATTGTTGTCATTGAGGATGTTGTTATTATTCTTCGCAAGATATTGAATAATCTGTTGTTGTATAATTATCGTACTTGTACTAGCATCGTTGTTCTAACCCCTTCGGGGGTGGATATTTGTTTTATGTTCAGGATACAGGAGGACGGGGAAGCAACCACCTGAGCCGCATGACGACGAGGGTGCGGAGTGATGTTATGACCAGGATAATCTGTCAGTTGCGTTTTGTTTTTAATAAAGTACTCGAGTACGCTGTCGTTTTGTTCTTCCTTTGAAATTTATATTCGGTTGATTGGTCGAATTGTACTTTTCATACTCGTGATGAAATAATAAACTCTACGGGTGGTATTTAATAATGTTGTTTTTAAAATTTTAGCCTAGTAAATCCTGACTTCAAGGGTTTATGGCGCTGTAATAATCCTAAATATCTAGGGGTGTTACAGAATATAGTATCGGAGCTAAGATTATGGATATCTTGGCCGTTGGGTTAAATTAGGGTTCAGATGTGTCATTTTGAGTTAACCGGCCGCGAATAACATCACTGTACTGCATACGTCTTTATGTGAGGGGTGGTTGTAAGTTTTCTAAACTCTAACTTGTCTAGAGGTGGCCAGTGGGCCGGCCCGGCCCAGCCCAGCCCGGCCCAACCCCGATTTTCTCGGCCCACGGGCCGACCGGGCAACCACGGGCCGAAACCCGGCCCCACAGCTGCAGGCGGTCCGGTTGTAACACCCCGATGTATTCAGAATCTACTGTGTAGTAAATCCTTTACATAAGAATTTACAAGGTGATTAAAAGAAAAGACAATAACGAATACCGCTTTATGAAATTGTGAAGTAAAATACAACCGTCTGGTTCAAAACCGAAATACAAATATCCAATGAAGAGTTATTATTACATCACTAAAATCCATACATTATAAACGGACGACGTACTCGAGTACTTATTGAAATAACCAACAAATAATGCATAAGAAACCCCGAACATCACTTTGCACCCTCTTCGTCATGCATCTCCGGTGGTTGTTTCCCGCTCTCACGGATCTGAACAAACACAATGTTCACCCCCGAAGGGGTTAGCACAACGATGCTAGTACAAGTACAATAATCATACAACAGTGATATAATCAACAATTATATCATAACAAGTTTCTCCAACGAGAATGTCCACAACACATATCATATCATAACAGTTTCAACATACTGGTGGTATTCCAACGATCCAGCGCACACAGCTATAGATTCCCATGATGATCCCGTCGGACCAACACATGGTGGAACTACCTGTCCAACGATCCAGCGCACACAGCTATAGATTCCCATGATGATTCCCGTCGGATCAACGCATGGTGGACATATATTCCCAACATATTTACACGATACAATCACATCATAATTATCATAATATAAACAATTCTAATTAGAGTACTTGACTCGATTATAAGACAGAACAATACTTCCACGAAAACGAGTCACTCGAAGGTCGCCCCTCTCGATCAATCACGCAACAAGATCAAACCTTAACAAAAGAAATGATATAGGATTTATCTCACGTCGTACGAATGTTTAACAATTCGATTCACGGCCAAAAGTTCATAAAATGCAATCTGCCTGAACTGCTTAGCGCACTCTAAGTACTCTGTGTAGCGTGCGTTAAGTCTACTCGATAGCGCACGCAAACAACAAAGCCTAACGTACGCTAACTATGCATGGTCAGTACTTCACTGACCAGCCAACTGACTCGTCTGATGGTCTAGCGTACGTTACGTACTAAACGTAGCGCACGCTAACTCGTGCTCGATAGCGCACGTTAATATTCATAGCATAGCGTGCGCTATCTATGCATGGCAGTTTACTGTTGAGCAGTAAACTGTTCTCGCCATGATCGAAACAATGAAATCTTCTGTGATACTTCATGTTACCTCCATGAATATCATGTACACACGTTTATGAATGATCTTACGGATAATAACATCTTCGGATTCGAGGATATGCATACCATTATACAACCATATTCCATTTCGACTACAAATCTTTATACGACAACTCAAAAGACTTAACGGTTGATATCAACATCTTATATCAATCAATATTATCATGCTGAAGTTGTTAAACGTTCCATCTATACTAGATAAATCCTTCCATGTTCCATCCTTTAGATTTATCCAACAATAATGATTGTTAAAGTCAAGTCCATGATTATTATGAAGTCATCTACTAGATTCGAATTACCAATGATAGAAGCTTCTCTTTACATATTCAGTGTAATAAGATTCGAATCATGATGATTATAATCAAGATACTTAAGGCTTATTCATCTCACTATTCCAAACATGATATACTTGGATAATTCATCTATGAAAATCCATATCTTGTTAACATGATCATCCAAATCGTTAGAATCCAACTCTAAGTCTTGAGATAGATTGAACATACCTTAATATGATGAAAATCCGAACCGTAAGGTAGAATCCAACTCCGGTTGGTTGTATGCCACTCGAGTGCTATTCCTCTTCAATGATTACTCCCAAGTGATAGCCAATATATAAACACCAACAATATGTGTTCTAAGTATGTAGTAGGATATCTCGGCTCTACGGCCTCTCAAGTATGCGAGAAGGAGCAGTAAAATGTAAGCCAAAACGAGTTGTTGTCCTATTTATAATATTACGCATTTTAACAAGTTAGCGCACGCTACTAAGCATTCCTTAGCGTGCGCTAATAATGGTTGACTTGAGAATTGTCCGGGTGCGTCGCGGAATCTTATCCAGGACCCATGTCCCGGTGGCGCATGTCTTAGTCGTCAGCTCAATAATTGAGTTCTTAGCGCACGCAACCCCTATCTCGCATAGCGTGCGCTAATAGTAGCCCGATAGCGCGCGTTAAGATACATTCTTAGCGTGCGGCACGAGTTTGCATGAGAAATTTTTCATGCTTATAAACTAATGCACAATGATATTAATGTAAGAAATATCATACTCCAATAATCAAAATCACCATTCCGAATAATACAGGGTTTGAATACAGATGAAATACACCGTAATAAATTCGGATATTACATACTCTCCTACTAAAAAGGAGTTTCGTCCCGAAACTCAAGACGAAAATAACTCGGGATATCTAGACTTCATATCAGCTTCCGTTTCCCAAGTGGCTTCTTCCATTCCGTGATGTGACCATTGAACTTTGACCAAAACGATTGGTTTGTTCCTCAGTTGCTTAACTCGACTCTCGAGTATCATAACCGGTCTTTCTTCAAACGTCCCATCCTGCGCGACTTCGATCTCGCCGAAATCAATGATATGACTGGGATATGGTATATACCTCCGTAACTGGGATACGTGGAACACGTTATGAACATGGCACAATGACGGCGGCAATGCTAATATGTATGCCAACTCCCCAACTCTTTCGAGGATCTCAAATGGTCCGATATACCTTGGACTCAGCTTTCCTTTCCTTCCGAAACGAAAGATTCCCCGAGTAGGAGAAACCTTCAAAAGTACGTGGTCTCGATCGAACTCCAATGGGCGGCGGCGTACATCTGCGTAAGATTTACGACGACTGGCGGTCAATGACCTTTCACGAATCAAGGCTATCTTCTCTCGAGTCTGCACGATCAACTCAGTTGTTCCGATCAAGTCCGATGAATCGTCCCGGATAGGGCGATCTGCATCTCCTTCCGTATAATGCCTCAAGCGGTGCCATCTTAATGGAAGCATGCCAACTATTGTAGTAGGAAAAAACAATCAACGGTAGATGAACATCCCAATCGTTTGACCAATCTAAGGCACGGAGCCCTCGGCATGTCTTCCACCGTTTGTATAGTTCTCTCAGTTGTCCGTCGATCTGCGGGTGGTAAGGCATCTTGAAGTTCAATTCGGTCCCCAAGGCCTTATGAACTGCTTTCCAAAAGTGAGACACAAAACGGCCGTCTCGATCAGAAACAATGGTCTTCGGCGTACCATGCAATCGAACTATCTCCGAAATAAATACTCGTGCCAACCTCTCTGGTCCCAACGTATCCTTAATGCCTAGAAAATGAGCTGTTTTGGTTAAACGATCAACTATCACCCAAATCATGTTCATTCCTGTCCTGGTTCTCGGCATATTAGTGATAAAGTCCATCGATATGTCCTCCCACTTCCATTCAGGAATCGGGAGTGGCTTCAACATTCCGGCAGGCCGTTGATGCTCGATCTTAACCTGCTGACAAGTCAAGCATTTAGAAACATAGTCCGCTACATCTTTCTTCATGTTGCCCCACCAGAAATTCTGCTTCAAGTCCTTATACATTTTACTGGTACCCGGGTGGATAGAATAGGGCGAACTGTGAGCTTCCTTCATAATCGTCTGTTTCAGAACATCATCATCGGGAACACAGAGTCGGTTCTGAAATCTCAAAACTCCATCATCATGAATTATGAATCCGGGGGCCTTTCCTTTGATCACTTCATCACGTAACCGAATCATCAAAGGGTCATCTGCCTGTCTAGATTTGATTCCGTCGGTTAATGATGAAGTTATCTCCATCACGCACAGTTGTCCTTGGACTCTTTGTAACCACACTTCAATTCCTTCACGAATCATCTCTCATTGAAGGCTAAGTTGGGAGGTTAGCGTCTCCAGCATCTGAATAGAAACAGGCTTGCGGCTAAGTGCATCGGCCACTACATTTGCTTTGCCTGGATGATACAAAATCTCCAAGTCATAGTCCTTGATCAGCTCTAACCATCTTCTTTGCCGCATGTTCAACTCTTTCTGACTGAATATGTACTTGAGACTCTTATGATCCGTAAAGATCTGGCAGTGAGTCCCGTACAGATAATGCCTCCAGATCTTCAAGGCAAAAACCACTGCTGCTAGCTCCAAATCATGTGTTGGGTAATTCACTTCACAAGGTTTCAGCTGTCGCGACGCATAAGCGATCACCTTATCATTCTACATCAATACGCACCCAAGTCCTTGGTTCGAAGCATCACTGTAAACTATAAATCCTCCAGTTCCCTGTGGAAGTGCTAGAATCGGTGCCGTCGTCAATCTCTTCTTCAATTCATCAAAGCTAATCTGACATAATTCATTCCAATCAAACTTTTGAGTTTTCTGCAGGAGTCGAGTAAGTGGGCGGGAGATTTTAGAAAACCCTTCCACGAATCGTCGATAATATCCAGCAAGTCCTAAAAAGCTTCGGACTTCTTTCACGTTCTTTGGAGGCTTCCAATCCATAATTGCTTCGATCTTCTGAGGATCTACTCGGACTCCTTTAGATGACACCACATGGCCGAGGAACATTACTTCCTTTAGCCAGAATTCACACTTAGAAAGTTTGGCGTACAATTGCTCGTTTCTCAAAAGTTCCAATACAATCCGCAAATGTTGCGCATGTTCTTCCGGGTTCTTAGAATATACCAGAATATCATCAATGAACACGACCACAAATTTATCCAAATATTCGATGAACACTCGGTTCATCAACTGCATGAATACAGCAGGCGCATTAGTGAGACCAAATGGCATCACTACAAACTCATAGTGTCCGTAGTGAGTTCTGAATGCTGACTTTGGAACATCAGATTTCTTAATCCTCAGCTGATGGTATCCTGATCTTAGATCGATTTTTGAAAACACTGTTGCTCCTTGCAACTGGTCAAACAGATCATCAATCCGTGGCAACGGATACTTGTTCTTAATCGTCATCTTGTTCAGCTCTCGGTAGTCAATACACAGTCGAAGCGATCCATCCTTCTTTCGAACAAAAAGAACTGGCGCTCCCCAAGGTGAAACGCTTGGCTGAATATAGCCTTTGTCCAGTAATTCTTCCAGTTGCTTCTTCAGTTCGTACATCTCCATAGGTGCCATGTGATACGGCGCCTTAGAAATTGGTGTAGCTCCGGGTTCCAGCTCAATCGTGAATTCTACATCCCGTCGTGGAGGTAGTCCAGGTAACTCGTCAGGAAATACATCTGGGAATTCGTTCACAATAGGAATGGATGAAAGTTCCACAATTTCATCTTCTTTCTTCATTGCATAACACCAGTACCCGATACATCCCTGTTTCAACATTTTGACACTTTCATTGCTTTGATCAACTTTCTGAGCTTCTGGTTTCCATCCTTCAAACAAGACTTGGAGCCATCATCAGCTCTCAGAGAAAGATTCCTACTTCGGTAATTTACAAGTGCTCCATATCGATTAAGCCAATCGTCTCCGAGTATTAGGTCATATCCTTGCATTTCTATCACAATTAGGTTTGAGAGTCATTTCCTACCCCAAATAATACAGAAAATCTCTAGTCTCTAAGTTCCCAACAATCCTCTCTCCACTCGGTAAACCAACAACATAAGGTTCACAAGTAAGAAAACCAGAAATATTCAAACGATTTACACAAGACAAAGATATAAAAGAATGCGTAGCTCTGTATCGAATAAAACGCTAGCTGGTTGGGAAAGAATCTGGACAAGACTGATGCGACAGCGGCATCCCGATCGTCTGTCCTCCTCATCTCATACGGGCGTGGGGGAACAGATCCGGCACTCGATGCCCCCTTTTGGTCCCATTGTCCTCTGCCTCGTCCACGGCCAAAATTTTGAGGCATCTGAACACTTTCTGCGTCTGTTGGACACTAGCTTCCTTTTGAATCGGCTGTGATGAATGGGTTCCTTTGTATTTGGTGGCGTCTTTGCGAACGTCGCACGGTGCCCTTCTCCGTCATGATCAAAACATGTAATGGGTGCGCAAACAATCGCGCCAAAGGTGGCACAGGCGACCACAATTAAAGCACTTCCTAGCCGTATCCGTCTTGGTGACATTGTTCCGTAATTCTTTCCGTTCTTAGATGGGTGCGGAGGTTTCTTGAAAGAAAAGAAGAATTTGGGCCTTACGGGGCCCTTGCTCTTGTGCTCTGTAAAAGTACCGAGAGACTTTGTTTCTTCGACTCCATAAACTTCTCCATTCTTGCTTCTTTAATTTCATACGCCAACGCCTTATCCTGGTATTGGCGGAGAGTGGTACATTCAAACCGGACATGTACCTCTGGATTTGGTTTCATTCTCATTTCAAAATGAATCATCATCTCCGCATCATTACGACCGGATGTCGAACAAATGCTAATTCTTTGGTTAAACGTCTTAATAAATGCAGGATACGGGTTCATCTGATGGCTGAGCAGAGAAAAATTCTCGAATTTTGGCTTCCCTCACAGGACGAGGGCAATACTGAGCTTCCATAATCATTTTAAATTCCGCCCAATCGGCATCATGATCTGCGGGTCGGATAGCTTCCCACCACTCGGATGCTTCTCCTATCAGAAAGTACTGGGCAATAAGAGCTCTCCTGTCATTCGGGCAATTAATTCCAGCAAAAATTTTCTCCAGTTCCTTCAACCAATGGTCCCAAATGGGAGTCTCGGAAAAGCCGTCAAATTTGGGTGGTTGCATCTTTGCCACCTCTTGTAACCATCGGTCACCTCGATTTCCCATTTCTGGAATCCTTTGTTGTCCATCTCCCTGCTGAATTCCTGCCTCCACTTGCATTCGGTCCACGACACATGCGGCGAGTCATCTGTTCACGACTTGACGAAGGATTTCTGGTACACCAGGTTCGGTTCGTTATTGATGGATTGTTGCGGCTACTTTGAGCTATGACTAGCCTGATTAGAAGGCGACGCCTCCCTTTCAGCATTCCTTCGTCCGCGTCCACGACCGCGACCACATCCACGTCCGCCTCTCAACATACTGTAAGCACAAGTACTTAATATACAGGAAACAACATTGTTCTAATGTTCAAGTATAAAGCGACACAACATGTAGAGAATGAGATAGAGTTTTAGGAACTTACAACCACCGTTCGCATGAAGACGTAGGCAGTGCAATGATGTCATTCACGGCCGGTTACCTCAAAAGACATAAATGACCCCTATTTTAACCCAACAGCCAAGATATCCATAATCTTAGCTCCGATACCATATTCTGTAACACCCCCAATGTATTCAGGAATATTACAGCGCCGTAAATCCTTTACATAAGAATTTACAAGGCTGATTAAAAGAAAAGACAATAACAGATACCGCTTTATGAAATTGCTGAAGTAAAATACAACCGTCTGGTTCAAAAACCGAAATACAAATATCTAATGAAGAGTTATTATTACATCACTAAAATCCAGACATTATAAACGGACGACGTACTCGAGTACTTATTGAAATAACCAACAAATAACAGATGATAAGAAACCCTAGGAACATCACTTTGCACCCTCGTCGTCATGCATCTCCGGTGGTTGTTTCCCGCTCTCCGGATCCTGAACAAACACAATGTTCACCCCCGAAGGGGTTAACACAACGATGCTAGTACAAGTACAATAATCATACAACAATGATATAATCAACAATTATATCATAACAAGTTTCTCCAACGAGAATATCCACAACACATATCATATCATAACAGTTTCAACATACTGGTGGTATTCCAACGATCCAGCGCACACAGCTATAGATTCCCATGATGATCCCGTCGGAACAACACATGGTGGAACTACATCGGCAACGATCCAAGCGCACACTATAGATTCCCATGATGATTCCCGTCGGATCAACGCATGGTGGACATATATTCCCAACATATTTACACGATACAATCACATCATAATTATCATAATATAAACAATTCTAATTAGAGTACTTGACTCGATTATAAGACAGAACAATACTTCCACGAAAACGAGACACTCGAAGGTCGCCCCTCTCGATCAATCACGCAACAAGATCAAACCTTAACAAAAGAAATGATATAGGATTTATCTCACGTCGTACGAATGTTTAACAATTCGATTCACGGCCAAAAGTTCATAAAATGCAATCTGCCTGAACTGCTTAGCGCACGCTAAGTACTCTGTGTAGCGTGCGTTAAGTCTGCTCGATAGCGCACGCAAACAACAAAGCCTAGCGTACGCTAACTATGCATGGTCGATTTACCGACGACCAATGACTTCGTCTGATGGTCTAGCGTACGTTACGTACTAAACATAGCGCACGCTAACTCGTGCTCGATAGCGCACGTTAATATTCATAGCATAGCGTGCGCTATCTATGCATGGCAGTTTACTGTTGAGCAGTAAACTGTTCTCGCCATGATCGAAACAATGAAATCTTCCGTGATACTTCATGTTACCTCCATGAATATCATGTACACACGTTTATGAATGATCTTACGGATAATAACATCTTCGGAATCGAGGATGTGCATACCATTATACAACCATATTCCATTTCGACTACAAATCTTTATACGACAACTCAAAAGACTTAACGGTTGATATCAACATCTTATATCAATCAATATTATCATGCTGAAGTTGTTAAACGTTCCATCTATACTAGATAAATCCTTCCATGTTCCATCCTTTAGATTTATCCAACAATAATGATTGTTAAAGTCAAGTCCATGATTATTATGAAGTCTTCTACTAGATTCGAATTACCAATGATAGAAGCTTTTCTTTACATATTCAGTGTAATAAGATTCGAATCATGATGATTATAATCAAGATACTTAAGGCTTATTCATCTCACTATTCCAAACATGATATACTTGGATAATTCATCTATGAAAATCCATATCTTGTTAACATGATCATCCAAATCGTTAGAATCCAACTCTAAATCTTGAGATAGATTGAACATACCTTAATATGATGAAAATCACTGAACCGTAAGGTAGAATCCAACTCCGGTTGGTTGTATGCCACTCCAAGGTGCTATTCCTCTTCAATGATTACTCTCAAGTGATAGCCAATATATAAACACCAACAATATGTGTTCTAAGTATGTAGTAGGATATCTCAGCTCTCTGGCCTCTCAAGTATGCAGAAGGAACGAGTAAAATGTAAGCCAAAACGAGTTGTTGTCCTATTTATAATATTCTGCATTTTAACAAGTTAGCGCACGCTACTAAGCATTCCTTAGCGTGCGCTAATAATGGTTGACTTGAATTGTCAAGGTCGTCGCGGGAATCTTATCCGGACCCATGTCACCGGGCGCATGTGCTAGTCGTCCCGCTCAATAATTGAGTTCTTAGCGCACGCAACCCCTATCTGCATAGCGTGCGCTAATAGTAGCCCGATAGCGCGCGTTAAGATACATTCTTAGCGTGCGCTAACACGAGTTTGCATGAGAAATTTTGCATGCTTCTATACTTATGCACAATGATATTAATGTAAGAAATATCATACTCCAATAATCAAAATCACCAATCCGAATAATACAGGGTTTCAATACAGATGAAATACACCGTAATAAATTCGGATATTACACCGGTCCCGGACTCTCCAGCCCAGGCCCAGCCCAACCCGGCCCACCTCCGAGCTCAGACCGGCCCACATCCGAGCTCAGACCGGCCCGACCCCTAGCCCGACCCCAGCCCGGCCCACCTGTGGCCCACCCCAAGCCCACTCAAGCCCAACCTAAACTAGACCTGTTCACGGGCCTTGAACCGCCGGTTCCGGGCCTCGGCGCGCTGGTTCACGATTCAAGGGAGGGTGAACCGGAACCGGCCCCTGAAGAACCTTGGCGGTTTCAGGCCGGGCTCATAAACCGCCGGTTCAGGGCCGGTTAAAAACCGCCGGTTCAGGGCTGGCCCGCCGTTTTTTTTTCCATGTTAAATTAAAAAAAAACTAATACATAAAAATTATTTAGGCATAAATTAAAAAATATTACGGTCTAGGCCGCCGGTTCCGGAATTCACATTTTTTATTTTTTACTGTTTAATTAAAACACCACTAGATAAAAATTATTAAAGCATAAATTAAAATAAACATACAAACAAGTGAAAAGAGGAAACATTACAAGTAGCATAAATTAAAATCCACGTAGTTCGATTACATTTTTAATGCTTCCTAGTTATCGTCCGCCGCCGATCGATTCATTAAAAATCTCAAGTGCATCTTGAACACATAAATTCAAAATATGACAAATGCATCTTGTTGGAATATTTTATTCCATACATTCATTAATAGGGTTTTGATGATTAAAGTTGCTAAACAAAGCAAAACAACAAAGAAGCGAAGCAAAGAATCGAAGCAGACGAAGACGCAAAAAGCTGTCCAAAATACATGCATAACGTACGTAACAAACATATGTTAACGTACATAATCTGTCGAATATAACGTACGTAAGAATGAAGACTTAGCGTACGTAACCAAGTGTTTGTGAATTCAAACGAGATGAACGTTGGAGATGATGTCATGGCATAGGTCAGCATGCAACGGACATATTGACTACATATAACGTACGTAATGGGTGTTTGAATAACGTACGTAGAGGAGGAAACGAATGTTACTGGACTGAAACTGGACTAAGCTAACGTACGTAACCCGGATGGAATAACGTACGTAACCCGAGCTAACATACGTAATATGGAGGTCTTAACGTACGTAAGAGAGGCTCAGATGGCTAACGGCTAGTTTGATGAAGAAGGCTATAAATACCACTCCTATGGTATTGTTTCATAACAACTTCAAGCATTCAAGATATTGATCTGATATTCATATACATTCTATTGTTGTTGTAATATTAAGCTTATATTGATAGTTTGAGTGTTTATACATTCAACACATACATGAGAGGTAAAAGAAAAGATACGATTGGATTCGGTGTTATTAGGATCAAGGATCCGGCATTGTTAGAATCGCAATCGATATCTTCGTGAGGTTTATCTAGTACCAATAAAAAGCTAGAGTGGTTGATTCCTTGTCCAATAGAAAAGAAAAACGGTTTAAGTTGGACCGACACAAAGACAAGTACGAGTGGTTTATCACGGACCAATAGAAGACGTGATTGTAACGGTAATCCCTCGACCGATAGAAGAGAGGTGCAGAGGTTTTTATCTTCAACCTATAGAAAAAGATACCGAGAGAGGACATAGGCTCGATTATAGCCGAACCTCTATAAATCTCTATGTGCATTTATATTTCCGCACTTTAAATTCACTTCCGCAAAATAGCGCATTATCCCGATTTGGTTCCAAAAATTGGTATCGGAGCAGTACCTCCAATACGCGGCTTAACATCCGAGGGGTCGATCCAAATGGCATTCCAATTTGCTCCAGTCGAAGGCCTTGCTCTAAATCGACCACCATTTTTTGATGGCTCAAACTTCATGACGTGGAAGAAAAAGATGTCAATATTCATCCGAGCATATGACATCCAGCTTTGGAAAGTGATTTGCCTTGGTCCGGAAATTCCTCTCAAATCCGACGGTACGCTTAAATCCTTCGAAGAATATGATGATGCGGATTGGAAGAACGACCACCTAAATTGTAAGGCTACTCAATTTCTATTTTGTGCCTTAAATCCGGAAGAGATCAATCGTATCTCATCATGTGAAAGTGTTAAAGAAATATAGAAAATTCTTGAAATCACACACGAAGGGACAACTCAAGTCAAGGAGACAAAGATCAATATGCTTCTCCATGACTACGAGCTATTCGTGATGAAGGGTGACGAGTCCATTACCAACATGCTCGATCGATTTTCGGTTATCACCAATGGACTAACTTCGTTCGGAAAACCATTATCAAGTAGTGAGAAAGTCAAGAAAATCTTAAGATCACTACCTGTTGAATGGGACGGCGCGGTTACGGCGATTATGGAATCTAAAGATCTCAATAATCTTGATTATAGCGCCCTCGTCGGATCGCTAATAAATTATGAGATAGTTTTTAAATCTCGGAACGCTAAACCAAAGCCGAAGAAAAGAACTATAGCCTTGAAGGCTAAGATGTCAAAAAGAGAAGAAATCCCGGTGGACGAAAGCGACTAAGAATCGGCATATTATGCCAAAAATATTAATAAGTTTCAAACCTTATTAAACCGGAGAAAGAAGGATATCTCGGGCGAATCTAAGAAATTCGACAATAATTGTCGATTATGTGGTAAACCATGCCACTTTGCAAAGAATTGTCGAGCAAAACCCAAGAAGGAGGTTCTTGTTGCAACATGGGGCGATGACGACGAAGATAATGATTTTATCAATCAAAATAATCTCGCTATCATGGCCCGGAGTTCATTCGACGATAGCGACGGCGAAAGCCTGGTTAGTACATCGTCTCACGATGAATTATTTGAAGCATTTGAATTACTGCATACCGATTTTCAAAATGCTTTATCTGAGATTAAATCCCTTAAATCTAAAAATAAATCTTTGGAAATTGAAATTTCCAAAATTCTTGAAAAGGGTAAATTTGGCGAGAAAAATCATTCCAAATGTGTTGAAAATGAAAATATTTTAAAA
The DNA here is from genome assembly GCA_033398695.1 of Orobanche coerulescens. Classification (NCBI taxonomy): domain Eukaryota; kingdom Viridiplantae; phylum Streptophyta; class Magnoliopsida; order Lamiales; family Orobanchaceae; genus Orobanche; species Orobanche coerulescens. Next base: position 64,884,669 of record CM065809.1, read on the forward strand.
AATAATCTTTTAAAAGTTCAAGATGAACTAAAAATTTTGACGAAGAAATTCTCATGCGGGAATGATAAATTTGAACAAATGCTTTGTGTTCAAAAGTTCACTTTGAACAAACAGGGGTTGGGATTCAAACCACATTTGAAAAACGAATCATTAAATTTTAAAATATCCCATTGTGAAAAATGTTTGAAAATTGAGCACCACATTTCTAGTTGCAAAAACCCAAGACGGACGATAAAAATAAAAAAGATTTGGATTCCAAAAGGAACCGTTATTCCTAACATCGTCCATATTTCGAAACAAAAACCAACTCTCGGTTGGATCCCCAAAAATTAATTTTTAACAATTGGTATTATACTCAGAGGAGTAATATTTTTTAAAGGAGAGATATTATTTTCAGGGGGAGTCATGCATATTTTTATATTCATTAATTGGTATTTTTATTAGTTTATATTATTTACACTTTTTGTTGATAACAAAAAGGGGGAGAGAAAAGATGAATGAGATAAAAAGCGTCATGGAAGAATGACGAGAAAAATAAAATGCAAAAAGGGAGAGAAAAGAAAAAGTCGAAGAAGTCGAAAATTATAGATTCCGTGAAAAACAAAAAGGGGAGAGAAACGTCGAAAAATCAAAAATGACAACAAAGAAGTCGAAAAAGATAAAAAGAAAAAGATGGGAGAACTAACGAAACGATCAAAGCCGAAAACTTTGATTCGTGAAAAACAAAAAGGGGAGAGAAAAGTCGAAAAATCAAAAATGACAACGAAGAAGTCGAAAAGGATAAAAAGAAAAAGATGGGAGAACTAAACGAAACGATCAAAGCCGAAAACTTTGATTCGTAGAAATATACATAGATTTTAATTTTGCAGGTTTAATCCCATTCAAAGGGTGTTGTTTTGTAATCATCAAAAAGGGAGGATTGTTGGAATATTTTATTCCATACATTCATTAATAGTGTTTTGATGATTAAAGTTGCTAAACAAAGCAAAACAACAAAGAAGCGAATCAAAGAATCGAAGCAGACGAAGACGCAATAAGCTGTCCAAAATGCATGCATAACGTACGTAACAAACATATGTTAACGTACGTAATCTGTCGAATATAACGTACGTAAGAATGAAGGCTTAGCGTACGTAACCAAGTGTTTGTGAATTCAAACGAGATGAACGTTGGAGATGATGTCATGGCATAGGTCAGCATGCAACGAACATATTGACTACATATAACGTACGTAATGGGTGTTTGATTAACGTACGTAAAGGAGGAAACGAATGTTACTGGACTGAAACTGGACTAAGCTAACGTACGTAACCTGGATGGAATAACGGACGTAACCCGAGCTACCGTACGTAATATGGAGGCCTTAACGTATGTAAGAGAGGCTCAGATGGCTAACGGCTAGTTTGATGAAGAAGGCTATAAATACCACTCCTGTGGTATTATTTCATAACAACAACTTCAAGCATTCAAGACATTGATCTGATATTCATATATATTCTATTGTTGTAATATTAATCTTATATTGATAGTTTGAGTGTTTGTACATTCAACACATACACGAGAGGTAAAAGAAAAGATACGATTGGATTCGGTGTTATTAGGATCAATGATCCGGCATTGTTAGAATCACAATCGATATCTTCGTGAGATTTGTCTAGTACCAATAGAAAGCTAGAGTGGTTTATTCCTTGTCCAATAGAAAAGGAAAACGGTTTAACTTGGACCGACACAAAGACAAGTACGAGTGGTTTATCACGGACCAATAGAAGACGTGATTGTAACGGTAATCCATTGACCGATAGAAGAGAGGTGCAGAGGTTTTATCTTCAACCTATAGAAAAAGATACCGAGAGAGGACGTAGGCTCGATTATAGCCGAACCTCTATAAATATCTGTGTGCATTTATATTTCCGCACTTTAAATTCGCTTCCACAAAATAGCGCATTATTCCGATTTGTTCCAACACATCTACTATGAAAATATTTTCCACTAAAAGATGGAGTACATGCTTCAGTAAGTTCTGGAATACTAGCGGTGTTAGCCGATGCATTATCAAAACCAACCGAAAAAACTTTATTAATCAATTGATATTCATTTAAAACGGTAATAATTATTAAAGCGATATTATTAGCCGTGTGTGGATCATCAAACTCCCTAAATGCAATCAAATGCTTTTGTAATATCCATTTATCATCCACCCAATGACAAGTAATTCCCATATAATTATTTTTATGATAGCGATCCGTCCAAATATCCGCACAAATTGAAACTTTATGGTCTAGACGAATCAAATACTTCATTAACTCGTTCTTTTTATCAAAAGTTTGTCTCCTAATTCGCCTAAGCAAAGTACTTCTACTATTTTTTTTTTACATTAGGACAATATGCATCTTTTATAGATATTTCATAACTTTTTTTATCGGCAAATTTAAAAGGTAGTTTTTCCATTGCACAATACCTAGCCATAACATTTTCGGCATGATTATGATCATACTTAAATAAAGAGAGATTAGAAGCCGTACCCATTACCGAGGAAGTTGTTCCACACGTATTTGAGTTTGGTTGGTTGCAATTCCAAATTCACCTGGATGATAAGTCTCTATATGTCGGGTTAATGTGCCATAACCTCCTCCGTGCGTCCACTTGTATACGTTACTGCAATAGTTGCAATAGGCATTGAATTTAGTTACCTTATCGCCGGTATTGTTTGAGCTTGTCTCCGTTCCGGCGGGCACGACCCTAGGCATTTTTTTGAAATGCTTAGTGAAGATTGATGAGGTGAGAGCTCTCATTAGTTGTGGTGCGTGGACTTCTTCTTCTTCTTCTCCCAAATTAGATTGTTGTTGAGATTCTCGGTTAATAGCCTCCTCTTGCCTACGAAATTCATCGCAATATTCGTGTTCTTCTTGTGCTTGAAGTCGTTCGGCATAGGCCCTTGAAATTTCTTCCGCCGCCATTGCACGAGCTTGCCTTGCACCGTTCTTCCTCCTCTTTTTGATCGATTTTGAGTAGTTTGAGTAGCATCATCCTCGCCTTTATTTTCAGCGGGGCTCTTACCCTTGTCGGCACGAGTGGAAGTCAACATGATGTGATGATGGTGGGGTGGTGGGTGTGGTGGTGGTGGAGATAGAGAGAGAGCAGTGGAGAGAGAAACAGAGAGAGCTGTGGAGTGGAGTGAAGTCTGTGGCGAGAGAGAGAGAGAGATGGCGTGAGAGATAGAGATAGAGACAGAGAAAGAAGTGGAGTGAGAGAGATAGAGAGCAGCAGAGAAGAGAGCAGTCCAGTGGAGAGAGAGAGAAGAAAACCTGCTCTTTTTTATAAGAGAGAGAAGTGAGAAAGAAGAAAGAAGACCCACTTTAATTATAGGAGAGAGAGAAGAGAGCCGTTGCAATTCATTTTGCATGTAGCCGTTGCAGTGTTGCACGCCCCACGGTCCGACCCCACCTTTTCCGCTTTCTTTCTGCATGTAGATTGTAGTCGTTGCAAGCTACATCTTTTTTTTTAATTGAACCGGCGGTTCGGCCCGACGGTTAACCGCCAGTTCCGATTCGTAGTTGGGAGGAACCGTAACCGGACCTTGGTGAGACGATTCCGGTCCGGGTTTTGAACCGTTGACCGGCGGTCCGGTTAAGGACCTTGAACCGCCGGGCCGGTTCTGGTTCAGGCCCGCCGGGCCGGCGAGAATGGGCAGGTCTACCCTAAACCCACCTCAAGCGCACCATAAATAACCATTCAAATTTCAAAAAAATAATCTAATTTTTACAAATTAAGTCGAACTCCATTTGTTTTCGTTTTCTCCCCATTTAATTTAATGTCATATCTTAAAATTCAAAATGAATTTTTTTAAACAGAATGAAACAGTTTTATTACTAAGTTTTACAAAATTTTAAAGTCAAAACAATTTTTTAAATTGATTTTTTAATTAATATTAATTAATTTATCTTAAAAATTCAAAATAGATTTTTACAAATTGATTTTAATTTAATGTCAATATATAAATTATTTTTTTTGCATATTCGGCCCGGCCCGGCCCAGATCGGCCCACCGGAAGCCCGGGGGCGGGCGGGCGCTGGGCTTCGACCGCCCAGCCCAGGTCCGGCCCAACCCGCCAAATACATGGGCCGGTCCTGGGCTCACAAGTCCAATCCCGGCCCACCTCAGCCCGGCCCGGGCCCGGCCCACGGCCACCTCTAAACTTGTCCTTTACATGTTATACTTTTTGAATGTTAGTGTGATGTTGTTCCCTATATATTGAGTATTTATGCTTAAAGTATGATGAGAGGAGGACGTGGACGTGGTCGCGGTCGGGGACACGGACGTAGAAATGCAGAAAGGGAAGCTTCACCCTCTGTTCTTGATTCGCTGTCAAATCAAGCTAACTCCAATTCTGGCGAACAGCAAGAGTCCGTTAACAATGAACGAGAACAGACGGTGGAGATAAATGCCAATCCTGCCGTTCCCGACATACTACGCCAAGTGGTCAACCAGATGACTCAATTTGCTCAAGTAGTGGACAGAATGCAATGTTGGGATTCGGTGCCTAAAATGAAGGCGCAGTGGAAGCAATATACGAATCTAATTCGATCTGAATCCTTGAAGAGGATCGATCAAGCTACGTATATATGAATATAAAAATGAAACAAAGTAAGATTCGAAATCATACCTTCGTAGTCCGTTGATTAAATGGTGTATGCGATTCCCAAGCTTTTAGGTGATCTTCCCCACGAATCTGATTCGTCAAGTTCTTGAATGATCCAACGCCGAACACCGCGTCTCTACTTGCCACGCGCTGGAGAAATGAACGGAGCGACGGCCACCCAATTAACCTCCAAGGTTACGGCTAGAAAAGGATGATTGAAGCTTTCTAATATGACTATAACACTCAAAGTGTATAACTCACAATCTCTCAATTATCTCTCAATTTTCTCCAACAAAAGCTCAAGAAAATGAATGAAGAAGATGAAGACTTAGAAAATTATTTTCCTCCCTCTCTCTCTATGTTAGAACCGTGAATTGGACAAGTCATGGGAGAGAAGTGAAGTCTTCACTTATATTCTACATTCCACCACCTAAAGACATCTTTTAAATATAATATGAGATATCATATCTCTTAAGGTCTTTAGTCTTCTACCTAAGAAAGTGGAGATAAAGACCAAGAGTGAAAGATAGTAGGTGGGGCAGCCTCTAGAAGGAAATGGATGAGTTCGGTTCGTTTTGGATTTCCGTGAGTCCAATCAGATAAACTACAATCCGTTTCGATGTATTTATATCAATTAATTAATCCAATTAATTAATCATATCAAATACAAAATAATATAATTCATTTCTCTAAGAAATAATTATATTCATGAATTAAATTAATCACACAGTATTATATTTAATTCATTAGGCCGTGAATTAATTTATCCAATAAATTAATTTAGACATGCAATGTTCCAATATTAATTAGACATTCAATGTCCAATAAATTAGATATCCAATATCTAATATTAATAAAGAGAGAATAAGCATGATTCATTCCGTCGTCAATCCTATTGCGCGACTCGGTAGGTCCGTCTCAGTTAGCAATGGGAGGAACCAAAGAGTAGTAGCACCACCTAGGCAGTGTGGCGGCCTCCACTGTACCCTAACTGAGAACGAATGATGGGAATCATTCCAAAACCTTTCTGTCGTGAATACCAGTATACGTATAACCCCTTCTTTCAAATGTCCCGATCAAGTTATATGGTCACGGTCTGTCAAACCCCATCTGTACTTGATGTTATGCATGAGTTAATGCAAATCGAGATCACTGAGCTCTCGTGTATCTAATACAACTAGATCCAATGCTTTGGCCAAAGACTTATGATCTCATTTGCCAATAACCGCATAGGACATATAACTCGTTCACTAACAGGAGAAAGAATTCTATCTTGGTATTCAGTAGAACCTGCTACTTGCCCGTCAAGATGCACGTCGAGGTTGACCCCCACCTTCTGGTTTTCTGGGTCGAACTACTCTAATGAAAATATTAACGTGACAAGTACATCCCTACTAAATCCTCAAGTCGAAGGTACACGAATACCTATCACAACCTTTCGATTCCGTCATTGACTGTCCCAGAGTGAAATTCGTGTGACGAATCGAGGGTGAGTCGGTTCGAGTATACTAATCTCATAACCATTAGTGTTTGACAGGCACTCTACAAGTCAAAGAACACGTCATATAAGTCTTCACATAAACTTAACGCCCAGTCAAGTTTCATCGACTTGCGAACGATTAAGTATTTGAGCCATAAACATTTCTAGTGCCGATCCCCTTATCCAATAAAGAGTGGAATGTTTGCTCTCAAATATACGGACTAGTTTTAATATATATTTACGAGTCAGGAATGCCAGTGACTACTAGTAAATAAAGAAACATACAATTGCCTTTAGATAACAAATTACATAATCACAAGTACAATGCCCTCACTCTAACATCCCCTGAGTGGCATTCGAGGGCATACTCCTAAAAATTTCCCACTTGCACTCATTGCCACACACTATGATATCTAATACCTATGTTCTCCAGATGACGCTCCAAGCTAATCTAAGAAAGTGGCTTGGTCAGTGGATCAGCGACGTCTACTCTATGCAGCACAATGTATTCCTTGCGAACAAATTCTCTTACGAGATGATACTTCCTCTCAATGTGTTTGGTACTGTTATGAAATCTCGGCTCCTTGGCCTGCGCTACAGCTCTGTCGTTGTCGCAGAAAAGCGGAACAGGCAGCTCAGCACATGGAATCATTGAAATTCTCCCAGAAACTTCTTAATCCAGAACCCTTCCTTAGAAGCCTCCGAGGCTGCTTGATACTCAGCCTGACTAGTGGAATCAGCAGTCGCGCTTTGCTTGGCGCTACGCCAAGATACTGGTCCTCCATTAAGAGTAAATATGTAGCCAGAAGTAGACATCGAATCGTCTTTCTGTCCTTGGAAGTCTGAATCAGTGAAGCCCATCACATTAAGTTCTCCACTGCCATACATAAGAACCAGATCACTAGTCCATCTCAAGTACTTGAGAACGTTTTTTACAGCAGTCCAATGTTCCATATTTGGGTTTGCCTGAAACCTACTTACCATGCTCACAGCGTGCGCAATGTCAGGTCTCGTACACAACATTGCATACATAAGGCTACCCACGGCCGAAGCATATGGTATATTACTCATTTCCTTTCGTTGTTCCTCACTTTGAGGACACATCTTCAATGAGATTTTTATTCCATGTCGCATCGGTAGGAAACCCTATTTTAGAATCATCCATCTTAAATCGCTTTATGATTTTATCTATATAGAGGGCTTGGGAAAGACCTATCATTCTCTTCGCTTGATCCCGGTAGAGCCGAATTCCAAGCATATAGGTGGCTTGTCCCAAGTCTTTCATGGAGAAACTACTCGAAAGCCAAGCTTTCACAGAACTGAGCATTCCCACATCATTTCCTTTTAGTAGAATGTTATCTACATATAGTACTAAGAATCCAATCTTGCTCCCACTAACCCTCTTGTATACACAAGGTTCCTCTTCATTTTGCACGAAGTCAAACTCTTTGACTGCCTCGTCAAAACGAAGGTTCCAACTACGCGAAGCTTGCTTCAGTCCATAAATGGAATGTTGAAGCTTGCACACTTTCGAAATATCAACCTCGGACACAAAGCCTTTAGGCTGCTCCATATAGATCTCCTCCTCGAAGAATCCATTAAGGAAAGTCGTCTTCACGTCCATCTGCCATATCTCATAATCGTGGTAGGCATCTATAGCAAGCATCATTCGAATAGACTAAATCATAGCTACGGGCGAGAAGGTATTGTGGTAATCGATACCTTCCTTTTGGGTGTAACCCTTTGCCACAAGCCTGGCCTTATAGGTGTCAACCTTGACATCCCCATCAGTCTTTCTCTTGTAAATCCACTTGTTCTCAATGGGCACTATGTCCTTGGGGCGGTCTACTAGAGTCCACACCTGATTGCCATGCATCCATTTTATCTCAGCTTCCATAACTTCTCGCCATTTCACGGAGTCTACATCCATCATCGCTTGGTCATAGGTCGCGGGGTCGGTCTCTTGTGTTGGGTGCGGATTCGGATATTTGCGCCGTGTTGCGGAAGCGTAAATAGAAAGTGCAGAAAATAAAGGACGCGAGGATTTATAGAGGTTCGGCTATAAACGAGCCTACGTCCTCTCTTTATCTTTTTCAATAGGTTAAAGATAGCAACCTCTATGCCTCTCTTCTATCGGTCGAGGTATAACCGTTTACAATTACGTCTTCTATTGGTCTGTGATAAACCACTCGTACTTGTCTTTGCGTCGGTCCAAGTTAAACCGTTTTCCTTTTCTATCGGACAAGGAATCAACCGCTCTAGCTTTCTATTGGCACTAGATAAGCCTCACTAAGATAGCGATTGCGATTGTAACAATGCCGAATCCTTGATCCTAATAACACCGAATCCAATCGTATCTTTTCTTTTACCACTCGTGTATATGTTGAATGTATAAACACTCAAACTAACAATTAAGCTCAATATTACAACAACAAGTATATCAATATGAATCTCTGATCAATGAGTTGTTTGCTTTGTGTTGTTGTACTCAAACAATACCATAGGGATGGTATTTATAGGCTCCATCATCAAACTAGCCGTTAGCTGCCAGACTGCTCATTACGTACGTTATATGCTCTTCATTACGTACGCAAGCCTCATTACGTATGTTAACCATGGCTGGTTACGTACGTTAGCATCTTCACAAATCAGTCCAGGGAGATTCGTCATATTGGTTACGTACGTTAACATTTCCTTAGTTACGTACGTTATGCCTTATGTCACTGCTGACGTCATATATCCGTTGCATGCTTTTCTGACTTTGACTTCCTCCAACGTTCACTTGTTTGAACTGAGTTACGTACGTTAATTATCCTTCATTACGTACGTAAGCCTTATAATATTACGTACGTTAAACGTTCCATGTTACGTACGTTAAGACTGTCCATAATGCCTTTTTGCAACTTTGTTTTCTTCGATTCTTGCTTCGCCTCTTCGTTGTTTTGTTTTGCTTATCAACATTAATCATCAAAACACTTTTAATTTATGTATGGAACTAAATGTTCCAACAATCTCCCCCTTTTTGATGATTACAAAACAAAACTTCGTCAATGGAATTTACCTGCAAAAATACAAATATATGTATATCTTTACAGACCAAAGTTTTCGACTTTGTCCGTTCCGTTAGAATTTTCTCCCATTTCTTTTTCGACTCCTTCTTTTCTTTTCTCATTTTTAATTTTTCATCGTCTTTTCGACGTCTCCGCATTTTTCTTTTTCTGTCATTTTTTCGACTTCTCCTCTTCATTTTTCAATTCCTTTGTTTCTCCTCCTTTCAGGTTAATCACATTTTCGACTTATTTCTCCATTCTCCTATCTCTCCCCCTTTTTGTATTCATCAAAATAATGCAATAAAATACCAATAAAACAATTCAATAATTATTGAAATATGCAAGAATAAATACAAGGGTATTAACTCCCCCTAAAAGTATTAACCGTTTTAAAAAAAATTACTCCCCCTGAGTAAAATACCAAAAATCAATGTTTGGGGATCCAACCTATAGTTGGTTTTTGTTTCGAGACATAAACAATATTTGAAATATTTGTTCCTTTAGGAACCCAAATTTTCTTAATTTTTATCGTCCGTCTCGGGCTTTTGCAACCTGAAATATGATGCCCGATTTTTAAACACTTTTCACAATGGGGTATCTTGAAATTGACGGATTCGTTTTTCAAACGAGTTTTGAATCCTAACCCCTCTTTATTCAAAGTAAATTTTTGAACACCAAGCATTCGTTCAAATTTTTTGTTTCCACACGAGAATTTCTTTGTCAAAGATTTAAGCTCGGTTTGAATTTTAGCGAGATCATTCTTCAAAATATTTTCATTTTCAATACACTTTGAATGATCGATTTGAACAAATTTTCCCTTCTCGATAATTTTGGAATTTTCAATTTCCAAAGATTTAATTTTAAACTTAAGGGATTTTATTTCGGATAAAGCGTTTTGAAAATCCGTGTGCAATAATTCAAATGCATTAAATAATTCATCACGGGAGGATGTACTTACTTGGCTTTCGACGTCGATGTCGTCGAACGAACTCCGGGCCATAAGAGCGAGATTATTTTGATTGATAAAATCATCGTCTTCATCTTCATCGCTCCAAGTAGCCACGAGAACCTCCTTCTTGGGTTTGGCACGGAAATGCTTAGCGAAGTGGCCTGGTTTTCCACATTGTCGACAAGAGTTGTCGAACTTCTTCGTTTCGCTCGAGATATCCTTCTTCCTCCGGTTTAATAATGTTTGGAATTTATTAATATTCTTGGCATAATATGCCGCTTCTTCGTCGCTTTCTTCCACCGGAATTTCTTCTTTCTTTTTCGACACCTTAGCCTTCATGGCTAACGATCGTTCCTTTGGCTTTGGCTTGACACTTCGTGATTTTAATACAATCTCATAATTGATTAGTGAACCAACAAGGGCACTAAAATCGAGTGTGTTGAGATCTTTAGATTCCATAATTGCGGTTACGGTGCCGTCCCATTCGCTAGGTAGTGATCTTAAGATTTTCTTGACTTTTTCACTACTAGATAATGGTTTACCAAACGAGGCTAGTCCATTGGTGATAACCGAAAATCGGTCGAGCATATTGGTGATGGACTCGTCACCCTTCATCATGAATAACTCGTAGTCATGGAGAAGCATATTTATCTTCGTCTCCTTGACTTGAGTCGTCCCTTCGTGTGTGATTTCTAGAATTTTCCATATTTCTTCCGCACTCTCACACGATGAGATTCGATTGACCTCTTCCGGATTTAAGGCACAAAATAAAAGTTGGGTGGCCTTACAATTAAGATGGTCATTTTTCCAATCGGCATCGTCGTATTCTTCAAAGGATTTGAGCGTACAGTCGGATTTGATAGGAACTTTTGGGCCAAGGCAAATAATCTTCCAAATCTCGATGTCATATGCTCGGATGAATATCGACATCTTCTTCTTCCACGTCAAATAATTTGAGCCATCAAAGAATGGTGGTCGGTTGAGAGCAAGGCCTTCGACTGGAGAGAATTGAAACGCCATTTTGGATCTTTTCTCCTCGGATGTTAAGCCGCGTATTGAAGTACCGCTCTGATACCAATTGTTGGGTGCGGATTCGGATATTTGCGCCGTGTTGCGGAAGCGTAAATAGAAAGTGCAGAAAATAAAAGACGCGAGGATTTATAGAGGTTCGGCTATAAACGAGCCTACGTCCTCTCTTTATATTTTTCAATAGGTTAAAGATAGCAACCTCTATGCCTCTCTTCTATCGGTCGAGGTATAACCGTTTACAATCACGTCTTCTATTGGTCCGTGATAAACCACTCGTACTTGTCTTTGCGTCGGTCCAAGTTAAACCGTTTTCCTTTTCTATCGGACAAGGAATCAACCGCTCTAGCTTTCTATTGGCACTAGATAAGCCTCACTAAGATAGCGATTGCGATTCTAACAATGCCGGATCCTTGATCCTAATAACACTGAATCCAATCGTATCTTTTCTTTTACCACTCGTGTATATGTTGAATGTATAAACACTCAAACTAACAATTAAGCTCAATATTACAACAACAAGTATATCAATATGAATCTCTGATCAATGAGTTTTTTGCTTTGTGTTGTTGTACTCAAACAATACCATAGGGATGGTATTAATAGGCTCCATCATCAGACTAGCCGTTAGCTGCCAGACTGCTCATTACGTACGTTATATGCTCTCCATTACGTACGTAAGCCTCATTACGTACGTTAACCATGGCTGGTTACGTACGTTAGCATCTTCACAAATCAGTCCAGGGAGATTCGTCATATTGGTTACGTACGTTAACATTTCCTTAGTTACGTACGTTATGCCTTATGTCACTGCTGACGTCATATATCCGTTGCATGCTTTTCTGACTTTGACTTCCTCCAACGTTCACTTGTTTGAACTGAGTTACGTACGTTAATTATCCTTCATTACGTACGTAAGCCTTATAATATTACGTACGTTAAACGTTCCATGTTACGTACGTTAAGACTGTCCAGAATGCCTTTTTGCAACTTTGTTTTCTTCGATTCTTGCTTCGCCTCTTCGTTGTTTTGTTTTGCTTATCAACATTAATCATCAAAACATTTTTAATTTATGTATGGAACTATTTTCTTCGATTCTTGCTTCGCCTCTTCGTTGTTTTGTTTTACTTATCAACATTAATCATCAAAACACTTTTAATTTATGTATGGAACTAAATGTTCCAACATCTTGGGTATCGCTTGGAACCTCATGGAGACCCAGCTCCTCCAGGTGCACAAGTCCATACCTATCAGGTAATTTAGACACCCTAGTAGACCTACGAGGTGGTTGTACTTATGTTTCAGAAGGTTCGGTTCCAATTTCTTGCACAGGTGTCTCCTGAGGAGTTTCATTGTTTTCTTCCAAAGAAATATTTCTACCTGCTTCCCCTTCCTGAATGAACTCATATTCCAGGAATTGTGCTTGCAAAGCAACAATGATCTTTCGATCTTCGGGCATGTAGAATCGATAACCCATCGTCCCAGATGGTAATCCAATGAAACGTCCCTTCACGGACCTCGCTTCCAACTTTTCCACCTTAGTCTTCTTGACATGGGCGGGACATCCCCAAATCATAATGTGATTAAGACTTGGTTTCCTGCCCTCCCACATCTCATGTGGAGTTTTAGGAACGAACTTGGAAGGACATCTGTTCAATACATAAGCAGCAGTCAGGAGTGCATACCCCCACAGGTAAATTGGTAAGTCAGTACAGCTAAGCATAGAACGGGCCATGTTCAACAAGGTTCGGTTTCTTATTTCTGACACACCATTTAACTAAAGAGTTCCTGGAGGTATAAGTTGTGATACTATTCCATGCTCCTTAAGGAACTCATCAAACTTTGTACTCATATAGTCGCCACCTCAGTCCGACCGAAGTGCTTTGAGATGAGTACCAGTTTGTTTTTCGACTAGGGTCTTAAATTCCTGATAAAACGGAGTGTATTTAACGGAGTCGTTTGACGAACATCCGGTACACGAGCCGAGTGACTCGGCTCGTTTCCTAGAAAATTCACATGGGCCGCCCCTCTCTTAAGTTGACTAAGTGTGATGATTGTTTTAGGCATGTGATTCCTTCACATGTTTTACAAAATGATTTGATTTGATTCTCATCATTTTAAATATATTATTTTTGTCATGGTGACTTAAATAAATAAAGACATCATCACCACAACTAAAAACACACAACCACCTTGCATTGTGTGTGTGCTACGGCTGAACCACATAGTCAGAGGGGAGAGAATTTTTTTCATCTTGTTCATCATTTTAGAAGTGAGAAATAAGTAAGAAAAAATAAGAGGAAAAAGTTCCTACAACACTTCCTAGCCGTGTTCTTCATAGAACGGAGTCTTGTAGATTTTTCCGGGCAACTTCCGACGAGTGGTGACGTAGAGGCCTCGTATTTTCGGTGTTGGGAACGAAGGAATTTCGTGCTTGTGCTCGGGTTCATCATCATCATCAACTAACGAAGATATTTTCAAAGGCTTCAAGGGTATGGGACCTTAATCCTTTTATCTTCGTATTTTTATTTTTGGAATCCCAACAGTTCTCACCATGATCACCCACAATACATCAATCCCTTGGAACACCCAACACATAATACAACAAGTCCAAAAAATAATGGACACGATGGACGTTCAATTATCGCACATCTACCGCGAAGGAAATTATATTGCGGATTTTTTGGCCAACGAAGGGCGCTCGAAGCACAATTTTGCCTTGTATGAAGTTTGTAACATTAGGGGTTTAGTATTAGGCCTAATCAAGCTCGATAGGAAAGGCATCCCATATATTAGATCTAGATGGTCCCTTTTGTCACATTTTATAAATTTTGTCCAGTAAGCTCGATCTTCTGATCTAGCTGCCTTGTAGGTGGGATAGGCTCCACCGCTGTTTCCTTTACTGTTTATATAAAGGTTTTTTTTTTCTCAATTCTAAAGAAAAGTATGAACTAATTCTCAATTCAAAATATTTTATCTCTCTCTATGGTTTTTTTTCTCTCCCCACTATCTAAAACTTTTTCACCATTTACTGTTCCTTTTCGCCGTTTTTATTATCACTAGTTTTATACCTCGTGCGATGCACGGGGTTGCCCATAGATGTTTTACGTTAGTTATTTTCAATCTAGTTTTATATTGTTAAAAGAAATTCTCTTTAAATATGTTAGATACAGTGATGAGCGAAAATAAATAAATACAGTATCAGTGCTTTTAACATCTTGAAATAATGGACGATGCAAAATAAGCAGATGATTGAAGAGGATTGAACACAACAATGAGGCACATAAATTCTAATCTGTAGAACAAAACAGACGAACAATAATGTATTTTAACAATTCAATATTTCTCACAGGTAAATAGCATACGACACAAAGGAACTCCAGGGGAGCGAAGATCAATAAAGCAGACCGAAACAAGAACGTAAATGAGCAGACATCGACCAAAGAAACCAGCAGAGCGACTCCACAATCAGGGATCGACATCCCGCTTATTGAAAAAAATAGATGAACATTAATATATTTTAAGAACTAAATATTCTCCATTTGTCAGTGCAACCTATTTATGTTCAACTATCGACTGTACAATTATCTATCGGAAATTATATTATCAAAATAATTTTTTCAAAAATCGATCAGAGTTTAGATACGTACCTTGATTTTCTTGCGCTTTCTTTAAGCAGCAGATATGCATGTTAGAAAATATTGAGGTTTATGCCCTTTAATTTATAACTGAAAAGTTCCTGATTAGTTTTGGAAGTTACATATCATAATGCATCAATCACTGTCGAGGGGGTGAGTTAATAGATATTTTTTAATTGTCAAGCTCTTTTTTTGCCGCAACTTGACAAAACCTTGTTTCTAGACATTTTATGGTGTGGAAATACTAAAAAATTGATACAAATCGAGGTCGGTTTGGGCTCATCTATAAGAACAAGAAGGCGGGCTTAGCTGGATAGCTCTGTGGGCTTATTATTATTAATATTATTATTTATTATTATCATCATCATCATCATTAAGTGATCATTATTTGGTAGGTTATTAATATGGGGTTTGTGGCCCGTAGGGTTAGGGTTAACTATACTAATACCTGTGTTGTTGTATCCGTGCAATGCACGGAGTTGCCCATAAATGTTTTACATTCGTTGTTTTAAATTATTTTTAGATACTTATATTATATTTCTTAAAATTACTTTAAAAACACACGAATGGAAATAGCAATAAAGTGGAAGAAAACGTGAGGGAAATATTAGACAATATATTATATACCTTTTGAAATGTTTTAGTCTATGTAGCAACTCATTTAGTAGTGAATATACTACTAAAAGTGTTGTTAGCCAATTACAATAAAAGAAGAAAAATATTCATAATAACAACAATAAACATGAATGTAGACTTTTGAGGTGTGGATATGCAATAGTGTGGAATTTCAATATTTTGCATATTTTACTATTTTGTCATCTATTGTAGCATTGGACAATATATATTTCATGAACATTCAGCAAATATTATATTGAACATTTTGTAGCCTTTTGTTCTTGTATTCGCAAAATCATTGTTTTCGTGCACAAAATATAACCTGATTTTTTGCCCCTTTTTTATTATTTTCTACACTTTACTCAATGTGTTTTTATATATATATATAACAAAACATAGATACACAAAATAAACAAACATAAACACAACATATAAGATCAATCACTCAAGCGTTCAAGATAGGCACGCCATTCTTTGTTACTTTGCTCAATACGTTTAATAAGATTGGATAGTTTCAACATATTGATAATATATCTGTTATTTAGTTGACCCATAAAGCACGATGCTGCCATGCGTTCGTAAAAGCATGCCTTCAAATGCACAAGTTCTTTATATATCATAACTTTTTCATCGTACGCCAACAAAAGTTCTTCAAGCATATTGTACACGTCTTTCCTCCGTCCCTCATCCGCGGCAATGTCATGGTTTATGACAAATTGCAAAGATCCACCTCAATACAAAACAACACTCTAAATTCAGCCGCTCAGAAAAAATAAAAGAATCTTTTGGAACACCCAAAAGTAAAAATCATCAATGTGTTTTTTTAAAAAGAATCGGACGTTTGAACATAAATTCCTAACCTCTTTCGAATTTAGAAGTGAATAACCACGTAACATATTAACAAAACCTAAAACTGAGCTCAACTAAAAAAGGAACATAGTTTATGAACCACCTTACCAACAAAACGAAAAACTTACGAACTAATCGCTTAAATCATGTAAAAAAGAAAGTCCCAGCCCAGATACAGGAATATTAAGGGGAGCAGACAAAAAAAGGATAACGTGACAGAACAATACACAATAAGGATATTAGGAGAAAAGTAGCAAAGCGCTCCAACCCTAATTTCGAAGGCCAACAAAAGGCACAAACCTCACCGAAAGCCAAAGCGGACGTCTAAAATCAGAAGTTCAAGATAAAAAGTAGGAAAATACCTTGAACCCGAAGCACGAAATCAAAGAAGACGAGGAACGTCAAATGAGGAGTACAGCTGGCAGCAATTGCTTTGTCAGAGACCAAGAGGAAGAACGAAGATAGAGGTGCCAATCAGGCAGCCGAGGCAGGTAGGTGGAAACCAAAAAAAAAAAAGAGATTAGAAAAGGGCAGTTATCAAATCGATAATTAAAAAAAATTACCCGACTCCCAGAAAAAATGGCAGGGAGCTGTGAGAAATGAAATAATCATGAAAGAAAGTAGTCAAGGAAATGAGACAAAATCACATATGTGAGAGAGGGAGAGTAAATATACAGCAAATTGTGTGTGAGCATCATCACTATAAAAAAAAGGACAAAAGGCAACACCAGATAGAGAATGTGATTTTCGAGTACAGTTGTGAATAGTAAATAGCCTCCTGCAATGATGAAACTTCTTTGGGTTCTTTTACAATGCTGAATAACCACAAACATCATTAGACATCTATATCATATATTTTATATGTACATACTTCTAATAAAAGCGGACATAAGCAGACATTTTAATATACTGTATATAATATTGTTTGCAAAATCATTAGTGGAAGATCTGGATCTAGGGTGATTTATATAAGCAAATGGGAACGACACCTATGTATATTGCTGATGAGATGTATAGCCAGTAATTTATATCTATCAACAGTGCAATTATTTATCAAATGGTGAAAAGAAGCCTAAGCATATATTTTTTGTTTCTAACCTGTCAGGCCTCTGTATTTTCCTAAAAATATCAGAACTCCCCGGAGCCTGGTTTTCTGTTATCATAAGAAAGTATTAGTCAGAAAAAATCTTCATGTCATCTTTAGAACCTTTACAAGCTATAAAGTAAATGGATAATACACGTTTGTTTAGTCAACACAGTTGAAAGGTTCGAGCTGGTAAGTGATTCTCCGCCACTTCCTCCTGTTAATGTGCAGTAGGTCATCCAGAATTATCAAGTCAAACAAACAACAAAAAGAAAGAAATGAAGGAAAAAACATCCAAAAAGCAAAAAAGGCTGCCTACATCTGTTGTAGCCTCCAGCTGTCTCACGGAACGTATAAGAAATTTCTTGTACGCAGAGCTTGAATCATGATATCCTTCAGGCGAGTAGAGCGCTTGCAAAAACATCTTTAATTTTGGACGAACTTATTATTATATTGCAACAGCCAACAGAAGCAGAAATAATTGAGAATCGGAAATGGTTATATTAGTAAATAAAAATATTAAAATTGATTAAAGATGAGGGATAGTGTTCTGTGGAAAGATTAGAAGTTCATTATTTATGTGGAGAAGTCAAATTAGAAGCATAATCAAAAATTTAAATCACTCATTAAGCAGAATCTGATATTTGCAAACACGAAAACGTGATTTTCTTTCTTAGAACTCTGGCCATCAGACATTAGAATCTCAGATCTCAGCCGAAAAAAAACTTTTTTTCAGTATCAACCCGGACTTACTGCAGAAATAAAGCTTTCGAGACGGGTGCAGGACGAGGAGAGCGGCGTTTGAAATCTGAAAAACTATCGCTCAATCTGTAAAGGAGAGAGGCGAGTGTCGATGAATCTCTCTCTCTCTCTCTCTCTCTCTCTCTCTCTCTCTCTCTCTCTCTCTCTCTCTCCCCCTCTCCCTCCTAGGGTTCTATTTGCCCCTCTTCTGAAATGCAGACTCCAACAGGGAAACCATCTTTGTAAATGATATTCACCATTACTCTTCTTTTTTGGGAAGGTGGGTTATGCGGAGGGTCGCAGGATCAATAACTCATCTGTAATATGATACGAGTATGAAAAGGAAATGCAGTTTGTTTAATTATAAGGAATTGCCCTGTGATAGCGACTCCCAGTATTTGAGTTGCTAATAGTTTGTCTCTTCAATTTTAATTTACCTCACCTCTTGTCAAAAGATGTTTAGTAGTATATATTTCTGGTAGATAAGAGCAGGTTCCAACCAGACAGGGAATCTAATGTGTATTTTCAAGAAATGCAGAAGTGATTAATATAAGCGCCTGCTATGCTCTGAGATTCTATCCAGTTATGATGAATCTTTAGTGATACGAAACACCATATCTGTCATGTTAAGGTGAAAAGAGCTCAGCAGATGGATTTCCTCAAGCTGAAGAAGTTCAGAAACGCCCACAAGCCTAACGCTGCACAAGATCAGCCATATCTGGTTTTGATGCTGTGTATGACATTTACTCCGAGCGCATGCTTTTTTTTGACCGCTCGACTTCTCAGCAACTCCTACAAGTCGGTAATTATCGATATCACCCTAGAAGTCAAAAACACAGGAGGAAAGGCCCCAGATCTTGTGGTCCTTGGCACAGACCTGATCAGAGTAATTGAAAGTTCCATCTTATGTTTCCGCCAATTCATTAAAATGGACAAGAAAAAGTCGGGTGGTGTTCGTGGTATATTCGGAGGTCAGAATCAGATGGCTACACCAGTCCAACAGGTTCAATATTCTCTTGAAAAGGTGAATCTAACTCTTGCTCTGATGCAATCGTGTGTATGTGATGATATTATTACTATTATTTACTACTATTAGATTCGATGTTAAGAAAATGAAATACCCGAATGCAACCGTGAGAAGGCGTATTCTCCCTTATAAAAACTGAGAAGATGAAAGTGAATTTGAAAATTCAAAAAAAAAAAAATTGTTTGAAATTACAGAAAGCTATGAAGGTGAAAGAGCTGTTGAAGAGGAGCAGAAGTTATAAAAAGAAATCATCGCCAACTACAGCTGAGGATGTGGAGTTATTACTTGGACTTATCGATGTCAAAGTGCTGTCAAGGGTTCTATGGATGTCGAGGATTAGCAAACAAGAGTGGTTCTGGTGTGAAGTTATCGATATCAAAGTGCTGTCAAGGGTTCTACGGATGTCGAGGATTAGCAAACAAGAGTGGTTTTGGTGTGAAGAAAAGATGAAGAAATTGTGTTTATCAAACGGCAACAAGTTTCAGAGAGACCCGTCGCCCGTCCTTTTCCCTTGTTAGTAATTTTCCACCCCACCCCCAACTTCCTGGATTAGTAGAAAAAATGTTAAAAGACTAACTGTACTGGCAGTGAAGGATTATATCACTTCTGGACTTGTTATCTGGGGGAAAAGAGATCAACGCCTGAGGCGGCATAACCACCCTCATGGTGCCGAGACCTCTGGAAGAGAGATGAAAAAAACAGGAAAAAACAATTGATTATATACCAGAGAATGAAAATTCCAACAAAAATCAAGGAAGATGAATTTTTTTCACTTTAACACAAAACAAGATTACGCAAAATTTCCAACTGGAACCTAAGAATAACAAACCAAAATCAAAATGCAAAAAATCCAAAAACAAACCAAGGAAAAAAAAATGAATAGATAACAGAGAATCAAAATTCCAACACATACAAATCTTATTATGTGTTAAAATCAATGGTAATTACCTAAGAACAATTTCGCCAGTACAGCAATTCGCAAAACAAAACCTCAAGAGAGAAAACAAACAAAGAAAGCAAAATCAGCATACGAAGAGAATGATAAATATGAAAAAAAAATCGATGCCTTGATTTCTTACACTAATCAAAACATACATCTGATAAACGAAAACCTAATAAATGATGAAAAGGAAGCGACCGCCGAAAGGAAAAATAATCAAAACATACACCCAAAAAAAAACTAACAGCAGACGGACCTTGTAGAAATCCCAAAAAAACGCTTCGAAATGGGCCATGATACAATCACTGCCTTTCCTTTCTCATCTCCGAGTTATGTGTACCTAAAAAAAACAAATAAAAAACATTACAAAATAAATTAAACATATAATGTAAGAAAATTCCAATTTCAAAATTACCGCAATAGAAAAATTATACAAAACACCAAAATAAAATAACACAAATAAAAGTATAAAACATCTAAACCCAATTATTTTATTATAAAATAGTTGAAGCATAGACCTGTTGAGGCACAATAAGGCCAGGAGGCACACTGAATGTCACGGGGCATATCAACACTTTTCTCAACCTCAACTGAAACCCAAAAAAAAAAACCAAAAATAAAATACACAAAAATCTAAAAACAAACCAAAAGAGAAAAAACAGGAAAATCCCAAAACCTATACTAAACAACAACTACCTAATAATGATACAAATACATGAATAAAGCAGCAACCCAAATAAAGAATATACAATAACAAGAACCAAACATACACTTATGTATATGAGCAATCTTAATTTAAAAGCAATAATAAAATATGAAAATGAAAAGAAAAAAAGAATAAAAAAAAGCTGAAAAGAGGAACCTCAAAATAGAGCTGTACTGGGCCAGAAACATCTAGGACTAAACCACCCTTGAGCATGGACCAGCAACCTTTTTGGGCCGGGACCCAACCAGCAGTTTCATAGCTTTGTTTCTGTTTTGAAAATTGCTGCTATGTCTGCAACTCCATCGCCTACCTGTAACCAAGAGAGTCGCCAAATCAAGGGAAATAAAAAAGCATTGAAATAACAATGACGATTTCGACCGAGATGGACCTTCACTATTTTATCGTTGTGTTACAATTTCTGAAGTTAGGTGGTTTGTTTTGTGAACACCACAAATCTCAGGGGTAGTTTTTTTAAGGACCCTATCTTTTCTTTCCTGCCACCTGATGTAACTTTCAAAAAACAAACCGTTATTGTGACTACAAGAAAAAAGGATATATGTTACACCAATAAACCGATGATACAGTTCAGAACCGTACCGATATATAATGTTTTCCCCTGTGTCCTTTAAATTTGGAGCCACCCAATAAGAACCGAAGGCAACTCCACTAACCTGCAATCATCAACACAAGCAAGATTATAAGAAGAGTAGGCCACCTGCGCGACCTAATAGATCCGTGAATCCTCTAAAACTAAGTTTTAACTCCAAGAGAAACTAAAATAACTGATACTGAAAATTAAAACCTGAAAAACCGAAGATGAACCCGAAGAACTGAAATAAAACAAAATAAAAACCAAAAACACCTGAAAATAAAAGAACAAAAGGAACGTAAAAATGAACATCCTACGAAAAATTAAAAGAACTAAAAAAACTGTAAAAAAAAAACCCAACAACAACAGCTGAAATATGCGAAATAATAGCAATAAAATTTGCATTATCGAATTTAAATCCATCGAAAACAAAAAGCGGCTAATAACAGAAAATCGAGACCCGTAAAATTGATTGCCTTGATCTGAGGCGGGGAAAAAGACGAATCTGTAGGGGGGAGAACTCAAAGAAAGCCCTCGAGAGAAAACTGAAATAAGGAAGAAGAAAAATCATACCTTCAGAAATATAGCGGCAGCCGAGATAAGGGAGAAAGATTAGATTGAGATGGCGGATGGTGAAGGTGTGAGAGGCAACATTCATAATGGCTGAACAGAATCTGAGAGAGGAAATACAACATCTAGTTGGACAATAAAACTCTTAAATTCTTGCTAGAACATGTACTCCAGAATAATCAATTTCCTATTTATTGTCTTACAAATACGTATACATTATTTAATAAAAAAAAATCCTAATGAATCAATAACCTAAAAGCAAAAAAGAAAAAAAAAAAAAAAAAAAAAAAAAAATTGGCCAAGTCCATAATTTCTTACTATATGGATGAAGTATGAAATATGTACATGGAGAAATATTGTTAACCACGGAATTTGGACTTATATTTGATTGATGTCCACCGTCTTCTTATATGTGTGTAAGAATAGTTTTATTGTTCAGTAAGTTTCTGAAAAATCTATATGAAACGTCTAAGGTTTCAAAAACAACTAACACAAGTTGAGCTAGCAAACGAGCCACATTGTTCGCATCTCTATATGCAAATTCGTATATGATGAATTTTCAAACAATTATCCAAAGTTATGATCTATATCCTCTACCACCACATTATTCTCATATAAATAGACAGGTACATTAGCCAAATTGCAGTAATGACAGTATGTGGATCATGGCACAGATATTTGCCTCTCAAATAAAGATATAAAGAAACAAAGTGCATTTTCGGGAGACAGAAAAGCCAGCTGCTTCTTATCCCCCCGAAAGTCGATGCCCAATCAGAAACCAAAAAAAAAATCAAGAATACTTGGAAAACATCTACAGTCAATTCATCCACTTAGCAAGGGTGGTGCAATGGGACAACTTGGAAATTTCTCAAGGAAATAAAGGGGAAATAAACATTAACAGGTGCAAATATCGAATAGATCTGCTGAAACTCCAACAAATTCATCCCAGAAGACTCGACGATATGTACCTTATGGGAGAGAGATCAAGACCGGAGCGAGTAAGCAACGGGAGCGCAAAAGAAGAATCTGTAGGGGGAGAACTCGAGAAAAACCCTCGAGAGAAAACCGAAAGAAGGAAGAAGAAAAATCATACCTTCAGAAATATAGCCACAACCGAGAAAGCAGCGAAACGAAAAAAAAAAAAAGGAGAAAACAGAGAGAAGGACATCTGACCTGTAGGAAATGAAAAACAGGAAGAAGAAAGAGATGAGGAATATCGAAGGTGGGTGTTTTTTTGTTGAGAAGGTGAAAGGGGTGAGGCATGGGGTGGCCGCCAAAGGCAGCCCCATCAGCAGAACTAGCTGATGCAGACAGGTAGGGGAAGACTGATCCAAAAAAAAAAAAAAAAAGGATAAAAATAAGTTAGTTCGTACACATCGTCAATTGCCACATATTCATGCATCGTGTTTTCTTTGCCTCGTGATGACGCTGACCCCAGTTCAGGCGTGATGTTGTTGACAGAATGTATACGCTCCATTACCTGCATCTAAATTTTTGTAAAAATTGTGGGATATATTCAAATAAAAAAGGAAGTAAACTGCTATGTAGACCCATGTAATTTGAAGTTGGCATTTATTATTAAGATTGAGGAGATTGTTTTGAACATGTTCTTTTGCTCTCGGTCGCTTTAATCGACATACTCCACTGTGGCTGCTGCTGGCTAGGCCTACTGCGTTAACATGAGGCGCTGAACAAAAGAATACACAATTAGTGCATACCGCAGAATTTTGATCAAGGTGAACAGACAAATTTACTAATAAGAAATAATGAAAACATGCCTTGTCGGTGTTCATACACAGTCCTCGTAGCATGCAGCTTAGATGTTTTCTTATCAGCGTTCATTGATGTATATACAGTGCGTCTTCTCGCATATCTGTCCGAGGAAGTCACTGCAACGTCTACCATATTAACAAACGAGGTGGAGGACAATTCTAACTACAAATAATAAGAAGTGACAATAAAAATAAGAGGCCAACTGACATACCAGAGGTCAGCACATAGGAGGAGGAAGAATGAGCGGATACAGGATCCGAACTGAGGAGGATTGAAACCAAATCAATAATAACTTTGTGACAGCAAAAACAGAAGAGGGAACAAAAATTTGACGCTATTAAAAAACGTACCCAGTATCATACGGACCACGTAGCTGTGTAGCACTCCACATCGAATGTAAGATAAATAAAGATCTATGGTCAATTTGAAAATAGAAATATTATGACTGAACAACATTAAAGAAGACAAGAAAGAACGATTAGAAGAGCAAGAAGTGAAATCAATGAATAATAACAAGCGTAATATCACACAACTAACGACAACCTGAGAATAGGGTGTGAGCTGAAAGAGTGGGGAAGAGAAGACGCAAACTTGGCTGATGCAGTAATAATAGCAGGAGCTAAAAATGTTCCAAACAATCCACATTACTAAACAGCTGACATAACGAACATTCCACAAATTTTGTGCTGGTCTAATCTGAACATACTCGGATCAGTAAAATTTGGCTATCGAGGTGGGGAACGACTGATCCAAAAAAGAAAAAAAAAAGGATAAAAATAAGTTAGTTCGTACACATCGTCAATTGCCACATATTCATGCATCGTGTTTTCTTTGCCTCGTGATGACGCTGACCCCAGTTCAGGCGTGATGTTGACAGAATGTATACGAGGCTCCATTACCTGCATCTAAATTTCTGTAAAAATTGCGGGATATATTCAAATAAAAAAGGAATTAAATTGCTATGCAGACCCATGTAATTTGAAGTTGGCATTTATTATTAAGATTGAGGAGATTGTTTTGAACATGTTCTTTTGCTCTCGTTCGCTTTAATCGACACAATGTGGCTGCTGCTGGCAAGGCCTACTGCGTTAACATGAGGCGCTGAACAAAAGAATACACAATTAGTGCATACCGCAAATTTTTGATCAGGGTGAACAGACAAATTTACTAATCTCCACTATATACTAATGCAGAATACGTCGAGCCTAAGTGGCAGCTTCTCATGCTTCGGCTGCCACATGTCTTCTGCTGGTGCTTCGTGTGCTTATGTGTCAGCCTCTCATGCTTCGGCTGACACATAATCAATTAATGGCCTAATCATCATTGCATTAATTACATTATAATTATACCTCAAATAACTGTTACCTACCTTATTAATTTTTCCGAATTAAGGAATGTGGATTACGAATAAATAGGAATTGATTATATTTATAAAAATATTTCACGCTTTCATTAATTAAAAAAAAAAATCCCAAACAAATAGAAATTTAATATAGTAATGTGCACTATATATAAAAACTTAAACCTAAAATCTCGCGAAAATATTATAGATATCCGCTAATTAATTGGTTTATATTAGTTAGTCACTATAATTAGGTATATCAATAAAATAAATATCAACTGACATAGAAGATGCTTGGGGTATTGCAAAAAAAATATTGAATATATATAATTAAAAAAGTACTCGAAGTCCTAATCAATTAAATAAATCGACTTATTAAAAAATATTATTGAAAGTATAGAAACAATGATTTTAATTATTATTCATAAATAAATCAAAGAAACTATGGAATAAATCAAGTGGGAATCAATTTTTTAATACCAAATCATAAAATTGATAAGTTTTATATCCTCATTCATAAAACTATAAGTTTTTAGTACCATTTTGATTAAAAAGACTAAAATGTCCTCTCTTTTATTGTAATGTTGACTTCTCACTTTTTTTTATTTTATTTAATTTAAACTACTTTTCTTCTCTTTTTTCTTTTTTACTTTCCTCATCTGCTCCGATCGATATAAATGTCCAACAACCAAAATTTAACTACAAACGTATACATCAAAACAACACAACCATTTTTGACAAAGGGTCTCTCAAAAATCTTATAAAAATCACAAGATTATTCAAAAAGAAAAGTTGACGTTCAAATAGGACTTCATTTGTCGTGCTTCTGGGTTCATAAAGAAGGTATGCATCAGTATTTGACCGCTGGGAAAAAAAATTCCCGACCAGTTCTTACGGACACGATCGCTGCACACGATGGGAAGCCACCGTGTGCAACGGTCGTGTCCAATGACCTTGACATCGTGCGCACAACTAACGTGTTCACGATCGTTTAACACGATCGTCTGCAATCGTGTGCAGTGATCGTGTTCATGGCCAGAATCTTGCACACGATCACTGCACACGGTAGTATACGACCGTGTGCATCGGTCGTGTCTAAGGCAAACCGTTTTATAATATTGTTCGCTCAGTTTTCTGAATAGTTATTCATCTTTTTGTAATCAGATGTCGTGGCAGCGTATTTTGATACATCACGGTGGTCATTGGGAGCGATCGACATATATAGACGGGGACTCCTTTTTTGTCTATATCGACACGAGCAAAGTTAGTCGTGCAAACCTCGTGGGGGTTATCAGAGAGGGTTTGGGTGGTCCAAATGAGTCCGATTACAAATTATGGTACTTGACACACATGGCCAAGGGAAACAAAGTAAAAGTCCTATTACGGGGCGATACCGAGATACTTCGATTACTAGTAGAATACAAGGAAGATCCTGAGGTCTATGTTGAGAACAGCAACTCCTCCACTCCCGAGGTTAATATGGGATGTAGCAGCTCTAGAGTAGAGCCCGGCAACATAAATTATGATATGCCTTCCAAAGATTGTCAATACGAGGAAGATAAGGAAGACGAGGAAGATAAGGAGGTGCATACATGCGAAGATGAAGATTGTTGTAAAGACTTGCTTGAGTCACTGTCTGCGGAATTTCTTACTTGGGTTCGCCAACCGGCCCAAATGGATAGGATTATGAGTCGTTGGAACTTCTCATCCGACCATCAATCTGCAAGCGAGCATGAGCATCTACAATTAATGTGTAACTGGATCATTCCATTTTCGGACCCCGATAGTGCCGGGACTTTGGGTTGGGTTGAGCAGCCTCCACCGGTTATCGGTCAGCTAGAGGTGGGGTCCATCTTTCGTTCCAAGACAGAGTTGAGGATAACTGTAGGAATGTATCATTTGAAAAACATGCTACAGTGTATCACTGATCGTTCCGTCGATAAACGTATAGTGTTTGTCTGTAAGAGTGGGGGAAAAAATTGTTAGTTTAGGTTGTGTGCTATTGAGGGTGCAACTATTTGGAGAATTACTAAGTTGACATTGGAGCACATCTGTCATCCTAATTTGAACCGTGCTGTCGCACGATCGGTCACTCCTGAGGTTGCCGCCCATTATTTTGCTAAAAGATTGACCGATGAGGGGGTCACTTTGAGGCCAAAGGAGATGATTGCAGAGATGTGTAGGGAGTACGGCATTGACATGCTATACAGTTTTGCTCTCCGGACGAGGAATATAGCGATAGAGAATACATATGGCGGCTTTGATGAGTCATATCAGAGGCTCCCATCTTATCTGTATTTGTTAAAACAGCGTAATCCAGGGATAATTTATGATTTGCAGACGACTCGTGAGGGAGTGTTTTGCCACATGTTCGTTGCACTCGGACAGAGTATTAGGGCATTTGATACGTACCTTCGTCCGGTGATTATAGTTGATCGGACCCACCTGAAGGGAAGGAATAAAGGAACTCTATTTGCGGCCATCACATTTGACGGGAACGAGCAAGTATTTCCTCTTGCAGTTGGTCTCGGTCCGATAGAGAACGACGAGTCATGGACTTATTTTCTGTATAACCTGCGCAGATGCTACAATCCGATGGAAGATTTACTAATTGTGAGTGACCAACATAAGAGCATTCAGAATGCTGTTCGAGTCGTCTATCCGAATGCATTCCACGGGTTGTGCTATCACCATCTTGCAAAAAATATGACCTCATACGGTGCGCATGCTATAGGACTCTTTAGAACTGCTGCCTACACGCATCGTGAAGAAGTTTTTGAAAACTACTTTTCGAAACTACATATCGAAAGCCCTAATGGGGCTCACAGGTGCCTTTCTGAAATTGGGCCAGAGAGGTGGGCTAGGTCGAAGTGTCCGGTACGACGCTATTGTAACACCCCCGAGATATTCGAGATATATTACAGTGCCGTGGATCCCTACATGGGACCCACCAGTCTAAAACAAGAAAAACACCACTCGACTAACCGTCTCGGTTAGCAAGGAAACAATTGTTAACAACAAGAACATAAAAGAACATGTCCGATACAACCGGCATAATAAACATCAACCGACAAATATAGTAACTTCAACGAAGACTAATCACAATCCGAAAGGAAAAGCCTAAGTACTCGCGAGTACAATCTATAAGTTTACAATTTGGAAAACAACCATATCAAAAGAGACAGTAGAAATAATAAGACTCAATTGCACATGTCAACAACCTTGGCCGGCATCCTCGTACCATCCCAGCGCCCGCTCGTCTGGCTGAACATAACCTGAAATCTATAACAAGAATTTCCCCACAACATGTCCCTAAAGGGGTTAGCAATTACGCTAGTACAAGTAATCAAGGCAAACCAATCGCTTACACATTTCATAGTACATGCACCAAAATCATTTCAAAACCAAAACCAGACATGTCCTTTCCGGAAACAAACAGACAATCAATTTGCCTAGGACCGGGACGAAGCCACAAATCCCACTCGAGGCCTCTAAGGACCCTCCCGATCTGGCCACATTCATAAAACAAATCAAGCACACACGTCACCTAGGACCGGGACGAAGCCGCGAATCCCACTCGAGGCCTCTAAGGACCCTCCCGAGCTGGCCGCGAAACAAACTCATGAATCCAGGACGAAGCCATAGATTCCCTCGAGGCCCCATTGGACCCTCCCGAGGTGAGTAAAGCACATACAATATACATTACCATTTCACGTTAAGCATAAAGGTTTCCAAAAATACTTGCCTTGAATAATTGACGACGCAACGAACGGAAAGGAAAGTCACCGACGAACGCTAGGAACCAACGAAACCGAACCTAACGATTCGAAGAATATAATCACAACCATTTCTAAATGAATACGGAATTGGAATACACCCGAAAACCCGCCTACGATTCATGTATATTCGTATATAAACAACAACGAGGGCGGACCACAACCAAACCCTCTCGATTCCGTAAAAACCACGAAATATACCATGAATCCATAGGGAAACTAAGAATACCAATAAGATTAATCATATTCATCATGAATTAATCAACAAAACGGAACGAATCGGACAAAAACGCGAAAACCCCCAAATCTTCCCAAAAGTAGGCTCCTAAAGATCTAACCTTGATTCGCTGGATCAAGGGATGTTATAGGATGATTGATCAATGATATAACCTCTGGAACTTCGTGGATTTGTTGTTCAACAACATGGCTCCATGATAACCACACCTCCAGCCGCGGAAGAGAAGGAAAAGAATGAGAAAAATGGTGAAAAACCCGACTGCAGGGCCTTAAATAGGCTGCCTGCCGGCAGAGTTACATGCGCTTACGTACGTAACCGGCCATGGCCGAGTCACTGCCCAAAAATGCCGACAGTGTTACGTACATAACCGGCCAAGGCTTACGTACGTAACCGGCCTTACGTACGTAACTGCCGAGCCCTTCCGGCCGTAACTCGGCCAGGGCTGGCCTGGGCCCAACCTGCCCGGCCATGACTCGGCCGGGACCAACTCCGACGGCCCGGACGACCCCGAAACCCGAACCTGAATACGAATCGAAGATACGGTTACGAAGTACTCGCAAAGACGAATTCGAGCACTAAGAGAACACACGATTTCGACCACCCGAAGGCTCGAAATTCGACAACGGAAAGTAATTACCCCAAATTTTGGGAAATTACGAAAATGGCCCAAAACGTCCGAAATACACGATACACGATCGAAACACCAAGACGAAGCTCGCAACATGAGTAATAACATTAAATGAACTTACGAGAAACTCGAAACAACAGTTTCGGACGAGACTTGCAAGAATCAAACTCAAGTACGGAAGAGCCGCTTAAGAACACGGAACTCAACAAAACGATATCGAAACGAACTCGGGTGACAAAAAGTGCATAATTAAATACTCTCAGAATGACGAAACGATCACGAGCGAGTCGTCAAAACGGACTCCCGCCGAAAAAAGAAAATTATCGAAGTCCGAAATTGCGGGTATTACATTCTACCCTCCTTAAAAAAAGTTTCATCCCGAAACTTAAAACAAGTAGGGAGAAGCAAAATCCCGCCAGGAAAACTCAACGATATTCACAAGAATCGAAAAAACTCGCGCCCAACGGCGAAGCGTTACAAGCAACGCAAAGAGATATACGGCGTGAAAACGCGCTCCACGACGACCAACACAACGTCACTGGTAGAAACATAATAAAACCAACAAGTGACAAGCGTCAACAAACAGATAATACAATCAAGTCGATTATCCGAACAATCACAAAACACAACGAACGAAAATCAATATGATTGACCAACCTAACGGTACATCAATCATCACGCGAGCCAATCGCTAAACAAATACGGAATTCCACCGCCCAAGGGTTGGAAGATCGAAAACAATACTAATTTCCCGAACTTAAGGAAATTAGGAAGGAGTCTGAACGCTCAACAATCACGAAACGGGGTCAACAAAAACTGAACAATCAATGATTGAACCATAACGATCGAGACAACAAAAATCGAGAAATCATGTTCGGATCATGAAGAACAATAAGGTTCAACCGACAACTCCGAGGTTCACATCTCGACTCGAGACAAAACATGATCTGGTGAAAACACCAAGATGTGCACTCACATAATATCCACAGGAAAGGGAATAGCAATTGAAAAGTCACAACGACAAACGAGTAATTCCGAAACAATACCACCCTCGTTCGATCAACAAAAGCAAGGGACAGGGCAAGCTCAGAAAATGTTAACGAACATAAACGACTCGACAGAGTCGAAAACACAGAAGTTCCAAATCCAATCCACTTCAAATAAAAGAACTTAATTTCCGAAGTTCGAAACAACAAGGTAAGGAAATAACATAACATACAACTGATAGATCACGCCCCTCAGGGACTCCTCGGAGCCGGTCCTGATATCAATGCTTAAGTCCGTACCTCGGAAGGCTCGGTAATCAACTCACATAACTGAACATGATGTCCCTCGAGTCCGCACTTGAAATGCGTCACAGGCGAGGAAGGACAAATTGCACGTACATTCCCCCGGCACATCACGGTTGAGATGCCTCGGCTCGGCATACCGAAAATACAGATGTTAGATATAATGGAACATAACACCGCAAAACAACATATCGGAGATGCCAACTCAGCATAACATATCAACGCATACAAAAATCACAACAACAACAACAACAACGGCATCGTTCGACGATTACAACGGCCCGAACGATAGCCAACACACAATCACAAACATCATGAAACAATCACCCATGTGCATAAACGCACAAAAATCCAAACTTTAACAACTCACACTCATGCGACAACACGCAAATCACCACGAGGCGATAAACAGTAAACACCAGTTCACACCTCTCACAGAGGGCTAGTACAACAAATGCGTGGCAACACCTCGACGTTCATGCCACCAATTCGATCATACTCGGGAGCAAACATCATAACGACAACGCGAACATCATACATACATACCCAGCCCTCAAACGGGAATGTATAGGTTTTAAAAACGAAAACTTCCTTTTGAAAATAATTTAGAAAAACACAGGTTGATCTTTAGTATCACCTTTCAAAAAAAGTACAAACGTGAAACATCGCTATCGAGACTTTGGAGAACCATTTCGCATTTTATAAAAATGAGGACACTTTCTCTTAGTGAAAAATCTTCAGAATATTCGACCCTCGGGTCTAAGTAAAAGTGTTTCTAAAACATTAAAAATATTTCAAAATATTTTGGTCCTCGAGGTAGAAGAATTTTGAAACATATTGTGGCACCTTGGATGTACCACGAGAATATAATTCATTTTAAAAGTACGTCTCGAAATTTATTTTCTAAGATACTCAAGGTTTTTCAGAAGTACAATAGGCCAAAATGCCCAAAATTCACACGTATCAACATTCACTTAAACACATCATAGCACACGCATCAAATCGTTCAAAATCAAGGTAGTGATATACAATCCCTAAGATATGTTTAACCACATCATTAAACAACAATCGGTTTCTCAAAACCGGATGGAAAATGAAATCAAGAACAAAACTCCAAAAAGTCAATTCTAGGGATTCAAGAAAAATACTTAGATCCGGCGAAGAACAATGGATTAGATGATGTTATAATCACCTAGGATACTCCAAAACACCTTTGGATGGAAGAAAATCAGCCCAGATGCAAACCTTAGTCGCTACGTCTCAAACTCACGGAGGAAGAAGAAGAAATGAAGAAAAATGCAGATTCTAGACTGGTGTCCAGTATTTATACTGGACACAATTAGCGTGCGCTAATCATTAAGGTTAGCGTGCGCTATCACGGCACCAAACAAAACTCTTGACCAAAAATACACTGTTAGCGTGCGCTAACCCCAAGTGTTAGCGTGCACTAACGAGAACTTCAGACCCAGTCCAGTAACTCCTGGACTGCCCTGAACTACCAGGTAGTGTGCGCTATCCTCCCCTTAGCGTGCTACCAACGCATTCTCGCGCGCGCTAGCCGCAAAGAGTAGCGTGCGCTAACGACTCAGAGAGACAGCAATAGAACATCTCAGAAATGGGTATGACACCCCCAAATCCTCCTGGGAATATTACACGCCGCAAACCCTTCTCACAAGGATTTACCAGGCTAAGCACAATTTTCCACGTCATTTCAAAAATGCCAAAAAGACCGATGACGGTAATATTTTCCAAAACTCACAAAATCGTTGTCAAACCGTCATAAAATGTTCAAGGTCAAAATGCCAAAACTCGATTTAGGGAATCAGTTTTACGAAATAAAACTCAGTTTGCAAAATACCGAAAGTCATTTTGAAAGAACTCACGCAGCGGATAAAATGCGGTTCGAAAATACATCAGCAGCGACGACACTCCTCGTATAAACCAAATACGAGAGTCGAATAAACACATATCGTGAAATCAAAATCCACAGAAGGATTCCATCATTTAACAACTAATCATATAAATAACTCGTGTCGCACGAGACACAACACAAGGAAGGGAGTCTTACATCCATAGGTCGTACGTAAATGACGATCACCCCTCAATACTAATCACGACCAATGAACTCAGACGATGCGTCGCGACGTGACTAAGTCAGACAAAATCCGACGAGACAAAACTCAACAAACACAACTTGACTCGACAGCCTAGGTTTCCCCAAGCTAATCTAATTTTTAAAATCGTATACTCTAGTTATTCGAAAATAAAATCGATAAGTTAAAAATCGTTTTCAAGACCCTTTCAAACACGACAAGGGTTTAACAGCGGTAGCATTTTATAAAATGTCCTAAAACACTTTTAAAAATGACTTTCAAATACCGACACCAGGTTTTATTTGAAAAATACAAGGCTGACTCGCCCAAATTCATGTCACTTTTCAAAAAACCACAATACGATCAAGTCTAAGAAATTTTTCAAGCATGCACGCCGCATGTATTATTATTAATTAAAACACATTGGTTGTAAATAATAACAATTATCCAAGTACCATCAATTCCCGAACACACGCATAAACGGCATTCAAAAATCACCAATTCAACAAGTGCAACTCGGAAATACTAATTTCAAGCATATGTAAAACTATCTCTTCAAGTTTAACAGCATAACCAATGAATACCGATTCGGACATATGTCGAAACCATATATGTGAGTTTCTCAACAAACTCTGTCATCAATACCTTTCCCGGAACATATCAATCCTCAAAACTTCCTCGTCATGAAAATACCACGGAGCAAAACTGGGATCTTTCGATCGCCAACGATCCTACCAACGCTAGGAAGTTTAGAGGTGGAAGGCTCATAAGACGAAAAAAGGTCAAGCCCAGAACGGCGCACATACTCCAGAGAGATAAACGACTGCGCACTACTAGAATCAAAAAGTACACGGACCGGATGGATCGAAAAACAACTCAACGATAAGTACGAGAGAGACAATCACACTTCAAGAAGTGGAAATACAATACGAGAAAACAAGAGAATCGAGTAAGGAAAACTTACAAGCACTGGATGTACTGAGATGCCGACAGCGGTGTGACAATGTGCAAAACAAAACACAACTAGACCCAAATAACCGACAAGCCTAGGTATCCATAAACTTAGAGCTCCGATACCATTTTCTGTAACACCCCTGAGATATTCGAGATGTATTACAGCACCGTGGATCCCTACATGGGACCCACCAGGCTAAAATAAGAAAAACACCACTCGACTAACTGTCTCGGTTAGCAAGGAAACAATTGTTAACAACAATAACATAAGAGAACACGTCCGGTACAACCGGCATAATAAACATCAACCGACAAATATAGTAACTTCAACGAAGACTAATCACAATCCGAAAGGAAAAGCCTAAGTACTCGCGAGTACAATCTATAAGTTTACAATTTGGAAAACAACCATATCAAAAGAGACAGTAGAAATAATAGGACTCAATTGCACATGTCAACAACCTTGGCCGGCATCCTCATACCATCCCAGCGCCCGCTCGTCTGGCTGAACATAACATGAAATCCATAACAAGAATTTCCCCACAATGGGTCCCCAAAGGGGTTAGCAATTACGCTAGTACAAGTAATCAAGGCAAACCAATCGCTTACACATTTCATAGTACATGCACCAAAATCATTTCAAAACCAAAACCAGACATGTCTTCTCCGGAAACAAACAGTCAATCAATTTGCCTAGGACCGGGACGAAGCCACGAATCCCACTCAAGGCCTCTAAGGACCGTCCCGAGCTGGCCACATTCATAAAACAAATCAAGCACACACGTCACCTAGGACCAGGATGAAGCCACGAATCCCACTCGAGGCCTCTAAGGACCCTCCCGAGCTGGCCGCGAAACAAACTCATGAATCCAGGACGAAGCCATAGATTCCCTCGAGGTCCCGTTGGATCCTCCCGAGGTGAGTAAAGCACACACAATATATATTACCATTTCACGTTAAGCATAAAGGTTTCCAAAAATACTTGCCTTGAATAATTGACGACGCAACGAACGGAAAGGAAAGTCACCGACGAACGCTAGGAACCAACGAAACCGAACCTAACGATTCGAAGAATACAATCACAACCATTTCTAAACGAATACGGAATTGGAATACACCCGAAAACCCGCCTACGATTCATGTATATTCGTATATAAACAACAACGAGGGCGGACCACAACCAAACCCTCTCGATTCCGTAAAAACCACGAAATATACCATGAATCCGTAGGAAACTAAGAATACCAACAAGATTAATCATATTCATCATGAATTAATCAACAAAACGGAACGAATCGGACAAAAACGCGAAAACCGCCAAATCTTCCCAAAAGTAGGGTTCTAAAGATCTAACCTTGATTCGCTGGATCAAGGGATGTTATAGGATTATTGATCAATGATATAACCTCTGGAACTTCGTGGATTTGTTGTTCAACAACATGGCTCCATGATAACCACACCTCCAGCCGCGGAAGAGAAGGAAAAGAATGAGAAAAATGGTGAAAAACCCAACTACAGGGCCTTAAATAGGCTGCCTGCCGGCAGAGTTACGTACGTAACCGGCCAAGGGCTTATGTACGTAACCGACCATGGCCGAGTCACTGCCCAAAAATGCCGGTAGTGTTACGTACGTAACCGTCCAAGGCTTACGCATGTAACCGGCCTTACGTACGTAACTGCCGAGCCCTTCCGGCCGTAACTCGGCCAGGGCTGGCCTGGGCCCAACCTGCCCGGCCATGACTCGGCCGAGACCAACTCCGACGGCCCGGACGACCCCAAAATCCGAACCTGAATATGAATCGAAGATACGGTTATTAAGTACTCGCATAGACGAATTTGAGCACTAAGAGAACACACGATTCTGACCACCCGAAGGCTCGAAATTCGACAACGGAAAGTAATTACCCCAAACTTTGGGAAATTACGAAAATGACCCAAAACGTCCGAAATACATGATACACGATCGAAACACCAAGCCGAAGCTCTCAACATGAGTAATAACATTAAATGAACTTACGAGAAACTCGAAACAATAGTTTCGGACGAGATTCACAAGAATCAAACTCAAGTACGGAAAAGCCGCTTAAGAACACGGAACTAACAAAACGATATCG
Organism: Orobanche coerulescens; assembly: GCA_033398695.1. NCBI lineage: Eukaryota > Viridiplantae > Streptophyta > Magnoliopsida > Lamiales > Orobanchaceae > Orobanche > Orobanche coerulescens. The sequence goes on from CM065809.1 coordinate 64,920,779, forward strand.
AAACGAACTCGGATGACAAAAAGTGCAGAATTAAATACTCTCGGAATGACAAAACGATCATGAGCGGGTCATCAAAACGGCCTCCCACCGAAAAAAGAAAATTACTGAAGTCCGAAATTGCGGGTATTACAGCTATAACTTCTTGACATCCAATGCTATTGAATGCTTTAATAATCGTATGTTGTGGGCGAGGCGTTTACCTGTTTGCTCGTTACTTGAGATATTTCGCCTAATTTTAGAGAATTGGTTTGATGAGAAGCGGGGAGAAGCTACATCAAGAGACCATGAGTTGACAATGCACACTTTTGAAAAGCTTTCTAACTCTATGCAAGCTAGTCTGACTCTTACCATTCGAGCTACCACCCCACTTTTTTATAAAGTCGAAGAAAACAAAGTTTCTTATGAGGTCGACCTCCGAACCTGGACATGTTGTTGTCGTGAGTTTGATTTGGATCAGATTCCATGTCGTCATGCCGTTGCCGCTATAAGGTAATTGTCTATGCTATCGTGTGCACATGGTCATGGCCATTCAATGTTTTTGTCTATGCTGTCGTGTGCACACGGTCATGGCCGTGGGCATGCGGGTGCTGTCGGACGCTCACGGTCGTGCCCACGGTCATGGCAGAATGCACATGATCATAACCCACGATGGGCACGATTGTAACCCACGATCGGCACGATCGGCACGATCGTAACCCACGATGGGCGTGATCGTAACCCACGATCGGCACGATCGTAACCCACGATGGGCACGACCGTGTTCTTTCATCGTGTGCAACACAGGGCTGGTCTGGATTTATCCTACACCTCATCAATATCAAAAATACATTATCCTATACAACATTCTTGACATAATTGATTATTGTAATAGGCGCGCCGGCAATGGTTTGTCCGTGTATGATTTTGTTAGTCGTTATTTCAAGCAACAAGGCCTTAGAGAGATTTATAAGGAGCATATTAGTCCTATCCCACATCCTTATGAGTGGAATGTCCCACTGGAGATCTCATCCATCGTTTGCGTACCTCCAGAGGGGGTACGACAAGCCGGACGACCAAGGATGAGTCACGCACGGTCCGCTGTTGAAAATTTGCCCGTAGGTGGACGGCCTCAGGTTTGCGGTAAATGTAAAGGAACCGGCTACAATAGAAAATCTTACAAAGCATTCATTCTCATAGGTGGTGTGGATTTGAATATCCCTGAAGAAACTCAAGGAATGGATGAACAAACGAGGTAAAGGCGCCGGCAGAAGAAGAGGTGTAGCATTTGTCGTAATGATGACCATGGCATAAGGGAATGTCCATACCATGAAACTTAAATTGCTCATGTATTTTTATATTTTGTGACTTACTAGCAAAAATTATGTGCTGATATTTTGATCCTCGATGGACCATGTATTGATTCAATATTCTGATTATTAGTTGAAATGCATAATTTTGTGTCTATTTTCTTTATCTTTGAATTGAAATTTAAGTGTTCAGTCATGTAAAGCAAATACAGGTGATTATGGGGGCAAACATTAACCATAACAAAGTAGCTCACTTTAAAGAGCAATAGTTTACAAAAAAAGCATATCCAAAGCATATAACTTTACAAAACGAAAGTTCATCACCATCACACCAAAATATCTAAGAATAACTTAAAAACGACAATCACTTGGATCCCTTTTCCCCCATCTGCTGCTGTATCTTTAGTCTTGTATCACCATCTTCATGAACTTCTTCTTATAAAATAACTTCTTTACTTGTGTTCTCAGAAATCTCTAAATCATCATCATCATCACCATCTAGTATGACTGGAGTGCTCGCAGTGTTTTTAAATAGGCCCTGTTTCATGAAACACATTAATTCGCAGTACACACTACACATACAACAAAATCAAAAAACTTACTCTGAGCATTGAGTATCTTCCTCTCGGCCTAGTTCTGTATGGTGGGTTGGGAGGAGGTATCCTCCTCCTTCTTTTTGGTGGAGGTGCTTCGATTCCTCCTAAATTGTTTTCTCTTAATCGACTGCTCATTTCGCTTATTTGATTTTAATGGATTTTAAGTGATTTTAATTGATTAGGATTTATAGTGAAAAGGGGGGACTACGGTTCATGTATTTGACTCTCAGTACAGTCTGATGGGCTTATATTGAAAAGGGGGGGCACGATGGGATTTTATAATAAAATAATTTGATGTTGCCCTTTGCAGTACACACGATGGTGCACACGATGGGAATGATCGTGTGCTCCGATCGTGTGACACGTTGGCAACCAGGTGTCACAGTGTCTATGGTGTCAAATTGGCACTGTATCCACGTGTGCACACGATGGTGCACACGGCCGTGGCCACGATGGGACACACGGTCGTGTGCACAAGAACATCAACAATTTTCACCAAATTCTCAAATTACTCGTCAATTTAGGTGTTGTTACTTATATATTAACAAGTATTTGTTAACGATACACTTATTTAAACAGTTATTGATTGAATTAACATAATATATTGCATATCATGTGTAGTCTATATGTTTTCAGTGTATTAGTTCGTACGGATAAGTTCATCATCTGGATGAAATATCTCACATACTAATGAATTACAACGAAATGACAAATACGAGTTTGTATAAGAAGCTATATAGTAATTAATGGCTGAACAAGCAATTTTTGAATCACAAAACATCCTTCTAGATAACACAATAAATCAAATTGGTGAAAATACCAAAGTTTATATGCACACGATGGGACACACGGTCGTGCCCACGATAGGACACACGGTCGTGTGCACAAGAACATCAACAATTTTCACCAATTTCTCAAATTACTCGTCAATTTAGGTGTTGTTACTTATATATTAACAAGTATTTGTTAACGATACACTTATTTAAAAAGTTATTGATTGAATTAACATAATATATTGCATATCATATGTAGTTTATATGTTCTCAGTGTATTAGTTCGTACAGATAAGTTCATCATCTGGATGAAATATCTCATATACTAATGAATTACAACGAAATGACAAATACGAGTTTGTATAAGAAGCTATATAGTAATTAATGGTTGAACAAGTAATTTTTGAATCACAAAATATCCTTCTAGATAGCACAATAAATCAAATTGGCAAAAATACCAAAAGTTTATATGAACACGATGGGACACACGGTCGTTCCCACGATGAGACACACGGTCGTGCCCACGATGGGACACATGGTCGTGTACACGGCCGTGCCCACGATGGGACCCACGGTCATGGGAGCCATCGTGAGCACACGACAGCAGCAACCCATGACCGTGGGCAGGTTGCACACGATCGTGACCCACGATGGCCACGATCGTGTGCATCCATCGTGTGTAACACAGAGCCAAAAAATAAAGATTTAACAACACAACATGACCGTGGGTAGGTTGCACACGATCGTGACCCACGATTGCCACGATCGTGTGCATCCATCGTGTGTAACACAGAGCCAAAACATAAATATTTAACAACACAACATATTAATATTGCCAAAACTGTCTAACGACAACATAAATATTTAACAACATGACACATTAATCTTGCCACAACACAATACACCATAAACCATTTTACATGTCTAAAGACAACATAAAGATTTTAGCAGCTAAACCATATCGATATTTCTTAATATATTTCTCATTAAGTTCCTTGATTTGGTGACTTGCTCCTGGGTTTGCAGAGACGAGTCGATCCAAGTACATGCACGCGAAGGGGCCACAACTGTGATTGTCATTTTGTATGAACTGTAGCTCTCGTGGCATAATTTTGAAACTCATCTCCATGTCATACTTTTTCTTCGATTGGTTGTTCAGCCAATACCCGAATTGAGCTAGCACACGAGGCATCAGATACATAATCGGTCGCAGTTGGTTGAATCGGTATCGACCATCTTCGTGGTGGTGTGACAAGGAATCGTACAACTCCACGGTCCATGTTATGATGTCAATCTTGATAGTCACCCAATGGCTCTGGTCGAGGCAACAAATGGCAATGATCTGTTGAAACGAAATATGTAATCATATAAGATCATCACATCAAACATATACTACGCCATAGATGGCCTATCGCCACCTCATGGGCATGGTGTTGCCTTCTCAGGTGTTGCAGTAGCTATGAAATTTTTGCCCTATCGCAAACTTGTAATCTTGGTGTTACCGTAGACATAAATTTGTGTTGCTGTAGCTATAAATAGGTGTTACACAGTGCAACACTATGCCTTTGTTGCCTTAGACTATTAATAAATAAAAAGATAAATTTCTTTAAAAATAAAAATTATACTTTAAGACTAATTAAAATTTAATAAAACCAAAAAATATATTTTATATAAAATATGTCTCCACTAAATAAATACTATATTTATTTTTTTCAAAATATTCTTACAAATTATAATTTTATTAAAAAATTAAAAAAATAATATATAAAAATTTATTAAAACAAAAAAAGATATTTTATACAAAATATGTCTTCATTAAATATATACTATTTTTTTTCAAAATTTTCTTACAATATGTAATTTTATTAAAAAATTAAAAAAAATAATATATGAAAATTAATAAATTTGGAACGAAATTATTAAAATTGTGTATAAAAGAAATTTTAATGTAAAACACCTAATATTATAATACATACATATTATTTTATGAATTATATTATATTAAATGTGCAATATATTGAATATTAATATATTTTGTTATATATTAATATTAAAAATTATATTACATTATATATTAAAAATTATAATACATACATTATTTTATGAATTATATTATATCAAATGTGGAATATATTGAATATTAATATATTTTGTTATATTTTAATATTAAAAATTATATTACATTATATATTAAAAATTATAATATATACATATTATTTTATGAATTATATTATATCAAATGTGGAATATATTAAATATTGATATATTTTGTTATATATTAATATTAAAAATTATATTACATTATATATTAAAAATTATAATATATACATATTATTTTATGAATTATATTATATCAAATGTGGAATATATTAAATATTAATATATTTTGTTATATATTAATATTAAAAATTATATTACATTATATATTAAAAATTATAATATATACATATTATTTTACGAATTATATTATATCAAATGTGGAATATATAAATATTAATATATTTTGTTATATATTAATATTAAAAATTATATTACATTATATATTAAAAATTATAATACATACATATTATTTTATGAATTATATTATATTATATGTGTAATAAATTGAATATTAATATAATTTGTTATAAATAAAAATTAAAAATTATATAAAATTCAATATTAAAAATAAAAAAACATACATATTATTTTATGAATTATATTATATCAAATTTGGAATATATTGAATATTAATATATTTTGTTATATATTAATATTAAAAATTATATTACATTATATATTAAAAATTATAATATACACATATTATTTTATGAATTATATTATATCAAATGTGGAATATATTGAATATTAATATATTTTGTTATATATTAATATTAAAAATTATATTACATTATATATTAAAAATTATAATACATACATATTATTTTATGAATTATATTATATCAAATGTGGAATATATTGAATATTAATATATTTTGTTATATATTATTATTAAAAATTATATTACATTATATATTAAAAATTATAATATATACATATTATTTTATGAATTATATTATATCAAATGTGGAATATATTAAATATTAATATATTTTGTTATATATTAACATTAAAAATTATATTACATTATATATTAAAAATTATAATATATACATATTATTTTATGAATTATATTATATCAAATGTGGAGTATATTAAATATGAATATATTTTGTTATATATTAATATTAAAAATTATATTACGTTATATATTAAAAATTATAATACATACATATTATTTTATGAATTATATTATATCAAATGTGGAATATATTAAATATTAATATATTTTGTTATATATTAATATTAAAAATTATATTACATTATATATTAAAAATTATAATATATACATATTATTTTATGAATTATATTATATTAAATGTGTAATATATTGAATATTAATATATTTTGTTATATATTAATATTAAAAATTATATTACATTATATATTAAAAATTATAATACGTACATATTATTTTATGAATTATATTATATCAAATGTGGAATATATGAATATTAATATATTTTGTTATATATTAATATTCAAAATTATATTACATTATATATTAAAAATTATACTATACACATATTATTCTATGAATTATATTATATCAAATGCGGAATATATTGAATATTAATATATTTTGTTATATATTAATATAAAAATTATATTACATTATATATTAAAAATTATAATATATACATATTAATTTATGAATTATATTATTTCAAATGTGCAATTTATTGAATATTATATTCATAGTAAAATTATATTATATTATATATTAAATATTATAATACATACATATTGTTTTATGAGTTATATTATATCAAATGTACAATATATTGAATATTAATATATTTTGTTATATGCTAATATTAAAAATTATATTACATTATATATTTTGAAAATAATTCTGAAAATATTAACAAACATATACTTATAATATATATATATATATATTTTATATATATATATTTATATACATATATATGGTTTATTGTACACTTATATAATATAAATCAATATTAGAACAACAAATGACTTTGGCTCACTGGTTTGATACCCACCTCCATCTCATTGAGGTCACAGGTTCAAATCCCGTGAGGAGCGAAAATGCACATTTATACATATTATGTGCTGGTCGCGTGGGGCGGGTGGCGGGCGCGTTTTGGCGGGCGGGGCGGGTGCGGACTGGGCGGGATTAATAATATTTTTTTAAAAAAAATAATATATTAAAAAACTAATTTCAATTTATTAAAAAAAATTATTTAAAAAAATAAATAAATTTAACAGCGGTTGTTAAATTATAAAATCTATTGCAACACAGATAAATTGTTGCAATAGGGTTCCAGGTATGTTGCCATAGGCTCTTATGGTAACATGAGAACAGGGTGTTACCTTAGGCAGTTGGCATGTTGCATTTGTGGTCAAAGGCAACTGCTGAGAACACAACACACTTTTGGTGTTACCTTTGCCCTTTTCGGGGCTAAGGCAACACTAAATCAGGTCTATGGTGACACAGTTTCAGGGTTGTTGTAGGCCATCTATGGCGTAGTGATAGCGAATCATTTATCAATATAAATTTCAAACTTACTTCGTTGCAATTTGACCATGGAACCGCATGTGGTGCATCAAGACCTGTCATGTAGTCCTCGATGCATTTAGGAATTTTCCAATCCCTGTAAACCGGCTTCCCTGTCACCTTGATACCAAGTGGATCATCCGGATGGAGTCTTGCGAACTCGTTGGCCATAACTAACTACAAAAAGCCAAACAACAAAATAAAAAAAATCCACATCACACCAATGATATACAAGCGAGTAGGTTATAGAACTTACGTAAAATTGGGAGCCGGCAAGTACAGTGCCAACTCTACCGACACCAACACTACGGACTCCCCTCCGAAGCCTCACTCGAGTCACAAGCACATAACAATCTATCTGTAATATCCGGAAATTCTACTACTGTTGTTTGATATTATTTTATCCGAGTTATATTGTACAGCGTGGAATCTGTACAGTAGGGATAAAATAAATAAAGGACTGAGACATCTGTATTGGTATAATTGTCATATTTGGTTGACAATTACATTTAAGAAGTATATGTATTCAGTATGCCGTATGTTCGTATTCTGTATGTTGAGACGTTGGACGAGAAGAGTTGGAAATGGCTAAGTATAGCCTGACTAGCGCACGCTAATGGTCAAGTATAGCGCACGCTATCGTTCATGGTTAGCGCACGCTAGAGGCAGAATGTAGCGCACGCTAATGCAGTCAGGTCAGAAGGAATCTACGCGTGGACCAGGCCACTTTCGGCGCACGTTCTGATAAGTCAACGGATGTTGTAATGTAGTGTTAGCGCACGCTAATGCATGTTGATTAGCGCACGCTAACTATATATCGGTCAACAGGGAATCTTGGCTTTATTGGTCGATTTCGGCTTGTGGGGTCACGAGCATCTTCGTGGTAGGTGTAGACTGTAGCAAGTCAACTGGTATTAGCGCACGCTAAGGTAAATGACTTGCGTACGCTAAGCAGGATGATTTACGTACGTTAATTCATGGGCATTACGTACGTAAGTTAGTTTACGAAGCAAGACAGTAGCCTATGGGCTTCGATAGCGCACGCTAACAAAGTCAGTTAGCGCACGCTAAGGCGGTAGCGCACGCTAAACATAAGATGTTAGCGCACGCTAATAATGAATATTATAAAAAGGGACAGAAGGGTGTTATTAAACATTTCGTCATTCTTCCTTCTTTCAGCCGAGAGAGAGAGTTGGGATATATTTGAGGTTCCAAACACTGGATTAAGGTGAAGTTAATCATCCATAACAACGTTTGAAGCTTGAAATCATTGGTGATTCTTGAAAATGGATTCAACCTTGGAAATCAATCCATTCCTTCAAAAAGGTAATTACTCTTCACTTTGAGATTTCGTTTTGGATTGTATATGATGTTCTTGAGCTGATGATTATCATATAAACAAGTTCATAAGTATGATTATGAGTTGGATTACCGGATTATGATAATGTTATTGTTGATATGAAGATATTGATATGAATTGGATGGTTTCGAATGTGTTGTTATCTTCAAAGAGATATGTTGGATAATGTCTTCCTTCAATTCGGATCTGTGATGTTGTTATTGTTGGTTCCTTCATATGATTGTGAACATGGCATGATTATGAATTCTGGGTGTTTAGGTTGTTGATATTAAGAGAGATGAAATATGAATATAGGACTTGAATTAAAAGTCGGATGATTACCTATATGTTAAAGGATATTGGATTTCGTTGTTTGATAGCTATGAACATGATTCAGAATCACTTAGAGTTTTTGATAATCGCCAGATGTTGATCGGTATCCGAAATGCATGTAACTGCACGTTATTAGCGCACGCTAAGCCTACTGGCTAGCGCACGCTATCGGGAACAACTTAGCGTACGCTACGGTTAAAGATTAACGTGCGCTAAGTCAACAGGCAGGGTAATATATTCTGTTTCGGTTATGAGTTCGTGATCGTTTAAGTTGTTTTGATCAGACTTGTGGTTACTGAGATATTGTTGAGCCATTGGGTTTGTGAATCGGTTTTAGCGGTTGTTGATTATTATCGGATTGTTGTTTAATCGATTATTGTTATAGGTCAAGTTTATCGATCGGTGTTTATAACTGGATATTGCGGTCGTGTTCGAGTATGTCCATTGTATTGCTTTTGATCGGGGCTGAGGAGCTCGTATACAAAGGCAATGTGTCCGGCAGCAGCTTCGTGGTATCGGTATCGAGGCAAGTTATTACTTGCTCAATTATAATATTTAATGAATGGTTTCAGTTTCATTTCGTTTATAATGCATATAGCGATGATTATTATTGTGAACTCTGGGTATTCGGATCGCATATCGTTCTTTCGATTCTGGGAGGTAAACCATAATGTATATGCTTTATCTCAGTTATTGGTATGTTCGAATATCTAGGTTACATTATGGTAAAGACGAGGATATGAGTATCTATAGTTCATCGTACGTTTGGATCGCCGAGCATTGAGGATAATCGTCGGTGATGATTGGACATCGAGGTTGCTCCCGAAGGACTAGGGGCAATTATTCCATATTGATTATGGTTTAATGTTATTTATTTTGGTCTCGTACACTTTCTTTCATGTTGTTGAATATGAAGTCGTCCTAGTAAATTGTCATGTTATCGTGCATGTTATGTTGTTCATGTTAATGAACATATTGAGTTGCATATGTGTATGCATAATTGTATTGCTTATGTTGTGTTGATCCTGTGAGATCATGTGAATTATACGTTGTGTTGATCCTGTGAGATCATGAGATCTATGCTGAGGGCGCTGGATCGGATGTCCACCATGCGTTGGTTTGACGGGATCATCATGGGGATCTATGCTGAGGGCGCTGGATCGTTGGACAGGTTTTCCACCATGCGTTGGTTCGACGGGATCATCATGGGGATCTATCTTGAGGCGCCTGGATCGTTAGATTACGATATTGTGTTGATGGAATCTTGTGAATTCGCATCATTGATTGTATCATATGTTGTTGTTCATATGTGTATTGTTGGTTATCCACCTTATGTTGATCGATAGGATCAACAAAGGGATCTATCTTTGAGGCGCTTGGATCGTCGGATTTCCATTGAGTATACATGATTGATATTGCTGTGATCATATTGACGTGGTCATATGAGTATGCATTTGTAGGTCTTGTGTTAGGACCGTATCCGTATTGCATTGATCTGATCTCGGATTAGACTGATATGATTGTCGTGGCACTTCATATCTCGAGGTATGTTCCGTATTTTCTTGGTATTTGTCTTTGATGGAAAATCGGTTATCGTCTTGGGATTTGATGATGTTATTCGATGGATCGTATTGGTCGGTAATGGTATATTTCCGTATCGTGAGTTGGTGATGACAGTTTGAGAATCATGAGTATTGTTTGAGGTACAATACAGATATTATGTTCGAGTTTATTGGTTAATCGAGTACAGGATGTGAAATGTGATAATGGTTATTCTAATGAGAATTTCTTGAGTAAGCAAAGTCATGGCGGTAAGATTACGTTGGTCGTATTCTTATGTTGTATTCTCATTGGTATGTTATTATTAATGTGATGTGACAGTTATCATTGTTGGATATTATGACTGACCCCATTGTGGGATTTCTTTTAGGTTCTCGGAGTATCGAGCTTGTAGCGGTCGTGAAGAGATGATCTTCCCGGAGGATACTGGTTAGGACATGTTCTGTGCATTGAGTTTCTTGATCGGTTCTTGCATTCCGCTGCTAGAGTATCTTTATGGTTGGTCTTTTTCCGCTGCGTGAGTATTTTGAAATGCTCTTTTGGTATCTGGTAACTGAGGTTACTTTGGAAATCGTTTTTTTTAACTTTTGAGTGTCGGCTGTTTGGCCTTGCGATTTCAAATGAGTTTTTACGACGGTTTTTGATAAATGGATTTTATAAGTCTTTGTGAATTTTTAAAGATAGTACCGTCGTTGGCCTCTTGGGCATTTGTAAATGTTTGCGAAAATTTCTTTTAGCCTTGTGGGTTCCATCTCGGGGCCCACGGCGCTGTAATATTTCCGGTTAAATCTGGGGGTGTTACACTATCACCTCGGCATCAAAGTCTTCACGGCTAGACTCTATCCGGTCAAATAACGCCTGGGTGAGAGCATGCTCAGTCTCCAAACACCTGACAATAGCATCACGTGGCTGCTCCCTCCTAAAATGTAGGTACAACTTCTTCATAGCCTCGCTATCTCTTGGAGGCGCCACCACAAAAGGCTCCCGAAGAGCAGCAGATGGTCGACTCACTCGCGGTGGAGGACTACGCTCACCCAAATGATGCGTTCCGACACTCTCACCAGCTTCATCACCTTCAGCATCCCTCTCACAACTATAACGATCAGAGAGCTGTACAGCCGGCTGCTCGATCTCAAAAATTGGCTGCTCGATCTGAAATGGAGGCTGCTGCTGAGGACCACCACCTTCACATCGAAATATCGCACTATAATGATGCTCGTCCTGAAACCAGTCGAACATCGTCCCATACTGCTGAAACGGCGCCTCAATTGGCTCATACTGATGCTCGTAATCAAGGGTCTGCTGAGTCCGCTCAAAAGAATGATGAATCTGAGAATCGTGACTATGCTGGATCTCAGAATGGTGACTGTGCTGGACCTCAGAATGGTGGGTAGGCGGACGCTGAGAATGGTGACTAGGCTGACGCTGAGAATGATGACTAGGCTGACGCTGAGAATGGTGACTGTGAGCTACACCAGAGACTGAGTGACGTGGAGGGTCAGGAATCCTCCGCTGGGCGCTGCTAACAGATGCATAATGACGAGGCCTATCAGGAAACCTTTCATGGCTCCCAGCTGAGTAGTGCACCGGGCTCCTAGAACATCTATGCATAGGTCCGAAGAAATACACGATCCCAGAAAGCACCCGGCAAGAAACTCGAGCAATAAATCCTGACTCAGACTCGTCATACAAGTCGCCTTCAAACGGAGATCGAAGTACTCATCCCTGCTCGTGTCCTGGGTGTGGTCCGGACAAGGAAGTCCGTGGACACAACACACCCTCTCTGACTGCCTCGCCCGGTCCGATGTCTCTGCACCATCTACTGGTGGGGTACTCTGCCCATCTACTGGTGGGGTACTCTGCCGGCGTCGCTTCGACACTTTATGTGCCGACTCATATGTAATCAATTTCCCAGCAGCCTTCTTCAACCTATCCATAACTTTCTTTCTCGAGATCGGCGCAGGCTCATCCTCTTTGTTCTTCACAGCTATTCATACAGGCTTAATGAACTTAACGTCATAAGGCAAGCCATTCTCAAATCTCAGGTAGTAGTACTCAACCTCATCCTCCTCCATATGCGGTAAAGAGGGAAGTACTTTGTGCTGCAAAATTAGTCATTAAAGCATACCATTAGATGGGCAATCACATAACGTTGAAGAGATGAAGTCAGGGAAAAAATACGTTTACAAATTTATGTACCTTATCGTCGAAGAAATGAGTGAAATCACAGAACATCTTCCTCGTAGTCCACATCAAACACCGGGGGACTTGGACAGATTTATCTCGAATACCACACAATACTCCCAATGAAGGAATCATCTCATACGACCATATCTGTAAAGCACAAACAGGACCATAGAAGTGATAGTCCTTGTGCTCTTGTCCCTCCTTCATGGCAACGTTGCCTATGTAGTAAGATAAAACCCCAAAGGCATAAGAACCCCAAGGAAACATATCCCACTGCTCGAAATCCTCAACTAATGCCCATGCCCATGTCTCAACCATTATGTCGTCACGGCATAGGATAAAGTAGTAGTATATAAGCAAATTGGCAACCTTCACATAATCTCTTATGTCTCTACCAAAATCTGGAGCATTGAACCTCTTCCGCAGAACACTAACCTTAATATTTTTGCCATGGAGTATTTTGTGGAAAATACCGTCAGACCAAAGGAGATGGTCGTCCTGTGGATGGAAGGTAGAGTTTCCAAAATACAGTCCAGTGATCATGGCAAAATCACGGGCCGTAAAACGAATGGTCCTTCTGCAAACCTGGAATCAAGACTCATCCGGGGGGATTTGATCACCCTCCAATTGACGGGCAATCAAGTGATGTAGGGTAGTATTTGAACTCCCATTTCTCCTAACTTTAATCAAGCGCCCCAGGACCCCCTCGGTCAAGCTCTCGATAGCTCGATCAACAACTGCAGAATTGCGGCCCATACTTCTTAGTGTCTCAATGATCTCTTTAAATACCGCCTCCCGTATGTAAAGATTCACTTGACGTGTAACAAAGCGCAATGGAGGTCTCTTCCATACGCAATCAGTCTGAAATATAGACATACAACTCATAAGAATATGATAGAATGCTTAAGAGAACGAAAAAAAATTCCGCCTTGCACACGATGGCAGGCACACGATCGATGCCCGTCATGTGAAGACCATCGTGTGCCACACGACTGCTCACACGACGGGCGTCGATCGTGTGCATGCCATCATGTGCAGGGCAGGAGCCTTTGATCTTCTAGCACACGACGACACACACGATCGACGACCGTTGTGTGTAAACCATCGTGCCCACGAAAGACCATCGTGTACATGATGGTGTCATCTTCTTCAGCACCATCGTGGGACGATGAACAACCGTCGTGGCACGATCGTGTGTGAATGAAAATACACTAACCGGCGGCTCATTGACGAATTCCTCTTCAGATGGAGTGTCACTAGCGTGAGAAACTTTTGGTGTCTTCAGATTCTCTGTGGTAGTCGGAGTTCGATATTTTCTGGCCGGTGAAAGGGTTTCACGACGGGAGAGTTTTTTGCAGAGAGATACGGAGTGTTTTTTGCAGAGGAAAATATTGAGTTGTGGGACCGTTTAGATTATTGCTGTTTGCTTTTAATAATTTTCTATTTTTTATTGTTGTTTGCTTTTAATAATCTTCTATTTTTTTATGTTTTTTTATCTTTTAGTGGTAGACTTTAAGGGTAATAAAGTCTTTTAACACATTTTGGTATCAAAAACTTATAGTTTTATGAATGGGGATATATAACTTATTACTTTTATGATTTGGTACTAAAAAAGAGAGATCCCATAAATCAATTAGTCTATTTTAGTTTTAAGTTTTATTTAATTAAATAAAGTAACAAAATAAATGAAAAAACTCATATTTACTAAATTATATAATTACTGATTTTATGAATTTCCAAAGAGATATTTCTAAATATATAAGAAATTATATTTAATAATAATATACTAATCCGTAGATTCATCTTTGTACAAAGAGAAATTCAGAAAATAAAAATTGATCGTTTTAGGTGATTTTTAAAGTGATTATTTGTTTTTTAATTTTAAAAGATTTGTTAATTTATCTACTTTTGAAATCAACTATATATTTTTGAAAACTTTGGATTTGATTTTGTATTTTAAATTATATCTAAATAATTTATTTAATTTTTTTCAAATATAAGGATTAAATTATCTCCTTTTTGGCCATTTAACAGAAATCGTTAAATACTTAATGATTTGGACCATTTTGGCAAAAAAAGGACAAAAAAGAACGTGGAACCAAACTTTCATCAAATACAATACAATCCGATAGGAATTAAAGTTGTTTCTAATATGAGTTTTCGAAATTACTACAAGTGCCCAACTATTTATGTGTTCTCTTGAATGTAAAATGTGCCAACTTTAATACTTTTATATGTTAAGTTAAATATTTAAAAATAATATCATATAAAAATGATGTAAAGTTCCAACTGAACCAAATGTCACTTAGGGTTTTTGTAATACAAGTTTCACAAATTACTAAAAATATTCTAATTATTTTCTCTTCTTTTGAATGTAAAATTTCTTGAATTTAGTACTCTTAAATATGAAGTTCAATCCGTGAAAAGTACCCTATAATTTTTCCAGACTCATCTTACATTACAAACAAATTGGATATTTTTTTACTTTTAAATGGGGATAATTTTAATTAGGCTGGGATGTGGATGTAGTTTTCTTAGTTAACCCCGCGATTAGTATATTTATAATAATTCATACAAGTAATTCACTTATATATATATAAATATATATATATATATATATATATATATATATATATATATATATATATATACACACACACACACACACTACGATAATGCTATTTTTTTTGGCAAATTGTGAAGTACCTAATTTTAAGTTATAAGTCATAATCTCCTTACTTTGTAATTCCAAAATCTATTTTAAATGAATATACATATAGTTTCACTTAACCAAATGCCGTCGAGATTTTTTGTAATACAAGTTTCAGAAATTACTAAAAGTATTTCAACTATTTTTCTATTTTTTTAATGTAAAATGGGTAGACTTTAATACTTTTAAATATGAAGCTAAATGTTCGAAAAAATATCATACAAGCATAAATATGCCATTTCATTTCAATCCAATCAATTGAGATTTTTCTTTTTTAAGGTCATTTGTAATTAAGATAAAATTATGATGTACCCCGACTCAAGAAGCTCACTCAACTGCTTCTTCAACTCTGACATCTCTGAAGGTGCCATGCGATACGGCGCCTTCGAAATCGGAGCCGCGCCCGGCTCTAATTCTATAACAAACTCAACCTCACGATCCGGTGGCAATCCCGGTAACTCGTCAGGAAAAACATCAGGAAACTCACTAACGACTGGAATCGACGAAAGCTCGACCCCACCATTCTCCGCCTTCAAGGCATAGCACCAATAACCAGTACACCCCTTTCGCAGGAGACTCATCGCCTTTAAGGCATTAATAACGAACTTCTGGTTTCCCCTCTTTCGCCCTGCGAAAGAGTGTTCGGTGCCGTCCTCGGCTAACATAGTGATGATTCTCGTGCGGTAGTTCATGATCGCGCCATGCCGCTCGAGCCAATCATCCCCGAGAATCAAATCCTCACCCTCGATACCCACGACAATAAGATTAGAGAGCCAAGCCCTCTCACAAATAATCACAGAACAGTCCCGGACTTCTCGATCACCGACAATTCTATCACCGCTAGGAAGTTTAACGATGAAAGGCTCGCAAGGTGACAAGCAGTCGAGACTCAAACAGCGTACACACTCTAGAGAAATGAATGAATGCGTAGCACCCGAATCAAAAAGTACACCGACAGGATGAGAATGGATACGAACGGTACCTGTCGCCACGGTAGCTGCTGGGTCATCGGCCCTCCTCATCTCGTATATACGCGGCTGGGCGGAGCCGACACTGGAAGCTCCTCCTCTAGCGGGTTGACCCCGACCCCTACCTCGGCCGACACTCGGTGGAGGCGGCGGAGCAAATGAGCCCTAGTTTACGCTCGGCTCCATTGGTGCTGGGTGAGAAGAACGGGCGCCGCGAAACTGTCTGAGCTTCTCGCAAAAAGAAGCTTTGTGGCCCGACTGACCACAAGTATGACAAGTCAAAGGTGGACGAAGACAATCCCGGTTCACGTGGCCTGGCTTGCCACAGTTAAAGCATCTGGGGTCTCGGAAGACGGTTCCGGCGGCACTCCGAAAGCTCCCAGAGAAACGAGCCGAACCGCCCGTAGAAATATTTGCAGCCTGAGATTTCTGCTGGCCTCCACTCTTGGGACCAGAAAAATTTCCGACCGACTTCTGCTTCTTGCTCTCACGAGCCAAATCGCTAGCCGTCACCGACATATCATAAGCAAGAGCTCGACTCTGATGATCCTTCAAGGTAGCATGCAAGCCTGACATATAGTCCCGAATGGACAGTTTCATCCTCCTGGAAAAATGGAAAATTTTGTCGCTCTCTTCGACAACTTGGGTCTTCACATAACCCAACTCCTTGTTAAAATCGGCAATAGCTTGGGATACGGGAATATCTCGTGGTTGAGCATCGTAGAAAGCATGCACTCGAGCCTGTCTGACTGGCCACGGACAATATTCGGTCTCCATCAATTCTTGAAATTCGGCCCATGAAGCAACATGATCTAAGTATTGAACAATAGGGACCTTACGGTCCTCGGGGCAGTTGGTAGCAGTGAAGACCTTGGATATCTCCTTGATCCACCCTTCCCAGCCGATCGGGTTCGAAGCTCTCGAAAACTGAGGAGGATGCATCTTGATGATATCCTGAAGCCAGCGATCCGCTCCGCCCCGATTAGCATGGGCCTGATCGGGGTTCTGGACCACCTGAGATATAGCCGCCATCTGGTTAACCATTTGCTGCATAACAGCCGCAATACCAAGATCGGCGCGATCCTGAGAAGAAGCATGACTGTGGCGGTCGCCGGTACTGCCGGCTCCCGAAGAATGCGACGTGGCCGCCCCACCGGCTGCCCCACGTCCTCGGCCGCGTCCACGACCACGACCACGACCACGGTTTCCTCCGGCATCCATACTGATGTTAAGAGATAACAGAAGTATATTGATGACGAGTAAGGTAGGAAAAGCAACTACGATTCAAGAGTGGAAATACAATGCAAGAAACAAAAGAGCCGAATAAGAAAACTTACGAGCACCTTTGGAAGTATCTTGGGATCTTTGGCGGTGTGACAATGTGCAAAACAAAACACGACTAGACCCAAATAACCAACAAGCCTAGGTATCCATAAACCTAGAGCTCGATACCATTTCGTAACACCCGAGATATTCGGAGTATATTACGCCGTGGACCCCTACAGGGACCCACCGGTCTACAAACAAGGAAACTCCACTCGACTAACCACCTCGGTTAGCGTGGACACACATTTAAATGATATGACATAAAAGATACACAGAGCAACCGTGAATAAGTATCAACCGACAGTGTAACAATATTAAAGTAATACAATACGGAGTTTGAAATGAAAAGCTTAAGTACTCGCGAGTACCATTTATAAGTTTCAAAAGTGGACAACAACCATATCGAAATAGACAAGAGACATAAGAGGACCCAAATGCACAAGTCAACGACCCTGGCCAACATCCTCGTGTCCGTCTTGCTCGCCGTCCGGATAATCATAACCTGAAATCCATAACAAGAATTTCCCCAAAACGGGTCCCCACAGGGGTTAGCAATTACGCTAGTACAAGTATTCAAGGCAAACCAATCGCTTACACGTTTCATAGTACATGCACCAATATCATTTCAAAAATCAAAACCAGACATGTCTTTTCCGGAAACAAACAGTCACAATTAATTTGCCTAGGACCGGGACGAAGCCACGAATCCCACTCGAGGCCTCTAAGGACCCTCCCGAGCTGGCCACATTCATAAAACAAACCAAGCACCACACGTCATCTAGACCGGACGAAGCCACGAATCCCACTCGAGGCCTCTAAGGACCCTCCCGAGTGGCTAGCGAATCAAACTCATGAATCCAGGGAAGCCATAGATTCCCTCGAGGCCCCGTCGGACCCTCCCGAGGTGAGTAAAGCACACACAATATACATTACCATTTCACGTTAAGCATAAAGGTTTCCAAAAATACTTGCCTTGAATAATAAGCGACGCAACGAACGGAAGGAAAAACACCGGTGACCGATAGGAGCCGATAATCACGAACCTAGCAATACAAAGAACACAATCACAACCAATCCTAAATGAATACGGAATTGGAATACACTCGAAAACCCGCCTACGATTCATGTATACTCGTATAGGAACAACGACGAGGGCGGACCACAACCAAACCCTCTCGATTACAAACCTACTACGAAATATACCATGAATCCGTAGGGAAACCAACAAAACCGACGAGATTAATCATGTACATCATGAGTTAATCTAACATACGGAACGAATCGTACAAAACATGAAAACCCCTTCAATTTACCCAAAACAAGGTTTTTAGGAGTTTACCTTGAATGATGATGAAGAACACGATTAGAGGTTGATAATATACTCCAAAAGCTCAAAGAAGATGATGGCTCGGAGTTACAAAGCTTCAAATCTCCGGAAATGCCAAGAAGATCGCCTAGGAGCCGGATGGGGAGGAGAAGGAGTGGAAATGGCCGAAATCGGTCAAACCCTGGGTTTATAAACCCAGGCCTCGTTACGTACGTTAGCCACCACATGCTAACGTACGTAAGCCGTATTACGTACGTAATCCATAAGGGCCTTACGTACGTAACCAAAAAGGCAGAATCGCCTGAACTGATATCCACTAGGGCGTTACGTACGTAACCGAGAAAGGTGTTACGTACGTAACCAAAAAGGCAGAATTGCCTGAACTGAATTACACTAGGACGTTACTGTTGGGATTCCATAGAAAATAAATGCAATAGAAGAATAAACGGAATCCCTAAGAGGATCGATCAAGTAACGTATATACGAAAAGAAAAATACGAAGATCAAGGAATCAAAGTCCCATACCTATGATGTATCTGAAAAACCTTCGTATGATGATGATGATGAAGAGCCCTTCGTTCCAAGCACCTAAAGCAAGATGCCTCTACTTCACACGCCGGAACTTGATGGAAAAATCGACAAGCTTCCTTTCTTCAAGAATGCGGCTAGGGAAGCTTGTAGGAATTTTCTCTCTCAATGTATTCTTCTTATATCTTGTCTCTAAGATCAAGATGAAGTTTTCTACCTTACTCTCTCTCTCAAATTCGTGATTATGAGTTAAAGCAAGAAGAAGTTGTCCTCACTCCTTTTTAAAGACTTTTATTTATAAAAAAATGAAAGTCTACCTTTAACACATGATTGAGGGTATTAAATACACCTCACATATGTCACCTAGTGACATAAAATAAGTATATAAGAGACAAGAGATGGAGGGGGGGTGGCCTTAAGGGAAATTTCCAAGAAGACGGGTCGAATTTACTCGGCTCGTGTCTTGGATGTTCGTCAAACGAATCCTCGTGTACCGGATGTTCGTCAAACGAATCCATTTTATTTCCAATGTGTTTGGACTAATTAATTAATCCAATTAATTAATTATATCAAACACAAATATATATTTCTCTAAGAAATATAATTTATGAATTAAAGTAATCACCCAGTAACCTACTTACAATTCATAAGACCGCTATTTGATTTATCCGATAAATCAAACTTAGATATCTAATATCTAATATTATAAGACAGATTATTAATTCACATTTATCCATCAATGATCCTATTGCGCGACTCCGTAGGTTCGTCTCAGCCGGCATTGGGAGGAACCAATGAGTGCGGGCAACACTTAGCTTGACTAGCGGGCCGCCTTGTAAACCCCGATCGAGAACGAATGAACGAATCATTCGAACCATTATGTCGTGAATACTATATACGTATAGACCCTTCATCGATGTCGGTCAAGTCTTGGGTCACGGTAAAGTCAAACCCTACGTTGACTAAACTCTATACATGTGTTAATGCAAATCAAGACCGACCGATTAATAGTGTATCTAATACGACTATATCGAATGCTTTGGCCAAAGACTTATGATCTTATTTGCCATTAACCGTATAGGACATTCGCTGCTCACTAACGGAGATAGAATCCTTTCTTGGCGTACGGCAAAGGCGCTACTGCCGTATAGTCCGCACTTCGAGGTCGACTCAGCAATTAAGCAAATGAGTCTAACTACTCTAATGACAAACTAAACGTCACAAACACATCTTCTACTGAACCCTCAAGTCAAAGGTCCACGTATACTATCACGACCTTTCGATTCGTCATCGACTCTCCGAGAGTGAATACCGTGTGACTGAATCGAGTATGAGTCGTGTTCGAGTATACTGGTCCCACCAATATACTTATAACTATGCTATCAAGACGTGCACACGTCCTAGCATCAGTTATACAAGTCTTATTAAAACTTAATGTCCTGTTAAGTTTTATCGACTTGCGAACTAGTTAAGCATTCGAGCTCTAAACACTTCTAGTGCCTATCTCCTTATCTCTATAAGGAGTAGAATGTTCACTCTCAAATGCAAGGACTACTATTCTATATACCAAATCACAATGCCGTTGATATACAATAATATAGAAATAATAATTGCCTTATTAAATATAATATTCATAATTACAATACAATTGCTCTCACTCTCTTATCCTCCGAGTGGCATTCGAGGGCATATTCCTAACAATCTCCCACTTGCACTCAATGCCACAAACTATGGTATCTAATACCCATACTCTCCAGATGTCTCTCTAAGACCTTCGAGATAGTGGCTTGGTAAGCGGATCGGCAACGTTATTTCTTTGTGTCTACTCTCTGAGTGTAACATTCCCATCCGAAACCATTTCTCTAACAAAATGATATTTTCTCGCAATATGTTTGGTGTTGTGGTGAGCCCTAGGCTCCTTAGCTTTGCAATGACTCCGTCGTTGTCACAAAACAGTGTCACGGGCTTCTCTGCGTTAGGAACCACTTGAAGTTCCTTAGTGAACTTCTTTATCCAAAAGCTTCTTTAGCGACCTCCGTGGTCACTGATATTGGCTTGACATGTGGAGATAGCGGTCGAACTTTGCTTGGCACTTCTCCAAGAAACGCCCCACCATTAAGAGTAAAGATATACCTGATGTGGACATCCGAGCATCCATGTCCCCAGAAAAATCTGAGTCTGTATAACCCATCACTCTTAGTTCTCCACCGCCGTATGTAAGAACCAAGTCTTTAGTCCTCCTTAGGTACTTAATAATGTTCTTTACGAGTCAATGTTCCCTGGATTTGGTGAAACCGACTTACTACGCTCACGGATAGGCAATGTCCTGGTCTAGTGCAAATCATTGCATACATAAGGCTACCTCTCTTTGAAGCATAAGGTACCTTGCTCATTTCCTTTCTATCTTCTTCACTTTGAGGACACATCTCTAAGGAAAGTTTTGCACCATTTTGCATAGGTAGAAACCCTCTTTTAGAATCTTCCATCCTAAATCGCTTCAGGATCTTTTCTATGTAGAGGGCTTGGGAAAGACCTAACATTCTTTTCGCTCTATCCGGTAGAGACGAATACCTGAGAATATAGGTAGCTTCTCCCAAGTCTTTCATTGAGAACTCTTTAGAAAGCCAAGCTTTCACGTAATCGAGCATTCCTACGTCGTTTCCTATAAGTATAATGTCATATGCATATAGTATTAAGAACGCAATTTTTCACCCACTAACCTTATTGTAAATAAAGTGCTCTTCTTCGTAATGGACAAAATCAAACTCTTTGGTGTCTCGTTAAAACGAAGATTCCAACTCCGTGAAGCTTGCTTGATCCATAAATGGCACTGAAGTTTGCATACTTTATGAATATTGGTTTGAGATATGAATCCTTTAGTACTTCCATATAAATCTCCTCCTCGAGGAATCCATTTAAGAATGCCGTTTTCACATCCATTTGCCATATTTCATAATCTAAGTGGGCTGCTATAGCAAGCATCATGCGAATAGACTTAATCATAGCTACAGGCGAGAAGGTCTCGAAGTAATCGATTCCTTCTCTTTGGGAATAACCCTTTGCCACAAGCCTGGCCTTATAGGTATCAACCTTGCCATCTCCATCAGTCTTTCTCTTATAGATCCATTTGTTTCCAATAGGCACTATGCCTTTAGGACGATCTACTAAAGTCCAGACCTGATTAGCATGCATTGAGTCTATCTCAGCTTCCATAGCTTCTTGCCACTTGGTGGAGTCAACGTCTACCATCGCTTGGTCGTATGTAGAAGGATCTTTCTCTTGACTACTTTATGTCATCTCATGGACACCCAGTTCCTCTTGATGCAGATAGCCATACCTCTCAGGTAATTGATAAATTCTACTAGACTTGCGAGGTTGTATTTGTATTTCAGAAGGTTCGGTTCTTGTATCTTGCATAGGTGTCTCATTTGGTGTTTCTTTTATTTCTTCCAAAGAAATATTTCTACGCCCCTCCTTCTGAATAAAGTGATCTTCCAGAAGTGTGCTTGTATAGCAACGATGATCCTATGATCTTCGTGCATGTAGAATAGATATCCCATGGAATCCCCTGGATATCCTATGAAACGACCTTTCACAGACCTAGTTTCCAATTTCTCTACTTTAGTCTTCTTGACATAAGTAGGGCATCCCCAAATCCTAATGTGATTAAGACTTGGTTTCCTACCTCTCCACATCTCATGGGGAGTCTTAGGAACGGAGTTTGGAAGGACATCTGCTCAAGATATGCACAGTGATAAGGAGCGCATAACCCCACGGATAAATCGGTAGATCGGTATAGTTAAGCATGGAGCGAACCATGTCCAACAAGGTTCGGTTCCTTCTTTACGATACACCATTTAATTGTGGAGTAGCTGGAGGAGTGAATTGTGACACTATTCCTAGTTCTTTTAAGAACTCATCAAATTCGGTACTCATGTACTCACCACCTCGGTCCGACCGAAGAGTCTTAACACGGTTACTGTTTGATTTTCAACTAGGGCTTTAAATTCCTTGAATTTATCAAAAGCTTCAGACTTATGTTTCATTAAGTACGAATCCATACAGTATGGTCATCGGTGAATGTAATGAAATCCGAAAGCCGTCTCGTGCCACTTCAAAAGGGCCACAGACGTCGGTATGGATCAATCCAAGTTTTTCAGCTCTTTCAAAAGTCCTGCGAAGGGTAACTTAGTCATTTTGCCTTGAAGGCAAGATTCACAAGTTGGATAGGGATCGATCCCAATGGACCCGTAAGCCCATCTTTCTCCATTTTATGAACCTTGGTCCGACCGATATGACCAAGTCTAAGATGCCACTTAAGTGCTTGGTTCGTTTCATCCCTACCACGCTTCCTAGTTATAGTGTTCACGGTTGTCTTATTCTTTAAATTTAAATGGTATAAACCATTTAATAATGTAGCATACCAACCAATTTATTTCGAAATAAATACGACAGACCCATCTCCAATAAAGAAGTGAAATCCCTTTCGGTCCATGACCGGAATTGATACAATATTCTTGTGCCCCTTGGGCAAAACAAGTACATCATCTAAAGTGAGAATAAAACCAGATTCTAAATCCAACATAAGGGATCCGATATCAGAAGCCTCGACACTATGCCCACTTCCGACGGTGACCATCACCTCCCCTGAATCCAGCTTCCTACTTTGTTCCAGATCCTGATTCATTGTACAAATGTGAGAACTCGCACCGGAATCAAGTATCCAAGAAGTAGAATATACTGTTTCTGAACATTTTGTTTCTAAAACCAATAGTTCCGTACCTGAAGGCGCATTACGGTCAAGCTTTGGACAATACCTCTTCCAGTGGCCTAGCTCACCGCAGTTGAGGCATACATCCGTTTTCTTGGCCCCTTTGCTCTTTTGAACCATTAGGGCCTTGCCCCTTCCCTTGTCGATCTTGGCTATCGGACCTAACTGCTTCTTGTTCTTTTTCTTCTTATTCTTGGACTTCCAAGTCTTAGAAGAAATCACAAGTGCAGCTTCCTTTCCCTTTGTCTTCATCCGAGATAGGCGGTCGTCGGTTGTTCATTAGCCAGCTAAGTTACATGCAATCTCATTGCAGTTGAAGTTCATGACAAATTGGGAAAAGGAGTCGAAGTGACTGCAGGATAAGGTCAGTTTGGAGAGATGCATGCATCTGAAAATCAAGAGCTTCCAATCTCTCAATCATCGAGATCATCTTGAGGACATGGTCCCCAACCTTCTCTCCTTCCTTCATCCTGGCGCCGAATAATTACTTTGATATCTCATATCTAGCAGTTCGGCTATGCTCTCCATAGAGCTCAGCCAGGTGCGCTAAGATGGCTCGTGAAGACGTCATCTTTTCATGGGCACGTTGAAGCTCATTGGTCATTGAGCCTAACATGTACCCTCGCACTCTTATGTCGTCTTTTACCCATTTCTCATGGGCATCGACATCTTCCTGATTGGCTCGGGTTCTTGCAGGAGCCGCTGGGATGTCCGCCTCCAAGACGTATCCCTGCATTTCCATAGTTAGGACAATCCTCAAGTTCCGAATCCAGTCCACATAGTTCGGACGATCAGACGTTCTTTTCAAGTAGTATAGCGAGTGGGTTCATTGTCATATTGAGAGTTTTGTTAACTGCAGAGAATAATTTGAGATTCGTTAGTGATTGTTTAATTATGATCCGAGTAAAGAATTTAAGGACTTTCTTTATTCATAACTCGGCTCCCACTATTTTATCGGCATTTACACACTCCCATGTTAAATCCTAAGTCTTGGGTGACTTCATAGTGGTGATCGATTTCTTTACAAAGTTTAATAGAGGGCAACCCATACGGTTTATATTCTATTATTCTTTATAAAGTGGTGTCTAATACCAACCCATCTAATGGATGATTCGATCTTCTTTTACCCCTAGTTCACTTGCCCTCAACCCATTCGGTTTCTATGGCTCATTGAACTATCTAAGTTTAAACCGTCAACTCCTATTAGTCGACAATTGAATCTTACCCAACCCATACGGTTTATAGGGGTTTGATTTGTCACAACCAAAGGCATCTAATGCACTCTAGGAATTTATCAACTTTCCCCAAAAATATTACCCCGACATACTCGGAAGAATAATATTCCGGTTTAGATTTCAATTTTCCATGAGTTTGACGGAGGGTAGGAAACCTCGTAACCTTTATAACTTAGTGTTTGTAAGTGGGAGTAT
Source organism: Orobanche coerulescens (assembly GCA_033398695.1). Lineage (NCBI taxonomy): Eukaryota > Viridiplantae > Streptophyta > Magnoliopsida > Lamiales > Orobanchaceae > Orobanche > Orobanche coerulescens. The sequence goes on from CM065809.1 coordinate 64,946,537, forward strand.
TAACGCGATTATATGTTACACTTTGCACATTAATCCGTTTATAAGCGCGGTTTGTGATTTGTCAATCATTCAAAATGAAAAACAATAAATAGCAACCTAGTTACTACCAACGTATAGCTCATGGACTTTTTCCTAAGTATTGGGCCAAGCCAAATAACGAAAAGAAAAATACAGTATTGATTCTTCGTCTTCCAGTCGGTCGTCTTCGGTCTTCGTCATAGCCATATGAATAATTAAATCATTGAACAATACGTCCTTTTATACATATTTTCTAGTAAAAATAAATAGGCTCAAAATGGCCTTTACAACCATATCGAATCGAACAAATCAACAACTAAGTCCACGAGCTATATCACCATCACATAAGGCATTTCATACAACATGTAACGGTAATTAAAATTAAATAATCAATTAATATATTAATCCAATTAATATAAAAATTAATTTATTTAATTTCTACAATATTAATCAAATTAATATTTATAATCGTCATTTTAATCCGTTCAAAGTAATCCGGCCAAAACAATATTCTCGTCTAATAATTTCCCTTAAAAATATTCCAAATATTTTATTAAATCTAATTAAATCCAATTTAAATTTGGAAATTATTACAACGAAATATAAACACAAAAATGGAGTCGGAAAATCCGGTATCAGGCCCACGGCCCGATTCAAAATCGGGCGAAAACCCAACCGCCGGACCGAGTCACTCTCGGCCCCTTTGCAGCGGTGGCGGCGGCTCTGATAGCCTACCGAGTCACTCTCGGCGGCCAGCAAAGATCGATGAGCTGCCACGGCAATGCGTCTTCGTGCGGTATTCGTGTTTAACCCCGTTTTTCTCATTTTTTCGACTCGCTTCCAAAACGAAAAGTTTCTTAACTTCATGAAGAACTTATAAATCAACAAAAATCAAATTTTTCAGATTTATAATTCACATCAAATAGTCGAAACTTGACTTACTACGAACGATTAAATTTCTTCGATTATATCTATTATGATTCTAAATCATAAACATCATCAAATAACATTCCAAATGCAAAGATGATCGTATATACGATATATTTGACCTCTCTCCGATACCACTGTTGGGATTCCACAGAAAATAAACGCAATGGAAGAATAAACGGAATCCCTAAGAGGATCGATCAAGTAACGTATATACGAAAAGAAAAATACGAAGATCAAGGAATCAAAGTCCCATACCTATGATGTCTCTGAAAAACCTTCGTATGATGATGATGATGATGAAGAGCCCTTCGTTCCAAGCACCTAAAGCAAGATGCCTCTACTTCACACGGAACTTGATGGAAAAATCGACAAGCTTCCTTTCTTCAAGATCGGCTAGGGAAGCTTGTAGAATTTTCTCTCTCAATGTATTCTTCTTATATCTTGTCTATAAGATCAAGATGAAGTTTTCTACCTTACTCTCTCTCTCAAATTCGTGATTATGAGTTAAAGCAAGAAGAAGTTGTCCTCACTCCTTTTTAAAGACTTTTATTTATAAAAAAATGAAAGTCTACCTTTAACACATGATTGAGGGTATCAAATACACCTCACATATGTCACCTAGTGACATAAAATAAGTATATAAGAGACAAGAGATGGAGGGGGGTGGCCTTAAGGGAAATTTCCAAGAAGACGGGTCGAATTTACTCGGCTCGTGTACTGGATGTTCGTCAAAACGAATCCCTCGTGTACCGGATGTTCGTCAAACGAATCCATTTTATTTCCAATGTGTTTGGACTAATTAATTAATCCAATTAATTAATTATATCAAACACAAATATATATTTCTCTAAGAAATATAATTTATGAATTAAAGTAATCACCCAGTAACCTACTTACAATTCATAAGACCGCTATTTGATTTATCCGATAAATCAAAATTAGATATCTAATATCTAATATTATAAGAGAGATTATTAATTCATATTTATCCATCAATGATCCTATTGCGCGACTCCGTAGGTTCGTCTCAGCCGGCATTGGGAGGAACCAATGAGTGCGGGCAGCACTTAGCCAGCCTAGCGGGCCGCACTGTAAACCCCGACTGAGAACGAATGAACGAATCATTCCAGAACCATTATGTCGTGAATACTATATACGTATAGACCCTTCATCAGATGTCCCGGTCAAGTCTTCGGGTCACGGTAAAGTCAAACCCTATTGTTGACTAAACTCTATATATGTGTTAATATAAATCAAGACCGACTGATTAATAGTGTATCTAATACGACTATATCAGAATGCTTTGGCCAAAGACTTATGATCTTATTTGCCATTAACCGTATAGGACATTCGCCTGCTCACTAACAGGAGATAGAATTCTTTCTTGGCGTACAGCAAAGATCGCTACCGCCCGTATAGTCCGCACTTCGAGGTCGACTCGGCAATTAAGCAAATGAGTCTAACTACTCTAATGACAAACTAAACGTCACAAACACATCTTCTACCGAACCCTCAAGTCAAAGGTCCACGTATACTATCACAACCTTCGATTCGTCATCGACTCTCCGAGAGTGAATACCGTGTGGTGATCAATCGAGTATGAGTCGTGTTCGAGTATACTGGTCCCACCAATATACTTATAACTATGCTATCAAGACGTGCACACGCCCTAGCATCGATTATACAAGTCTTATTAAAACTTAATGTCTGTTAAGTTTTATCGACTTGCGAACTAGTTAAGCATTCGAGCTCTAAACACTTCTAGTGCCTATCTCCTTATCTCTATAAGGAGTAGAATGTTCACTCTCAAATGCAAGGACTACTATTCTATATACCAAATCACAATGCCAGTGATATACAATAATATAGAAATAATAATTGCCTTATTAAATATAATATTCATAATTACAATACAATTGCTCTCACTCTCTTATCCTCTGAGTGGCATTCGAGGGCATATTCCTAACAGTTACGTACGTAACCAAAAGGGTGTTACATACGTAACATTCCTTTCTGTGGAGTACATGCCAGGAATGAAAGAGGGAGGTACCGAAAAATAATCGAAATACAACGGTGAACAATTCACGATGGTACGGACGTTAGGGACCTGAAACGACGGATTTAAATGCCAAAAGAAAAATATATTCCCGACTACTCAAAGGTTCAGAAAAACAATCAACAAATGAAATTTTCCCAAAAGTTTGGGAAAATTTACAAAACGGCCCAAACATCCGGAATGTACGACACATGGTCGAAACACCAAACAAAAGCTCACAATGCCCATAATAACACGAGATGGATCTTTGGCAACCCCGAAACGGCGGTTCCAAATGACGATTACGATAATATCCGAAATAACAACATGAAACATCAAATCGAGTAAAACGAGTCCGAATCAAGCTCGAACGACAAAAAGTTCAGTATTAAATATCCTCAAAATGTCGATACGGTTACAAGCGAGTCGCCAAAAACGAAGATGTACTAAAATGAGAATAATACGAGAAGGGAAAAAATGCGGATATTACATTCTACCCCTCTAAAAACAAGTTTCGTCCCGAAACTTAAGAAATAAACAACTCGGGACACTTAGCACGCATGTTATCCTCGGTTTCCCAAGTCGCCTCCTCGACACCATGTCTCGACCACTGCACTTTGACTAAGGGAATGGTCTTATGCCTCAGTCGTTTCTCCCGATGCTCTAAAATCTTCAAAGGACGCTCCTCAAAAGTAATATCCTCGGCGACGTCAATCTCATCATAATCGATGATGTGACTAGGGTCCGGGACATATTTCCTCAGCTGGGAAACATGAAAAATGCTATAAACATGACTCAGGGCCGGGGGTAACGCCAAACGGTATGCTAACCCACCGACTCGCTCGAGAATCTCGAAGGGTCCAATAAATCTCGGACTCAACTTCCCCTTCTTCCCGAAACGGAAAACTCCTCTCGTCGGCGAAACCTTCAGCAAAACGTGGTCTCCCACCTCGAATTCTAAAGGTCGACGACGGACATCGGCATATGACTTCTGTCGACTCTGGGCAGTCAACATCCGTTCTCGGATTAATTCTATCTTCCGCCTCATCTCTAACACGATATCCGGTTCGGTCCCGACCAAGTTGGATGCCTCATTCCAACAGATCGGCGATCGACAACGCCGCCCGTAGAGTGCCTCATACGGTGCCATCCGAATCGACGCGTGCCAACTATTGTTGTACGTGAATTCGATTAGTGGCAAATGTTCCTCCCAGTCACTACTCCAATCGAGAGCACAAGCACGCAGCATATCCTCGAACGTCTGGATAGTGCGTTCCGACTGTCCATCTGACTGAGGATGAAAAGAGGTACTCAAATGCAAACAGGTACCCAACGCCTTATGCATCGCCTGCCAAAAGTGTGATACAAAACGGCCATCATGATCCGAAACGATAGACTTCGGAGTACCGTGAAGCCTCACAATCTGTGCGATAAATATACGAGTCAACTTCTCCAGGCCCCAAGTGTCCTTGATGCCCAAAAAATGTGCTAATTTGGTCAGACGATCAACAATCACCCAAACCATATTTATGCCTGACCTCGATCTCAGCAAACTCGTAATGAAATCCATCGATATATCTTCCCATTTCCATTCCGGAACGGGAAGTGACTGTAATAACCCGGCCGGTCGCTGATGCTCGATTTTGACCTGCTGACAAGTCAAACATCTCGCTACAAACTGCGACTTCTTCCTTCATATCATTCCACCAGAAATTCCTCCTCAGGTCCTTGTACATCTTACTCGAACCAGGATGAACGGAGTAAGGTGTAGCATGGGCCTCGCGCAAAATACTCTGCCTCAACTCTGAGTCGTTCGGTACACAAAGCCGACTCTGGAATCTCAAAATGCCATCCTCATGAATTACAAACCCAGGAGACTTCCCCTTAAGAACGTTCTCCCGGATTTGAGTAATCATCGGATCCTCTAACTGCTTCAGCTTAATTTCATCGATCAAAGACGACGAAACCTCCAAAGCACAAAATTGCCCGACAGCCCCCGGCAACAATACCTCGACATTGAACTCAATCAAAGCCCGCCGAAGCTCAGGCTGAGACGTAAGGACCTCAAGCGTTCGCAACGCAATCGGTTTCCGACTCAAGGCGTCGGCCACGACGTTCGCCTTGCCCGGATGATAAAGGATTTCGAGGTCGTAATCCTTAATCAGCTCTAACCACCTCCTATGCCTCATATTCAACTCCCACTGAATAAATATGTATTTCAGACTTTTATGATCGGTAAATATCTGACATGCAGAGCCGAAAAGATAGTGACGCCAAATCTTGAGTGCAAAGACAACCGCCGCTAACTCCAAATCGTGAGTAGGGTAGTTAAGCTCATACGGTCTCAACTGTCTCGACGCATAGGCAATGGTCTTGCCGTGCTGCATCAATACGCACCCAAGACCCTGACCCGAAGCATCGCTATAAACGGCGAATCCCTCGTTGCCACATGGCAATGCCAAAACCGGGGCTGAAGTCAAACGCTTCTTGGCTCCTCGAAACTCGATCGCCTCTCATCGGTCCGCATTTAACTTCTCGGTTATGGAGAAATCGTGTAAGTGGTCGAGCTAGTTTTGAGAAACCCTCGACGAACTGCGGTAGTAGCGGCCCAAACCCAAGAAACTACGGACCTCCTTCACATTTGTGGGCGATGCCCAATCCAACACCGCCTCAATCTTCGCGGATCCACACGAACACCCTCTACCGAAATCACATGACCCAAAAACATCACTTCTTTCGGCGAACTCACATTTCGAGAACTTTGCATAGAGTTGCTCGGTCCTCAAAATGTCTAACACTACCCGCAAATGATGGGCATGCTCTTCCTCGTTCCTCGAATAGATAAGAATATCTTCAATGAAGACGACACACTTATCCAAATACTCGATAAAGACTTTGTTCATCAATCGCATGAACACCGCCGGCGCATTAGTTAACCCGAAAGGCATAACTACAAACTCATAATGTCCGTATCTCGTCCGAAAAGCCGCTTCGGCACGTCGGACTCCCTCACCGGAGCCGATAGTACCCGATTTCAAATCAATCTTCGAGAATACCGCAGCTCCCCGCAACCGATCGAACAGTCATCAATCCTCGGCAAAGGATACTTGTTCTTGATGGTCACTTTGTTTAGTTCGCGATAGTCGATACACAAACGTAGTGAACCATCCTTCTTCCGCACAAACAGGACCGGTGCGCCCCAAGGCGAGGCGCTCGGTCGAACGTACCCCGACTCAAGAAGCTCACTCAACTGCTTCTTTAACTCTGACATCTCTGAAGGTGCCATGCGATACGGCGCCTTCGAAATCGGAGCCGCGCCCGGCTCTAATTCTATAACAAACTCAACCTCACGATCCGGTGGCAATCCCGGTAACTCGTCAGGAAAAACATGAGGAAACTCACTAACGACTGGAATCGACGAAAGCTCGACCCCACCATTCTCCGCCTTCAAGGCATAGCACCAATAACCAGTACACCCCTTTCGCAGGAGACTCATCGCCTTTAAATAACGAACTTCTGGTTTCCCCTCTTTCGCCCTGCGAAAGAGTGTTCGGTGCCGTCCTCGGCTAACATAGTGATGATTCTCGTGCGGTAGTTCATGATCGCGCCATGCCGCTCGAGCCAATCATCCCCGAGAATCAAATCCTCACCCTCGATACCCACGACAATAAGATTAGAGAGCAAAGCCCTCTCACAAATAATCACAGAACAGTCCCGGACTTCTCGATCACCGACAATTCTATCACCGCTAGGAAGTTTAACGATGAAAGACTCGCAAGGTGACAAGCAGACGAGACTCAAACGGCGTACACACTCTAGAGAAATGAATGAATGCGTAGCACCCGAATCAAAAAGTACACCGACAGGATGAGAATGGATACGAACGGTACCTGTCGCCACGGTAGCTGCTGGGTCATCGGCCCTCCTCATCTCGTATATACGCGGCTGGGCGGAGCCAACACTGGAAGCTCCTCCTCTAGCGGGTTGACCCCGACCCCTACCTCGGCCGACACTCGGTGGAGGCAGCGGAGCAAATGAGCCCTGGTTTACGCTCGGCTCCATAGGTGCTGGGTGAGAAGAACGGGCGCCACATGTCTCGAGCTTCGCAAAAAGAAGCTTTGTGGCCCGACTGACCACAAGTATGACAAGTCAAAGGTGGACGAAGACAATCCCGGTTCACGTGGCCTGGCTTGCCACAGTTAAAGCATCTGGGGTCCCGGACGACGGTTCCGACGGCACTCCGAAAGCTCCCATAGAAACGAGCCAAACCGCCCGTAGAAATATTTGCAGCCTGAGATTTCTGCTGGCCTCCACTCTTGGGACCAGAAAAATTTCCGACCGACTTCTGCTTCTTGCTCTCACGAGCCAAATCGCTAGCCGTCACCGACATATCATAAGCAAGAGCTCGACTCTGATAATCCTTCAAGGTAGTACAGACGAGCCCAGACATATAGTCCCGAATGGACAGTTTCATCCTCCTGGAAAAATGGAAAATTTTGTCGCTCTCTTCGACAACTTGGGTCTTCACATAACCCAACTCCTTGTTAAAATCGGCAATAGCTTGGGATACGGGAATATCCCGTGGTTGAGCATCGTAGAAAGCATGCACTCGAGCCTGTCTGACCGGCCACGGACAATATTCGGTCTCCATCAATTCTTGAAATTCGGCCCATGAAGCAACATGATCTTTGGGACCAACGGCCTCCCACCAATCCGTAGCATCTCCCGTGAGAAAGTATTGAGCAATAGGGACCTTACGGTCCTCGGGGCAGTTGGTAGCAGTGAAGACCTTGGATATCTCCTTGATCCACCCTTCCCAGCCGATCGGGTCCGAAGCTCCCGAAAACTGAGGAGGATGCATCTTGATGACATCCTGAAGCCAGCGATCCGCTCCGCCCCGATTAGCATGGGCCTGATCGGGGTTCTGGACCACCTGAGATATAGCCGCCATCTGGTTAACCATTTGCTGCATAACAACCGCAATACCAAGATCGGCGCGCTCCTGAGAAGAAGCATGACTGTGGCGGTCGCCGGTACTGCCGGCTCCCGAAGAATGCGACGTGGCCGCCCATGGCCGCCCCACGTCCTCGGCGCGTCCCACGACCACGACCACGGTTTCCTCCGGCATCCATACTGATGTTAAGAGATAACAGAAGTATATTGATGACGAGTAAGGGAGGAAAAGCAACTACGATTCAAGAGTGGAAATACAATGCAAGAAACAAAAGAGCCGAATAAGAAAACTTACGAGCACTGGAAGTACTGGGATGCTGGCAGCGGTGTGACAATGTGCAAAACAAAACACGACTAGACCCAAATAACCAACAAGCCTAGGTATCCATAAACCTAGAGCTCTGATACCATTTCTGTAACACCCCGAGATATTCGGAGTATATTACAGCGCCGTGGACCCCTACCTGGGACCCACCAGGCTACAAACAAGGAAACTCCACTCGACTAACCACCTCGGTTAGCGTGGACACACATTTAAATGATATGACATAAAAAGATACACCCGGAGCAACTGGCGAATAAGTATCAACCGACAGTGTAACAATATTAAAGTAATACAATACGGAGTTTGAAATGAAAAGCTTAAGTACTCGTGAGTACCATTTATAAGTTTCAAAAGTGGACAACAACCATATCGAAATAGACAAGAGACATAAGAGGACCCAAATGCACATGTCAACGACCCTGGCCAATATCCTCATACTGTCCCGGAGCTCGCTCGTCCGGATAATCATAACCTGAAATCCATAACAAGAATTTCCCCAAAACGGGTCCCCACAGGGGTTAGCAATTACGCTCGTACAAGTATTCAAGGCAAACCAATCGCTTACACGTTTCATAGTACATGCACCAATATCATTTCAAAAATCAAAACCAGACATGTCTTTTCCGGAAACAAACAGTCACAATTAATTTGCCTAGGACCAGGACGAAGCCACGAATCCCACTCGAGGCCTCTAAGGACCCTCCCGAGCTGGCCACATTCATAAAACAAACCAAGCACCACACGTCACCTAGGACCGGGATGAAGCCACGAATCCCACTCGAGGCCTCTAAGGACCCTCCCGAGTCAAGAAGGATCAAACTCATGAATCCAGGAAGCCATAGATTCCCTCGAGGCCCCGTCGGACCCTCCCGAGGTGAGTAAAGCACACACAATATACATTACCATTTCACGTTAAGCATAAAGGTTTCCAAAAATACTTGCCTTGAATAATAAGCGACGCAACGAACGAAAGGAAAAACACCGGTGACCGATAGGAGCCGATAATCACGAACCTAGCGATACGAAGAACACAATCACAACCAATCCTAAATGAATACAGAATTGGAATACACTCGAAAACCCGCCTACGATTCATGTATACTCGTATAGGAACAACGACGAGGGCGGAACACAACCAAACCCTCTCGATTACAAACCTACTACGAAATATACCATGAATCCGTAGGGAAACCAATAAAACCGACGAGATTAATCATGTACATCATGAGTTAATCTAACATACGGAACGAATCGGACAAAACATGAAAACCCCTTCAATTTACCCAAAACAAGGTTTTTAGGAGTTTACCTTGAATGATGATGAAGAACACGATTAGAGGTTGATAATATACTCCAAAAACTCGAAGAAGATGATGGCTCGGAGTTACAAAGCTTCAAATCGCCGGAAATGCCAAGAAGATCGCCTAGGAGCCGGATGGGGAGGAGAAGGAGTGGAAATAGCCGAAATCGGTCAACCCCTGGGTTTATAAACCCAGGCCTCGTTACGTACGTTAGCCACCACAAGCTAACTTACGTAAGCCGTATACGACGTAAGCCATAAGGGCCTTACGTACGTAACCAAAAAGCGTAATCGCTGGCGATATCCACTGGGCGTTACGTGCGTAACCGAGAAAGGTGTTACGACGTAACCAAAAAGGCAGTGCAATCGAATTACACTATGACGTTACGTACGTAACCAAAAGGGTGTTACGTACGTAACATTCCTTTCTGTGGAGTACAGGCCAGGAATGAAAGAGGGAGGTACCGAAAAATAATCGAAATACAACGGTGAACAATTCACGATGGTACGGATGTTAGGGACCTGAAACGACGGACTTAAATGCCGAAAGAAAAATATATTCCCGACTACTCAAAGGTTCGGAAAAACAATCAACAAGCGAAATTTTCCCAAAAGTTTGGGAAAATTTACAAAACGGCCCAAACATCCGGAATGTACGACTCATGGTCGAAACACCAAACAAAAGCTCACAACGCCCATAATAACACGAGATGGATCTTTGGCAACCCCGAAACGGCGGTTCCAAATGATGATTACGATAATATCCGAAATAACAACATGAAACATCAAATCGAGTAAAACGACTCCGAATCAAGCTCGAACGACAAAAAGTTCAATATTAAATATCCTCAAAATGTCGATACGGTTACAAGCGAGTCGCCAAAAACGAAGATGTACTAAAATGAGAATAATAAGAGAAGGGAAAAAATGCAGATATTACAAGATCAGGAAAGACTAGAAATCTTTTGTTGCGATGAAAATGGTGTAATCATAAACAGAACAAACAGTGTAGTTTATAAAGAAGTATTATGAAATTTATAATGAATGATTTACATATTATATATTTACATAGGAGTTCATTTTTGTGTTCCCGTGTAATTACACGGGTGTTATACTAGTAAGAAATAATGAAAACAAACCTTGTCGGTGTTCATACAGGCTGCGTTTGGTACATGGGACAGGACAGGACGGGACAGAACTCACTGTCCCATGTTTGGCGTAACATGGGACAGGATAAAAATTCACTATCCCACGTTTGGCGCGACATGGGACAGGAACAAGGGCTGAACAGGGTGGGACAAAAAGAGGCATTTTCTTGTTCCACAAAAATAGGTGGAACAACATGGGACAAAAGTGGGACAGTCATGGTTGACCACTTCCATCGATCGCCACCTCCACTACAACAACTTCCTCCACCATCATCGCCACCTCCACCGATCACCACAACCACCGTCATCCAGTTTCACCTACACTGACATCGATCACCACCACCCATGGCCGCCACCACCAACCATCCTTTATCATTGTCTACCATATCCAACACTTCGATCATCGACCATTTTTATCTCCACCGATCACCACCACCCATTGCAGTCACCACCATTGCAAAACATCGTCGGCCACCTCCACATTTTGTACTATCATTCATGTATGTATTTATGTATTTGAAAATTCTGTAAAAAATTAAAATACTTTTAAATTAAATGATTTAAATATATATTCTTTATTTGTGTCATTTATAACTACTATATGATATATAAAATCATCAAACAAGTTTAAGGAAAATTGTATAATCCTGCCCTATCTAGTCCTAGTCTTACCAAACACAAGACATACACTTGTTTTGTCCCGTCCTGTCCTGTGCAGTCCTGTCTTGCCCTCTTGTCCCGTCCCGTCCAGTTCTGTCCTGTCCAATCCTGTCCAATCCTGTCTGCGTACCAAACGCTACCATACAGTCCTCGTAGCATGCAGTTGAGATGCTTTCTTATCAGCGTTCATTGATGTATATACAACACGTCCTCTCGCATTTCTGTCCGAGGAAGTCACTACAACGTCTAACATATTAACAAACGAGGTGGAGGACAATTGTAACTACAAATAATAAGAAGTGACAATAAAAATAAGAGGCCAACGGACATACCAGAGGGCAACACATAGGAGGAGGAAGAATGAGCGGATACAGGATCCGAACTGCGAAGGATTGAAACCAAATCAATAATAACTTTGTGACAACATAAAACAGAAAAGGGAACAAAAATTTGACACTATTAAAAAACGTACCCAGTATCATACGGACCATGTAGCTGTGTAGCACTCCACATCGAATGTAAGATAAATAAAGGCGTGTCCACCTGAAAGCAAAGAAAACGGCAAGAAGATAACAAAATTATGGAAAATATGAAATCATGCAATAAAAAACGAAACATAGGAAAAAAAGAGGGGTCAAAAATGTGGTAACACATCAACATTTACCTCTTCAAAATCTAGGTGGTCAAGAAATGTCCTCAAATATGAGATAATCTTTGAGCGGGTTTCAAATATTTCTCGGACATATCTATTCAAAATCAAATCTAAAAATCGGTTGCGGGCCCGAGCTTTTTACATACAGAAAGTGTTTATTATCATTCACCATTCACAAATATCCCAGTGAAGAACTGAGGATAGTACCCAAAAGTAGTAGTAAGTTTACCCAAAAGAAGAAGAGTTAGGCACCTGGGAAACCAGTCACACCAACGATATCTCCATGCCTCACACCAGCGATATCTCCATGCTTTACGGTGTTAAAATTCCTGAAAAAGACAAAACTTGGACATATAAATATAAAGAGAAATTAAGGTAAATATGCTGCATCCTTGTAACGGTTCAGATAAAGATTATACACAAAATCAACATGATTATAGCGGTGAGTCAATCAATCAAAAGCCTTACTACACATGAAAGAGAGCAAAGACACCTAAAGTTTGTTAAAAAGCGAATTTATATACATACTGTTGATGTTATAAATAGTTAATATTATGTAAAGGATACATACTGTTCATGTCGAGAGATACATACTGTTGATATAAACTTATGATACATACTGTTGATATATTAAATTATCAATAGTAATTAAATGGTTAATTACCTCTGAAGAGGTTATACTATTGTAAATATCATGACTGCAACATCATATAATTACCTCGTATAACACATGTTATTAGACTCTTCAGAGGTACCCCTTCATACTTAATTATAATGAACAATTCCTATGAAGAGGTACCTCTTATGTAATGATATCAACTCTGAATGGGAGTAGGGCATGTTTCCTGACAGGAGGAGAAGCGGGTGGCAATCGAAACCCTAAATCGAATGAGGCAACACCAAAAACGGCTAGGATCCGCCATGTCGCCATCTGAAAAATGTATATAAAGTAGAGACTTTCTGTATTAGCTGAATAATCTAGTACTAACAGTGTTGGTCGCTACGCTCTTTGGGACACCCTCCGTGAAATTGCTTTGGAAGTAGAGGGGTTTCCGTGGATTGTCAGCGGTGACTTCAACATCTTCTTGCACTCACATGAACGCGAGGGTAGTACCACAGACCGTTATCCAGAGATTCTGGACTTCGCACAGGCTATTGCTGACTGTGAGTTGATTGACGCGGGCTGCGAGGGTGATATTTTCACTTGGGAGCGCAATGGTTTGAGGGAAAGGCTAGATCGTGCTTTATTTAATGAAGCATGGTCGAACGTGTTTGCAGTTTCTTCTGTCACTCACCTGTCTCGACTTCGGTCTGACCATGCGCCCATTCTTATCCAGTGTCGCTTCTCCGCGACTCGTCACAAGTCGTCATTCCGTTTCCAGAGTATGTGGATCCGGCATCACACATTCCTGGACACTGTTAGGGAGGTCTGGCTTACCCCGACTGGATTATCTGGCATGTGTAACCTATAGGCCAAACTCCTCAAGGTTAAGCGCAGACTGAAACAGTGGAACTGGTCCGTTTTTGGCAATCTTCATACGAAGTTGGATGAGGCCTTAAGGGCTGCCGGCGAGGCCGAGTGGCGATATGATTCGGATCCTACTCCGGAGAATAGAACCGCTATGCACCATTTTCGTGCTGAGTACCATCTTCGTCTCTCTATGGAGGAAGATTTCTGGAAACAGAAGGCCGCAGTTCGTTGGGTTACTGAAGGCGAGCGCAACACCCGGTTTTCGTGGTTTTGCGAAGCGGCTTATGTCAGTCGCATATTCACAACATTGAGGATGGTGGTACGACGATTGCTGTAGAGTCGGACATCCGATCATCCGCTGTGAATTTCTTTAGGACTCTACTTACATCCGATGGTGATGTTCTCGTCCCCCGGATGACACTTGTTTTCCCTCTATTCCCTCTTCTTTTGATTATGATAGTTTGTGTGTCCCACCCTCTCCCCAGGAGATTCGTGTTGCGGTATTTGATATCGATCCTCACAGCGCTTCTGGGCCTGACGGGTTCTCGTCTTTATTTTTCAGCATTGTTGGGAGATTGTTTCTTCCGACGTGGAGGGGGCTGTGCTCGAGTTCTTTGATGGCCATCCCATGCCTCCAGCTTTCACGGCAACTACGGTCGTCTTGATCCTGAAGAAGCCTGTTTCGAGTGGTTGGTTAGATTACCGGCCTATTAGTCTGTGTAATGTGACCAATAAGATTATCACGAAAATCCTTAACGCTCGGCTTGCTCCTCTCCTCCCTCTTATTATCTCTCCGAACCATAATGGATTTGTTCACGGGCGGGTTATTACTGATAATATCTTTCTGGCCCAAGAACTTATTCACGACCTCCACGTCGCGGACATTCATGGTGTCCCGAACCTTGCGCTGAAGCTTGATATGGCTAAGGCGTATGATAGGGTTCACTGGCAGTTTTTACGTAAGGTCTTGCTGAGGATGGGATTCCCGGCTAGATGGATTATATACATCCGTCATTGCGTCGAGAGTTGCACGTTCTCTATCTTGGTGAACGGCAGTCCGGTCGGCTATTTTGCCTCTAGCCGGGGTTTGCATCAGGGCGACCCTATCTCTCCATCGCTCTTCGTGCTTGCCACTGATTATCTATCGCGCTGCTTGGATCGTTTCATTCGGGACCATCCTTTGATGAGGTATAGGATGTCCAGACGGCTTCTCCCCATCTCACATTTATCCTATGCTGATGACATCATTATATTCACACGGGTTGTGGATGATGGTCTTGTTGTCCTTATGCGTCTCTTGGATTACTACTCTACGGCTTCTGGCCAGATGGTTAGTATCCAGAAGAGCACTTTTACTCTCGCTCCCAAGCATGCGCTTTGTTGGCATCAGAGAGTTCATGATCTTACTAGTTTTTGCCAGGGCGATCTCCCCATCACCTATCTAGGTGTTCCCCTTTACAAAGGCTTTATGAGACGAGAGCTCTTTGCTGGGGTGAAGCAACGGATGTTGGATAGGATCTCTGTTTGGTCCCATCGCCACCTTGCCTTTGGGGGATGTTTGGCTCTTATTAAGAGCACTCTCTGCACGATTCCTCTTCACCTGTTTCAGGTTTTGGACCCTCCACAGTACATTATCGAGGAGCTTGAGCAGATCATTACGGGATACTTCTATGGTGCTGTTGGTCCGAAGAGGAAGACGCACTGGGTCAGTTGGCGGCAGATTTGTCGTCCGATCTCTGAGGGAGGCCTCGGGATTTGGAGCCTTTCCGTTATGGCGAGAGCTTTTAGTTATAAGCTCTGGTGGCGCCTTCGCGCGGGAACGTGTCTGTGGGCGCAGTTTATGCTCCACAGAAACTGCTTTGCTGGCCTTTATACGCCTATGCGTACTACTCTTAAAGCTCATGCCAGCCACCCTTGGCGCTGTCTCCTCCACGTGGGTATTGAGGCTCAGGAGTTCATACACTGGAGTCTTGGTCGTGGCTGTGGGGAGGTCAGCTTTTGGAACGATACTTGGATTGGGGATAGGCCGATTTCTTCTTATTGTCAGGTTATTGGTAGACCCTTTCTTAGGATTAATGAGTTATGGGTTGATGGGACGTGGGATATAGGTAGGTTGGAGTCTATTGTTGGATAGGAGCTAGGATTTACCCCTCAGTTCATCCAGGAGATCTCCGCGATTCCCATTGCTGATGAGGATTTGGATAGTATGTGCTGCACTCTTACCTCTTCGGGTGTGTTCTCATTGTCATCGGCTTGGTATCACATCAGGGTGCGGGTCAGACTAATCTTATTTACGAGGCCATCTGGACAACCTTACTCACACCGACCATTTCGGTGTTTATTTGGCGAATTCTCATGCGATGGATCCCGACTGATGACATTCTACAGAGGAGGGGCGTTTCATTGGCTTCTAGATGTTTGTGTTGCTCGCATACCCTTACCCAGACTTTCTATATCGAGAACATTGCCCACATTTTCTTGGAGAGTGATGTGGCTCGTGACGTGTGGGAGTATTTTGGCGCCACATTTATCCCTACCCCATACTCAGAATATTTTTGAGCTCCTGAGTTTTTTCGCAGACGGCAGACACTTTAGGCACGCAACTTTCATTATTCCTTGTCTGATCCTTTGGTTCATCTGGACAGAAAGGAATAGTGCAAAGCATAGGGCAGTTACTTTTCTTTCTTCTCATGTTATTGTGCAGGTGGAGCGCCATGTTGCTTTATTGGCTTCTGCAGAGCTGATTTCCTCTGAGTTCTGGGCGGGGTGCTCGCCGATTGATCATTTTAAGCGAGCCTCATCTTCCCCCACTCAGACTCGTCGCCCCATCCCGGTGGTTTGGCTTCGACCTGAGACCCCTTGGATCAAGTTGAACACGGATGGTTCGTTCGATAGAGATACTCAGATTGTGGGTGGGGGAGGTCTGATTAGAGATCATCACGGAGAGTTCATCCTTGATTTCCACTCCTCTTTTCAGGCCTCTTCGAGTTTTGATGCAGAGATACAGGCACTGGCGATTGGATTGATTTTAGCTTCCTAAAGATCGAGACATGTTTGGATTGAGCTTGATGCTGCTGCTGTGGTGACCCTGCTATCATCTGGCCATCAGGGATCTTGGCAGGTTCGTCACACTCTTATGCGTATCCGACACATTCTCCGAGATATTCAGTTTAGAGTCACCTATATTTTCCAGGAGGGCAACAGTCCATCCGACTACCTCTCTGAGCTCGGCATGTCGTCCCCCGGTATTCAGACTTATACTTACGATACTGCTCCTACGTTTCTTCTCTCCCTTATACGGATAGATCATCTTGGTTATCCTTCATTTAGATTTAGGTAGGTTTTATTTTTGATTGATTGATTGTCTGCCTATTGGTCTGCACATTAGCCCACGGTTTTCGTGGTGCACCTTGTATTGCTCTAGCGGGCCGTAGGCACTTTAGATTTTAGGTTCCGGATTATGGCCCATTTTTGGTCATAATTCGGAGTTGAGTTATTTTGATCTACGGGTCCGTACATTGGCCCACTGCTTTTGTGGTGCACTTTGTATTTCTTTAGCGGGCCGTAGATTTCTTCAATTTTTGGACCCGAATTATGGCCCATTTTTGGTCATAATTCGGGACTGATACTTTGTATTTCTTGATTTCTTCTTATCTACAGGTTGGTGGGTCCCGCCTCAACCCCCCGTACGCACTGGACGTTTTTTCGGTTAAAAAAAATATTTGAATGCGAAACATGTTCTTATTACTGTGAGTAATGCCGATTGCTTTTCTAAACTATGGTTAAAACGTGAGATATCCATGCTAGGCTTCCCTATGAGTTTATTCACATGGCCCCCCTTCTTTGATTTTAAACATGAATCGGCTATAGTGCTGTTTTGGATTAAAATTTTAGCATTTCCGGTACAATGTTTGACATGCGAGTGTTACACATTGTTTCTAGTCTTGTAGGACGATTTTTAAAATTGGATATTCACACTTTGTATAAATCTAGATTGAATTATGCTCATGTCTGTGTTGAAGTTATCTTAGAACATAGTCTACCGGATAAAGTTGGAGTCATACATCTCGGTAGGTGCCATTCGATATGGCGCCTTGAAAAGAGGTGCGGATCCTCCTGGTTCTAACTCGTTTGTAAACTCTACAACTTATTTTGGAGGTAATCTAGGTAATTCATCAGGGAATACATCCGGAAATTCATTTACAATGGACATAGATGAAAGTTCTAGTCCTTTTTTGTCCTTCTTCATTGCATAACCGCAATATCCAGCACTACAGGAAAAACGCAATCAGACAACACTAATCAGACAACAATCGGGCGAAAAAATGTTGGCTGAAATTAACAGACAACGATTTATTTTCATCCTCGAAAAAGTATTGTGTAATCCAAGTACATTACAACTGTTTAAAAAGTGTTGTCAAGAAAAAACAATCAGACAAGGCTTTTTGTCGTTGGTGTTGTGCAAACTTGGAGGATTAGACAACCGTTTTAAAAATATATTGTGGGAATTAGCTTAAGACAATGCCACGTTAAATCGTTGTTGAAATAAGACAAGCATTTTTAACTATGCTTGTTTTATTACATTTCACACAACATGTCACAAAACCGTTGTGTGACTCAACCAAGTATTTTTTAATATTTCATATTTAATCATGCTTCAAACAACGGAATATTAAAACTGTTATCTAAAGCACGTACTTTATCTAAAACACATAGTAGTTTGCTAAAATCTCAAACCAAATTACTTTTTTATTTTTTGAAAATTTAGAAACATCACTCAATTAGATATATCTTGACATCTGTACGGTTGGATCGTCGATAAATTGTATAAAAAACAGAAACAATAATCCGTGAAAATAACTAGTTACAAGTCAATTTAGTAGTGGTTTGCTAAGATCTCAAACTAAATTAATTTTTTATTCTTTGAAAATTTGGGAACATCACTCAATTAGATATATCTTGATATCTGTGTGGTTGGATCGTCGATAATTTTTTAAAACAAAATAGAAACAATAATCCGTGAAAATCACTAGTTACTAGTCAATTTAGTAGTGGTTCGCTAAGATCTCAAACCAAATTAATATTTTATTTTTTGGAAATTTGGGAACATCACTCAATTAGATATATATTGACATCCATACGGTTGGGTCATCAAGAACTATTTTAAGATAAATAGAAACAAAAATTCGGGACAAAGCACTAGTTATTGTACTAATCAATTTAGTAGTGGTTTGCAAAGATCTCAAAACAAATTAATTTTTTATTTTTTGAAAATTTGGGAACATCACTCAATTAGATATATATTAAAATTTGTACGGTTGGATTGTTGATAAATATTTTTAAAAAATAGAAACAATAATTCATGAAAAGCACTAGTTATTAGTCAATTTAGTAGTGGTTTGCTAAGATCTCAAGCTAATATAATTTTTTATTTTTTAAAAATTTGGGAACATCACTCAATTAGATATATGTTGTCATCCGTATGGTTGGATTGTCGAGAACTATTTTAAGAAAAATAGAAACAAAAATTCGGGACAAAGCACTAGTTATTGTACTAGTCAATTTAGTAGTGGCTTGCTAAGATTTCAAAACAAATTAATTTTTTATTTTTTTGAAAATTTGGGAACATAACTCAATTAGATATATATTGATATCTGTATAGCTGGATCGTTGATAAATATTTTAAAAAAATAGAAACAATAATTCGTGAAAAGCACTAGTCACTAGTCAATTTAGTAGTGGTTTGTTAAGATCTTAAACCAATATAAATTTTTATTTTTTTTGGAAATTTGGGAACATCACTCAACTATATATATGTTGACATCCGTACGGTTGAATCGTCTAGAACTATTTTTTAAAAAATAGAAACAATAATCCGTGAAAAGCACTAGTTACTAGTACTACTTTATTTAGTAGTGGCTTGCTAAGATCTCTAACCAAATTAAGTTTTTATTTTTTTGAAAATTTGGGAACATCACTCAATTAGATATATCTTGACATCCGTACGGTTGGTTCATCGATAAATATTTTTAGAAAAATAGAAATAATAATCCAAGACAAAGCACTAGGATTCGGAATCGAGAAGAGTTCAATATCAATTTATTCTATGACTCATCCCGCTTTGGTGTTTCGATTTTTTTAAGAATATTTATCGACGATCCAACCGTACGGATATCAAGATCTATCTATTTTAGTGATATTCCACAAAGTTTAGAAAAAAGTAAATTTATTTGGTTCGAGATTTTAATAGTCAACTAGTACTTTGACTAGTACTTCTAACTAATGTTTCGTCCCAGGTTTATGTTTCGATTTTTTTAAAAATATTTAATGATGATACAACCAAATAGATGTCAAGATTTATCTATTTTAGTGATATTTCAAATGTTTCAAAAATAAATATATTTATTTAGTTTGAGATTTTGTTTAACAGTCAACTAGTACTTTGACTAGTACTTCTAACTAGTGTTTCAGCCTAAATTGATGTTTTGATTTTTTTAAAAACATTTAACGTAGATCCAACCGTACATATGTCAAGATCTATCTATTTTAGTCATATTTCCATTTTTTTAAAAATAAATATATTTATTTGGTTTGAGATTTTAACAGTCAACTAGTATTTTGACTAGTAATTCTAACTAGTGTTTCATCCCATATTGGTGTTTTGATTTTTTAAAAATATTT
Organism: Orobanche coerulescens; assembly: GCA_033398695.1. NCBI lineage: Eukaryota > Viridiplantae > Streptophyta > Magnoliopsida > Lamiales > Orobanchaceae > Orobanche > Orobanche coerulescens. Next base: position 64,966,710 of record CM065809.1, read on the forward strand.
ATCGATGATTCAACCGTACGGATGCCAAGATCTATCTATTTGAGTGATATTCAAAAAATTAAGAAAACAATAAATATATTTTGTATGAGATTTTAATAGTCAACTAGTACTTACCACTTGTGTTTTATCCTAGATTATTTTTTCGATTTTTCTTTTAAAATATTTATCAACGATCTTGTTGGCCACTAAGTATACTGGATACAGTTTGGGAAATAGTTTAAACAACAAACTGTACGGATTTTAAATCTGAGTGCGTAGCGGAAGTCATGGATACATGAGTTCTTTGTGGATACAACAACTAAATGTATAGAGTATACTTAATTAATCACGGTAATTAAAACAAGAAAAGTCAAGATAAATAACACGTAATTAAAGTGGTTCGAGGTAAACCTCTACGTCCACCTGGTCCTCCACACAGAGTAAAGTTTATTATAATTACTACGTACACAACTACGTAATTATAACAACACACAATCAATATATCGTTCACACAGATTGATATAAAGATCTTAGCTTCAACCGTTCACACAGATTGGTTTTGAGCTAATGCTTTGACTTGCTTCTTCACACACAGTTCTGAAGCTTCGTCTTCTTCAATGCAAATCCTTCACACACAGTTCCGGAGAAGCACAGATTGCTCAGTCCGCACAGGGATATTTGTTCAAAGTATAGAACAGATGGTGAACAACAACTTTGACTTTAAGAGCTTTCAGCTAATGAAGTGTTGTTCAGAATGATGAGCACTTTATATCTCTTTTGATCTGAGTTGAAGTAAGCTTTGGAGATATGCTTTGCTCTGATAATAATTTCGATAGCTTGGGTAACTGATCTTCAGCATCTTGATGTGATATATATAGTCTCTGAAATATATATCCGTTGAGATGTATCCGTTTGAGTGAGATTCCGTTCCAACGGGATTATAACACGATCCGGATTTAGCGGGATTTGAAGATCTCTTGACTGATAGTATTTAAATACTTTATCCTTGAGTATTTAAATACTTCTTTATTCAACGGGACTTGACTTCTGGAGATTCCTTCTTTGTCCTGTTGTGAGCTGTATGGAAGATAACTGTATTTTGAGTTTCGAGACAGTTTCCATACTTGGTCTTTTATAAGACTTCTTGCTGTACTGAAGGGCTTCACTATATGCTGATTCGAGGCAGGTCTTCGATACAGGATAATGCCTCAATGCTTCGATACAGTTTCCTTTACTGTATGCGGATTGACATATATGTCCAAACCTCTTTATCAAATACCATTCGATACAGGGATTAGATATCCCGGCTGTTTCGATACAGGGTTCTTGTTTTCCCAACAATTTCCCCCTTTTTGACAATTTGCCAAGACTTACTTTCTTAACTTTTCAAATCTTCTTGATGATGCCAAAACCTTCTTCATGAAGCGATCTTCTTTTGATGTCTTCTGGCAGATTTCTTGGTCTTTCGTCAAAAGGTCTGTCTTAGTCTAAATAATGAACTGCTCGCAGGCGAGTTCGATACAGTTAAGGATTTTTACAACTTAAGCTTATGATTGGCGCGCAGGCACAATCTTACAATATATTCTAAGCTTACAACTGAAATCATGAACTGTTCGTAGACTAGTTCGTACAACTTTATTTTCAATCAAGTTTGTATACTTGAGTTTGTTTATCAAACAATTTAAGTGATCATACATCAACACAGTAGATTACGAGTTGTAATCTTTCAAGACAAACAAACACTTTTATTGATATTCAAAATTGAGTACATGGTTTGCTGTTTCGAAGGAAAAATTACAAAAACAAAAATAATATACAAGGATTCCAGCTCCTATAGTGATCTGCATGTCTCCACGGCTTTCTCCCTGGATCATTCTCGGTACCACGCCACCAGTTCTGTAGGGAATCGTCGCCTCGATCCTGGTATATAGCTCTTCCTTCATAGGATCGATCAAAGGCAAGAATCCAGTCTTCTGGATGGGTGATCCGGTCTCCTCTTCTGTGTTTGCTCTTCATATCAAGCTGGAGAGGGAGTTTTCCATCTTCTAGCATCTTCGTGAATTTCTCTGCGGCCTCCGCTAATGTTTTATAGCTCTTGAAGATGGCGGATTCCCTGACGAGTTTTGCAAAGTATCTCATCAGTTCGTTCTTCCTCCATTGCTTCACTTCATCGGTAGTAGGATGGCGGTTGGTCGGCAGACGAATTTCAGAAGGTCTCTGGATAAGAGTTTGCCACGGGATATTTGGATCATGAAATTCAGGTCGGGAGCCTGAAATCTTAAAACTTTGGGATGAAGGGGCTAGTCTGTTTAACTCAGCAGTGATGCTGTCTTGAGCGGCCTCGAATTCCCTTTCTTGCTGTATCCTGATTCTCCTAGCAGCTTCTAGGATCTCTAATGCAGCATCCTGTTTCGTCTCGATGTTAGAAATTCTTTCCATAAGGGAGGAAAGCGTTTGCGACATGTCCTTGATGCATTTATCATGGGCGCGTAATTGAGAGCTGTTTTCTATCATGGCACATGCGGTCTTGGCTTCAGCTATTCGAGTTTTTGTTGCCTCTTCCTTCAGGAGTTTCTCCTGCTTGTCTTCCATGATTTTCAGAGCTTGTTTGAACACTTCTGGCAAAATAACTGTTGCGATATTTCCTACACGCAAGTGCACGTCATCGTTTACAAGTAATAAAGTGATAAGTAGAGTATCGTTCCCACGAGGATTGAATCTCTAACTACCGACGTTTTCGTATCCCAATTTTATTTGAACAATCGAAGTTGGGTTTTTGGATTAATAACTAAAAGAATTACTGAAAGACTAAATAGAAAACGATTGCTTGAATAAAAGGAATCAAATTATAAATAAGTCTAGAGTTCTGAATCCACCTTAATTTATCCGAATTTAATCTTGATTATCCGTAATAAATAATTTTCCCAATTTATTGAAGGCGGAGATTGCTAATATATTCTACCGCCTCTCCCGAGGTCAATAGATTTATCTAACGGCGACTAACGCACTCTATCCCTAGGTGAATTATCTCGTCGCTAGGCAAAAAGCATGAAATCTCCTAAAGGCCACGTAGTTCCTATGAGTATATTCCTATCTCACAGAATAAAACGGTCCTCACCAATAGTTCCTCACCAAATCTCCTCTCCCGATTCGAAGTGAATGATTAAATCAATACAACTATTAGCCAGATAATTGCAAGCATTAAACATAATTGGGAAAACTCAATAAAAAGGTAATAAATTGGATAACCTCAATCAATTCGTCAAAATAAAGGTTTCATCAAAACCCTAGATTAGGGCTTTAGCACGACATACTAAAAGCGAAAATACAGAATAAATAAACGAAAGCATAAAATTCAAACGCAGATGAAGCTCGGATTCCTCCGTTCTTGACTTCCGCCTTCGCCCTTGAATTCCTCTGCTTTCCTCCTCTTCTCTGTCTCCAAGCTTAAGCTCTCTTAGGTTTTGATTCAATGATTCCAAGATGATTAAATTAGGGTCTTAAGCCCTATTTATAGCTCAGCACTTCCATAAATCGCGTCCGTGTTAGTTGGTTGGCGGCGGCTTGAACGCCCAAAATCCGCGGCGTACCAACTAAACCCGCTAAGTGTGCCGCGGCTCATCAACTGTGCCGCGGCACATCGCCAAAATCTGAATACTGGGCATAATTAAATCCTTACGTGCGCGGCTCACATGGGTGCCGCGACACAGTGCACTACTCGCCCTTGGTGGTGTCTTCCTTTGCCGCGGCTCGGCTTCCTTGTCCGCGGCTCATAGTCCAGTTTTGCCGTTTTCGCCCGTTTTGCCTCGTTTAAGCTTCCGGACTTCAATTTCCTGTCATTCATACAAAATTAAGGCATTAAAAGCTCATTTAGATAATTTCACACTCCAAAATACTACAAAATAATGATAAATAAGCGTATAGAAATACGCCTAACAAATACCCCCAAACTTAAGCCTTTGCTTGTCCTCAAGCAAAAAGAATTAAAGTCAATAAAAGAATGTCGTGAATCATCGTGCAACTCATAGTGTTCAACCTAATCAATACTATCCTGTCATTCTCTCTAAATAATACGAGTGTCATAAAAGCGAGCTGCACTCAGAATAGTGATACCGCAAAGTAATCAAGTTCAGTCCTAATCATTTGTTTATGAAGAAAACTCAGCTCAAAGATCAACAAAACATGAGTCAAATCAACCGTCAATATGAAAGGCTAACATAAACAAGCTAGTTCGTCGCGTTCCACAGTCTAACGGCACAATTTTTTCACGAGTCTCATAACAAATAAACCTCGGACAGTATCCCCTTATATAAATATGCTCAAGAATTTGATTCGAGTCGACCACTAGGTTAAGATCTCGGGATGTTTCATCGGGATAATCCTAGGGTGGAACTTCCATTCTCATGTATTCGGAAACCGTTTGACGTAAAAGACACTCATGGGGCACATGGATGCTTCTAGTTACTAAGTTCCCGTCTACAGCGGAGAAACAACTCGAATACCTAATTTCCGCATGTCCGAATCAAGGTTGCTGTTTTACGCGAGAGTAAACAGCGGTTCACGCGAATACCCCCGGTTACTAGGCTCCCTATCATTGGCACATGTGAAATCACTAAATCACTAGTCTAATCGGGGTCGTCGTTTTACGCGAGAGTAAACAACGGGTCACGCGAATACCCCCGGTTACTAGACTTCCCTTCATAGAACACATTATCTCGACTTTTAGGGAAAAACTGCCCGACTCTAAACTCAATTTAAGTGCCAACACGACTAAAGAAACAGTACGACTCACTATCCGGAAAATGTAGCCAAACGTATTGATGGGGCTTAAGAACAAGTATGTATCGTCTCTTATCTGCCAAGTCCTCTACAATCACGAAAAATTTCGGACCTAATTGGCTACTAAGCAGAACAGAAATAACTGACTACAACTCGACTAAAACTCGCCCGCTTCTTCAGAGAGAAAGACAGTGTCGTAACATCAGTATTACACATAATAGAAGCACGAAAATTCACGAATAAAGAAAAACTACGGCAAGCAAGGCTATTAAAAAAAATTTTCGCAAAGAAAGAAAAGTGCGACAAAATATAATGTACAGCAAGAAAATAGAGTACAGCAATGAATGCAGACTGAATGTAAATCCCCCCCCAAACTTAGGACGTACATTGACCTCAATGGACAAAAATGAAATGCAAGAAAAGTAAAAGGTCAAGTACTCCCCTCCGATGCTCAGAGCTGGTGCATCGTCCGTGAGGAGGGTGGTGCTTCTGAATGATCAATTTTCCATTGCTGCAATTTATCAAACACCTTGTGTGCACAAGTTAAAATGAAGAACAAAAATTTTGATGGTTAATTCCAAATCCCAAAAATAATAACACAGATTGTAGCCCTGAATTACAAAAACCATCATCAACAATTCGTTCACAAACATCAATTCCATCACAATAACAAATTCCCCATATTCCAACTCCATTTCAGAAACAACAATGAAGAACAACTAGCAATAGAAAACTTCAAATCTTTTCACATCAAAATTCACCTATGATTTAGAAATCAAAAATTACCTGGAGAATTTGAGAAGGAGACTGATAGAATGGACCCGACTAACCTCATCGTGTGCAGGAGGGAAGGAATGAAGGGAAGAAGTATGTATGCAGGCCGATCGACTGAAAGAGCTTGACCTGGCTGCTCTTATTTTGCGACGGGTGCCGCGGCACAATAAAAGTGAGCCGCGGCCCAAAGTACAGTCGGATTTGGACGTTTTGATATGCCGTCGGGTTCCGCGGCTCAGATTTCGTATGCCGCGGCTCAGTGTTATAGTGTGCCGCGGCTCAGCCTTAATATGCCGCGGCACAAATCTGAGCGCCACGGGCGTTTCTTGACCATTTAGTGTGCCGCGGCTCGGTTTCAGTGCCGCGGCTCGGCGACCTAGTGTGCCGCGGCTCGGTAAGATCATGCCGCGGCACAGTGCTTGATCGGCCATTTTTCCTTAGCCGTGTGTGCCGCGGCTCAATCGATCTGTGCGGCCCATTATTGAATTTATCCCCTTTTCCGATTCACGCACGAAATTTTACCCGAATTCATTAAAATGAGAGGAAAGGATGGATCCAAGAGGAAAGAAGACAAAAGAGACTCTAAAAATGCAAGCAAACAACAAAGAATCTACAACTAAAACTCGGGTTGCCTCCCGAGAAGCGCTAAGTTTATAGTCTTCAGCCGGACTTCTCTCGCATTCATCCGGCGGTGGATAAGGTGACGCTCGTTTTCTGCGTGTCTATTGGATTTCCCAAGTATGCCTTCAACCGTTGTCCATTAACTTTGAATTGTCGACCATCTCTTTGAACTTCTACTGCACCATGTGGAAACACTTGAACTACGGTGAACGGTCCCGACCATCGTGAACGCAATTTCAGGAAATAACTTTAAGCGTGAGTTGAATAGCAACACCTCTTGACCGGGACAAATTCTCTCTGCGTGATGTGCTTATCATGCCAAATTTTTGTCCTCTCCTTATAAAGTTTTGCATTTTCGTATGAGTTGTGGCGAATTTCTTCCAACTCGTTCACCGCAAACACCGCTTTTCCCCTGCGGATTTTAGATCAAAGTTTAGTTTCTTTATCGCCCAATAAGCACGGTGCTCCATCTCTACGGGCGGATGGCAACCTTTTCCATAGACCAATCTGTAGGCGACATTCCGATAGGTGTCTTATACGCGATCAGACGCCCAAAGTGCATCATCGAGTTTAAATGCCCAATCTTTTCGAGACGAGTGACCGTCTTTTCTAGAATCCACTTCAGCTCTCGATTTGATATCTCGACTTGACCACTCGTTTGCGGATGGTATCTTTGTGGCAACACGATGAGTGACTCCGTATTTTCTCAAAACCGCATCAAGAAATTTGTTGTCGAAGTGTGATCCACCATCACTTATAATAGCACGTGGAGTCCCAAAGCGTGAGAAGATATGTTGTTTGATAAACTTGATTACGACATTGGACCCATTCGTAGGGAGCGCCACCGCTTCAACCCATTTGGAGACGTAATCCACGGCCACCAAAATGTAGAGATTCTTGTTTGATGGGGGAAATGGACCCATGAAGTCGATCCCCCATACATCAAATAATTCGACTTCAAGTATGGTGTTCAGCGGCATTTCGTGTCGTCTTGAGATGTTTCCTGTCCGTTGACACCGATCACATGTAGACACAAAGGAGTGAGCATCTTTGAATAAGGACGGCCAATAAAATCCCGACTGTAAGACCTTCGTTGCTCTATTTCCACTAAAGTGTCCACCGTAGGGCGATGCATGGCAATGGTTCAAAGACACTGCTGTGGATTTCCTCATCTGGGATGCATCTACGGATAATTTGATCGGGGCATCGCTTAAAAAGAAAAGGATCGTCCCACAAATAGTACTTAGCGTCCGAGATTAGCTTCTTCTTTTGATGACGTGAGAGATCGTTCGGAATTGTTTTACTCGCTAAGTAGTTCACTAGATCAGCATACCACGGCGGCAGCAGGCTCAGGTGCCTGTTCCAAAGTTGCTTCAACTTCCTCGACTTGAGGGACTGATTCCTCTTCGTCGGGAATGTTCTCATGCTGTGGCAAAGGGGGGTTGTTCTGGGTTGATGGCCCTTCGTCGCCTTTGGGTGGAGAGGCGTCTCTAGCTTCAGCCTCTCCACGACTCATCCTCAGACCAGCTTGAAAAGCATCGTCGTCGTCGTCTGAGTCATTATCATCGTCGTCTTTTGGATTAGTGGGAGAGTCCTATGACTTGTCTTTTCTTTTCCTCCGAGCATCAGATTTGTGCAGAAGATGGCTTTCAATCAGTTCCTTGCAGAAGGGATTGTCCCATCGGAGCAGGGCTTCAATTTCCATTGAGTCTGTTACTTCTGAGACGAATCTTTCTTCTTGGCTCCAATCGCTCCAGTTGTACAATGTTTCATACGGAGCTAGCCTGTAGCCTTTCCATTGCAAAAGTATTTCGTAGGCGTGTTCAATTTGAACAGAGAGAAGGGTCTGATTAATAATCGAGTCAGGGGAGGGACTGCGTACAACGTCTGGAGATGCTGTAGCGAGGGATTCCTATATAGGTATGGGATCCTGTATGGAAGTGGGACTCCTTACAGGGGATGGTGCCCTGAAGGAAGATGGATCCTGTACGGGTGTGGGATCCCGCAGAGGAGAAGTAGCTGTTGGCTCCAAATGGGCAGCCGACTCGCTAAAGTCTTGTTCGTTGGCAGATGTCTCATTATCCGTCCTAGCCGCCAAAGGCTCAGGATCTACCGTCGTCTGAAGAGGGATACCTCTTCCACAGGGGTTGGGCCCTGGGGTTGTTCGTCAGTGGGTTGAGCCACGGGGGAGACTTCTTCGGAGGGCTTGGCAGATTTGACTTTCGAAAGCCTCCTAAGTCTCTTCTTGGGATTCTCACCAGCAGTGGGTTTCTTGCTGTGAGATCTCTTTCTCTTCTTTGAAGATTCCACTTCCTGGAACTTCAAGGATTCATCTCGTGGATTTGCGGAAACTGGCATACTTCCAGTTTTTGGATGGTTGCACACCATAGTGGTTTGATTATACGCAGTAGGCTTGACGCCTCCTAGGTATATCCTGGGGTTATTCTTCTTAGCATCGGCGGATTGCGACAGTCCGCATTTTGTTAGGATATGGTTTAACATCAAACCAAAAGATCTCTTCTGGGTGGCCGGTTTGCACACCTCCTCTTGCAGGCGTTTCAGGATTATTTGGCACCAATTGACCTTTTCACAGGTCAGAATATCCACCATCATCCTGAACCTCAGGTTGGTACACATTTCGAATGCACCGGTTCGATTCTCAATTATCCTGCAGCAAAAATCATGAAGATATACATATGGGAGACAAAAATTTTTCTTGTGACATGTAGTCTGAACCATGTCAACAACTTTAGAGCCTGTGAACAGTCCATAAAATTTAGTGATTAGCTCTTGAGACCCAAATGTCTCAAGTTGATCCATAGTCAGGCCATAAGCGGGTAGCCTGTAGATGTTCTGGAGCAGATCGTTATCAATACAGATCTCAACTCCCTGGATAGTAGCGGTGATGTCGGCAACATGACCTCCTTGGGCCAATGATAAGAAGCGTACGGCGGCGTTGAGGTAAAATTCCTCAACCAGATGTGCATCGTACTTATCAGCGGTCTGACTTCCAAAGCGATAAAGGCCTTGTTGACGAAGCCGAGTTATGATGTACTCCATGGGTTCTGCGTCGTTAGTTTCAGACAGAATGCGCTCAATGATGACAGATCTTGAAAATATCCGGCCATCAATGATGTTAGCAGTTTTCTTCAGAGCAGGAGAAGAAGTTTGTCCAGCCATTTGATGATATCTTAAGAAAAAGTGCAAGAAAATAATCGAAATATGCAGTAAAATGCAGAAAAGTATGTAGGCTGTTTTTGCTTGAGAACTCTTGAATTTGCAGAAAGTGTAAAGAGTCTCTAATGGCAGATTCAGTCCTTTTATAGTTGGGCGGCGAAATAGGGTTTTGCAGAGTACAAATGGTCAGATTTTAAGGGATGGAAACCGGTTTTTGAAATCAACGGTTAAGATGGACTGAGTGTAACTGGTACGCCAATCCATTAAAATGTTTAAAAAATGAGCGGGTCCCATTTCTGACATTTGTGTCACCCTAAATGCCTAAAACGGCGGTTTTAAAACAATAAACAATTTAAAACATCGCGACTTTTGAGATTAAGTTGTCCAGATGTCGTGTAAGGCATTTAATGTAAATGACGTTTGACATAAAAATAGGGCACGTGGACAAAAATCATTTTAAAAGAAATAATATGATATTATATATATACTGAATCGAAATCCTATAGTATGTCTTGTTTAGCGTCGTCTACGTTCCCCCTCAAAAAGGTACATATAGGTTTTAAATTCCATACAGCAACTTAAGGATTAATGCTGTATTCATGGGTCCTACAGTATTCCCCCTTAATTATTGCACACGTCAACTGTAGGATTCATATTTCTTTGCTCGCTACAGTACTGTATTGACGATTCTGAGTGTACTAATAATTAACGTTGGATATTGTATTCTTGTGTCTTACAGCATTCCCCCTCAATTTGTTGAGTAAAAACAGTAACTACTTACAGGGAGTCGGGCTGTAGCATTCCCAATTCTTATCTGAGCATGTTGAATCTTGCTGTGTCGAGCGGCTTGGTGAAGATGTCGGCCAGCTGAACGTCTGTATGAACCTTTTCAAGGCGAACATCCTTGTTCTCGACGTGATTCCTTATAAAGTGATGCTTCATGTTGATATGCTTAGTGCGCGAGTGCAGGAGAGGATTGTGCGTGATTGCAATTGCACTCGTGCTATCACACATGATTGGAGTCTCTCTGGCATCGATTCCATAGTCTGACAACTGTTGCTGCATCCAAAGGATCTGTATACAGCAACTACCAGCAACATAGTACTCTGATTCAGCCGTGGAAAGAGAATTAGCCAATTGCTTCTTACTGAACCAAGAAACGAGTCTAGGTCCAAGAAAGTGACAAGTTCCACTTGTACTCTTTCTATCTAGCTCGCAGCCTCCGAGAACCGAGTCGCTGTATCCAACTAAATCGAATCCGCCTTTCTTAGGATACCATAGTCCTGCATCGACTGTTCCTTTAATGTACTTCAGGATTCGTTTAGCTATATTGAAGTGTGATTCCTTAGGTGCAACTTGATATCTTGCACACACTCCAACAGCAAACTGGATATCGGGCCTGCTAGCCGTTAGGTACATGAGCGAACCAATGAGCTTCCTGTAGAGTGATTGGTCAAACGGCTTTCCGGCTTCATCAGCACTAATTTGCACGGAAGTGCTCATAGGAGTTGGCGAGGATTTGGAAGTGTTCATTCCAAATTTGTTGAGAAGCTCCTTGCTGTATTTTTATTGGTTGATGAAGATACCTGTAGGCATCTGCTTTACCTGCAAACCTAGAAAATAACTAAGTTCCCCCATCATACTCATTTCAAATTTACTTTGCATGAGATGAGAGAACCTTTGACATAGAGCAAGGTTAGTTGAACCAAAAATAATATCATCCACATAGATTTGCACCATAAGAAGGTCATCACCTTCCTGTATCTTGAACAAGGTCTTGTCCACAGCACCTTTCTCAAATCCGTTGTTGGTTAGATACTGGGACAGGGTTTCGTACCAGGCTCTAGGGGCTTGTTTAAGTCCATACAGCGCTTTCCTTAGCCTGTAAACTAGGTCGATACCGTCTGTGTTGGCAAACCCTGGTGGTTGTTCAACATAAACTTCTTCTGCAAGGTCTCCATTCAGGAAAGCACTTTTGACGTCCATTTGGTATACAATAAAGCTCTTATGGGCGGCAAAGGCTAGAAATTTCCTGATGGCTTCTAGTCTCGCTACAGGGGCGAAGGTTTCATCATAGTCTATGCCTTCTTCCTGACTATAGCCTTGTGCGACTAGTCTGGATTTATTCCTTATGATAAGTCCATTTCGATCCTTTTTGTTTCGAAATACCCATTTGGTTCCTATAACCGATTGATGTGTTGGTCTGGGTACAAGATACCATACATTGTTTCTTTCGAAACCGTTAAGCTCTTCTTCCATAGATGTTATCTAATGGGAATTATTAAGAGCGTCTATGGTCGAAACAGGTTCGGACTGGGCTAAGAATACAGCGATAGTGCACATATTGAGTCTTCTAAGCTCGGATTGAGATTTCCATTCAAGAAACTGTGATATCTCAGCATCAGATTCTTCTTGTGCACAAAGTACATTTCCCTGTGTACTCTGTATTCTCCTACGAGTAGAAACACCAGCATTTATGTTTCCAATGATCAGCTCTTGCGGGTGATCTCTCAACCATCTTCGGTCGGGTTCTAATTCAGGATCCCGTACTGTATCGAAGGATTCTGTGGATACAGCTTCAGCTTGTACAGCGTCGGCTTCATCCACATCGATTCTTACAGCTGCGGGGTTGATTTCTAAATCAACGACAGGTTCTATGGGTGTTGGAGGATCCAAGATAGATAGATGGTGAATGTTCTGAGTGATATCATTTACTCCTGTAGGGTCATGGCGTGGTTCGTCAAACACTACATGAACTGATTCCTCGATCGTCAGCTTCCTTTTATTAAAGATTCTGAAAGCTTTGCTGACGGAAGAGTATCCTACGAATATTCCTTCATCTGATTTCTCATCAAAGGTTCTAAGTTGGTCCTTCCCATTATTCAATACATAACACCTGCATCCAAAAATGTGGAAATACAAAACTAACAGAGTTTTGTTGTTCCATACCTCATATGCTGTTTTGTTGTGGTGCTTGTTGACGATACAGTGGTTTTGAGTGTAGCATGCTGTATTGGTTGCTTCACCCTAGAAACGCTGTGGAAATTTGCTTGCGGCAATCATTGTCCTTGTTGCTTCTTTCAACGTCCTATTCTTTCGCTCGGCAACACCATTTTGTTGAGGTGTACGGGCAGCTGAATATTCGTGCTGTATTCCATTCTCCGAACAGTATTGCTCTATAAAGCGGTTAGTAAATTCTGTACCTCTGTCGGAACGAATGCACACGATACTCGATGCCTTTTCATTTTGCAACTTTCTCAGGAGCTCGGGCAGCTTTGATGTTGTTTCCTTCTTCTTGCTAAGAAAGATCATCCAAGCATACCTGGAATAATCATCATCAACAACCATGCAGTATTTCTTACCTCCCAAACTTACTGGGTCTACAGGACCGTAGAGATCCATGTGTAGCATTTTTAATACTCTTTGGGTTCAAAGGTAGGATTTGCTCTTCAGGGTTGACTTGATTTGCTTGCCTTTCTGACATGGTCCGCAGACGCTGTCCTTCTTGAATGACACATTTGGCAAACCTCTAACCATTCCCTGTCTTGAGAGCTTGTTGATTGTCTTGAAGTTGAGGTGAGACATCCTCTTGTGCCATAACCAGCTAAGATCTGCAGTGCCTTTGGCAACAAAGCATGGAATTGAGGAGCTCATAGGCTTCCAGTCAGCAATATACATATAACCTGATCTGCTTCCTGTAAGCACAACTTCCTTGGTTTGGATGCTTCCTCTGTAGGGAGTCTTTCCAGACTGTTTGATGAACCTTTTGAATTTATGCATGAGAAGCGCCATTTCATGTTGAGACAGGATGTCGTCGTCACTGTCAGCATTCTTGTGACTAGGCTTCGAGTGGGCATCTTTGTGTCGATGGTTCGTCTGACTGCTAGTTGTGACCTTTGAAGGAGATTCTTCAGCTTTCTCTCTTCTGTCAATATCATACTCAAAAGCTTTGAGGTCAGAGAAAAGATCAAAAGTAGATATTTCATTAAGATTACAAGATACACGCATAGCTGTGGTCTTAATGTCCCATCGGGCTGGGAGAGATCTGAAAATTTTTAAGTTCTTCTCCTTTTGGGTATAAATTTTGCCCAACGCTTCAAGTTCACCGACAATACCAGTGAATCTGAGGTCAAGTTCCTCAAGTGTCTCAGTTGGTTTTATTTCGAAAGATTCAAATTGCTGAGTCAGTTTTGAAATCTTGTTTTCTTTTGAGAGCTCAGTTCCCTCACAAATCAACTTGAGTTTATCCCAGATTTCTTTGGCTGTTTTGCAGCTCTTTACCTTTGAGAACGTGCCTTTGTCAAGAGTGACAAATAACGCATTCTTAGCTACGTTGTCAAGGTTTGCTCGCTTTCTTTCATCTGTGGTCCATTGCTCGCGATCCTTCTCGAGCATCTCCGCATGGGCTTGGCCTTCAATCCTTGCGGCCGTGTTCACCTTCATGATCTTGATAGGACCATCCTGTATAACAAAAATCATCTCTTCGTGCATTGCTGCAAGATGAGCCTCCATTCTAATTCTCCAGTCATCAAATTCGTTAATAGAGAACATAGGAACTTTGTTAATCATAGAAGTATCCATGTGATAATACAGAAATGAAAGAGACTGTTTTGAAAATAAGTGATTTTGGATCTGATTCGGTTAAAAATACGACTGATTCTTTTTAGAATCAACCTCTCTGATACCACTTGTTGGCCACTAAGTATACTGGATACAGTTTGGGAAATAGTTTAAACAACAAACTGTACGGATTTTAAATCTGAGTGCGTAGCGGAAGTCTTAGATACAGTAGGTTGCTGTGGATACAACAACTAATGTATAGAGTATACTTAATTAATCACAGTAATTAAAACAGTAAAAGCTGAAGATAAATAACACAGTAATTAAAGTGGTTCGAGGTAAACCCCTCTACGTCCACTGGTCCTCCACACAGGAGTAAAAAGTTTATTATAATTACTACGTACACAACTGCGTAATTATAACAACACACAATCAATATATCGTTCACACAGATTGATATAAAGATCTTAGCTTCCACCGTTCACACAGATTAGTTTTGAGCTAATGCTTTGACTTGCTTCTTCACACACAGTTCTGAAGCTTCATCTTCTTCAATGCAAATCTTTCACACACGATTAGGAGAAGCACATTGCTCGATCCACACATTTGTTTGTTCAAAGTATAGAACAGATGGTGAACAACAACTTTGACTTTAAGAGCTTTCAGCTAATGAAGTGTTGTTCAGAATGATGAGCACTGTATATCTCTTTTGATCTGAGTTGCAGTAAGCTTTGGAGATATGTTTTGCTCTGATAATAATTTCGATAGCTTGGGTAATCGATCTTCACATCTTGATGTGATATATATAGTCTCAAATATATATCCGTTGAGATGTATCCGTTTGAGTGAGATTCGTTCCAACGGGATTATAACACGATCCGGATTTAGCGGGATTTGAAGATCTGTTGATCGTGATTTAAAGACTTTATCCTTGAGTATTTAAATACTTCTTTATTCAACGGGACTTGACTTCTGGAGATTCCTTCTTTGTCCTGTTGTGAGCTGTATGGAAGATAACTGTATTTTGAGTTTCGAGACAGTTTCCATACTTGGTCTTTTATAAGACTTCTTGCTGTACTGAAGGGCTTCACTATATGCTGATTCGAGGCAGGTCTTCGATACAGGATAATGCATCAATGCTTCGATACAGTTTCCTTTACTGTATGCGGATTGGCATATATGTCAAAACCTCTTTATCAAATACCATTCGATATAGGGATTGGATATCCCGGCTGTTTCGATACAGGGTTCTTGTTTTCCCAACAGATCTAACCGTACAGTTGTCAGGATCTATCTATTTTAGCGATATTCCAAATTTTTTAAAAAAATAATAAAATTAATACATGTTTAAATATAATGTTTTTTAAAAAATAACCAAATTTCATCTCCTTTAATTCCCCCTACCAAATATTTCATTTCCCCCAAATTTCATTTCCTTTCATTCTCCGCTTGCCCAATATTTCATTTGCCCGCTTTAATCTCATTTTCATTTTCCCCTTCAACAAAATTTCGTTCCCCCTTTCACAGCGAAGAAAAGCAAAACCCACACGCACACAATCAAACAAAAAACCTGAGACCCCCTTCAGTTGCATCTAAATCTCTTACATTTCTATCGTCGCCGCCCGCTGCCGCTAGACGAGAAATGGCGAAATTGAAGAATCACACAGTAGGGCAAGTGAAATTAATCATTTAGTTTGTTTTGTTTTGTGATATTGAATAGTGGAGCGGGCATGGATTCGCGAGAGCTGACACCAGAGGAACTGGAAAAGAAGAAGAAGAAAGAAGAAAAGGTGTGAATCAAGGTATTCATGTTCGTTACTGTTAGTGCGATTTAGGGCTTCTGATTTGAATTTAGGAACCTGCATTTTTGCTTGAATTGGTTTTCAAGAACTTATATCACCCTACGATATTTATTGCCGACATGTATTGCCGTTGATTCATAGACAGAACATATATTTTAGATATTTAGTTGTTTTTTTCCCTTTAGGGTTGATTTTTGCAAATCTTCTTAGTTTTTTTAATTGATCCTAGTTTGATTCAGTTTTTAGTTTTTTAATTTTATTTTTAGGGTTTTTTTTCTAGTTTTTTACTTTTTTTTTGTCAGTTTCTAGGGTTCGTTTTCAGTGTTTTATAATTTATTTTTAGGGTTTCAGTTATTTTAACTTTTTTTTTGAGTTTTTCTATTTTTTTTGGTATTTTTAACTATTTTTTAAATCTTAAAGATTAGTTGTAGGAGACTGGTCTCATGGTGAGACCAATCTAGCAGGTCTCATAGGGGACCTGATTTTGTTCTTTTGCCCCTCTCTATGTTTCAGTGAGCAGATACACATTAAACCCCTAGTTCTTTTTATGTTTTGTTGTGTTTAAACTCATGCCTTTTATAGCATTTATTTACTTGTATTGTGAATTTATGTTGATGGACTTGCAATGTAGGCTAGAGAGAAGGAGTTGAAGAAACATAAGGCTGCACAAAAGGTAGCTGTAGCGAAACTTCAGTTATTCTTAAAAGACTAAAACATGGAAAATTTATGCTATCTTGTTTACGCTAATAATTCTTTACTCATGAGAAAACTGGCAAAATAGGCGCAACAACCCTCTACTTCAAAGTCAGAGAAGAAAAAGAATGCGAGAAAAGAAATCGAGCAGGAGAAGTCTGATGATTATGTTGATCCTGTAACACCCATGGGTGAGAAGAAAATGCTCTCTCGTCAAATGGCAAAGACTTATAATCCCAGTGCTGTTGAGAACTCGTAATCTCAAATGACGTGATATATGTTCCAGTGAAATATATGAGTGCTTCCTTTTGATCCTTTTGCTTCAAATTTCTGATCCAGTTGGTATGAATGGTGGGAGAAGTCTAATTTCTTTGAGGCAGACCCGAAAAGCTCCAAGCCGTCTTTTGTAATTGTGAGTTTCTTAAGCTCTCGACATTCTTAGATTTATTGATAGCTATTTCAGAGGGGAAATACTTTCAAAAATGAAAACTAACTGAATTAGATACAGTTCATTGAATATAGGAAACATTAAAATCAGAAGGTGAATACTCATTTTTTCTCTACCTTTCTCGTCTGTCAATCAATATATTCATATATTGTGCATTCATGTGCTCTATTTCTATGTCATAGAAGGTTACAAATATAGTTATAACTTCACCAGTTCTTCAACTAAAGCTATTTAAATCGTCCATCTGGTTATTTGATGGAGTCTTATGTCATTATTCATGCCTTCAAAATTCACCATGTACTGTTACAGAAGAATGGAATAAGAAGGTACTTGCGGTGAAAGGAGATGCATATCAATGGTGGTGTATTTAAAGGATATTGAATCCTTGTTGTACAAGAGCAATGCTGATCTCTTTTAAAGATGGCATACAAATGGTGATATTGTATTGTTATATATCATATGGTGTTGAATTGTTGATGATAATGATCGTAAAAGGAATATGATAGATCAGACTAAATGGCGAATTCGAAGAATATGATAGATCAGACTAAAGTAGCCAATAGGGTTGAGCCAGTGTTATTAAGCTACTAGTTCAAAATTTGTTTAAATGAAATCTCACGTTTAATTGGTTTTAATTTCAGGCCTGATTTGAGTTCAAAATTTAGCCCTGCGTTAGCTTCTTTGATTTGGATTCAGACTTCGAGTTATGCTTCAATTTGTAGGTATTATCCGCTTTTAGATTACAATTTGTTAATATGTGTCTATATTTTTGTAAATATGTTCTGTTTTTTGTATGTGATCATTTTTTGTACTGGCAATCTCCCACACAGGGACCACTATCAACATCGTGAAAGGCAATGCCCAAATGAAGCCCTCTTCCTGAAGGTTACAAACAATCAGTAAAGTGGCCTACAAGCCCGAAGCAGGTATATCTTTTGATTCTAGATCATACTTAGTCCTTTTTTTTTTTGCTAAGTACTTAGTCCTCTGTTGATGTTTACTTATCTAAATTGACAGCTCATTTGCAGATTTGGTATTATAATGTTCCCCACACCAAGCTGGCAGAGGTTAAAGGGAATCAAAATTGAGTAAAAGTTACTGGTGATCACCTTAGTTTCCCTGGTGGAGGAACTCAGTTTATTCATGGTGCTCTTCATTATATTGATTTCATTCAACAAGTAAGTGTGTTGCTTCTGACCTGGAACATTGAAGGTAGTATTTGTATCTGGCCTGGATATTAGTGTTGCTTCTCTATGGACTCTTTCTGTGTCTAACATCCACATTATCATTTGTTACAGGTGGAGAACTTTGTTGAGATTCGGTGCCTAAAACGAAGGCCCAGCAGAAGCGGTAAAACGAAAATTAATTCGATCCGAATCTCTACGAGGATCGATCGAGCTATGTATATATGAATATATAAACGAAAAGCAAGAGTTGTAAGAAACTCACCCTTGAAGTCCGTTGATTAAATGGCAACCTTCTCTTGAGCTATTCCCCAAGCTTTGCTTGATCTCTACGAATCCAATCCACTCCAAGCCCTTGAACGATCCAACGCCGAAAGCACCGCGTCTCTACTTGCCACACCGGAAAAATGATCGGAACAATACCCACCTCGTTATCCTCAAAGGATGCGGCTAGATCAAGGTGAGTAAGCTTGTTATAGATATTAATATTACTCTAAGTGTATGAATATCTATCTCTCTCAATATTTCCTCACAAAATTTCTCTAAGAAGTTATGAAGAAGATGAATAAAGAAGAAAATGATGAAGAAGACTTCTCTCTCTCTCTCTCTCTCTCTCTCTCTCTCTCTCTCTCTCTCTCCTCTTGCAACCTCACGTATGGAATCAAATGAATGAAGTGAGTTTGATGAGAAGTCTTCCTCTCTTTATTCAATTTCCACTCACATGCAAAACAAATCATCCCATATGATATTTTGCCCCACAAGCCATGTACCTTAATATAAAAAGGAAACAACAAGACAATGGGAAGGTGGGTGGAAGGGGTTGGGGCGGCTCATGTAGAAATCGGATGAGTTCGGTTCGTTTCGGACTTCAGAAAGTCCAAACAGATAAACTCCAATTCCATTTCGATGTATTTATATCGATTAATTAATTCAATTAATTAAACATATCAAATACAAAATAATATAATTAATTTCTAGAAGAAATAATTATATACATGAATTAAATTAATCACCCAGTAATTTATTTAATTCATTTAGGCCGTAAATCAATTTATCCAATAAATCAATTTAGACATCTAATGTCCCAAATTAGATATCCAATATCTAATATTCATAATGAGAGAATAAGATCGATTCATTCCGTCGTCAATCCTATTGCGCGACTCGGTAGGTCCGTCTCAGTCAGCATTGGGAGGAACCAAAGAGTAGTAGCACCACCTAACCAGCCTCGTGGCCTACACTGTACCCCAACTGAGAACGAATGATTGGGATCATTCAAGAACTATTCTGTCGTGAATACCAGTAAACGTATAAACCCTTCTTTCAAATCTCCCATTCAAGTTATAGGGTCACGGTCAGTCAAAACCTATCTGTACTTGACGCTATGCATGTGTTAATGCAAAACGAGATCATCGAGCTGTCATGTATCTAATACAACTAGCTCCAATGCTTTGGCCAGAGACTTATGATCTCATCTGCCAATAACCGTATAGGACATATAACCCGCTCACTAACGGGAGAAAGAATTCTATCTTGGTATTCAGTAGGACCTGCTACTTGCCCGTCAAGATGCACGTCGAGGTTGACCCTCGCCTTCCGGTTTACAGGGTCGAACTACTCTAATGAAAATCTTGACGTCACAAGCACATCCCTACTAAATCCTCAAGTCGAAGGTTCACGAATACCTATCACAACGTTTTGATTCCGTCATTGACTGTCTCAGAGTGAAATCCGTGTGACGAATCGAGGGTGAGTCGGTTCGAGTATACTAATCCAATTAGCATACCTATAACGTGTGCTCCCACTAACCATTAGCGTTCGACAGGCACTCTCCATGTCAAAGAACACGTCATACAAGTCTTCACATAAACTTAACGCCCAGTCAAGTTTCATTGACTTGCGAACGATTAAGTATTTGAGCTATAAACCGTTCCAGTGCCGACCCCCTTATCCAATAAGGAGTGGAACGTTTTGCTCTCAAATACACGGACTAGTTTCTATATGTATATTTACGAGTTAGGAATGCCAGTAACTACAAGTAAATAAAGAAACATTCATTGCCTTATATAATTGATTTACATAATTACAAGTGCAATGCCCTCACTCAACATTCTATGAGTGGCATTTGAGGGCATACTCCTAACAAACTTCTCTTAGAGCAGCTTAACCGGGTTCTGCGGCCTGATGGTTACTTCGTGTGGTCTGCTACTCCAGTTTAAGTCTGCATCATATAGCCAATCATAAGACATACATAACATCATAAGAGAGCAACTTATAGCGAAGGGGTACATACAATCACTACTAGAAAACTGGGAATTAGTGATACTTAAATTCTGACACTTTCAAAATATGTATCATTAATTATTGACATATGCGAAGTTCACCGTGATTAAAAATGTATCATTAATATTTCAGTTTTTTTTGTGGCCCTTTAATAAACTCCAAATTACTTGTTGATCATGCTCTTGAGCTTTTGTGTAGCCTCAAAGGTGCCGAAAGAATCTGCCGCTGCAGAAATTGAAGATGAAGCTACAAGAGAAAATGAAGGCAATGCTGAAGATAAAGGTGTGCTGAAGTTGACCAAAAGCTATAAGGCGGGAAAAGTTAAAGAGATTGAAGAAAGAAACAACGAAATGAGGGCTCTAGTGATAGGATTTATTTTTATTTTTTTTAATGTCAATTATTGTTGTTGTAATAAATGAACGGTTGATTGTTATTGTTGAATGCAATGTTTTTTAGTTCATATTATTTTTTATTTATTTGATTTCTTGGTTATAATTCATATAATTTGAAATAGGTGCAGCATGAAAAAAATAAAAATAAAATACAATTGTCTAATGCAAATAAAATTATTGTCTGGTCTGTCATTAGGCAATTAAATAATTTTAAGAAACTATTGTGTTATGAAATCCTAAAAACATATTCAAAATAAAAAACAATTCTGTTTGATAAATTCTAACAACATGTTTTAAATGAACAATACTTGAGTTATAAGCAAACAGACAATGGACAAATTCTACAAAAATGTTGTGTAATTTCGTTTTTGACAAGTGTGTATTATTCTAAATTGTGTAGCATCCCAAACAACAATAGTTTCTAAGTGGAGTGTTGTTGTTTCTGGCTCTTACACAATGGTGTCTAGAGATGAAGTCGTTGTTTCTCACTTTTTCACACAACAGATTCTGTACCGTTGTCTGAGGCAGGCAAGAGACGGCGTCTCAATAGACAACGGACAAAAACCGTTGTCTGATGCAGTTTTTCTTGTAGTGCTGTTTCAGCAATTTGATTGCTTTCATTGCTTTAATGACTTTCCCCAAGCTCTTTGGTCTCCATTGTTCAAATAAATATCTGTAATGGTTATTACAATCATCTCTGAGAAATAGGTCATCTCCTTTAATATCTACCACGATTAAGTTTGAAGGCCAATTTTTGCCTCCAATTGATACAGGAGAATTCCTAGCTTTTAAATTTCTCAATAATATTAAACATGGAGAAAGTTATGGTCGTTTCCGTGAAGTGTAGCAAAACTACCAATTTTCGGTAACAATAGAAAAAATTGGGATCGACATACAAACTACCTCTCATCACTATGAAATCCATTTCATAATCCTTTGAAGACTAACCACTACTTCATTTTCATATCATTCCACATCATCAAACATCAAACAACACATTTAATTCATACACATTGGTAATGTCACGCTAAACTATAATTTAATAATATTAAAATATTATCTTTTAAAATAATAGTCCTAGAGATGGAGAGGTCCTATCATCAAAAACAAAATTTAGTTTTTGTTGTCATTTGAAATTTTAAACCAATGAACTTATAATTAGCACATCTGATATGGAGGAAGATCTTAATGTCAACATGCATGCTAATTACTTCACAATTTAAATTAATTATCGAGGCCAATTAGATTTTATTTAAAATAAATAAACTAATTTAATCATATAGTTATTTTAGCCTTAAGGTTTTCAATTTTCTCATCGTAGCATGCAAGAAAGCATATCATAATTCACACATGCCATACATTCAAAATAGAACAGAAGGATAATAAATTTATCCAATTATCGTGCTCCTCGTCCCCGAGTTGAATCCGAGAAATTCTCCGAGTTGATATCTCCCACTAGACCAAGCATCTCGTCGCTCCTCCCCGGTCCGGCCGTGGATTCCCAAAATTAAAATTTTCACTTTTTACGCAAAATTAAATACATAAAAAATTTAATTTTCAAATCCTGACTCTTCGGCGGACGCAATAAATGACGTGAAACAAACCGGGCTAAATCTGACAAACCGCCTAAACAATGGAGCAGGCGCCCGCCGCGGCTGCAGGAGGCGGCTTCATTGCTCAGCAAGTAGTTGTGCTCTGGTTAGCGCACTTGCTTTTGCCGCCCGATGTTGTTCAATCTGGGAGTCCCGGTTCTGCTTTATTTAGTCGTGATTTTGTCTTTTACAAATTTGACTACAATTTCAATATAAAATAAAATACATCGAACTACAGCAAAATTACATAAAAAATAAAACCCTAGATATACCCGTAGATTTTTTCATGGAAAAAACCTTACGCGTCTCAATATCGGGCCAAATCAACAATTGCATAAATAGTAAAAAATATCCATTTACATAACCATCATAATTGGATCATGTTCCCTGCAAGAAAGCTTTTAGACGAAACACTAAGGGGTTGTAAGAGGATCTTAACCGTACCTGATGCAACAGCCGTACTCTAATCATCTGTCCTCCCTATTTCATAAAGGCACGGGTGAACGGACCCAGCACTATATGCTTGCTTCTTGTCGTACTGTCCTCTACCCCTTCCTCGGTCAAAGTTCTGATGTGGTTGATTGCTCTGCTGAGTTTGATTGACACTTGCTTCTATTTAACCCTGTGCCACAGTATGAATTCCAAAGGATCTAACAACATCTGCATAAAATATAGCATGGTGTCCTTCTCCACATTCATAACATGTCACGGAAGGAAATGAGCAGTCACGTCATAAATGTCCTGATCGGCCATAGTTAAAATATTTTCTCATTGCATTTGTAATTGTTGATGCTGGTCTGAAACTCTTTCCGCCTCTTGAAAGATACGGGGGCCGCCTAGATTAGTGAAAAGATGACTGGTCTTGTGATATGATAAACCACGGGAGACCTTATGCTTCTTGGACTCAGAGGATTTCTCCACTTCTGTCTCTTTCATCTCATAGGCTAGGTGTAATACCCTCGCCTTTAATATTGTATTTCATGATTTAAGTTAAGTATTGTTGCACCATATCTGTGATGTGTAGCATGTACCGACAAATTATGTTAAGTTGGATTCATGGTCATTCATACTATATTAGTTGTTGGGTGATATTGCGAAAATTCCATTTATACTCGTTATAGTACTTAACGTACGTTAACATGTATTCTTAACGTACGCTATGAAGGCCGCCTTACGTACGTAACACCGATACGTTAACGTACGTAATGCGGAAGATTCTCCAGCAATCCGCCTTTGGCGGGTGGGGTCGAGCAAGGGTAGGCTGGTCGGGAGTCGATCGCGACGGCCAGTCAACGGCCACTACGTGCGTAATAGCCGCTTGGTTACGACGTAACGAATCGCGTGTTTTTAGGCGGTGAGTTTGATGAAATTGGTTACGACGTAATGATCATAAGATTACGTACGTAAAGGCTATAACGTACGTTAACCACGTTCGTTAACGTACGTAATGTCCAGTTCAGATTATAAATGTAGGACTTGCCATTCATTTCCTACTCGGCCTTTTTCAATCTCCCGACTAAGGAACGATTCCCTTCCCCTCCAACGTCGTTTCTAAGCCTTTCTAACTTGTGTTGGAGCCTCAACACTTGATTGGTGACTTGGAGAAGCTAGAGATTGAAGTATATTCCTTGAAGTGTTGGTGTTGTTCTTCATTTTAAGGTTGGTCTTTCTTTAACTCATATCAATTCCATGTTTCTGATGATGTTAGTAGATAAATACTTCACATAATGATAGTATAGATTAGTGTAAACATGATAAGTTAATTGAATCATACTCAAATCAAGTGAAGATTAATTTTGAAGGTATTAGTATTGCTTCTTGAGGTAAATAACTTCATAATATGATTGTGTTGATAATGATATACATAAAACCTGAGGTATAGCATGATAATCGGAAGTTGATTTTAGTCTCTACACTAGGAACATGTTAGAGATGATGTCCTTAATGATTAAAAGTGGGAAATGTTAAGATTGTCTTGAACATTCTATTGATCCTTAAAGGTTGCATGAAACCATGATTTTGGCATTTAAAACCTTTGTGATGGAATTGTTGGAAAGATGATATTAACCCTTTGAAGATGATCTTTGTTAGATGGATGAAATTACTTCAAAAATCTCAAGTATCCAATGGTATAACTAGGCATTTAATAAATTCTTCAAATTAAAACAATGAATGTTGATAGGAGGAAGTTGTAATCTCCGTACGTTCGAATTTATCGATTTCACCAAAGAGCGTTAATCACTACATTAATAGGTTAATAATGTTCTTAAGAGAGTTGTGTTGAATATGACGATACAAATACGGTAGATGAATAGCCGAATTCCATTTCATTAATCCGTGCATGTCTAGAGGAGTAAATTAAGATAATGTTCTTAACTCATTAAAGACTTGAACTTACGTTTCATATGATAATCAAGTTTTGAATGGAATCGTCGGTAAATAATGAAGAATGTAATTAAACACAACTTATATCGTAATTAGAAGTGTCGATGATTTGAAACGATATCCTCACGATATTACATTGATGATAAA
Source organism: Orobanche coerulescens (assembly GCA_033398695.1). NCBI lineage: Eukaryota > Viridiplantae > Streptophyta > Magnoliopsida > Lamiales > Orobanchaceae > Orobanche > Orobanche coerulescens. The sequence goes on from CM065809.1 coordinate 64,991,526, forward strand.
CTGGACATCAAGAGTTTGACATCAAGATTAGAATATGTAATGAACATGATAAACATGCGATGATTTGTAATAAGAACATTAAAATGGTCAATAGGATAATCTATTTATTCAAAGTGAATTCACGAATATTGTTCATGCGATAATACCATTATCATACGAATGTGTTGTTGAATGGATTATATTTCATTCAAGGTTGCTTGTTCACGTGACTATTGTTAGACGAGGATACCGTTCGTTTGACCATTCAAAGAAGGATTATTCGTCTACGGAATTGAGGCAAGTTATCTTGCTTGGTTATAGTGATGGTTGAATTCTTGTGATTATTATGCAGTTCGTGTGTATGAAATGTTCTGATAATCTATGATTCGTGATATGGTGATACCCTTGATCGTATTGTCATGGTGTTGGGGATGATACCCCCGGAACTACCGTCCTTATTACCGTTAGTTCTTTTGAGCTTTGTTGACACTTCGGTGAGTTGTTCGATTCCCTCGTAAAAGTGTAATTCGTTGAGTTTCGTTGTCATGTTGTATCGTGACATCTCTGGAGTCATATCTGCGCGCCGATTGGTTATGTGTAGGATTTTTAGCCGGGCACTTGATGATCATGCGTGGATGTTTTCCGCATTTAGATCGTGCACACGAGACGTAGTTCGTGAGGCTAATTAGGTACATCGTCCCACGTATATTCTGGATTCCGTATACGGGGTGGACATGTGCGGACACATTTCGGATCGGGCGTCTTGTGACGTCCGTCTTGAGCCATAGTATGTGGTCGTTCGTATACTTGATTATGTTTCGGATTGGGTGATTGTTTATACGCCTTCGGGGTATATTCGGTGGTCGGTGGATTTCTTTGAAATCGGTATATATATGAATTGTATAATGCCATGAGAATTATTATCATGTATAGTCGACCTGTGGTTTGGGGCGAAATACTTGTATTTCGGGCGAGGAAGGGCAAGGCACGGGAGGAGCACAATGGCGACGGAGGATTCTGATGTATGCTATTTCGGGGGCCCCGAGTCTTTTGGTTGTTCTGTTATGCTTTAAGCGTGACTTTCGTTTTATTTTTGTGTTGGATGAATGTACTAAAACTTGTTAGGTACTACCCATCGTCATATGGTCTGTACCGTGTTTGGATCCTGTGTATGTTTGCTTGTATTTAAAAATATGAATAACTCATACTCCACACCGGGGTTTTGATAAATATTGTGGTACGGTGCCACGTTGTCAGATTTTAAGTGTATTTTGTGATATTGCACAGTGGGTCCAGGAGGGATCCACGGCCTTGTAATGGCCCTTGTTTTTGGGTATTACGAGAAGATGGTATCGAGCCGATGTGTGTTTTTATTTTGAGTCATTGTAGGATCGAAATAGCATCAAGAAAACTTCGTGCCACGTGTAACTTTGCAAGCGCGACCGTCGAATACGGTATGTTCTCATGAACCATAATTTGATTTACGGCATGATATTGACGATGTATTGGTCTCCTTACTTATCTTGGCATCTTGCTACCATGAGGCAAAATTCATCTATTGAAGAGAACCTAAATTAATTATGTGATTGGAATTGTTTCGACTTAATGTTGATATGATATTGAGTGTGTAACACTTGTAGTGCCAGTGACTCTTTACAATGCTTTATTGGATAGGAAATTCCTGTTGTTATTAACTTAGCATGAATTGTGATTGATAAATCAAAGCGTACTTGTGACTTGATTCTTTCGGTATGGAAAGGAACCTTAGGGGCCGTGGCGAGAGGGGACGAGGCGCGGAAGAGGCCGAATTCGATACCACGAGCTATGACGCGTGAATGTGGAGCGAGTTCCGCAGTGATGGTCGCCTTCTCGGGACCAATCACACCACCTTTGGAGAGAATGCACGCGTGCGATCCTTACACCGTGATGCGGGGCATGATGGCCCAAATGACCCAAATGGGTGGTGATGGAAACTATGCGAAGGAATACTCTTGGTCAACGGCAGGGGCATGACCTCCGCCCACAGTACTGGCGGGATCGTGAGCCGGATTATTAGCGACATATCACGTCAGCGACCTCCGACTTTTGAAGGCTCATCGAGCTGCCGACATTGTACCTGGATAGAACATTTCGAGAAACTGTTCGAGATGGTGGAGTGCCGGAGGAAAATCGAGTTCTTTGTGGCGACTACTACCTTAGTAAGAGTGCCCATACTTGGTGGCTTTCGTGAGGCTGCTGAAGGCGCGAGTACTTGGGAGGAATTTAAGACTCTTATGCTAGATCGTTACTATCCCGCACCCCTCCGTGAAGCCAAACTGTCCGAATTATTAAACGACCCATCGGAAGACGAAGATGTGTTAGCAATTCTTTGAAAAATTCCAAGCACTTCTCCCTTTTGCTACGTCGGTTGTCCGTTCGGAAAGCCGATAAAATCAAATATTTCCTCAAGAGGCTTAAACCCCGAATGAGGATGCAATTACTCAATCACCACTATGCGACCTTACCGAGTTTATTGAGAAGGCTTTGGAGTATGAACTTTGCGAAGGAGATTTCTAAGAGACAACCTCGGTTTTCCAACAAGAGATCCAGGAACCAGACCCAAGGAGACGGCAACCGGGGTATTCAAGAAACCCGGCTGTACCAAATCCTTCCGAGCGGCCACCTATGGCACCAAAACCGGCAGAACGCACTCTCGGGCAATCGGCTCACAGCCGTGTGTTATAACCGTGGGGACCAGGGGCATATCAGCTCCAAGTGTCCGAAGCCGGCCGTTACTGTCACACTTGCGGGAAGAACGGTCATCGCGCTCGCTATTGCCGGGGTGGACTCGGGCGTGCCCAGCGGCATCTCTTGCTCCAAAGAGTCTTGCTCAGGAACGTGCTCCTCCATCCGCTTCTTACCAGACTACCGGGGCGAACAAAGGGATAGGCCGTGGAAACCAAGTTGGTACACCTGCTTCCGGGGTTGCAAAACCCAGAGTTTACGAGATGAAGAAAGCCGATGATCCCGAAGCCAGCATGATTGCAGGTACTCTCGAGATCCACTCTCAGCCCGTTTGTGTTCTTTTTGATACTGGTGCTTCACACTCCTTTTTGTCTAGTTCTTGCTTGAGTCGTTTGCATTTGAATCATGTTATCAATTGTGAACCTTATGTAATTGGTCTACCCGATGGTAGAAGAATTATTGGGAGTCGTGAAGTACAGAACTGTCCGATTAGCATAAACAACCGTGAGTGGTTGTCTGACTTGATTGTGGTGGATTTACCTAAAGATGATGTAATCTTGGGTATTGACTGGATGGATCGTCACGATGCCGTCCTTAGCGTCCGTAAGCGAATGGTGACCGTCACATCGGATGATGGCGTCGAGTGTATTTTTCGGGGTGATAATCCCAATCATTCAGGAGAGTCATCGCGCTATGAAGGCTATGAGATTACTAAACCAGGATGCATTGGTTATTGGTGTTACATGACTAAGGCAGTTGACCGCCACCAAATTGATTGATATTCCAAAGAGTTCGAGATTATCCAGATGTATTTCCGACGAGCTTCCAGAATACCCCCACGGAGAGGTGGAATTCACCATTGAGTTGGAGCCGAGGACGCCCCACTTTCAAAGCACCATACCGTATGGCCCCGACCGAGATGCAGAATTAAAAAGACAACTCGAAGAATTAATCGAGAAAGGGTACGTTCGACCAAAGGCATCCCCTTGGGGAGCGCCGGTGTTATTAAATGCGGAAGAAGGACGGATCGGCTGCGTTTGTGTATTGATTACGGGAGTCGAACAAGGTAACAATTAAGAACAAGTATCCTTTACCTCGCATCGATGACCTATTGGATCGGCTCCAGGGGAGCCGCTGTATTTTCCAAGATCGACTTGAGGCCTGGGTACCACCAATTGCGGATTCGAGAGTCCGCGTCCCGAAGATGACTTTTCGCACTCGCTATGGGCATTATGAGTTCGTTGTCATGCCATTCGATCGACTAATGCACTGCAGATTCATGGAATTGATGAATCGGGTTTTTATTAATTATCCGGATCGCTTTTGTAGTCGTTTTTATTGACGATATCTTGGTCTACTCGTGATCATGAGGAGCATGAGTGTCACCTCCGCCAGGTTCTCGATGCGTTAAGGCGAGAACAACTCTATGGAAAATTTTCCAAGTGTGAATTCTGGATGTCTGAAGTTATTTTTCTGGGTCATGTGATATCAGCAGAGGGAGTCAGAGTAGACCCACAGAAGACGGAAGCTATCCGAGATCGGCTACCCGAAGAACGTGAAGGAAGTTCGTAGTTTTCTGGGTCTAGCAGGCTATTACAGACGATTCGTGGAAGGATTTTCCAAAATTGCTCAACCGATGACTAATCTGTTGAGAAAAGATAAGAAGTACTTGTGGTCGGAAGCATGTCAGCAAAGTTTTGATGAACTCAAGGGTCGATTAATTTCAGCACCTGTTTTGGTACTACCTAGAGGGACGGAAGGATTCGCGGTATACAGCGATGCATCGAGGCAGGGCCTTGGCTGCGTATTAATGCAGGACGGGAAAGTGATCGCCTATGCGTCCAGACAGTTGCGTCCTTACGAGGTCAGCTACCCGACTCATGACTTGGAGTTAGCAGCCGTAGTGTTTGCTTTAAAAATCTGGCGCCATTATCTGTATGGAGTTACCTGCCAGATTTTTACGGACCACAAGAGCCTGAAGTATATTTTTACCGAGAAGGAGTTGAATATGAGACAAAGGAGGTGGTTAGAGCTAATCAAAGACTATGGTATCGAGATCCTTTATCATCCAGGCAAGGCAAACGTGGTTGCCGATGCCTTGAGCCGCAAGACGGTGCAGGAGCAGATGCTAGCTCGTTTGACCGCCTGCAGGGAGTTGCGATTAGAGTTCATGAGACCCGAGAGATTGAGGTCCTGATACAACGCATTCAGGGACAGCTGTGCATGCTTGAGATTTCACCATCCATTGATGAGACGATCAGGACGAAACAGATGTCGGACCCATTCTTATCCAGAATTCGAGGAGAAATCGATCAGGGGAAGGCCCCTGGATTTGTGGTTCACGAGGATGGACTGTTACGCTTTAAAAATCGAGTGTGTGTACCAGCGGACGAAGTGTTGAGGAATACTATTCTGAAGGAGGCTCATGCTACCCCGTATTCCATACACCCGGGATCAAACAAAATGTATAAGGATTTGAAGCCGTATTATTGGTGGGGTAATATGAAACGGGAGGTTGCCGAGTTCGTTTCGAAATGTCTGACCTGTCAGAAGGTCAAGATTGAGCATCAACGACCAGCTGGCATGATGAGATCGCTTCCTATTCCCGAGTGGAAGTGGGAAGACATATCGATGGACTTTATTACTAGTTTGCCGACGAGCCGTCGAGGCATGAATACGATTTGGGTGGTTGTGGATCGATTGACTAAATCAGCCCACTTCTTGGAGATCAAGGATACTTGGGGCCCTGAGAGATTGGCCCAATTATTCATCAAAGAGATTGTGAGGCTGCATGGCACCCCTAAGAGTATTGTATCAGATCGGGACGGACGGTTCGTGTCGCACTTCTGGAAGGCGGTTCATCGTGCTATGGGTACACAGTTGAACTTCAGTACGGCTTTTCATCCTCAGACCGACGGTCAGTCTGAGAGGACAATTCAAACTCTAGAGGATATGTTGAGGGCATGTGCTCTCGATTGGAAGCCTGACTGGGAAGCCCAACTGCCGTTGGTAGAATTCACATACAATAACAGCTGGCACGCCTCGATCATGATGGCACCTTACGAGGCACTATATGGTCGTCGCTGTAGGTCCCCATTGTGCTGGGACGAATTATCTGAATCTATTGGTACGGAACCTGATATGTTATTGGCAGCCCGCGAGAAGATTTCCCTGATCAAGAGCCGTCTATTAACGGCCCAAAGCCGCCAGAAATCATATGCAGATAATCGTCGGCGACCAATCGAGTTTGAAGTTGGTGACCATGTGCTGGTCAAAGTATCTACTACCAGAGGTGTTTTCCGATTCGGGAAGAGAGGCAAATTGAGCCCAAGGTATATTGGTCCGTTTGAGATCCTGGAGCGAGTAGGCGATCTAGCCTATCGTTTAGCATTACCACCAGCTTTGAGTCAGATTCACAACGTATTCCATGTATCTCAGTTAAGGAAGTATGTTGCTGATCCAAGTCACGTTATTCAATTCGACGAGGTCGAAATAGACGACGACCATTCTAATGAGGAGCGACTGTGCGGATACTCGAAAGGAGAATTAAACAGTGAGGAACAAGACGATTCCCTTATTAAAAATTCGGTGGTCAAGACACGGAGTCGAGGAAGCTACGTGGGAGGCGAAGATAGCATGCGAGAGAGATACCCCGAACTGTTTACCCCTTAGTTTCGGGGACGAAACTCCTTTTTAAGGGGGGGAGTATGTAATACCCTCGCCTTTAATATTGTATTTCATGATTTAAGTTAAGTATTGTTGCACCATATCTGTGATGTGTATCATGTACCGACAAATTATGTTAAGTTGGATTCATGGTCATTCATACTATATTAGTTGTTGGGTGATATTGCGAAAATTCCATTTATACTCGTTATAGTACTTAACGTACGTTAACATGTATTCTTAACGTACGCTATGAAGGCCGCCTTACGTACGTAACACCGATACGTTAACGTACGTAATGCGGAAGATTCTCCATCAATCCGCCTTTCGGCGGGTGGGGTCGAGCAAGGGTAGCTGGTCGGGAGTCGATCGCGACAGCCAAGTCAACGGCCACTACGTACGTAATAGCCGCTTGGTTACGTACGTAACGAACTGCATGTTTTTAGGCAGTGAGTTTGATGAAATTGGTTACGTACGTAATGATCATAAGATTACGTACGTAAAGGCTATAACGTACGTTAACCACGTTCGTTAACGTACGTAATGTCCAGTTCAGATTATAAATGTAGGACTTGCCATTCATTTCCTACTCGGCCTTTTCAATCTCCCGACTAAGGAACGATTCCCTTCCCCTCCAACTTCGTTTCTAAGCCTTTCTAACTTGTGTTGGAGCCTCAACACTTGATTGGTGACTTGGAGAAGCTAGAGATTGAAGTATATTCCTTGAAGTGTTGGTGTTGTTCTTCATTTTAAGGTTGGTCTTTCTTTAACTCATATCAATTCCATGTTTGATGATGTTAGTAGATAAATACTTCACATAATGATAGTATAGATTAGTGTAAACATGATAAGTTAATTGAATCATACTCAAATCAAGTGAAGATTAATTTTGAAGGTATTAGTATTGCTTCTTGAGGTAAATAACTTCATAATATGATTGTGTTGATAATGATATACATAAAACCTGAGGTATAGCATGATAATCGGAAGTTGATTTTAGTCTCTACACTAGGAACATGTTAGAGATGATGTCCTTAATGATTAAAAGTGGGAAATGTTAAGATTGTCTTGAACATTCTATTGATCCTTAAAGGTTGCATGAAACCATGATTTTGGCATTTAAAACCTTTGTGATGGAATTGTTGGAAAGATGATATTAACCCTTTGAAGATGATCTTTGTTAGATGGATGAAATTACTTCAAAAATCTCAAGTATCGATGGTATAACTAGGCATTTAATAAATTCTTCAAAGTAAAACAATGAATGTTGATAGGAGGAAGTTGTAATCTCCGTACGTTCGAATTTATCGATTTCACCAAAGAGCGTTAATCACTACATTAATAGGTTAATAATGTTCTTAAGAGAGTTGTGTTGAATATGACGATACAAATACGGTAGATGAATAGCGAATTCCATTTCATTAATCCGTGCATGTCTAGAGGAGTAAATTAAGATAATGTTCTTAACTCATTAAAGACTTGAACTTACGTTTCATATGATAATCAAGTTTTGAATGGAATCGTCGGTAAATAATGAAGAATGTAATTAAACACAACTTATATCGTAATTAGAAGTGTCGATGATTTGAAACGATATCCTCACGATATTACATTGATGATAAACTGGACATCAAGAGTTTGACATCAAGATTAGAATATGTAATGAACATGATAAACATGCGATGATTTGTAATAAGAACATTAAAATGGTCAATAGGATAATCTATTTATTCAAAGTGAATTCACGAATATTGTTCATGCGATAATACCATTATCATACGAATGTGTTGTTGAATGGATTATATTTCATTCAAGGTTGCTTGTTCACGTGACTATTGTTAGACGAGGATACCGTTCGTTTGACCATTCAAAGAAGGATTATTCGTCTACGGAATTGAGGCAAGTTATCTTGCTTGGTTATAGTGATGGTTGAATTCTTGTGATTATTATGCAGTTCGTGTGTATGAAATGTTACGATAATCTATGATTCGTGATATGGTGATACCCTTGATCGTATTGTCATGGTGTTGGGGATGATACCCCGGAACTACCGTCCTTATTACCGTTAGTTCTTTTGAGCTTTGTTGACACTTCGGTGAGTTGTTCGATTCCCTCGTAAAAGTGTAATTCGTTGAGTTTCGTTGTCATGTTGTATCGTGACATCTCTGGAGTCATATCTGCGCGCCGATTGGTTATGTGTAGGATTTTTAGCCGGGCACTTGATGATCATGCGTGGATGTTTTCCGCATTTAGATCGTGCACACGAGGCGTAGTTCGTGAGGCAAATTAGGTACATCGACCCAAGTATATTCGTGATTCCGTATACGGGGTGGACATGTGCACGGACACATTTCCGGATCGGGCGTACTGTGACGTCCGTCTTGAGCCATAGTATGTGGTCGTTCGTATACTTGATTATGTTTCGACAGTTGGGACTGATTGTTTATACGCCTTCGGGGTATATTCAGTAGTCGGTGGATTTCTTTGAAATCAGTATATATATGAATTGTATAATGCCATGAGAATTATTATCATGTATAGCTGACCCTGTGGTTTGGGGCGAAATACTTGTATTTCAGGGCGAGGGAAGGGCAAGGCACAGGAGGAGCACAATGGCGACGGAGGATTCTGATGTATGCTATTTCGGGGGCCCCGAGTCTTTTGGTTGTTCGGTTATGTTTTAAGCGTGACTTTCGTTTTTATTTTTGTGTCGGATGAATGTACTAAAACTTGTTAGGTACTACCCATCGTCATATGGTCTGTACCGTGTTTGGATCCTGTGTATGTTTGCTTGTATTTAAAAATATGAATAACTCATACTCCACACCGGGGTTTTGATAAATATCGTGGTACGGTGCCACGTTGTCGGATTTTAAGTGTATTTTGTGATATTGCCTGGTGGGTCCCAGGAGGGATCCACGGCACTGTAATGGCCACTGTTTTTGGGCTGTTACACTAGGGCTTTATCTTGATTCTAACGAAGAGTGGTACATTCAAATCCTGACATATATCGCTGTATCTCCGGCTTCATCCTCATGTCAAAATGGAATATCTTTTGTATCGGATCTGACCAAATGTAGAGCAAATGTCAGTTGATGATTTAAGGTCTTAATCACTTGAGCTACGTGTAAGTCCAGAGGTTGTGCAGAAAAGAATTCTCGAACTTTAGCCTCCCTTATCGGACGAGGAAAATACTGAGCTTCCATCATTAATTTGAATTCTCCCTAATCGACATCAGCAGGTTGGATGGCCTCCTACCATTCAGACGCTTCCCTGGTCAGAAAATATTGGGCGATGGGGATTTTTCAATCGTTTAGACAGTTGATTCCTGAAAACACTTTCTCTAATTCCCTCAGCCAGTAATCATGTCAGTACCTTAGATAAACCATAGAACTTTGGTTGATGCATCTTCACCACTTCTTGTAGACATTTGTCTCCGGGGTAGCCTAGGTATGGAATGCCTTGATATCCTTCTACTGGTGACCACTTGACGAAGCATGTCGGGAACATCAAGATTATCGTTTGCATCTACAATTTGCTCTCGATCATTGTTGATAGATTCCCATTGCTCGCCAGAACTGAGATTAGCCTGATTCGACTGGGAATCAGAAACATAAAGTGTACCTTCCCTTCCAACATTCCCACATCCGCGTCTACGACCGCAACCACATCTACCATCGCCTCCACGACCTATTCTTAACATACTGTAAGCACACATACTCAATATACTAGGAACAAGATTGTTTTAGAGTTTAGTTATCATAAAAGGTATAATATTAAAGGGTAATAATTGAGTTTTAGGAAACTTACAACCACGACTCGCATGAAGACGTCGGCGGTACAATAATATTATTCACGACCGATTAATCAAAAGGTAGATCTGGACCCTAAACTAACCCTGCCAATATATCCATAATCTTAGCTCTAATGCCATATTCTTCAACACCCTCGAGATATTCAGGGTTATTACAGCACTGTAAATCATTTATGTAAAAATTTACTAGGCTAATAAATAAAACAAACACTTATTAAATACCAACAATGAAGTTATTATCAAAAACTGAGTTTTCAAAAGTAAAGAGTGACACTAAATAGAAATTATCAATACATAATCATCCAAACCAACACAGAGCAATGATGTACTCGATTACTTATTTAAACACGAGTATAAACTAAAAGAATTTCTCTAAACAACCAACATCACTCCCTCGTCATCATGTTGCCCTTGTGGTTGTTTTCCTGCTTATCTGGATCCTGAACATAAAACCCATGTCCACCCCCGAAGGGATTATAAAAATTGTGCTGCTACAAGTACAATAGTTATACAACAAAAGTTATTCGACAATTCAATGAATAATAATGATAATAACAACTTAAAAATTTCTCCTACGATAAGACTTACAATGCATTACTCAACATGACAATCTCAACATATACATGGTAATCCGTGATCCAGTGTTCACTGCCTAGATCCCAAGATGATCCCGTCGGACCAATGCGTGGTAGAAAATCCGTCCAATGATCCAGTGAACGCAAGCATAGATCACAAGATGATACCGTCGGACCAACACGTGGTAACAAAAAAGAACGACATATATATGCACGACAACATGAATGATATTAATACGGAAAACATAATTAAAGTTTTTGGTTTAGAATGACGATAATCTTTCAATACTTTCGACGAACATCAATACCCTCGAAGGACGCTCTTCGCTAAACCTCTTTCAACGCCCGAACCTTAAGTATCAAGGTAACACCATAATGACTAAAGGTTTGGAATATTCAGATGATAACATATTTATCATAATTTCAGTACACTTCACGAACACAATCACGGGAGTTTCTTCAATACGTGTATACACACACACACACACACACACACACACACATATATATATATATATATGTGTGTGTGTGTGTGTGTGTGTGTGTAATTCCGCCCTCTTAATCATCATTTAACCTTATGAGCGAATCGTCCAATCGACTATGATTAACTTATTTGATTCGATTGACGGGTTAATAATATCTTTACTTATAGTTTTAATTCCCCCTTATGGTAATTCCTTCTCCGAGGGTTTTAACGGTCTAACGTGTTTATTACCAACATGTTCACTACATCCTTATAATATACATAGAAGGATAAATCAATCGAAACTAGTTCTAAAGGAAATGATCATATTCTTGGTGAGAAACCTTAACTTCATTATTATGATTGATATACCAAGAACAACATCATTCTCAATTCATCAAGACAATACTCCAAATCGTTATTATCAACCAAAAGCATATGGTTCATCTACTCGAATACGCATGTCCAATATCTGTATCTCATAGCATAAGAAGGCTTGGAACTATAATCATCTCGAATACCTCGTCTAATATTGTAGCTAAATATCTTAACATGTTTGTTCTAGGTGTTAAATGAATCAACATGATACTATGAACATATTCAACAAAACCAACTAATATTCCAAACCAAAACATGAATATTTCGAATGGCAAGTATATTCAGAAATTACTCCTCTCCATAATCATATAAAACATCTCGATTCAAAGGTAAGAGTGAAGGTGCAGCCGTATTACCTTAATAGACGAACATATGTGAAGAACGTTCCTTTAAAAGCTTAAAGAATTGACGGAAGCTTGTTTAATCTATGACCCACATCAATTTAATGAGTTGTGGACATCCAGAAAGAAGTTTTAGTAGCTTAGGGATGAATTGAAAGAGAAAAATGAGATCACGGTTTTGGAGGGAAAAAAGGGTTGATGTCCTATATATAGAAAATTACACATTACATGCGCTACCACTTCAGTTAGCGTACGCTAGGGCCTTAGCGTAAGGTAGTGCATATACATTGCGTACGCTATCGATTCTATATAGCTCACTGTCTCATTCTGTCCTTTGTCTTACGTATGTTGCCAAGACATTACGTACACTATGTGTAAACTTTAGCGCATGCTATTAACATACGTAGCACACGCTAATAGTCATTGACTTGTCCTTCTTAAAAAGTTGTCTAGCTGCAAGTGAGGAAGATCCGACAAGATCCAACATCCCCACTCCACATGTCGACCATGTTTTGTCCGAGTCTAACAACCTTTAGCGTATGCAAAGGCACATCTTGAACATGCGCTAACTTCTCTGTCTTTTGTACACTAGCTCCGTCCGATAGCGTGTGTTAATGTCATGCAGATGCATGTATTGCAAGTATCGGTTTCTAGACTTGTGATCATGAATACTAGAATAAAAATAAGATAACTCATATTTATTCGATACAATAATACATCACTCGGTTCAATGACAGATGAAAACATGCAATATTAATCCGGGTATTACAACATTATTTTTAACCCATTTCTCATCGACATCAACATCTCCCTAATTAGCGTGATCCTTGTAGGATCCGGTGGGATGTCCGCCTTCAAGGCGTAGCCCAGCATATCCGTACTAAGGACTATCGTCAGATTACATTGCCAGTCCATAAAATTGGGTCCAGTAAGAGTGTTGTTTTCAAGTAAAATAGCGTGTGGGTTGATTTTCATCTTTTGAGAGAGTGTTGTTGTTAACTGCACAGAATTTTTTTGGATTCGTTAGTGATTTTTTAATTATTATGCGAGTAAGGACTTTCTTTATTCATAACTCGGCTCCTACTATTTTATCGGCATTACACTCTCCCATGTGGAATCCATTCGGTTTATTCTATCATTCTTTATAAAGTGATCTCTATCACCAACCCATCTAATGGATGATTCGATCTTCTTTCACCCTTAGTTCACTTGCCCTCAATCCATACAGCATATATGGCTCACTGAACTATCTAAGTTTAAACCATAACTCATATCACTTTGACAATTGAATCTCACCCTGCAAACCCATACGACTTCTAGAGGTTTGACTTATCACAACCGAAGTCATCAAATTCACTCTAGAATTTATAGACCTTCGCCAAAATACTACCCCGACATACTCGAAAGAATAGTATTCCGATTTAGATTTCAATTTTCCATGAGTTTGACGGAGGGTAGGAATCCTCATAACCTTTATAACTTAGTGCTTATAAGTGGGAGTATTATGTGATTATATGTCACACTTTGCATATTAATCCATTTATAAGTGCGGTTTATCTGTTTGTTTATTATCCATACAATGAAAACATCCACAACCTAGTATCTACCAATATGCAGTTAATGGATCATTACTAGGTACCGAGTCATCATCGACTCGATAAAATTACAAGTAATCAAATTACATGTATTGAATCTTCAACTTCATGGCAGTTCGTCCCCGGCTCTTCGTCATATGTAATTTATTACACCAGTAAATTGGCTGAAAACATCCTTTACAACCCTATTGAATAAAGATTCAAAACTAATTACACGAACTAATCCAATCAATATAAAATAATCCAATTATAAGAATTAATCTAATTAATTCACACAACCAATAATTTTATCTTGTTCCGACAAAAATATATATTCCATTAAATTAATTCCCTTAAAAATAAAAAATAACATATTTATATTTTAGTCGAATTAAATCTAATTTAATTTATGGGAAATTAATTTAACAAATATGGAATGTAAAAACAGAGTCGGAAAACACAAGACCCGGGCCAAGCCCGCGGCGCGGCTGCGAGCCCTGGTCGAGAGGTCTCTGTGGGTCTCGGCCACTACATACCCTCGACAGGCAGCTCGTGCCGGCAGCCCCGAGCTGTTGGATCCGGTCATCCCGAATCCAAAAATAGTATTTTTTAATTTTTATATTACAAATAGAAATCAGGTTTTCAAAAGAAAAATAGGTTTATATTGTAACCTAAAATCATGGAAAATAAATTTTTAGACAAATAATTAAACATTAAAGATTAAAAATTATGATTCTAAATCATAAATATATTCACTCAAGCATTCTAAATGCGAGTATCATTTATATGATCACATAGACCTCGCTCCGATACCACTGTTGGGATTCGGGACCTAAAATCGAATTCACCGCCGAATAAAAATATTGATCTAATCAATAAAACGAACACTTGAAACAAGATCGATCAAGTATCGTATATATGAATATACTAAATCAAAGCATGTATTAGAAATCATACCCTTGATGTCCTTTCATTAAATATTGAACTAAAATGATCCAAGTTTTTGCAAAATCCTGAGCACCGAGAGTACCATGCCTCTACGTGATAGGACGCCGAATGCACGCTCCCTGAAAACCCGGTCTAAAACATGGACCAATATAAGCCGGAGTACCGACCTCTTAGTAATGAAAGGTTTTCTTAGACAAGTGGTTGCCGACCTCAAAGGTCCGCCGACCTCGGAGGCCCCGCTGACCTGAGATATCCTTTAGAAGGTTGCCGACCTCAAAGGTCCGCCGACCTCGGAGGCCCCGCTGACCTGAGACATCCTTTAGAAGGTTGCCGACCTCAAAGGTCTACCGACCTCGGAGGCCCCGCTGACCTGAGACATCTGTTAGAAGGGCGCCGACCTCAAAGGTCTCCCGAAATACGGATTTGAATAAGAACGACCCGACCTAAGTGATCTTTCATAATAGGAGCCGATCTAAGGCCTCCGAGCTCATGAAGGTCGAAGTCTCGGGAAAGAACGTCCCGACTCATCTGACAGAATCCCTGAGATCCAGGGATTGAGAGCCCATACCTTGCAATCCCGGAAATCCAGGGATGGGAAATCGCAGCCCGAATCTCTGGATATCCGGGATCTTCTCTAAAAATCAGGGAAGATCTTAGAGGACAAGGTATCTCCAGGGGAGACACATTCTGAGATTATAGCATACTTTAGAGAGAGAACGAGAGACAATACTTCATTCATTTTGGGTTTTCTTAGTTAAACTCCTGAGATTAACCCGGTTCTTGGTGACCGATCAGCTCGGTTACATCAAGTGGCGCCGTCTGGGGGAACTTGTGACATCGAGTCACTTTGAGCTGAGACGTGAGGTTAGTAATGGCGGAAGAAATGAACCATAAAAGAATAGGGGAGTTGATACCCCGAAATTTAGAAGAGGAACTAGCAGCTGCGGGTGGAGAAGCGGCTCTGGAAAAAACACCTGTCACCCCTGTAGAAGAAGTCGCACCAAGCACAATCACACTGACGAAGGAAGCCTTAGCCGACATAATCGCCAGTGCGATCCAGAAGAGTCGGGAGGTCGAAAAACAAAGGATACCGCGAAAAGTAATACCCATCCTTTCGGATGGGCCGGAGGAAATTGATCAGCAGGAAGAGCATGGGGAGAGTTATCCAAAAATATGGGAGCTATCTAGACAGGAAAGAACGCAGGATCCCTTGATATCCAGTATGCAAGACGAGCTGGAGGAATTGCGACAGAGAGTTGCGGGGAAGGACATGGAGAGTCTTCCAGGCCATCCCTTCTCAGAAGGCATACTGCAGGCCGAGCTCCCATATGGGTTTAGGGCTGTCACCTTCACCTACGATGGGCTCTCAGATCCTACCCGACATTTATACCGATTCGAGAACATGGCGGTACTACATCGATATTCGGATGCTGTGAGTTGCAGGGCATTCCTGGCTACGCTGACAGAGTCATCTCAGGATTGGTTCCACCAGATACCCCCTGGGTCAATCACCAGCTTCAAAACTTTCAGCTCCGCGTTCTTGACTCACTTTGCCAGCGCCAGGGCGCACCAAAAGACCTTCATGTCCTTGTTCAGTATCAAACAGTACTCCGGAGAAGCGCTGAGAGCTTATGTGACCCGATTCACAAAGGCATGTCTGGAGGTACTCTCGTCGTCAGAAGAAGTGAAAACCAGTGCCTTAACGCAGGGACTGAGGCCGGGGTTGCTAGGCACCTCATTAGCTAAAAAACCAGCCAGAACATATGATGAGGTCCTAGCCCGATGTTCGAAATACATTAATGTTGAGGAAACCGAGAAGGACATGGAGGAATTGCAAGAAAAGCCCGAAGATGGGGAAAGGGGGTCCAACAGATTAATACGGCGTGAGGAGTACACCTTTCAAGGAAATTTACCTCGGGAAGAAATGCCGCGGGAAAAAACAGATCGAAAGCAGAGCGATACCGTTCTAAGACGACCAAGATTTGACCAATACAGCCCACTAACAATGAGGAGAGCCCAGGTTTTGGAAGCAGTCTAGGATAAGATGAACAGGGTTATCGAGTGGCCTGCATCTCGTCCTAATAGGCCCGCCCAGCCGAAATCAGAGCTTTATTGTCGATTCCACAATGATTACGGGCACAAAACAGATGAGTGCAAGCACCTTAAAGATGAGATCGAAAGGCTGGTCCGAGCGGGACATCTAATGGAGTTCACATATCAGCAGAGGAATGGAGGTTGGAGGCAACCACCCATGCCCCAAGGAGGGGCCGGGGTGAAAAGAGAAGCTCTGCGGGGACCCGCTGCTCCCCCAGCTAAGAAAGGAGTAATCCACATGATATCAGGAGGACCAACCGACGGAAGTTCTAATCAGGCCAGGAAAGCCCACGCACGAAAGGCTAGGTGTCATCAGCTCAAGGAGGTCGCCTCTGTAGGCCGCGGGGCTATCATTCAGTTCAGCCCCGCGGATTATAGCGGGATACATGCACCCCATAATGACGCGCTAGTCATAACCGCGGAGATCGCCAGTTACGATGTGCAAAGTTGGAGGAGGATGGGTGGATGAGCTCAGCTCGGTACTATGGTCATATCGGACCACACCTAGATCGTCAACAGGAGAAACACCCTTCAGTATGGTATACGGGTCCGAAGTCGTCTTCCCAGCAGAAGTCGGAGAAATGTCTCATCGGGTTCGATGGTTCAACGAGGTGGAGAACGAGTAAATAATGAAGGAGGCGTTAGATACTATAGAAGAAAGAAGGGAAGCGGACGCGGCACGAACTGAAAGATACAAAAGCCTGATGAAAGTAGCTCATGACAAAAGAGTCATGAAGAGACAATTCCAGGTCGGTGATTTGGTGCTTAGGCGAGCCGATGCCCTCAAAAAAACAGGAAAGCTGGAGCCGAACTGGGAGGGCCCTTACAAAGTAATCCGAATTTATGCGGGGGGAGCTTATTAGCTCGAAGATATGGAAGGGCACCCCATCAAAAGACCTTGTATGAAGAGGTGTGGAAAAAAGCTGGTGTTAGATTAATAAAAGTCTATTACAAAAAATATATCTCTCTGAATGTGTTGATCAAGTAAAACTTGAAATGACATCTGATCAGGTGAAACGCCTTCAGATCCGAGTAAGGGTGAACCGCCCTCTGACATCTGACCAGGTGAAACGCCTTTAGATCCGAGTAAGGGTGAACCGACCTCTGACATCTGATCAGGTGAAACGCCTTCAGATCCGAGTAAGGGTGAACCGCCCTCTGACATTTGACCAGGTGAAACGCCTTCAGATCCGAGTAAGGGTGAACCGCCCTCTGACATCTGATCAGGTGAAAGGACTTCAGATCCGAGTAAGGGTGAACCGCCCTCTGACATCTGACCAGGTGAAATGCCTTCAGATCCGAGTAAGGGTGAACCGCCCTCTGACATCTGATCAGGTGAAACACCTTTAGATCCGAGTAAGGGTGAACCGCCTTCTGACATCGGACCAGGTGAAACACCTTCAGATCCGAGTAAGGGTGAACCGCCCTCTGGCATCTGACCAGGTGAAACGCCTTCAGATCCGAGTAAGGGTGAACCGCCCTCTGACATCTGACCAGGTGAAATGCCTTCAGATCCGAGTAAGGGTGAACCGCCCTCTGACATCTGACCAGGTGAAACGCCTTCAGATCCGAGTAAGGGTGAACCGCCCTCCGACATCTGATCAGGCGAAACGCCTTCAGATCCGAGTAAGGGTGAACCGCCCTGTAAAGCTATGACTAAGGGAAATACCCAACCTATACTATAGATCGGTGAAAAGGTTAGGTTAAGTTAACCTAAAAAACACCAAACCATTACAACTTGTAAAGGTCGAAGTAGTTGGGTTACATTTAAGAAATTGCGAATCGGAAAATAGTCGGGGCTATACACCAGAGTTATATTGGGAAGTGATTGTATCAATTCAAACAGGCTCAGATACATTGAGGTTACAATCGACGCCGAACTATCGTACAAATACAAAGTGTATTCAACTCAAAATAGGGGGAGATAGGCCATGATACAAAGCACAAATCCAAAGTGTATTCAACTCAAAAACTTCTCATTAAAAACTGCTGTGCCAATACAATGAACAAAACGAAATAAAAACATATACATGTCTACACAAAACTTAAAAAGATTAAACTACAGGCTCGGAAGATGGAGGAGGCAACGAAGGAGAAGCATCAAGGTTGGTCCTGGTCACCTCAGGATTAGGAGTGTCGGCCTTAACAGGCGAATTAGGAGGAGTAGAAGGCAGCTCCAAATCTAGGCCAGATTTCTTTATAGACTCCTCAAGGGCGTCCTCCCACCAGGCTGCCTCCGGAGATTCTTCCACGTCCCCGGACCAACCCGAAGGAACAGGAGCCCCGTTCAATGCAGCCTCCCGGTCCAGTTCGCCCGTAAAGCCCAAAGAAGATAGTTGCTCACGAGCACGAGTTAAAGCAAAATCGAAATATTGTGTCGCGGCAGGGGCTAGCTTAACCAGGAAAGCGGTAGAATTGTGATACCGGGCTAGGAGGGCGGAACAGTAGGCTCCCAGGAAAGAGTGACCAACATCACTGGTCAGAAATCGACGTCGGCCATCCATCATCCCGCGCTCATAAGATGATCCCTCGGATCTAGCCTCGGCTAATTGAGCTTCCATCTGGGCAACCCTTTCTGATTCCGCTCTAGCCTGAGCTTCGAGTTGGGCGACCTACTCCAACTCAGCCTTAGCCTGGGCCTCAAGCTGGGCAATCCTCTTGGATTCGGCCTTAGCTTCCGATAACTTAGCCTCGAGCTGGCCCACCTTCTCCGATTTGGCTTGGGACAGGGTCTTCCAGAATTTCATCTCTTGGTTCAGCTGGACGTTGGCCATCTGAGCCCGTTCCAAAACCGCCTCCCGCTCAGAGCTTTTCTTACGGGCAACATCTAAGCGATATTCCCTCTCCTGAAGTTGAGCCGAGAGATCAGAATTAGCCGACAGGGCGGCCGCCAGATTGGCTGACATCTGGGTGAGCTGGGAGGAAGACAAAGCACCGAGCTTATGATCCTCTGCGAAGGTCACAAAGGTAGCGAAGAACTGCACCAGAAAGAAAGTCACATCAGGACG
Source organism: Orobanche coerulescens (assembly GCA_033398695.1). NCBI lineage: Eukaryota > Viridiplantae > Streptophyta > Magnoliopsida > Lamiales > Orobanchaceae > Orobanche > Orobanche coerulescens. The sequence continues at coordinate 65,011,090 of CM065809.1, forward strand.
GCAAAAGGGGTAATAATAAATATGAAAATAGTCAGAAAGGGGGAATACCTTCCCAAAATACATCATCATAGCATCGAAGCGAGGGTCCTCCGCGGCGTCTCGTAAGCCCAGCTTATCCTTAGCCGGGACCATGGAGCTAAAATATGGAAGAAATCTCTCAAACTCCTTGCAACGGAGAAGAGTCTCTATAGCCGGACTTGGGGGACCCGCGCTCTACGGCCATTTGGAAGCGGGGGAGCTAGGAGAAGGGGCCCTCTGAGTGACCTGAAGCTGTCGAGACGTGCTTGCAGGGCTTTGTCCGGTGGTCAGGGTAGGAGCCAGGTCGGAGGGGAGAGTCACCCCAGACTTGGGGCGAGAAGGGAGCTTCCGTTTAATTTTGGATGAGCCCTCTGCTCTCTCCTTGTGGGGATTCGTCGACTTGGGGACCTTCTCTTCGTTGGTTCAGCCGGCTTGGAGGCATCCGACTGGCAGGTCCGCATGAACCGTTCTACAAAAAACAATACAAGCGGTCAGGGAAATAGCTAAAAAACAAAATAACAAAGATCGTACTATGGAAAGAACCGATAAAGCCTACCAATATCAGGGATAGCTGGGTAAGGATTCGAGCTCAGCCCACAATGGAACAGGAGATCATGGAATTGCGTCAATTGGAAAGCATTGTAGGGAATGGCATTCCATTCCCGAACTTTCTCGACCCATGCAGCCCGGATGGAACTGCGCCTAGGAATAGGATCTTGGCTCGGAGTAGCCTACGTCCATTCGGTGGGAAAACCCCAAGAATCAGCTGTAGGGAGCCGGAGGAAAAAGAAACGGGACCTCCAATCCTTCATATTGGAAGGGAGATGGGTAAAGAAATGGGCGTTGTTTCGGGAGGTCAAGTAAAAGGAGCCTTTAAAACTCTTTATCCCAAAATAAAAATAGAAAAAACCCAGGTCGGGTTCCTCGTGTCTGTAATGACACAACACGAGAAAACCAACCATATAACGAAAGGAGTTAGGAGAAAACTGGTTGATGGGAAGATTGTATTTAATGGAGAGAGAGACAAGGAAGGGATGGAGTGGAAAGCAAAGACCACTACTCACCTGATCCACGAACCAAGTAATATGCCCCGGGGGAGGATGGTCGGGGGTGTCGCTAGCCTGAGGTGTGACAAATTCCCACTCCGGGGGAAGTCTAAGAAATTTTATAAAACTAGCCAGCGCGGCTGGGCTAGTCCTAGATAGAGGATGAGGAGGGAGAACTCGAGTCGCTCCTACGACCGTCTGATATGGGTCGGCTAAGAGGCCGGTCACAGTTACTTCGTCCATAGGAGGAGGGGAAGGGGGATCTACAATGATTAGGGGGATGCCAGAGGGAAGGTTAGAAGGGATGTCACCTAGCTCTGACCAATCTACATCACCTAGGGGTTCATCCCTAAGACAGAGGGAGGAACCAGTAGCTCGCCCCGACCTACCCCCCGAGTCCCCATCAGAAAAATAAAGACCTTCTAAAAAGGAGTCCACGGCCGATTCGCCGGAAAAATTCTGAGAATCCGAAGCAGACGACATAATAAAAAGGAAGAAAAGAGAGGAAGAAGAAGAGGAAAAATCGACAAACAAACCAAAAGAAAAACTAAAGGGGTGTTTAGATGAACATACCCATGGGATTGGGTGGAAGATCGCCGGAGAAAGGTAGTAGAAGCACCACCGAAGGTAGAAACCAAGGTCGCAAGTGTCGCCGGAATACCCTCACACTAGTATGTCGCAAGAAGAAGAGCGAAAATGGCTGAAGGAGGGCGAGGATTCCTATTTATAGAGAAGGAGGGCGAAAATCGAGAAGATAACGGGCGATCTGGAGCGTCCAATGCCTCCTGTAAAAGGACGGTTGGGATCTGGCACCGCCTCATCCGACCTATAATAGGTCGACACCTGGACTTGACCATAGACGCGACGTTTGGGAGGCGGGGAAAAGAAAAGACGGGGATATTATAGCGCATGAAATCCGAGGAACCTCGTTATCTGGGGACGGGAATCCCAATGATTCTTGTGTCAAGGTCGTCAGAATATAAACAAATCTTACTCTACTCGGTCTTACAGCTCGACTAGAGTAGGGGGGACTGGTTGATAGGACGCCGAATGCACGCTCCCTGAAAACCCGGTCTAAAACATGGACCAATATAAGCCGGAGTACCGACCTCTTAGTAATGAAAGGTTTTCTTAGACAAGTGGTTGCCGACCTCAAAGGTCCGCCGACCTCGGAGGCCCCGCTGACCTGAGACATCCTTTATAAGGTTGCCGACCTCAAAGGTCCGCCGACCTCGGAGGCCCCGCTGACCTGAGACATCCTTTAGAAGGTTGCCGACCTCAAAGGTCCGCCGACCTCGGAGGCCTCGCTGACCTGAGACATCTGTTAGAAGGGCGCCGACCTCAAAGGTCTCCCGAAATATGGATTTGAATAAGAACGACCCGACCTAAGTGATCTTTCATAATAGGAGCCGATCTAAGGCCTCCGAGCTCATGAAGGTCGAAGTCTCGGGAAAGAACGTCCCGACTCATCTGACAGAATCCCTTAGATCCAGGGATTGAGAGCTTATACCTTGTAATCCCGGAAATCCAGGGATGAGAAATCGCAGCCCGAATCCCTGGATATCCGGGATATTCTCTAAAAATCAGGGAAGATCTTAGAGGACAAGGTATCTCCCTGCTATAAAAGGAAGAGGAGGGGGTTTTCAAGGGGAGACACATTCTGAGATTATAGCATACTTTAGAGAGAGAACGAGAGACAATACTTCATACATTTTGGGTTTTCTTAGTTAAACTCCTGAGATTAACCCGGTTCTTGGTGACCGATCAGCTCGGTTACATCACTACGTATCACGCGTTGAAAGATGACGGAATAATTTCTACCTTCTTATCTCGAAGAATACGGCTAGAAGTAGATAAAATTAACTAGGTTTTAATTTTATAAATACTCTAAGTATTTTATAAAAATTATTTTCCTTTCAAATACACTTAAAACTCAAGTGTATGAAACTTAAGAAAAAAAATCTCTGTCTCCCTCTCTAACAACTCACGGCCGACCATGTCACAAAGGTAAATGGAGGATGATGTTGATTTAGTACATAAATCACACACCTCAATTACTCATCAACACCTTAAAATAATATATTTAATATCAAAACCCCACAAAATATCAAAATGATACAAAGATAAAAAAGATCAATCACCAACATGTGGTGTGGGGTGGGGGACGGCTATGAAGAATAAATATGGAGTTCGTCCATTGTGATCCTTGAAATAGACCTTTGTGTATAAAGTCCAATATATAAACATCCTTGATACATTTCAATATTAATATAATTAATTAATTCAATTATTTAATTATATTAAAAACAAATTCTTTAAGAAATACTATGAATAAATTTAATCACCCAATAATTTATTTAATCCATGAAACCGATTTGATTTATCTAATATATTAAATTACGCATCTAATGTAATATCCTGAATTTCAACTGCAACACCCCGAGATATTCGGAGTATATTACAGCGTCGTGGCCTACATGGGACCCACCAGGCTACAACAAGAAAACACCACTCGACTAACCATCTCGGTTAGCGAGGACACACATTTAAATGATATGACATATAAAGATACGCTCGGAGCAACCGGCGAAATAAGCATCAACTGACAATGTAACAATTTAAAATAATACAAAACGGAGTTTAAAATGAAAAGCCTAAGTACTCGCGAGTACAATCCATAAGTTTATAAAAGTGGGAAACAACCAAATCGAAGTAAACGAAAGAAATAAGAAGACCCAAGTGCACATGTCAACGACCCTGGCCGACATCCTCGTACTGTCCCGGTGCTCGCTCGTCTGGATAATCATAACCTGAAATCCATAACAAGAATTTCCCCAAAACGGGTCCCCAAAGGGGTTAGCAATTACGCTAGTACAAGTAATCAAGACCAACCAATCGCTTACACATTTCATAGTACATGCACCAATATCAATTTCAAAAAGAAAAACCAGACATGTCTTTTCTGGAAACAAACAGTCAAACAAATTTGCCTTGGGAACAGGGTAATACCATAGATCCCGCCCGAGGCCTCTAAGGACCCTCCCGAGCTGGCCATATCGTAAAACAAAACACGCACATGCATCGCCTTGGGAATAGGGTAATACCATTGATCCCGCCCGAGGCCTCTAAGGACCCTCCCGAGCTGGCTAGCTAAACAAACTCATGAATCCAGGACTCAACCCTTTGGACACCCTCCGTGATCCCGTCGGACCATCCCGAGGTGAGCAAATCACACACAAAATACATTACCATTTCATGTTAAGCATAAAGGTTTCCAAAAATACTTGCCTTGAATAATTGATGACGCAATGAACGGAAAGGATAATCACCGACGAACGCTAGGAATCAACGGGACCGAACCTAACGATTCGAAGAACATAATTACAATCAACTCTAGACGAATACGTAAATGGAATACACCCGAAAACCCGCCTACGATTCATGTATATTCGTAGAAAAATAACAACGAGGGCGGACCACAACCAAACCCTCTCGATTCCGTAAAAACCACGAAATATACCATGAATCCGTAGGGAAACTAAGAATACCATCAAGATTAATCATATTCATCATGAATCCATCAACAAAATGGAAAGAATCGGACGAAAATCCCCAAATCCCCAATTTATCTAAAAGTAGGGTTCTAAGAGATTTTACCTTGGATTAGGATGAAATATTCGTGTTGATGTTGTTATAATACACCAAGAACTTAAGGAAGATGTTGGATGAGATGATTGGAAGAAGAAATCGCCAAGAATCGCCCAAAATCGCCAAAGGAGCTCTAAGCCGCGGGGAGGAGAAGAACTGAACGTAATTCGTTCATCTGGGTCAACTCCCTGGTTTATATAGCCAGGGAGTGTTAGCGCGCGCTAATCCTCAAGGTTAGCGTGCGCTAACGGGATAAAATTATAGGCAAGCGATTAGCGTCGATCCGGAGCGCGATTTACGGCGTTAGCATGCGCTACTCGAAACGTAGCGTGCGCTAATACTTTCTCGGTAGCGCGCGCTATTGACCAATAGCGTGCGCTACCTGGACATCAGCCGAGTACAGAAGAAACTGTCCAGTACACACCTGATCCAGTTAGCAAGCGCTATCCACCCAACGTAGCGTGCGCTAAAGTGTATCGGTAGCGCGCGCTATAGACTAATAACGTGCGCTACCTGGGAAAACGATTGAGTCCAGTAGCAAACTGTCCAGTACTGGACACTCACGCTAGCGCACGCTACCGGAAATCTCAGCGTGCGCTAGCCCCCGACATTAGCGTGCGCTATACTACGTAGCATACGCTAATTCGCCCGTCCAGGGGCTGGAAATAGCACTGCCACTCCCAGGGCTAATTAGCTAGCGCGCGCTACGAAGTAAACGGAGCGTGCGCTACTAAGGGACCTCTAGCGTGTGCTATGCAGAAAAGATAGCATGCGCTAAGCACGAAATATGAACGGTCCAAAACACCGGAATATGAACGAAACACCAAACGGAACATCTCAACACGCATCAAAGCATAGAATGGATCCACGGCAACCCCGAAACGGCGATTCCGCACAACAATAACGAGAATCAGATCAATAGGTGACAGGAAAAATACACTGAAAGATACACGAGGGTCACTACAATCGGAAAATACACCGAAAATAAAAATACAAAGGAAAGAAAAATGCGGATATTACATTCTACCCCTCTAAAAACAAGTTTCGTCCCGAAACTTAATAATCAAACAACTCAGGGTACCTAGCACGCATGATATCCTCGGTTTCCCAAGTTGCCTCCTCGACACCGTGTCTCGACCACTGCACCTTGACCAAAGGGATGGTCTTATGCCTCAGTCGTTTCTCACGATGCTCCAAAATCTTCAAGGGACGTTCTTCAAAGGTAATATCCTCAGCGACGTCAATCTCACCATAATCGATGACGTGACTAGGATCTGGGACATATTTCCTCAGCTGGGAAACATGAAAAACGCTATGAACATGACTCAAGTCCGGGGGTAACGCCAAACGGTATGCTAACCCACCGACTCGCTCGAGAATCTCGAAGGGTCCAATAAATCTCGGACTCAACTTCCCCTTCTTCTCGAAACGGAAAACTCCTCTCGTCGGCGACACCTTCAGCAAAACGTGGTCTCCCACCTCGAATTCTAAAGGTCGATGACGGACATCGGCATATGACTTTTGTCGACTCTGGGCAGTCAACATCCGTTCCCGAATTAATTCTATCTTCCGCCTCGTCTCTAAAACAACATCCGGTTCGGTCCCGACCAAATCGGACGCCTCATTCCAACAAATCGGCGATCGACAATGCCGCCCGTAGAGCGCCTCGTATGGTGCCATCCGAATCGACGCGTTCCAACTATTGTTGTACGTGAATTCGATTAATGGCAAATGCTCTTTCCAGTCACTACTCCAATCGAGAGCACAAGCACGCAACATATCTTCGAATGTCTGGATAGTGCGTTCCGACTGTCAATCTGACTGGGGATGAAAAGAGGTACTCAAACGTAAACAAGTACCCAACGCTCTATGCACCGCCTGCCAAAAGTGCGATACAAATCGGCCATCACGATCCGAAATAATAGACTTCGGAGTACCGTGAAGCCTCACAATCTGCGTGATAAATACACGAGCCAACTTCTCCAGGCCCCAAGTGTCCTTGATGCCCAAAAAATGTGCCAATTTGGTCAGACGATCAACAATCACCCAAACCATATTTATGCCTGACCTCGATCTCAGCAAACTCGTAATGAAATCCATCGATATATCTTCCTATTTCCATTCCGGAACGGGAAGTGACTGTAATAACCCGGACGGTCGCTGATGCTCGATTTTGACCTGCTGACAAGTCAAACATCTCGCTACAAACTGCGACTTCTTCCTTCATATCATTCCACCAGAAATTCCTCCTCAGGTCCTTGTACATCTTACTCGAACCAGGATGAACGGAGTAAGGTGTAGCATGGGCCTCGCGCAGAATACTCTGTCTCAATTCTAAGTCCTTCGGTACACAAAGCCGACTCTGGAATCTCAAAACACCACCCTCATGAAACACAAACCCTGGAGACTTTCCTTTAAGAACGTTCTCTCGGATTTGAGTAATCATCGGATCCTCTAACTGCTTCAGCTTAATTTCATCGATCAAAGACGACGAAACCTCTAAAGCACAAAGTTGCCCGACAGCTCCAGGCAACAAAACCTCAACATCTAACTCGATCAAAGCCTGCCAAAGCTCAGACTGAGACGTAAGGACCTCAAGCGTTCTCAACGAAATTGGCTCCCGACTCAAGGCGTCGGCCACGACGTTCGCCTTACCCGGATGATAAAGGATTTCGAGGTCATAATCCTTAATCAGCTCTAACCACCTCCTCTGCCTCATATTCAACTCCGCTGAGTAAATATGTATTTCAGACTTTTATGATTGGTAAAAATCTGACATGTAGAGCCGAAAAGGTAATGACGCCAAATCTTGAGCGCAAAAACAACTGCCGCTAACTCCAAATCATGAGTAGGGTAGTTCAGCTCATACGGCCTAAACTGTCTCGATGCATAGGCAATGGTCTTGCCGTGCTGCATCAATACGCACCCAAGACCCTGACCCGAAGCATCACTATAAACGGCAAAACCCTCGTTGCCACATGGCAACGCCAAAACCGGGGCTGAGGTCAAACGCTTCTTCAGTTCTTCAAAACTCAATTGCCTCTCGTCGTTCCAGACGAACTTCTCGGATTTCTGGAGTAACTGTGTAAGTGTCCGGGCTAGTTTCGAGAAACCCTCAACGAACCTACGGTAGTAACTGGCCAATCCCAAGAAACTACGGATCTCCTTCACATTCTTGGGCGGCGCCCAATCCAACACTGCCTCAATCTTCTGCGGATCCACACGAACCCCCTCGGCTGAAATTACGTGACCTAAAAACGTCACTTCCTTCAGCCAGAACTCACATTTCGAGAACTTCGCATAGAGTTGCTCGGTCCTCAAAATGTCTAACACTACTCGCAAATGATGGGCATGCTCCTCCTCGTTCCTCGAATAAATAAGAATATTGTCAATGAAGACGACGACACACTTATCCAAATACTCTATAAAGACTTTGTTCATCAACTGCATGAACACTGCCGGCGCATTGGTTAACCCGAAAGGCATAACTACGAACTCATAATGTCCGTATCTCGTCCGAAAAGCTGTTTTCGGGACATCGAACTCTCTCACCCTGAGCTGGTAGTACCCCGATCTCAAATCAATCTTCGAGAATACCGCAACTCCCTGCAAATGATCGAACAAGTCATCAATTCTCGGCAAAGGATACTTGTTCTTGATGGTCACCTTGTTTAGTTCGCGATAGTCGATACACAAATGCAGTGAACCATCCTTCTTTCGCACAAACAAGACCGGCGCGCCCCAAGGCGAGGCGCTCGGCCGAACATACCCCGACTCAAGTAGCTCACTCAACTGCTTCTTCAACTCTGACATCTCTGAAGGTGCCATGCGATACGGCACCTTCGAAATCGAAGCCGTGCCCGACTCTAAGTCTATAGCAAACTCGACCTCACGATCCGGTGGTAATCCCGGTAACTCGTCAGGAAATACATCAGGAAACTCACTAATGACTGGAATCGGCGAAAGCTCGACTCCACCATTCTCCACCTTCAAGGCGTAGCACCAATAACCAGTACACCCCTTTCACAGGAGTCTCATCGCCTTCAAGGCGTTAATAACGAACTTCTGGTTTCCCCTCTTCCGCCCCGCGAAAGAGTGCTCGGTGCCGTCCTCGGCTAACATAGTGATGATCCTCGTGCGGTAGTTCATGATTGCACCATGCCGCTCGAGCCAATCGTCCCCGAGAATCAAATCCTCACCCTCAATACCCACAACAATAAGATTCGAGGGCCAGACTCTCTCACAAATAAACACAGAATAGTCCCGGACCTCTCGATCACCGACAATTCTATCACCGTTAGGAAGTTTAATGATGAATGGCTCGCAAGGTGACAAGCAGTCGAGACTCAAACGGCGTACACACTCTAGAGAAATGAATGAATGCGTAGCACCCGAATCAAAAAGTACACTAACAGGATGGGAATGGATAGGAACGGTACCTGTCACCACAGTAGCTGCTGGGTCATCGGCCCTCCTCATCTCATAGATACGCGGCTGGGTAGAGCCGACACTGGAAGTTCCTCCCCTAGCGGGCTGACCCCGACCCCTACCTCGGCCGTCACTCGGTGGAGGCGGCAGAGCAAATGAGCCCTGGTTCACACTCGGCTCCATAGGTGCTGGGTGAGAAGAACGGGCGCCGCGAAGCTGTCTGATTTGATCACAAAAGAGGGCCTTGTGGCCCAACTCACCACAAGTATGACAAGTGAACTTCGAACGAGGACACTATCGGTTCCTATGGCCCTGCACACCACAGTTAAAGCATATGGGTTCACGAATGGAGGTTCTGGCGGCACCCCGAAAGCTCCCAGAGAAACGAGCCGAACCGCCCGTAGAAATGTTCGCAGCCTGAGATTTCTGCTGGCCTCCACTCTTGGGACCAGAAAAATTTCCGACCGACTTCTGCTTCTTGCTCTCACGAGCCACATCACTAGACGTCACCGACATATCATTAGCGAGGGCCCTACTCTTATAGTCCTTCAAAGTAGTACAGACGAGTCCAGACATATAGTCCCGAATGGACAGTTTCATCCTCCTGGAAAAATGGAAAATTTTGTCGCTCTCTTTGACAACTTGGGTCTTCACATAGCCCAACTCTTTGTTGAAATCGGCAATATCTTGAGATACGGGAATATCCCGTGGTTGAGCATCATAGAAGGCATGGACTCGAGCCTGTCTGACCGGTCACGGGCAATATTCGGTCTCCATCAATTCCTGAAATTCGGCCCATGAAGCAACATGATCTTTGGGCCCAACGGCCTCCCACCAATCCGTAGCATCCCCAGTGAGAAAGTACTGGGCAATAGGGACCTTACGGTCCTCGGGACAGTTGGTGGCGATGAAGACTTTAGATATCTCTTTGATCCACCCCTCCCATCCGATCGGGTCCGAAGCTCCCGAAAACTGAGGAGGATGCATCTTGATGACATCCTGAAGCCAGCGATCTGCTCCGCCCCGATTAGCATGGGCCTGATCGGGGTTCTGAACCACCTGAGCTATAGCCGCCATTTGGTTTACCATTTGCTGCATAACGGCCGCAATACCAAGGTCAGCACGCTCCTGAGAAGAAGCATGACTGTGACGGTCGCCGGTACTATCGGCTCCCGAAGAATGCGACGTGGCCGCCCCACCAGCTGCCCCACGTCCTCGGCCGCGTCCACGACCACGACCACGACCACGACCACGGTTTCCTCTGGCACCCATACTGGTGTTAAGAGATAACAGAAGTATATCGAGGATGAGTAAGGGAGGAAAAAGCAAATATGATGATAAGCAAAAGAGGGAGAATAACCACAGTTCAAGAAACGGAATATAATACGAGAAAGTAAAGAATTGAGTAAGGAAACTTACGAACACTGGAAGTACTGAGATGCCGGCAGCGGTGTGACAATCTGCAAAACAAAACATGACTAGCCCCAAATAACCGACAAGCCTAGGTATCCATAAACCTAGGCTTCGATACCATTTTCTGTAACACCCCGAGATATTCGGAGTATATTACAGCGCCGTGGACCCCTACATGGGACCCACCAGGATACAACAAGAAAACACCACTCGACTAGCCATCTCGGTTAGCGAGGACACACATTTAAACGATATGACATATAAAGATATGCCCGAAGCAACCGGAAAAATAAGCATCAACCGACAATGTAACAATTTAAAATAATACAAAACGGAGTTTAAAATGAAAAGCCTAAGTACTCGCGAGTACAATCCATAAGTTTATAAAAGTGGGAAACAACCAAATCGAAGTAAACGAAAGAAATAAGAAGACCCAAGTGCACATGTCAACGACCCTGGACAACATCCTCGTACTGTCCCGGTGCTCGCTCGTCCGGATAATCATAACCTGAAATCCATAACAAGAATTTCCCCAAAACGGGTCCCCAAAGGGGTTAGCAATTACGCTAGTACAAGTAATCAAGGCAAACCAATCGCTTATACATTTCATAGTACATGCACCAATATCAATTTCAAAAGCCAAAACCAGACATGTCTTTTCCGGAAACAAACAGTCAAACAAATTTTCCTTGGGAACAGGGTAATACCATAGATCCCGCCCGAGGCCTCTAAGGACCCTCCCGAGCTGGCCATATCGTAAAACAAAACACGCACATGCATCGCCTTGGGAACAGGGTAATACCATTGATCCCGCCCGAGGCCTCTAAGGACCCTCCCGAGCTGGCTAGCTAAACAAACTCATGAATCCAGGACTCAACCCTTTGGACTCCCTCCGTGATCCTGTCGGACCATCCCGAGGTGAGCAAATCACACACAAAATACATTACCATTTCATGTTAAGCATAAAGGTTTCAAAAAATACTTGCCTTGAATAATTGATGACACAACAAACGGAAAGGATAATCACCGACGAACGCTAGGAATCAACGGGACCGAACCTAACGATTCGAAGAACATAATTACAACCAACTCTAGATGAATACGTAAATGGAATACACCCGAAAACCCGCCTACGATTCATGTATATTCGTAGAAAAATAACAACGAGGGCGGACCACAACCAAACCCTCTCGATTCCATAAAAACCACGAAATATACCATGAATCCGTAGGGAAACTAAGAATACCATCAAGATTAATCATATTCATCATGAATCCACCAACAAAACGGAAAGAATCGGACGAAAATCCCCAAATCCCCAATTTATCTAAAAGTAGGGTTCTAAGAGATTTTACCTTGGATTAGGATGAAAGATTCGTGTTGATGTTGTTATAATACACCAAGAACTTAAGGGAGATGTTGGATGAGATGATTGGAAGAAGAAATCGCCAAGAATCGCCCAAAATCGCCAAAGGAGATCTAAGCCGCGGGGAGGAGAAGAAATGAACGTAATACATTCATCTGGGTCAACTCCCTGGTTTATATAGCCAGGGAGTGTTAGCGCGCGCTAATCCTAAAGGTTAGCGTGCGCGAACAGGATAAAATTATAGGCCAAACAGTTAACGTCCCAGTCCAGTAGCCAGATTTCTGGCCGTTAGCGTGTGCTACTCGAAACGTAGCGTGCGCTAATACTTTCTCGGTAGCGTGCGCTATTGACCAATAGCGTGCGCTACCTGGACATCAGCTGAGTCCAGAAGCAACTGTCCAGTACACACCTGATCCAGTTAGCGCGCGCTATCCACCCAACGTAGCGTGCGCTAAAGTGTATCGGTAGCGCGCGCTATAGACCAATAACGTGCGCTACCTGGGCAACCGATTGAGTCCAGTAGCAAACTGTCCAGTACTGGACACTCACGCTAGCGCACGCTACCGGGAATCTCAGTGTGCGCTAGCCCCCGACATTAGCGTGCGCTAGACTATGTAGCGTACGCTAATTCACCCGTCCAGGGGCTGGAAACAGCACTGCCACTCCCAGGGCTAATTAGCTAGCGCGCGCTACGAAGTAAACATAGCGTGCGCTACTAAGGGTCCTCTAGCGTGCGCTATGCAGAAAAGATAGCGTGCTCTAAGCACGAAATATGAACGGTCCAAAACACCGGAATATAAACAAAACACCAAACGGAACATCTCAACACGCATCAAAGCATAGAATGGATCCACAACAACCCCGAAACGGCGATTCCGCACAACAATAACGAGAATCAGATCAATAGGTGACAGGAAAAATACACTGAAAGATACACGAGGGTCACTACAATCGGAAAATATACCGAAAATAAAAATACAAGGGAAAGAAAAATGCGGATATTACATCTACCATGGTTGTTTAATGTTATTTTATCCGAATTATATTGTACAGTGTGGAATCTGTATTGAAGGACTGAGACATCTGTATTGGTACAATTGCCGTACTTGGTCGACAATTGCATTTGAGGATACAGTGTCTCGAGTAAACGTATTCCGTATGTCGAGATGATGGACAAGAACAGTTGAAATTGGCTGAGTAGAGCCTGACTAACGTACGCTAGAGTAAAGACTTAGCGTACGCTAATACACAAGGTTTACGTAATGTGCACACCTATTACGTACGTTAAGTGAATTAGTTAACGTATGTAGAGTTCATATCAGGCAGGATCTGGATATGATCGACAGGTGGGCCCGTGGTCGGCAGCTTTCGGCGAGGAACTTGGATGGGCGAGTCAATGCTGAGGTTATCGTACGCTACTTATAGTGTGTTACGCAAGCTAAATGGACATGTACTGTAGCAAGTCTGTAATATCCGAATTTATTATTGTGTATTTCATCTGTATTGTGTAACACCCCGAGATATTCGGAATAATTACAGCGCCGTAAATCCTTTATATAAGAATTTATAAGGCTAATTTGAAGACAATGTAAATAATACAAAAGTGTCATTAATGAAAGGAATTTCAAACTCGTTCGACAATTCAAATAAATTCATTATTACAAAATGTTCCCAAGACAACAACAACATAAACGTACTCGAGTACTGAAATAACCGGAAAATAAGACAACATAATCCACATCACTGAGCCACTTCATTGTCATGTCGGTACTGTGGCTGCTTCCCCGTTCCACGGCTACCTAAACATCAAAACAAATGTCCACCCCGAAGGGGTTAGCAAAACAATGCTAGTACAAGTATCGTACTACAATAAATCATCAATGCATCATAAAACATACAAAACGGACTCCCATCATCAGAATCCAACGATGTGAATCCTCACGATTCCATCAACATAATATAGGGTAATCCAACAATCCAGCGCCCTCGGTATAGATCCCCATGATAATCCCGTCGGACCAATGCATGGTGGAAAACCCATCTAACGATCCAGCGCCATCAGCATAGATCCCCATGATGATCCCGTTGGACCAACGCATGGTGGACATTCGATCCAGCGCCCTCAGCATAGATCCTCATGATCCCCTCGGATCATTTTCAACACAACCATTATAATTATGCATACACATATGCAAATCAACACGTTCATCAACGTAAATATCATGACAACTCAAAGAATATAGTCACATGTTCAACAACACGAATAAATCGCACACATGATCAATAATGCAATATCAATAAGCTTAAAATACGATACTTGCCTCAAAGATGGCAAGAACAAATCACTCCAATGAATCTCAACACACTCGAAGACCGTCTCCTTCGATCAACGTAGCAAGCTCGAACCTTAACAAAAGAAATAATATAGAATTTATCTTATGTCGTACGAATGTCCAACAACCCGGTCTATGACCTAAAGCTCTAAAAATGCAATGTGCCTGAACTACTTAGTGTACGCTACGTACTCTACGTAACGTGCGCTAAGCCTGCCCATTAGCGTATGTAAACGACGAAGTCTAGCGTACGCTAACTTATGTATCGGCAGTCCTCTCTGATCAGCCGACTGACTCGCCTGATGACATAACGTACGTTACGTACCAAACGTAGCATACGTTACTCATTCCCGATAGCGCATGTTAATATATACATCTTAGCATGCGCTACCTGTGCATGGCAGTTTACTACTGGGCAGAAAACTTAATCTAATGGTGAAGAAACTCATGAAATCTTCAGTGCTAATACATGTCATCTTCGTGTATATCATGCTCATACGGTTTGTGAAAGATCTTTATGGATTAATCGACTATGAGATACAAGGATACTTATAATCATCACAACACCATAATTCATCTTGATCTTCAAGAAATATCCTAAGTTCAATCCATTTCATGTCCCAAAACGCATGATTCCATTATGTAAAGACTTAAGAAGTTGATAATCTCCATATACTGGTCACAATCGGTTTGAAGCTTCATGAATATGCTAGGTGTTCAAACACTAAAAGGTTCAATGGTTTATACGATGAAGAAGTACCAAAACATCGAAAATATCCTTCTAACACCTGATGTTCGACTACTTACGAATTTAACTGACTAGATAATCCAAAATCATGATCAAAACATCCTTCAGAATACTACTAATATTGGTGAAGAATCACCTACCTCAAAGTAGCGAAGAACACGAAGGAACTTTGAAGAAATCCAACATCGAGAGCTTGAACACTAATCTCCAATGATCTACAATCTTCAACTCGAGCTTGAACACCAATCACGCATCATTGGTTTTATCATGTGTTGATTTGTGTACATGTATATTGTTGGTTATCCACCTCGTGTTGATCTTGTAGGATCATCTTGGGATCTATGCTGTTGGGCGCTGGATCATGGGATTTCCATTGAGTATACATTGTTGTTCTTGTTTTGAGCATATTGACGTTGTCATATGAGTATGCATTTGTAGGTCTTGTGTTAGGAACATGTCCGTATGTTGTATTGATCTAATCTCGGATTAGACTGACATGATTGTCGTGGCATTTCGTATCTTGAGGTATATTCCGTATTTCCATTGGTATTTGTCTTTGATGGACAATCGATTATCGTGTTGGGATTAGATGATGATATCCGATGGATCGAATTGGTTAGAGTTAGTAGTTTTCGTAACAGTGAGTTATGATGATGTTTTGAGAACCTTGGGTATTGTGTGAGATATAGTGCGAGATGTGAATTTTGGTAAAGTTATGGCGGTAAGATTACATTGGTCGTATTCTTACTTAGTATTTCCATTGGTATGTAATTATTGACGCGATGTGATTGTTATCATTGTTGGATATTATGGCTGACCCCGTCGTGGGATTTCTTTTTAGGTTCTTGGGATATCGAGCTTGTAGCGGTCGTGAAGAGATGAGCTTCCCGGAGGATACTGGCTATGGCATGTTTTTGTGAATTGAGTATTCTGATTATATGTTGTATTCCGCTGCTAGAGTAGTCTTAATTATTTGTCCTTTCCACTGCGTGAGTATTCTTAAATGCCCTTCTGTTTTTTTTGGCAACTTGAGTCATTTTGGAAAGTCGTTTTCTAAACTATTGAGTTTCGGCTGTTTCGCCTTGTCCTTTCAAATGAGATTTTACGCCGATTTTGATAAACGAGTTTTATAAAGTCTTTGAATGTTTTTAATGGATTATACCGTCGTTAGCCCCTTGGGCGTTTGTAAATGTTTGCGAAAATGTCTTTTAGCCTGTGGGTTCCATCTCGGGGCCCACATCGCTGTAATATTCCCGGATGATTTTGGGGGTGTTACATCTAATGTCTGTTCCATCTCCGGGTCAGCCATAATACTCAATAATGATAACGGTCACATCACATCAATAATTACATACCAATGAAATACTAATTGAGAATACTACCAATGTAATCTTACCACCATAACATTACCAAAATTCACATCTCATATTCTCAGCAACAAGATAAGCTCATACCTAAACATCTGTACTGTATCTCAAACAAAGCCTAAGGTTCTCAAAACATCATCGTAACTCATTGTTACGAAATCTACTAACTCTGTCCAACCCTATCCATGGGGTAACCTCATCACATCTCAACACGATAATCGATTGTCCATGAAAATACAATTACCAAAGGAAATACGGACCATACCTCAAGATACACAATACCACGACAATCATGTCAGTCTAATCCGATATTAGATCAATGCAACATACGGACACGGTCCTAACACAAGACCTACAAATGCATACTCATGTGACAACGTCAATATGCTCAAAACAAGAACAACAATGTATACTCAATGAAAATCCCATGATTCAGCGCCCATCAGCATAGATCCCAAGATGATCCTACTAGATCAACACGAGGTGGATAACCAACAATATACATATGCACAACAACACATGGTTAAACCAATGATTCGAGTCCACATGATTCCATCAACACAACACAGGGTAATCCAATGATCCAGCGCCCATCAGCATAGATCCCAAGATGATCCCGTCGGATCAACACGAGGTGGAAACCCCATCCAATGATCCAGCGCCCTCAACATAGATACCAAGATGATCCCGTCGGATCAACACGAGGTGGGCATCTAATCCAGCGCCCTCAGCATAGATCACACGATCCCATCAGATCAACACAACACAGATAATACGACTATGCATACACATATGCAAATCAATATGTTCATCAACATGAACAACATATAAATCAATAACATGAACGAGACTATGCATGATCGAAATCATCCACATTAAACCAAAATCAAATTAGGATACTTGCCCCGAGTCCTTCGAGAGCAAGCTCGATGTCAAAACCATCACCAACCATTATCCTCAATGTTAGACGATCCAAAATACCACGGCCATAGATAACTCATATCCTCGTCTTTACCATAATGTATCCTCAATATCCAATTATGCCATTAACTGAAGTAAATCATATACATTATGATCTAACTTCCAAAATCGGAAAACAATATATAATCCAAATCTCCAAAGTTCACAATAATAATCATCGCTATATGTATTATAAACGAATTGAAAACTGAAACAATTCATTAAATATTATAACTGAGCAAGTAATAACTTGCCTCGATACCGACACGACGATGATGAAGCCGCTACCAATCCCATTGCCTTCGTCAACGAGCTCTTCGGCTCTGACCAATTCAATTCACGAACATTTTCGAACACGACCGCATCACACTTTTCTAACCGATGATCAATTATCATAACCTATTGCAATAGTCAATAAACAACGATCCAACAACAATCAATAACAGACATATCCAACCAATCAACCTCAACGGTTCAACAACACCTCGATCATGTAACACCCTCCAGAGCCATCCAGGAATATTACAGCACCGTGGGCCCCGAGACAGAACCCACAAGGCTAAAAGAATTTTTCGCAAACATATACAAACGCCCAAGAGGCTAATGACGATACTATCTTTAAAAATATCCAAAGACTATATAAAATCCGTTTATCAAAACCGTTGTAAAATCTCATTTGAAAGGGCAAGGCACGAAATGCCAAAACTCAACAGTTTAAAAACATACGTTAAGCTATCGCTTACACGTACCGACAAAATAGTTTAGAAAACCATATCCAAAGTAACTTAAGTTAACGGATAACGAAAGGTCATTCAAGAATACTCACGCAACGGAAAGGACATACAATTAAAAATACTCTAGCAGCAGAATACAACATATAATTAGAATACTCAATTCACAAACACATGCCATAGCTAGTATCCTCCGGAAAGCTCATCTCTTCACGACCGCTACAAGATTGATGACCAAAGAACCTAAAAAGAAATCCCACGATGGGGTCAGCCATAATATACAACGATGATAACGATCACATCGCGTCAATAATTACATACTAACGAAAATACTAAGTAAGTATACGACCAAGGTAATCTTACTGCCGTAACTTTACTAAACCCGTGATAATCCTTACCAAAGTAATCTTTACTAAAATTCACATCTCGCATCCTCAACAACATAATGAACTCATACCCAAACATTTGTACTGTACCTCAAACAATACCCAAGGTTCTCAAAACATCACCACTCACTGATACGAACTATACCAACTTTGACCAATTCAATCCATCGAATATCACTATCAAACCTCAACATGAAAAATTGATTGTCCATCAAAGACAAATACCACAAAAAAGAAATACAGGTCATACCTCAGGATACGCAATGCCATGTTGAATCACGTCAGTCTAATCCGAGATCAGATCAATACAACATATGGACATGGTCCTAACACAAGACCTACAAATGCATACTCATATGACAACGTCAATATGCTCACAACAATAACAACAATGTATACTTATGGTAATCCATAATATACATATGCACAACAACAACACATGGTAATCCAACGATCCAGCGCATACAACATAGATATCCCATGATGATCTCGTCGGACCAACGCATGGTGGAAATTCCTGTCCAACGATCCAGCGCACACAACTATAGATATACCATGATCATCCCATCGGACCAACGCATGGTGGACATACGACAACAATCAAATGCATATTAACAACAATACACAAATGCATGACAACAACAATACACAATATATCATAATATGATCGACACATAATGACAAAAATGATTAGAGTACTTGCCTCGAGTCCTTCGAGGGAAATTTCGATGTCTAAACCATCACCAACCCTTATCCTCAATATTCGACGGTCCATAATGTCACGGACGGTAGATAATTCATATCTTCGTCTTTATCACAATGTATTCTCGATATCCAAGTATACTAATAACAAAAGTAAATCATATACATTGTGATTTAAATTCCCAAAATCCGAAAACAACTTACAATTCCAAATCTCCTGTGTTCATAATTATAATCATTACTATACGAATTATAAACGAATGAAACGGAAACCATTCATTAAATATTATAAACTGAGCAAGTAATAACTTACCTCGATACCGACACGATGATGATGAAGCCACTACCAATTCCATTGCCTTCGTCTACGAGCTCCTCGGCCCTGACAAAAGCAATTCACGAACATTCTCGAACATGACTGCAAAGCATGGTTCTAATCACCGATCAATAATCTCAACCTATTACAATAATCGATTAACACACATTCGATAATAATCAACAACCGATATAACCAATCAACAAACCCAACGGTTATACAATATCTCGGTAAAACATAGTCTGAACAATCCAACTCAAACCAGCACGAATTCATAACCACAACACGATATACTACACGGCCTATCCACTTAGCGCACGTTAATCATATACCATAGCGTGCGCTAAGTCATTTCAGTTAGCGTGCGTTAGCCAGTTCAGCTAGCGTGCGCTAATGTTATACAATTGCATGCCTTACAAGTATCGACTTAACACCTTGCGATTACGGATACTAATGTAAAGGAAATCGTATTCCAAGATCAATCATCAATCAACATGACTTAACGAACCTTTCATCTTAAAAATACCGATAATTTAATATACAATCATCTTGCTATGTTATATTTATCAAAAGTCCTTCAAGAACACTAAGTGATTCAAAACCATGTTCATAGTCATCAAACAACATAATATGATATCCTTTTAACATGTAAACAATCATCCGAAAATGAGGAGGAGGATTAACCAACTTATCTCAAGAAGACGAACAACACAATTCAAACCACAAGAATCATATCAATATCTATATATCAACAACAACATCATCATAATCCGATAATCCATATCATAATCATGCTTAGCAATTTGTTTATATGATAATCATCATCTCAAGAACATCAACATTCAATCCAAAATGAAATCCAAAGGTGAAGAGTAATTACTTCTTTGAAGTAATGGATTGAATCCGTTCTCAATCACTTCCAAGCTCCACATGTTGTTAGGAACGATCAACTTAAGTGTTTGGAACCTCAAACTTCTCTCAAAGAACTCTCTCTATCGGTTGAAGTGAAGAAAATGGGTGAAATGCATTTTAACAGCCGTCTGCCCATATTTATACTGCACATTACTAGCGTGCACTAAAACTTGTATTTAGCGTGCGCTACAGTCCTAGCGTGCGCTATCCTTCCTTGATAGCGTGCGCTATCGAAGTCCAGAGGCTACTGCCCTACTTCGTATAATGATTTAAGTACACAATGCCCATGTAATAGCATACGTAAATTCCTCTATTTAGCATACGAAAGTGTCCGACCATAGCGTGCGCTACTCATAGTTGACTCGTTTGTCTACATACTCCGAAGATGGGTCCATATGTCGAAAGCACCCGACAAAGCCGAGATTCCCTTTGACCGATCTATAATTAGCGTGTGTTAAGCCTCATGTTTATAGTGCGCTAATCCTTCGTAGCAAACGTCCATTGACCTTATCAGAACATGCGCCGAAAGTAACCGGGTCCACACGTAGATTCCCTCTGATCTGTTTTGCACTAGCGTGCACTATCCTTTGCCTTTAGCGTGCGCTAAACCTGAACGATAGCGTGCGCATGCTTGAATATTAGTGTGCACTAATAAGGCTACACTTAGCCATTTCCAGCTATTCTTGTCCAACGTCTCGAAATACGGAATACGAAAATACGGCATACCGAATATATATACTTATCCCAATAACATTCTCATACGATACCCAATATCCTCAAATGCAATTGTTGACCAAGTACGACAATTACACCAATACAGATGTCCCAGTCCTTCAATTATTTTATCCATACTGTACATGTTCCATACTGTACAATATAATTCCGATAAAATAACATTAAATAACATTAGTAGAAATTTAGGATATTACAGATCATATACAAAACCAAATAGTATAACTCAAACCATTACGAACTCATATCCACCATACGAACCGAAATCCAATAATTGACAATCAATATAACCGATCAACAAACCCAACAATTTCACAATATCTCGATTAGACACAAGTCCGAACAATCCAACTCAAACAATTACGATTTACGACCATAATACGATTACGGGTACGAATGTAAAGGAAATCATATTCGATGATCAATCACAATTTTTCCGGATTCAAAATTGTTATCATGATTTGTATTTCATCAAGAACATACGAATTCTACCACTACAATCAACACGACCTAACGAATATTCGATCTTCATATCTAAAAATACTGATAATTCAACATACGACCGTCTTGCTATGTTCTATTTATCAAGAGTTCCTTAAGAACACTAAGTGATTCGAAATCATGTTCATACTCATCAAAACAACATAATTCTATATCCTTTAACATGTAGATAATCATCCAACTCATAATCCAAGTCATATATCATCATATTCTTCAATATACACTTCTTATAACATTAAGAATTGTATCAACACCACTATAATCATCATCATACGAATCAAATATGGATAACAATACCAATAATCTGAAATCAAGGTGTAGAGTTCAACAACATACCTCAAGAACATGAACAACACCATTAAACATCTCAAGGATCATTGATATCTTCATATCCAAGCCTCAAATCCATGTTTCCAAGCTTATAACCAAGATAGAAGAGGTTTATCTTCATTACCATACTCAGAGGGACGAATTTGAGGGAAGAGCATCGATTTCTTCTCATGAAGAAATGAAAGACCGAACCTTAATTTATAATCTGCGGCGCTCATTACGTACGTTACCAATCAACATTAACGTACGTAATGCTCCTTATGTACGCTAAAGGTCCTTCATAGCGTACGTAACTGTTGCGATATTCTTTACACGCAAGTGCACGTCATCGTTTACAAGTAATAAAGTGATAAGTAGAGTATCGTTCCCACGAGGATTGAATCTCTAACTACCGATTTTTTCGTATTCCAATTTTATTTGAACAATCGAAGTTGGGTTTTTTCAATTAATAACTAAAGGAATTACTAAAAGACTAGTAGAAAACAATAGCTTGAATAAGAGAAATCAAATGATGAATAAGTCTAGGGTTCTGAATCCACCTTAGTTTATCCGAATTTACTCTCGATTATCCGTAATAAATAATTTTCCCAATTTATTGAAGGCGGAGATTGCTAATATATTCTACCACCTCTCCCGAGGTCAATAGATTTATCTAAAGGCGAATAACGCACTCTATCCCTAGGTGAATTAATTCGTCGATAGGCAAAAAGCATGAAATCTCCTAAAGGCCACGTAGTTCCTATGAGTATATTCCTATCTCACAGAATAAAACGGTCCTCACCAATAGTTCCTCATCAAATCTCCTCTCCCGATTCGAAGTGAATGATTAAATCAATACAACTATTGGCCAGATAATTGCAAGCATTAAACATAATTGGGAAAACTCAATAAAAAGGTAATAAATTGGATAATCTCAATCAATTCATCAAAACAAAGGTTTCATCAAAACCCTAGATTAGGGCTTTAGCCTGACATACTAATAATTGAAAATACAGAATTGATAAATGAAAGCATAAAATTCAAACGCAGATGAAGCTCGGATTCCTCTGTTCTTCAGCTTCCGCCCTCTGCCCTTGAAGTCTTCTGCTTCCTTCCTATTCTGCCGTCTCCAAGCTTAAGCCCTCAAAGATTAAAGATCCAAAGATAATTTAATTAGGGTCTTAAACCCTATTTATAGCTCAGCACATCAACAAATCGCGTCCGTATCAGTCGGTCGGAAATCGGCCAAACGGCCCAAAACCGCGGACATACAAAAACCGCCAAGTGTGCCGCGGCACACTAAACTGTGCGCGGCACATCGCCTTGACTAAATGCCCGGCGTTAATTAATTCTTACGTGCCGCGGCTCACAGGCGTGCCGCGGCCTGAGTCTGATTTGCTCTGCGCTCGGTTGGTGTCTTCCTGTGCCGCGGCTCAGCTTCCTTGTGCCGCGGCTCAGAGTCCAGATTTGCCGTTTTCGCCCGTTTTGCCTCGTTTTAGCTCCCGGACTTCAATTTCCTGTCAATCATACAAAATTAAGGCATTAAAAGCTCATTTAGACGATTTCACTCTCCAAAATACTACAAAATAATGATAAATAAGCGTATAAAAATACGCCTAACAAATACCCCCAAACTTAAGCCTTTGCTTGTCCTCAAGCAAAAAGAATTAAATTCAATAAAAGAATGTCGTGAATCATCGTGCAACTCATAGTGTTCAACCTAATCAATACTATCCTGTAATTCTCTCTAAATAATACGAGTGTCATAAAAGCGAACTGCACTCAGAATAATGATTCCGCAAAGTAATAAACTTGATCCTAATCACTCGTTCATGAAGACAATCCAGCTCAAAGATTAACAAAACGTGAGTCAAATCGACCGTCAATATGAAAGGCTAAAATAAACAAGCTAGTTCGTCCCGTTCCACTGTCTAGTGGCACAATTTTCACGAGTTTCATAACAAATAAACCTCGGACAGTAATCCCTTATATATATATGCTCAAGAAATTTATTCGAGTTGACCACTAGGTTAGGATCTCGGGATGTTTCATCGGGATAATCCTAGGGTGGAACTTCCATTCTCATGTATTGGAAAACCGTTTGACGTAAAAGACACTCATGGGGCACATGGATGCTTCTAGTTACTAAGTTCCCGTCTACAGCGGAGAAACAACTTGAATATATAATTTCCGCATGTCCGAATCAAGGTTGCCGTTTTACGCGAGAGTAAACAGCGGGTTACGCGAATACCCCCGGTTACTAGGTTCCTTATCATTGGCACATGTGAAATATCTAAATAACTAGTCTAATCAGGGTCGTCGTTTTACGCGAGAGCAAACAACGGGTCACGTGAATACCCCCGGTTACTAGACTTCCCTTCATAGAACACATTATCTCGACTTTAGGGAAAAACTGACCGACTCTAAACTCAATCTAAGTGCCAACACGACTAAAGAAACAGTACGACTCACTATCCGGAAGATGTAACCAAACGTATTGATGGTGATTTTAAAACAACTATGTATCGTCTCTTATCTGCCAAGACCTCTACAATCACGAAAAATTTCGGACCTAAATGAATACTAAGCAGAACAGAAATAACTGACTACAACTTGACTAAAACTCGACCGTTTCTTCAGAGAGAAAAATAGTGTCGTAACATCAGTATCACACAAATAGAAGCACCAAAAATTCACGAATAACGAAAAACTAAGACAAGCAAGGCTATCTAAAAAAATTTTTACGCAAAGTAATGAAAAGTGCAACGAAATAACGTACAGCAATAAAATAAAGTACTGAATGAATGTAGAAGCGAAAGTAAATCCCCCAAACTTAGGACGTACATTGACCTCAATGGACAAAAATGATATGCAATAAAAGTAAAAGGTCAAGTACTCCCCTCGATCTGCTCGGGAGCCGTGCGGCATCGTCGGTGAGGAGGGTGGTGTGGTGGCCGGCGGCGCAATAAATGGCCCGTCGGGATGCATGATATGGGCCGTCCATGCGGCGAGGTGCTCCTGATGATAAGCATCCCTCGCAGCAGGACGCCTCGCCTCTCGTCGGCTGGCCCGGCGGGCCTGCTCTCGCATCTCGGCTCTGACGGCAGCAACAACGCTCTCCCTCTCCGCCCGCTGCTCCTCCCGCATGGCAGCCATCAAGCTCTCTCTCTCTCCTCATCTCATCTCTCTCTCTCTCCTCGTCTCCTCTCTCAGCTCCTCTCTCTCTCTCCTCAGATCCTCTCTCTGCTCCTCTCTCTGTCTCCTCAAATCCTCCCTCAACCCATCAAACAACTCCTGCAACCTCGCTCTGTCGGGTGGCGGGCCAGCATCTCCATGTGTCAACAAAAGCGGCTCGGGGGATCCCTCGTGGGCCTCCTCTAGCAGAAATCCTCTCCCCCGAGCGTGCGCTGGCGCTCCTCCCCACTGGTCAAAGTGCGATATGATGCAGTGGTCGATCGGGGCCTGGGGGGCAAGCATCGGCTCGTCGTCTGACTACGTCAGCCCCGACTGCCGGCATAAAGCGCAGATGAGAGAGGGGTGCTTCAACCCCGTCTTGGCCCCCCCTGGATACACTGGAAGATAGATCGGACTAGGATGGGGGCCACATCAACGCGGCCGGAAGTGATAGCAAAAAGTGTCGGGCGCGGGAGAGAAAGGCTGTACGGATACGAGAGGTGGGGTCAATGCGTGCGAGATAAAATAAAGCCGAGGCACGCCCAGGAGGCGAGGCGCGAGCTCTGAAGTGAAAGGTGGAAGAACCACGTGCTCATTGCTCCCGGTCGGTATCGGGCATGTGATGGTCTCGGCGGGGCCTCCTTAGTGAGTGGTCATCACTCGGTCATGGTGACTCGTCAACCACCGGAAACCCAAAAAGCCTCCGAATAGCAGCCGTGGAGAAATCAACTGTAACCCCTCGGACGTCGACCTGAGTCCGAGACTCTAAAGACGGCAACGTATGCCCTGCCCGAATGTGCTTCAGCAGTGCGCTGGCGTAAAACTCCTGCACGATCGAGATAACTGCTGGCTCGAGAGGTGCGGTAAATCTGGCCCACCCCATCTCGTCAATCATAGTGAGCAATTCCCCGTCCTGAGGAGCTGGAGTAAAACCCCTCTCTGGAATAAGTGGTCGTGGCCGCATCTTTTCATTGAATATCTTGTGAATTTCGGGGTCCGAAAATTGGTGCCCCTCCGCCTCGGCCCGACCACGAGAGGTCTCCCCTAGAGTAGGGGATGACTCGGTCCTAGCTCGCTTGCTCAGCTTCTTTGTTCGCGCCATAATCAGTCCTGAAAAGTACAACACGAGGGTTTATTCACGCAAAAATAATAACACTGATCTATGCTCGGCTAAGGATGTCCAGCCAGAATTTCCGAATTTAACAACATAGCGCATTCGTGAGAGAAGGATGAAAATGGGCCTAAACGTTTAACCTGGATGTAAGGGTTGGGCTTGCTGTAAATTCAAAACGTATACGTTGCACGAAAATTCAAACGATTGCTTTTCCAAAGAAAATTTTTCATTTAGGCAATTTATCAAACACCTTGAGGGCACAAGTTTACTTGAAGAATAAACGTAGTTATAGCTCGATTCAACCCCCAAAAACCGAAACATAATTCAATCATCATCAACTCAACACATTCAACTCATTCACATTCCAAACTATCCATGAAAAATTGATTAAAACTACCATGTTATTCCCTAAACCATCCTAGAAATTTCGAAGGAGAATAAGCATGTTCCATTCATCCAAAGCAAATACAACTTCCAAATATAAACCATAAGCAAGTAAAGATTAAAGGTTTGAACGTACCTTTTTGGTTTTGTGAAGATTGCAAGAAAAAAAATCACAGGAAAAAAATGGAAGAAGACTTCGGCCGGTCGCGCGCTGGGGAGGGAAGGAGAAGGAGAAGGAAGGCGTACCTGGAAATGCCGGCCGAATGCGTGTTATATGCTACCTGGCCTTTCAGATTTCGCATAGTGTGCCGCGGCACAGATAAAGTGAGCCGCGGCACAGGGTACAGTCCCTTTTACCTGTGTTCTCGTTTTGTCGTGTGCCGCGGCTCAGATTTCGTGTGCCGCGGCTCAATGCTCAAGTGTGCCGCGGCTCATTTATGCCGTGCCGCGGCACAGGGTACAGTTGGTTTAGCCTCCCCTTGCGATTGATCTGTGCCGCGGCTCACAATACTGCGCCGCGCTCGGACTCGATTTCTTCCACAGGACTTTTCTGCACAAAATTTTGAGAAAAACACGTTAAAAGTGAGAGGCAGAAGCAAAGTGAAGCACAAAAATGATGAAAAATAAGAATCACGAATGCAAGAAAAATAAAGAAACGCAAAAATCTACAACTAGAACTCGGGTTGCCTCCCGAGAAGCGCTAAGTTTATAGTCTTCAGCCGGACCTATTGGAAAACATTAGTTCGCTTTTCGCAAACTCCATTTGGTTTCCGCCCCGTTCGTCGAACCGTTCATATATTTGTTAAAATTATGACCATTGGTCGTTAACGATTCGACTTTCGGTTCGGTCATCAAATGTTGTTTGCGAAAAGGTTTCGACGTGAATAACTTCCCGAAACACCCAGTTTTTCCATGACTAATTGTCTGCTGGGCTTTCGGCTTACTCTCCTCCTTCACAAACGCACTCAAGACTGCAGCAGATTTGTCCTCATGCTCGAGGAATGCCACTCGTTCTACATCCTTCTTAAGACTTGGATCATTTAACACAAAATCGGAATTTTCCAAACGACGATTTTTTCGTTGTTTTCCTCTTTCAACAACATCCACACTTTCAATTTGTGACCTTTTATCAACACTTCCGGGACATGGAAACGATTTGAATACTTGAAAAGTAACTTGCTCGTCTTGGACTCTCAGAGTTAACTCCCCTTTTTCCACGTCTCTAAGGGTTCGGCCAGTCGCTAAAAATGGTCGTCCCAAGATGATTGGAATATTTTCATCTTCCTCCATGTCGAGTACGATGAAATCGGCCGGAAAGATGAACTTATCAACCTTGACTAATACGTCCTCGATCACTCCCCTCGGATACTTTATCGATCGATCCGCCAATTGTAAGGAGACTGTTGTTGGCTTGGCCTCCCCAACATCCAGCTTTTTGAAAATCGACAGAGGCATGAGGTTGATACTCGCACCAAGATCGCATAGTGCCTTGTTAAATGAAAGATTCCCCATGGAGCACGGTATGTTGAAGCTTCCCGGATCTTTCAATTTAGGTGGGAGCTTCTTTTGAAGAATTGCACTGCACTCCTCTGTCAAGGGGACCGTTTCAAACTCCTCAAGCTTTCTTTTCTTCGATAATATCTCTTTCATGAACTTGACGTAACTCGGCATCTGTTCCAATGCGTCGGCGAACGGAATGTTTATGTGAAGCTTTTTAAACACATCAAGGAACTTAGCAAATTGTTTGTCAGCCCTTCTTTGCTGTAATCTCTGCGGAAACGGAACAGGGGACACACATGTCTTCGAGTTGTCCGGTTTCAAATCCTTCGACTCCTCTGGCTTTAGATCCTTCTCTTCCTCCATTTCCTTCTTCTTTTCACACCGCTCGGGCTGATCCAGCACCTCTTTCCCACTTCTTAAGCTGATTGCGTTTAGACTCTCTCTAGGATTTGTCTCTGTTGTACTCGGCAATGCTCCCTCCGGACGAGCCATCAACACATTAGCAATTTGGCCCAGCTGGACCTCCAAGTTCCGAATGGAAGCAGAATGATTTTGTAATGTAGCTTCCGTACGGGTCATAAATTGACTCGTATTTGCCGCCAATTTTGCAAGTGCTTCCTCGAGAGACACTTTGGGAGCGGGAGGGGCCTTTGTTGATTCTGGCGAACGGGGCTGGTGTGAGTTCTGTCCGTTTCTCCATGAAAAGTTAGGATGATTGCGCCACCCCGGATTATAAGTATTGGAGTACGGGTTATTCGGCCGATTCCCACTTCCCACAAATTGAGCCTGCTCCATCTGATTTTGCTCGAACGGGTTTCCAACTTGACACTCCGCGCTCGGGTGTGATCCGTTACACCAATTGCATGTCTCAATGGTAACGGGGGAAGGTGCGTGCAAAAATGCCTGGAGCTGTTGTGTCAAAGCGGCGACTTGAGCTGACAAGGTGGAAATCGGATCATTGCTTGAAACTTCCATGACTCTCTTCGGTGTCAATCTTTCCGATGGCCATTGGTATGCGTTTGCGGCCATATCTTCCAAAAGCACGTGCGCCTCGGCCATAGATTTTCCCATGAAGGCCCCACCAGAGGCCGCATCCACGAGGGTGCGTGTAGAAGCACTCAAACCATTATAGAACGTATGAAGATGAAGCCAATCAGGAATGCCGTGATGAGGGCATCTTCGTAGCAAATATTTATATCGCTCCCACGCCTCATGGAGCGATTCCATATCGTACTGACCAAAGGTGGTTATTTCGTTTCTCAACCTTGCCGTCTTGGCTGGTGGGAAGAATTTGGCAAGGAAGGCTTGCGCTAACCTCTCCCATGTTGTAATCGACCCCGGCGGTAAGGAATTTAACCAGAATTTTGCTTTATCCCTCAAAGAGAAAGGGAAAAGCCTCAATCGTATGGCATCGTCGGTGACACCATTAGTCTTGAACGTGTCGCATATCTCAAGGAAAGAAGCAATATGGGCATTCGGGTCGTCATTCGGCAGTCCACAGATTGGCTACTTTGCACCATCGAATAATAGCGGGCTTGATCTCAAAATTATTAGCTTGGATAGTGGGACGCCGAATTCGAAAAATTAGCGTTGATCTGCGGCATGGCATAATCTCGAAGAGCTAGTTCGGTTGAACTTGCCGCACTTGGTTATATCCTCCTTGGACTTGATATTCTCGGCCATGTTGACCGTAAATGCGCAACTCTCTTTTCTCCTTTTTGTTCCTTATTAGAGTGCGCTCGAGCTCGGTATCCAAAGGTAGTAGGCCTTCGTTACCGAGTTTTCTCATGCACTACACGAAAGGTCCTGAAAGAAAACACAAATAAACGAAATTAAATACACAAAAATAAAAATAAAATGTTCAAATTAAGACTGGAAATACTTAAATCGATATTAGAAAATTTCAGTCCCCGGCAACGGCGCCAAAAACTTGTTGCGATATTCTTTACACGCAAGTGCACGTCATCGTTTACAAGTAATAAAGTGATAAGTAGAGTATCGTTCCCACGAGGATTGAATCTCTAACTACCGATTTTTTCGTATTCCAATTTTATTTGAACAATCGAAGTTGGGTTTTTGCAATTAATAACTAAAGGAATTACTAAAAGACTAGTAGAAAACAATAGCTTGAATAAGAGAAATCAAATGATGAATAAGTCTAGGGTTCTGAATCCACCTTAGTTTATCCGAATTTACTCTCGATTATCCGTAATAAATAATTTTCCCAATTTATTGAAGGCGGAGATTGCTAATATATTCTACCGCCTATCCCGAGGTCAATAGATTTATCTAAAGGCGAATAACGCACTCTATCCCTAGGTGAATTAATTCGTCGATAGGCAAAAAGCATGAAATCTCCTAAAGGCCACGTAGTTCCTATGAGTATATTCCTATCTCACAGAATAAAACGGTCCTCACCAATAGTTCCTCACCAAATCTCCTCTCCCGATTCGAAGTGAATGATTAAATCAATACAACTATTGGCCAGATAATTGCAAGCATTAAACATAATTGGGAAAACTCAATAAAAAGGTAATAAATTGGATAATCTCAATCAATTCATCAAAACAAAGGTTTCATCAAAACCCTAGATTAGGGCTTTAGCCTGACATACTAATAATTGAAAATACAGAATTGATAAATGAAAGCATAAAATTCAAACGCAGATGAAGCTCGTATTCCTCCGTTCTTCAGCTTCCGCCCTCTGCCCTTGAAGTCTTCTGCTTCCTTCCTCTTCCGCCGTCTCCAAGCTTAAGCCCTCAAAGATTAAAGATCCAAAGATAATTTAATTAGGGTCTTAAACCCTATTTATAGCTCAGCACATCAACAAATCGCGTCCGTATCAGTCGGTGGCCGGCAAGCGGCCCAAAACCGCGGACATACAAACACCGCCAAGTGTGCCGCGGCGCACTAAACCTGTGCCGCGGCACATCGCCTTCAGCTGAATGCCTGGGCGTTAATTAATTGTTCTGTGCCGCGGCTCACCTGGACTGTGCCGCGGCACAGAGTACAGTCTGCTCTGCGCTCGGTTGGTGTCTTCCTGTGCCGCGGCTCAGCTTCCTTGTGCCGCGGCTCAGAGTCCAGATTTGCCGTTTTCGCCCGTTTTGCCTCGTTTTAGCTCCCGGACTTCAATTTCCTGTCAATCATACAAAATTAAGGCATTAAAAGCTCATTTAGACGATTTCACTCTCCAAAATACTACAAAATAATGATAAATAAGCGTATAAAAATACGCCTAACAATAACATCATTCCAGAACTTACTGCCTTGTTTCGTTTGATCGCTTGTGTACGTTGTAATATCCAGATTTATTATTGAGTATTTCATCTGTATTTGAAACCTGTATCTTTCGGAATTGTGATATCGATAATCGAAGTATGATATTTATCGTATTTGTATCCTTGTACACGAGTATGGAAACATGTAAATTTTTCCATGCAAATACGTGATAATGTACGTTTACTAGGAAGCCTAACATACGTTATCAGTCTGAGTTAGCGTACGCTACGAATGTAGCATATCATGCGTTAACCAACCAATAATTGAGCTGGGCGGATGTCACATGTGCCAGCCAGACATGGGTCCGGATAAGATTCTCACAGGTGAACCTGGACACCTTTTTAAGTCAACGGGTATTAACGTACACTAAGGATAGGATGTAGCGTACGCTAATAATATTGGTTACGTACGTAGCATGGTAAGTGTAGCGTACGTAATGAAGTTCAGAATGAGGATAGTTAACTATCCGTGATGATAGAGTACGCTAAGGATGTCAGTGTAGCATACACTAATTAGCTAACGTACGTTATATGTGGAGGCTAACGTACGTTAAGGTCAGAAAATTATTAATAAGACATCACCCCTTTTCATTTCAGCTCACTTATTTCACTTAGCCTTCGACATACTTCGTGTCCAGAGAGATCCTAGCCTCCTTAAACACATATAAACCACCTCTACTTGATCATTAAATATTGAATATCACTTATGCTTGATCATTTAAGTGGAGAAGCATCTTGGATTGGCACACAATCAACCGGAGTTAGATTGTACCTATTGTCTCGGCGTTTTCTTCATATTAAGGTATGTTATACTATCTCTAACCTTGAATTCGTGATTCTTAAGGATATGAAGATCATACTATCAATATATGAAGTTCCATTGATTAATTATTCAACCAAACATCATAGTTGGCATCCCATCACGTCAAATGATGAAAGAAATATTCTGATATTGATATTCCATATTGAATAACGTTGCCATATTGATCGTAGACTTGGAGTAGATATCACTTTTGATTAAACGGACTTAAGAAAGAATCATCGAAGGTTGTATCCTTTCTTATAAGTTGGATTTGTTAGTCATCTTTATAGTGAAATCTGAATGTACTGATGATATTAGAATCTAACGCATCAACCTTAGATCACCGAACTTCGCATGAGAATTGTAATCATAATTGGAGTATGATCACCATGATGATATACGTATCCTTGAATTCGAAGATGTTTGAATCCGTAAGATCATTCGTAATTGTATGAGCATGATATGTATGGAGATAACGTACATTAATCACTGAGGATTTCGTAAGCTTCATCATAGTTAGAACAGTCGTCTTCCCAGTGAGGAACTGTCATACATGTTTAGCATACGCTAAGCTTTGTAGTTAACATACGCTATCGGGAATAGTTAACGTACACTACGCTTGGTACGTAACGTACGTTATATTATCAGACGAGTCAGTCGACTGAATAGAGAGGAACTGTCGATACATGGTTAGCATACGCTAGACCTTATCGTTTACATACGCTAACGAGCAGGCTTAATGTACGCTACCAAAGGTACGTAATGTACGTTAAGCAAGTCAGGCAGGTTACATTTTATGAACTTCCGACCGTAATTAGGATTGTTAGATGTTCGTACGATTTGAGATGAATTCTATATTATTTCTTTTGTTAAGGTTCGAGCTTAGCAACGTGTTTGATCGAAGGGAGCAACCTTCAAGCGTTTTGATATTCGCGGGAGTATTATTCTTGTCTTCGAATCGAGGCAAGTACCTTAATTGTTTTTATGTATTGATGTTATACATATTGTTATACATATATGCTGTTGTTGTATGTCCATCTCGTGTTGGTCCAACGAGATCATCAGGGGATCTATGCTAGCGTGTGCTGGATCATCGAATGGGTTTTTCCACCACGGGTTGGTCTGACGGGATCATCGTGGGTTCTAGGTAGTGAACGCTGGATCGTCGAAATTATAATGTGTATGTTGTGATTATCATTTGTGTATGTTATTTATGAGTTTCTCGTAGGAGGAGACTCGTTGGAATTTTGTCAATCATGTTGTTATTATTCTTCGTGAGATGTTGAATAATATGTTGTGGTACTTGTACTAGCATCATTATGCTAACCCCTTTGGGGGTGAACATTTGTTTATGTTCAGGATCCAGGAGAGCAGGGAAACAACCACTGGAGCTGCATGACGACGAGGGTGCAGAGTGATGTTTCGGCTGGGTTTATTTGTCTGTTGATTGTGTTGTTTTAATAAGTACTCGAGTATGTCGTAGTTTGTGATGATCTGGATTTGGTGATGTATTAATACTTTTCCTTTGGATATTTGAATTCTCAGTATTGGTCAGAACTGTTTGTATTTTATTTCAGTTACTTTCATAAGTTGGTATATGTTATTGTCTTTTCATTTCTTCAGCCTTGTAAATTGTTATGTAAAGAATTTACAGTGCTGTAATATTCCTGAATATATTGGGGGTGTTACATAATATGGTATCAGAGCTAAGATTATGGATATCTTGGCCGTTGGGTTAAAATAGGGGTCATATATGTCTTTTGAGGTAACCGGCCGTGAATAACATCACTGTACTGCCTACGTCTTCGTGCTGGCGGTGGTTGTAAGTTCCTAAACTCTATCTCGTTCTTTGCATGTTATACTTCTTTATACTTGAACATTAGAACAATATTGTTTCTTGTATATTGAGTATTTATGCTTACAGTATGTTGAGAGGTGGACGTGGACATGGTCGCGGTCGCGGACGCGGAAGAAGGAATGCTGAAAGAGAAGCTTCGCCTTCTAATCAGGCTAGCCACAGATCAGGCGAGCCACAGAGATCTATTAATAATGAACCGGAACCTGCTGTGCCCGAAATCCTTTGTCAGGTGGTGAACCAGATGACTCAGTTCGCCCAGGTCGTGGACCGAATGCAAGTGGCTGTTGGATTACAACAGGGAGATCGACAACAAGGTATCCCGGACATGGGAAATCGAGGCGACCGATGGCTGCAAGAGGTGGCGAAGATGCAACCAGCTAAATTCGACGGTATTTCTGAGACTCCCACCTGGGATAATTGGTTAAAAGAATTGGAGAAAATCTTTGCCGGGATTAATTGCCATGATGACCGGAGAGCCTCTATTGCTCAATATTTTCTGATAGGGGAAGCGTCCGAATGGTGGGAAGCCATCCGGCCTGTATATCATGATGCGGACTAGACAAAATTTAAATTGATGATGGAAGCTCAGTACTGCCCTTGTCCTGTGAGGGAAGCCAAAGTCCGGGAGTTTTTCTCCGCTCAGCCTTCAGATGTACTATTATCACAGGCGATTAAGACGTTTAACCAGCAGCTGGCATTTGTTCGACATCTGGTCATAACAGATGCAGAAATGATGATCCATTTTGATATGAGAATGAAACCAGAAATCCAGAGGTACATGTCCGGTTTGAATGTATCACTCTCCGTCAATACCAGGATAAAGCACTGGCGTATGAAATCAAGGAAGCAACAATGGAGAAGTTTGCAGAATCCAAGAAGCAGAAAGTCTCCGGTAGTTTCACGGAGCACAAGAGTAGTAGGCCCCGCAAGGCCCAGTCATCCTTTCATTCTTTATAGAAACCTCCGCACCCATCTAAGAGCGGAAAGAACTTCGGAGCAGCATCAGCCATGATAGATGTAACCAGGAAGTGCTTTAACTGTGCCCAGACGCAGCACTATCGACGAAATTGCCCCTACCTACTGTGACTTGTTTTGATTGTGGCCGAGAGGGACATTGTGCGGTGTTCTGTGAAGAGGCTGCAAAGTCTTTTAGAGCCCGTACATTGCAGCCAGTTTAGAAGGAAGCCAGTATCCAACAGACGCAGCAAAGTGTTCAGATGCCTCAGAATTTTGGTCGCGGACGAGGCAGAGGACAGTGGGACCGAAAGGGTACATGGAGTGCCGGATCCGTTTCCCCACGTATATACGAGATGAGGAGAATAGACGATCTGGATGCTGCTGTCGCATCAGGTACTGTTCAGATCCTTTCCCATCCAGTTAGCATTTTATTCGATCCAGGAGCTACGCATTCTTTTATATCCTTGTCTTGTGTAAAACGTTTGCATATTTCTGGTTTTCATAATTGTGAGCCTTATGTTGTGGGTTTACCGAGTGTAGAAAGAATTGTTGAAACTTAGAAACTAGAGATTTCCTTATATCATTTGGAGGCAGAGAGTGGCCCTCGAATCTGATCGTGATAGAAATGCAAGGAGACGACCTGATACTCGGAGATGATTGCTTAATCGATATGGAGCTGTTGTAAACTACGACAGAGAAATATCTCAGTGATAGCTGACGATGGTTCCGAAATACTATTTGAAGGATGGAAACCAGGAAGTTCAGGAAAGATGATCAAGGTGATAAAAGCTGTCAAAATGTTAAAACAGGGTTGTACTGGATACTAGTGCTACGCAATGAAGAAAGAAGATGGAAAAGTAGAACTCTCATCCATTCCTGTTGTGAATGAATTTCCGGATGTGTTTCCTGACGAATTGCCTGGACTACCTCCACGACGGGATGTAGAATTCACCATCGAGCTGGAACCAGGAGCTACACCAGTTTCTAAGGCGCCGTATCGTATGGCACCTACCGAGATGTACGAATTGAAGAAGTAACTGGAGAAGTTACTGGACAAAGGCTATATCCAGCCAAGCATTTCGCCCTGGGGTGCACTAGTTCTTTTTGTCCGAAAAAGGATGGATCGCTTCGATTATGTAATGACTATCGAGAACTGAACAAGATGACGATTAACAACAAGTATCCATTGCCACGAATTGATGATTTTTTTGACCAGTTACAAGGAGCAAAAATGTTTTCTAAGATCGATCTGAGGTCGGGATATCATCAGTTGAGGATTAAGGAATCCGATGTTCCAAAATCAGCGTTCAGAACTCGCTACGGACATTATGAGTTTGTAGTGATGCCGTTTGGTCTCACTAACGCACCTGCTGTATTCATGTAATTGATGAACCGAGTGTTCATCGAGTATTTGGACAAGTTTGTAGTTGTGTTCATTGAAGACATTTTGTTGTATTCTAAAAGCCCGACAGAGCATGCACATCATTTGCGGATTATTCTAGACCTTCTGAGAAACGAGCAATTGTACGCCAAGCTTTCTAAGTGTGAATTCTGGCTAAGGGAAGTAATGTTACTCGGTCATGTGGTATCAGCAGAAGGAGTCCGAGTAGACCCCCAGAAAATTGAAGCAATTATAGATTGGAAGCCTCCAAAGAACGTGAAAGAAGTCCGGAGTTTCTTAGGACTTGCTGGATATTATCGTCGGTTCGTGGAAGGGTTTTCTAAAATTACCCGCCCACTTACTCGACTACTGCAGAAAACTCAAAAGTTTGAGTGGAACGAGATGTGCCAGTATAGCTTTGATGAATTGAAGAAGAGATTGACGATGGCACCAATTTTAGCACTCCAACAGGGAACTGGAGGATTCATAGTTTTACAGTGATGCTTCGAACCAAGGACTCGGATGTGTATTAATGCAGAATGAGAAGGTGATCACCTATGCGTCACGACAGCTGAAACCTTATGAAGTAAACTACCCAACGCATGATTTGGAGCTGGCAGCAGTAGTTTTTGCTTTGAAAATCTGGAGACACTACCAGTACGGGACTCACTGTCAAATCTTTACGGATCACAAGAGTCTCAAATACATCTTCAGTCTTAAAGAGTTGAACATGCGGCAAAGGAGATGGCTGGAACTGTTTAAGGACTACGACTTGGAGATTTTTTATCATCCAGGCAAAGCAAATGTAGTGGCCGATGCACTTAGCCGCAAGCCTGTTTCTATTCAGATGCTAGAGAATCTGACCTCCCAGCTCAGCATTCAACGAGAATTGATTCACGAAGGAATTGAACTATGGTTGCAAAGAGTCCAAGGACAACTGTGTGTGATGGAAATAACTTCGTCGCTAACCGAAGAAATCAAATCTAAGCAAGTAGATGATCCTCTGATGATTCGGTTACGTGATGAAGTGATCAAGGGAAAGGCCCCATGATTTGTAATTCATGATGATGGAGTATTGAGATTCTAGAGCCGACTTTGCATTCTCAATGTCGATGTTCTGAAGCAGACAATTATGAAGGAAGCTCACAGCATGCCCTATTCTATCCACCAGGGCACTAGCAAAATGTATAAGGACCTGAAACAGAACTTCTGGTGGGGCAACATGAAGAAAGATGTAGCGGATTATGTCTCGAAATGTTTGACTTGTAAGTAGGTTAAGATCGAGCATCAATGACCTGCCGGAATGCTGAAGCCGCTCCCGATTCCTGAATGAAGTGGGAGGACATATCGATGGACTTTATCACTAATATGCCGAGAACCAAGACAGGAATGAACATGATTTGGGTGATAGTTGATCGTCTAACCAAATCGTCTCATTTTCTAGGCATTAAAGACACGTGGGGACCCGAGAGGTTGGCACGAGTATTTATTTCAGAGATAGTCCGATTGCATGGTACGCCGATGACCATTATTTCTGACCGAGATGGACGTTTTGTGTCTCATTTTTGGAAAGCAGTTCATAAGGCCTTAGGAACTGAATTGAACTTCAGCACAACTTATCACCCGCAGACAGACGAACAATCCGAGAGGACTATTGAAACGGTGGAAGACATGCTAAGGGCTTGTACCTTAGATTGGTCGGCTGATTTGGAAGTTCATCTGCCATTGATTGAATTCACTTACAACAATAGTTGGCATGCTTCCATTAAGATGGCACCGTTGGAGGAATTATACGGGAGGAGATGCAGATCGCCCCTATGTTGGGACGATTCATCAGACTTGATCGGGACGAAACCGGAATTGATCGTACAGACATGAGAGAAGATAGCCTTGATTCTTGAAAGGCTATTGAACGCCCAGAGTCGACAAAAATCTTATGCAGACGTGCACCATCGCCCATTGGAGTTCAGTACTGGAGATCACGTACTTTTAAAGGTTTCTCCTACTCGTGGAATCTTGCGTTTCGGAAGAAAGGGGAAATTGAGTCCGAGATATATCGGACCGTTCTAGATTCTTGAGAGAGTCGGAGATTTGGCTTATAGATTGGCATTACCGCCGCCATTGAGCCATGTTCATAACGTGTTCCACGTATCTCAGTTGCAGAGATATATACCGGATCCTAGTCATGTCATTGATTTCGGCCAGATCGAAGTCGCTCAGGATGGCACGTTTGAAGAGAGACCGATCAGAATACTCGAGAGTCGAGTTAAACAATTGAGGAACAAACCGATCACTTTGGTTAAGGTTCCGTGGGCGCACCACGGAGTGGAAGAAGCCACTTGGGAGACGGAAGATAGCATGAGGTCTAGATATCCAGAGTTATTTTCATCCTGAGTTTCGGGACGAAACTCCTTTTTAGTAGGAGAGTATGTAATATCCGGATTTATTATTGAGTATTTCATCTGTATTTGAACCCTATATCATTCAGAATTGTGATATCGATAATCGAAGTATGATATTTCTCGCATTTGTATCCTTGTACACGAGTATGGCAACATGTAAATTTTCCCATGCATATATGTGATAACGTACGTTAACTACGAAGCCTAATGTACGTTATCAGTCCGACTTAGCATACGCTACGAATGTAGCATAACGTGCGTTAACCAGCCAATAATTTAGCTGGGCGGCTATCACATTTATTAGCCGGACATGGGTCCGGATAAGATTCCCAAGGATGAACCTGGACACCTTTTTAAGTCAACGGGTATTAACGTACGCTAAGGATAGGATGTAGCGAACGCTAATAATATTGGTTACGTACGTAGCATGGTAAGTGTAGCGTACGTAATGAAGTTCAGAATGAGGACAGTTAACTATCAGTGACGATAACGTACGCTAAGGATTTCAGTGTAACGTATGCTAATTAGCTGACGTACGTTATATGTGGAGGCTAACGTACGTTAAGGTCAGAAAATTATTAATAAGACATCACCCCATTTCATTTCAGCTCGTTTATTTCACTTAGACTTCGACATACTTCGTGCCCAGAGAGATCCCAGCCTCCTTAAACACATATAGACCACCTCTACTTGATCATTGAAGATTGAATATCACTTATGCTTGATCATTGAAGTGGAGAAGCATCTTGGATTGGCACACAAGCAACCAGAGTTGGATTCTACCTATTGTCTCGGTGTTTTCTTCATCTTAAGGTATGTTATACTATCTTCAACCTTGAATTCATGATTCTTAAGGATAGGAAGATCATACTATCAAGGTATTAAGTTCCATTGATGAATTATTCAACCAAACATCATAGTTGGAATCCTATCACGTCAAATGATGAAAGAAATATTCTGAGATTGATATTCCGTATTGAATAACGTTGCCATATTGATCGTAGACTTGGAGTAGATATCACTTTTGATTAAACGGACTTAAGAAAGAATCATCGAAGGTTGTATCCTTTCTTATAAGTTGGATTTGTTAGTCATCTTGATAGTGAAATCTGAATGTACTGATGATATTAAAATATAACGCATGAATCTTAGATCACCGAACTTCGCATGATAATTGTAATCATAATTGGAGTATGATCACCATGATGATGTACGTATCCTTGAATTCGAAGATGTTTGAATCCGTAAGATCATTCATAATTGTATGAGCATGATATGTATGGAGATAACGTACATTAATCACTGAGGATTTCGTAAGCTTCATCATAGTTAGAACAGTCGTCTGCTCAGTGAGGAACTGTCATACATGTTTAGCATACGCTAAGCTTTGTAGTTAACATACGCTATCGGGAATAGTTAATGTACACTACGCTTGGTACGTAACGTATGTTATATCATCAGACGAGTCAGTCGACTGATCTGAGAGGAACTGTCGATACATGGTTAGCGTACGCTAGACCTTATCGTTTACGTACGCTAACGAGTAGGCTTAACGTATGCTACCAAAGGTACGTAACGTACGTTAAGCAAGTTAGGCAGGTTATATTTTAAAAACTTCCGACCATAATTTGGATTGTTAGATGTTCGTACGATTTGTGATGAATTCTATATTATTTCTTTTGTTAAGGTTCTAGCTTAGCAACGTGTTTGATCGAAGGGAGCAACCTTCGAGCGTTTTGATATTCGCGGGAGTATTATTCTTGTCTTCGAATCGAGGCAAGTACCTTAATTGTTTTTATGTATTGATGTTATACATATTGTTATACATATATGCCGTTGTTGTATGTCCACCTCGTGTTGGTCCGACGGGATCATCATGGGATCTATGCTAGCGTGTGCTGGATCATCGGATGGGTTTTTCCACCACGGGATCATCGTGGGTTCTAGCAAGTGAACGCTGGATCGTCGGAATTACCATGTGTATGTTGTGATATCATGTTGTGATTATCATTTGTGTATGTTATTTATGAGTTTCTCGTAGGAGGAGACTCGTTGGTATTTTTTCATTCATGTTGTTATTATTCTTCGTGAGATGTTGAATAATATGTTGTGGTACTTGTACTAGCATCATTGTGCTAACCCCTTCGGGGGTGAACATTTGTTTATGTTCAGGATCCAGGAGAACAGGGAAACAACCACTGGAGTTGCATGACGACGAGGGTGCAGAGTGATGTTTCGGACGGGTGTATTTGTCTGTTGATTGTGTTGTTTCAATAAGTACTTGAGTATGTCGTAGTTTGTGATGATCTGGATTTGGTGATGTATTAATACTTTTCCTTTGGATATTTGAATTCTCAGTATTGGTCAGAACTGTTTGTATTTTATTTCAGTTACTTTCATAAGTTGGTATATGTTATTGTCTTTTCATTTCTTCAGCTTTGTAAATTGTTATGTAAAGAATTTACAGTGCTGTAATATTCCTGAATATATCAGGGTTGTTACAGAATATGGTATCAGAGCTAAGATTATGGATATCTTGGCCGTTGGGTTAAAATAGGGGTCATATATGTCTTTTGAGGTAACCGGCCGTGAATAACATCACTGTACTGCCTACGTCTTCGTGCGGGCGGTGGTTGTAAGTTCCTAAACTCTATCTCGTCCTTTGCATGTTATACTTCTTTATACTTGAACATTAGAACAATATTGTTTCCTGTATATTGAGTATTTATGCTTACAGTATGTTGAGAGGTGGACGTGGACATGGTCGCGGTCGCGGACGCGGAAGAAGGAATGCTGAAAGAGAAGCTTCGCCTTCTAATCAGGCTAGCCACAGATCAGGCGAGCCACAGAGATCTATTAATAATGAACCGGAACCTGCTGTGCCCGAAATCCTTCGTCAGGTGGTGAACCAGACGACTCAGTTCGCCCAGATCGTGGACCGAATGCAGGTGGCTGTTGGATTACAACAGGGAGATCGACCCGGACATGGGAAATCGAGGCGACCGATGGCTGCAAGAGGTGGCGAAGATGCAACCAGCTAAATTCGACGGTATTTCTGAGACTCCCACCTGGGATAATTGGTTGAAAGAATTGGAGAAAATCTTTGCCGGGATTAATTGCCCTGATGACCGGGGAGCCTCTATTGCTCAATATTTTCTGATAGGGGAAGCGTCCGAATGGTGGGAAGCCATCCGGCCTGTTGATCATGATGCGGACTGGACAAAATTTAAATTGATGATGGAAGCTCAGTACTGCCCTCATCCTG
Source organism: Orobanche coerulescens (assembly GCA_033398695.1). NCBI lineage: Eukaryota > Viridiplantae > Streptophyta > Magnoliopsida > Lamiales > Orobanchaceae > Orobanche > Orobanche coerulescens. Next base: position 65,053,121 of record CM065809.1, read on the forward strand.
TGAGGGAAGCCAAAGTCCGAGAGATTTTTTCCGCTCAGCCTTCAGATGTACCATTATCACAAGCAATTAAGACGTTTAACCAACAGCTGGCATTTGTTTGACATCTGGTCAGAACAGATGCAGAAATGATGATCCATTTTGATATGAGAATGAAACCAGAAATACAGAGGTACATGTCCGGTTTTGAATGTACCACTCTCCGTCAATACCAGGATAAAGCACTGGCGTATGAAATCAAGGAAGCAACAATGGAGAAGTTTGCAGAATCCAAGAAGCAGAAAGTCTCCGGTAGTTTCACGGAGCACAAGAGTAGTGGGCCCCGCAAGGCCCAATCATCCTTTCATTCTTTAAAGAAACCTCCGCACCCATCTAAGAGCGGAAAGAACTTCGGAGCAGCATCAGCCACGATAGATGTAACCAGTAAGTGCTTTAACTGTGCCCAGATGCGGCACTATCGACGAAATTGCCCCCTACCTACTGTGACTTGTTTTGATTGTGGCCGAGAGGGACATCGTGCGGTGTTCTATGAAGAGGCTGCAAAGTATTTTAGAGCCCGTACATTGAAGCCTGTTTAGAAGGAATCCAGTATCCAACAGATGCAGCAAAGTGTTCAGATGCCTCAGAATTTTGGTCGCGGACGAGGCAGAGGACAGTGGGACCGAAAGGGGACATCGAGTGTCGGATCCGTTCCCCCACGTCTGTACGAGATAAGGAGAATAGATTTATCTGGATGCCTTTGCCGCATCGTGCAATCGCTCGCATCCTTTCCCGGCCCAGCTAGCGTTTTATTCGATCCAGGAGCTACACATTCTTTTATATCCTTGTCTTGTGTAAAACGTTTGCATATTTCTGGTTTTCATAATTGTGAGCCTTATGTTGTGGGTTTACCGAGTGGAGAAAGAATTGTTGAAACTTAGATAATAGAGATTTCCCTATATCATTTGGAGGCAGAGAGTGGCCCTCGAATCTGATCGTGATAGAAATGCAAGGAGATGACCTGATACTCGGAGATGATTGCTTAATCGATATGGAGCTGTTGTAAACTACGACGGAGAAATATCTCAGTGATAGCTGACGATGGTTCTGAAATACTATTTGAAGGATGGAAACCAGGAAGTTCTGGAAAGATGATCAAGGTGATAAAAGCTGTCAAATTGTTGAAACAGGGTTGTACTGGATACTGGTGCTACGCAATGAAGAAAGAAGATGGAAAAGTAGAACTCTCATCCATTCCTGTTGTGAATGAATTTCCGGATGTGTTTTCTGACGAATTGCCTGGCCTACCTCCACGACGGGATGTAGAATTCACCATCGAGCTGGAACCAGGAGCTACACCAGTTTCTAAGGCGCCGTATCGTATAGCACCTACCGAGATGTACGAATTGAAGAAGCAACTGGAGAAGTTACTGGACAAAGGCTATATCCAGCCAAGCGTTTCGCCCTGGGGTGCACTAGTTCTTTTTGTCCGGAAGAAAGATGGATCACTTCGATTGTGTATTGACTATCGAGAACTGAACAAGATGATGATTAAGAACAAGTATCCATTGACACGAATTGATGATTTGTTTGACCAGTTATAAGGAGCAAAAATGTTTTCTAAGATCGATCTGAGGTCGGGATATCATCAGTTGAGGATTAAGGAATCCGATGTTCCAATATCAGCGTTCAGAACTCGCTACGGACATTATGAGTTTGTAGTGATGCCGTTTGGTCTCACTAACGCACCTGCTGTATTCATATAATTTATGAACCGAGTGTTCATCGAGTATTTGGACAAGTTTGTGGTTGTGTTTATTTATGACATTTTGGTGTATTCTAAAAGCCCGACAGAGCATGCACAGCATTTGCGGATTGTTCTAGACCTTCTGAGAAATGAGCAATTGTACGCCAAGCTTTCTAAGTGTGAATTCTGGCTAAGGGAAGTAATGTTACTCGGTCATGTGGTATCAGCAGAAGGAGTCCGAGTAGACCCCCAGAAAATCGAAGCAATTATGGATTGGAAGCCTCCAAATAACGTGAAAGAAGTCCGGAGTTTCTTAGGACTTGCTGGATATTATCGTCGGTTCGTGGAAGGGTTTTCTAAAATTACCCGCCCACTTACTCGACTACTGCAGAAAACTCAAAAGTTTGAGTGGAATGAGATGTGCCAGTATAGCTTTGATGAATTGAAGAAGAGATTGACGACGACACCGATTTTAGCACTCTAATAGGGAACTGGAGGATTCATAGTTTTACAGTGATGCTTCGAACCAAGGACTCAGACGTGTATTGATGCAGAATGAGAAGGTGATCACCTATGCGTCACGACAGCTGAAACCTTATGAAGTAAACTACCCAACGCATGATTTGGAGCTGGCAGCAGTAGTTTTTGCTTTGAAAATCTGGAGACATTACCTGTACGGGACTCACTGTCAAATCTTTACGGATCACAAGAGTCTCAAATACATCTTCAGTCATAAAGAGTTGAACATGCGGCAAAGGAGATGGCTGGAACTGTTTAAGGACTACGACTTGGAGATTCTTTATCATCCAGGCAAAGCAAATGTAGTGGCCGATGCACTTAGCCGCAAGCCTATTTCTATTCAGATACTGGAGACTCTGACCTCCCAGCTCAGCATTCAACGAGAATTAATTCACGAAGGAATTGAAGTATGGTTGCAAAGAGTCCAAGGACAACTGTGTGTGACGGAAATAACTTCGTCGCTAACCGAAGAAATCAAATCTAATCAAGTAGATGATATTCTGATGATTCGGTTACGTGATGAAGTGATCAAGGGAAAGGCCCCATGATTTGTAATTCATGATGATGGAGGATTGAGATTCTAGATCCGACTTTGCATTCTCGATGTCGATGTTCAGAAGCAGACAATTATGAAGGAAGCTCACAGCATGCCCTATTCTATCCACCCGGGCACTAGCAAAATGTATAAGGACCTGAAACAAAACTTCTGGTGGGGCAACATGAAGAAAGATGTAGCGGATTATGTCTTGAAATGTTTGACTTGTCAGTAGGTTAATATCGAGCATCAATGACCTACTGGAATGCTGAAGCTGCTCCCGATTCCTGAATGGAAGTGGGAGGACATATCGATGGACTTTATCACTAATATGCGGAGAACCAAGACAGGAATGAACATGATTTGGGTGATAGTTTATCGCCTAACCAAATCATCTCATTTTCTAGGCATTAAAGACACGTGGGGACCCGAGAGGTTGGCACGAGTATTTATTTCAGAGATAGTCCGATTGCATGGTACGCCGAAGACTATTATTTCTGACCGAGATGGACGTTTTGTGTCTTATTTTTGGAAAGCAGTTCATAAGGCCTTAGGAACTAAATTGAACTTCAGCACAACTTATCACCCGCAGACAGACAGACAATCCGAGAGGACTATTCAAACGGTGGAAGACATGCTAAGGGCTTGTACCTTTGATTGGTCGGCTGATTGGGAAGTTCATATGCCGTTGATTGAATTCACTTACAACAATAGTTGGCATGCTTCCATTAAGATGGCACCGTTGGAGGATTTATACGGGAGGAGATGCAGATCGCCCCTATGTTGGGACGATTCATCAGACCTGATCGGGACGAAACCGGAATTGATCGTACAGACACGAGAGAAGATAGCCTTGATTCGTGAAAGGCTGTTGACCGCCCAGAGTCGACAGAAATCTTATGCAGACGTGCACCGTCGCCCATTGGAGTTCAGTACTGGAGATCACTTACTTTTAAAGGTTTCTCCTACTCGTGGAATCTTGCGTTTCGGAAGAAAGTGGAAATTGAGTCCGAGATATATCGGACCGTTCTAGATTCTTGAGAGAGTCGGAGATTTGGCTTATAGATTGGCATTACCGCCGTCATTGAGCCATGTTCATAACGTGTTCCACGTATCCCAGTTGGAGAGATATATAGCGGATCCTAGTCATGTCATTGATTTCGGAGAGATCGAAGTCGCTCAGGATGGCACATTTGAAGAGAGACCGATCAGAATACTCGAGAGTCGAGTTAAACAATTGAGGAACAAACCGATCGCTTTGGTTAAGGTTTAGTGGTCACGCCACGGAGTGGAAGAAGCCACTTGGGAGACGGAAGATAGCATGAGGTCCAGATATCCAGAGTTATTTTCATCCTGAGTTTCGGGACGAAACTCCTTTTTAGTAGGAGAGTATGTAATATCCGGATTTATTATTGAGTATTTCATCTGTATTTGAACCCTATATCATTCGGAATTGTGATATCGATAATCGAAGTATGATATTTCTCATATTTGTATCCTTGTCCACGAGTATGGCAACATGTAAATTTTCCCATGCAAATATATGATAACGTACGTTAACTAGGAAGCCTAACGTACGTTATCAGTCTGAGTTAGCATACGCTACGAATGTAGCATAGCGTGCGTTAACCAGCCAATAATTTAGCTAGGCGGCTATCACATTCGCTAGCCGAGCATGGGTCCGGATAAGATTCCCAAGGATGAACCTGTACACCTTTTTAAGTCAACAGGTATTAACGTACGCTAAGGATAGGATGTAGCGAACGCTAATAATATTGGTTACGTACGTAGCATGGTAAGTGTAGCGTACGTAATGAAGTTCAGAATGAGGACAGTTAACTATCAGTGACGATAGCGTACGCTAAGGATTTCAGTGTAACGTATGCTAATTAGCTAACGTACGTTATATGTGGAGGCTAACGTACGTTAAGGTCAGAAAATTATTAATAAGACATCACCCCATTTCATTTCAGCTCATTTATTTCACTTAGCCTTCGACATACTTCGTGCCCAGAGAGATCCCAGCCTCCTTAAACACATATAGACCACCTCTACTTGATCATTGAAGATTGAATATCACTTATGCTTGATCATTGAAGTGGAGAAGCATCTTGGATTGGCACACAAGCAACCAGAGTTGGATTCTACCTATTGTCTCGGTGTTTTCTTCATCTTAAGGTATGTTATACTATCTTCAACCTTGAATTCATGATTCTTAAGGATAGGAAGATCATACTATCAAGGTATTAAGTTCCATTGATGAATTATTCAACCAAACATCATAGTTGGAATCCTATCACGTCAAATGATGAAAGAAATATTCTGAGATTGATATTCCGTATTGAATAACGTTGCCATATTGATTGTAGACTTGGAGTAGATATCACTTTTGATTAAACGGACTTAAGAAAGAATCATAGAAGGTTGTATCCTTTCTTATAAGTTGGATTTGTTAGTCATCTTGATAGTGAAATCTGAATGTACTGATGATATTAAAATCTAACGCATGAATCTTAGATCACCGAACTTCGCATGATAATTGTAATCATAATTGGAGTATGATCACCATGATGATGTACGTATCCTTGAATTCGAAGATGTTTGAATCCGTAAGATCATTCATAATTGTATGAGCATGATATGTATGGAGATAACGTACATTAATCACTGAGGATTTCGTAAGCTTCATCATAGTTAGAACAGTCGTCTGCCCAGTGAGGAACTGTCATACATATTTAGCATACGCTAAGCTTTGTAGTTAACATACGCTATCGGGAATAGTTAACGTACACTACGCTTGGTACGTAACGTATGTTATATCATCAGACGAGTCAGTCGACTGATCTGAGAGGAACTGTCGATACATGGTTAACGTACGCTAGACCTTATCGTTTACGTACGCTAACGAGTAGGCTTAACGTACGCTACCAAAGGTACGTAACGTACGTTAAGCAAGTCAGGCAGGTTACATTTTAAGAACTTCCGACCATAATTTGGATTGTTAGATGTTCGTACGACTTGAGATGAATTCTATATTATTTCTTTTGTTAAGGTTCTAGCTTAGCAACGTGTTTGATCGAGAGCGAACTTCGAGCATTTTGATATTCGCGGGAGTATTATTCTTGTCTTCAAATCGAGGCAAGTACCTTAATTGTTTTTATGTATTGATGTTATACATATTGTTGTACATATATGCCGTTGTTGTATGTCCACCTCGTGTTGGTCCGACGGGATCATCGGGGGATCTATGCTAGCATGCGCTGGATCATCGGATGGGTTTTTCCACCACGGGTTGGTCTGACGGGATCATCGTGGGTTCTAGGGAGTGAACGCTGGATCGTCGAAATTACAATGTGTATGTTGTGATATCATGTTGTGATTATCATTTATGTATGTTATTTATGAGTTTCTCGTAGGAGGAAACTCGTTGGTATTTTGTCATTCATGTTGTTATTATTCTAATATGTTGTGGTACTTGTACTAGCATCGTTGTACTAATCCCTTCGGGGTGAACATTTGTTTATGTTCAGGATCCAGGAGAGCAGGGAAACAACCACTGGAGCTGCATGAGGACGAGGGTGCAGAGTGATGTTTCGGCCGGGTTTATTTGTCTGTTGATTGTGTTGTTTTAATAAGTACTCAAGTACGTCGTCGTTTGTGATGATCTAGATTTGGTGATGTATTAATACTTTTCCTTTGGATATTTGTATTCTCAATATTGGTCAGAACTGTTTGTATTTTATTTCAGTTACTTTCATAAGTTGGTATCTGTTATTGTCGTTTCATTTCTTCAGCCTTGTAAATTCGTATGTAAATAATTTACGGCGCTGCAATATTCCTGAATATATCGGGGGTGTTACATACGTAATGCATAGGCCATAGCGTACGTAATACATACGTTGACTTCCTACAGTAAATGTTCATTTAACGTACGTAATGTGTAGTCCATAACGTATATAATACACGACATTGACTCGCCCATCCACGTTTTGCGCCGAAAGCTGCCGTCCATGGGACCCACTTGTCGGCCATAGCCTGATCCTGTCCGATTCTCTTCATAACGTATGTTATGTACTATACGTTAAGTACGTTACGTCTATCTTAACGTACGTAAGCTCCTATGCTTAACGTACGCTACGCTTGACAAAGTCCTATCTGATCAGCCAACCATATATCACCTGGTACTTTAACGTACGTAAACACCTGATGTTAATGTACGTAACCTTTGGGAATTAACATACGTAAGCTCATATGCTTAGTGTACATTATGGCTTCTATACTTAGCCATTTACACTGATCTTGATTATCGTCTCAATATACCGAATACGTATACACAACATACTATATCCTCAAATGCAATTGTCGACCAAGTACGACAATTATACCAATACAGATGTCTCAGTCCTTTATTTATTTTATCCATACTGTACAGATTCCATGCTGTACAACATAACTCGGATAAAATAACATTAAACAATAGTAGTAGAAATTCTGGATATTACAATAATGAGAAATAAAACCATTGAATAAGAATATGCAATTCGTTAATATATTTAGAATGTGTATTAATTAAGTTCATAGGCTGAAACATACCAAAAGTGAGCATAAAACCCGGTAGATACCAAATCTATGCTCATAAGGAAACCGATAGAAGTTTAAAAGAGTTGTTGAAGAAAATTAGAATTTGTGATAACCCTTAGATGTATTTTATGGAATAGTCTTAAGTTTATAAGATCAGATTCACCACCTATAAGCCACATGTTTGACCATTTCCCAACTCAAAGTAAGTAAAAGTTCACCTCCAACTACAATGCATAAACATAATGTGTATATTCAAATTATATGTGTGTGACGAAAGTAGATGTTAAGTAATGTATAATCATTAAGTGATATTGTAATAACATGATCATAACATTGCATGTCGTACATTTCATGTGCATTTGCATGCATATTATATAGTCAGAAAAAATATATTGCATGCACGTCACTATAATAAGGAAGTAAAAGATTTTATTAATTGACCACTGCTAGTGGCATTAAGACATGCTAATGTGATGTATGATCCAGGTGCCCTGTGAGACATTACTTCAGGTATTTAAGATACTCGGACTGACCTATTATAATTATTGATTCCAGTTCCGTGTGAGATATTACTTCGGGTGTGTGAGATAGTAGGACTAGAAGTTATGTTCATTGGTGATGTATAGATCTCTTTTGGTGTATAGCAGTTGAGTCAAGGGTCCAAAGAAACAAATGACTTTCAGCGATGAGAGTTAAAATACGTGTTCATGTCAAGCATCGCACTTCATGTTCGATTGTATAGAAGTAGTGATATTATTCCCTTAGCATACATGACTTTTATTTACTGGGATATACCTCACAGAGTTTATGCATTGTATGTGAGCTTGTTGATACCTGATCAATAGTTGGCTGGATTGTTGGAGTTCCTATGGGTTTTGAGAGTGATGTATATGGATTACGTCCCGTTGGACTACACCATGGGCTTATCATGTCTTGGCTACTGTTTCTGAACCTTGTATTATAGATATGTATTATGTTACCGACTTAGTTTACATATATGTTTTAGTATGGATAATGGTGTGGTCTGGTACTTTATGTAATCTTAATAAGGTTTTGGAACTTAGAAGTTTGTTTAAATATGGGATATATGCATGTGAGATGATTAGACTTGAGTAAGTATTGTTGTTTGATCTTATTGATAGGCATTAATAATGCTATGTCGAGGAGATGAGTTTGATTCGGGTTGAGACGGGATGTCTATATGTGATGGTGATGTTATGTTTTTTATTATTATTGTCACAGGTTTTGGGATGTAATAATCGGTTGTGAACTCATTTATTTTCATTCAGTAATTGTAACTCAGTAATTCTCACTCAGTAATAATCATTCATCATTCAGATTCATTTATTCGTGTTCACCGTTCGTAACTTTATGTCGTGTATTGGTATCGTTCATTGTTTCAACCCTGTTTGAGAATCGATACGAGAATATTATCTTAATCGTTGTAATTGCTTAGTAAGTTGATGTTGATGTTGGAGTTCATATCATTTCGAATTTACTCTTTCTTGTTCAGTTCGTGCTATTTTGGACCAACTCTCGTAATCACTACTCGGAACCACCGTTTTAGGGTTCCCGCCATTCCATTTCATGTTATTATTCCCAAGTTTGGAGTTCTATTACGCTTATTCTCTTCCCGGGCCGTTTTTCATCACTTTTTGTTCCCGAACAATGTGCGCCGCGGCACAGGGGGTTGCGCACCGCGGCACACACTTTGCAAAGACTTTGGACACAGCAGACTGCATGCCGCGGCTGCGGCCTGCGTGCGGCACTAGCTGGGAGCCTGCTCGCGATTTCAGCCGTGGGCCGTGGCACACTCAGTCCAGGCCACGGCATGTGAGTCAGACCACCCCTTTTTTCAGCGGTTTTTGGGAGAGAAGTTCATTTCATCCCCTTCCTACTTCCTTCTCTCCGTGGGCGATTTCCGGGCGAATTTTTAGGCGATTTGGCATATTCCATCTCAGAGATTTTATCCTCATATAGTTCTTGGTGTGGATTAACAACATCTACTTGGGTTCTTCATCCTAAATCCAAGGTAATTTCTTCAACCTTAGATTCGATTTTGAGTTGGAGCATGATGTTTTAGATGTTATAATCATGATATTTGAAGGGATATACGTATGATTATGAGTTTTTATGAGTTATCATTGGATTGTTAGAGGATTATTCAAGAACACTTTGAAGGTTGATTTGGAATTGGGGATTTTGATTAGATGATGTCGTAACCTTGAGTTGTATTGGATTATTGATTTCATTGATGATGTTTTGTTGGTTTGAATCACTCATTTGGAGGTTGGTTTTCGATATAATTGGGATTGATTGTAAACAATGGGTTGTTTACAACACGTTTGTCAAAATGCCCCAATGAGTTTGGATTTGTTGTATCGACTTCTTGAGTTTGGTTATGATCATCATTGATACGTATATTAAGTGAGTTGTTGGTAATTGTGTTATTCAAGGTTGTTCGAGCGACCGATAATTCCATTAAGGACGTTTGTTCGAGGAAGGACATTCTTCACCGGTATTTGAGGCATGTTAATTCTTGCTTGGTTAAAAGGATAACCATTCCTTTAGTTGTTGTTCATTCATACATATAATTCATTCACAATATATCAATCATGTTGAGACTTGTACTTATCAAACTAAAAATTCAATTCACGAGGAAAGACAGTTCCAACCATTTCATTTGAGCTATCACTCATTGCATTACTAATTCACCTCGGTGAGTCATTCTTGACCCTTGTCGGATTTCTATTCATTATCATTCATTGTGGTCGCTTTTGTTCTTGGGACCTTTCGGGATTGTATTGCTTTACCGGGTGGTATATGTGTGAAAATTTTAGTCGGGCACACTAAGGTCATTGTGTATATGCGGGTATCCGGAAACGTTGGACTATGCACACGGGAACGTGCCTCTGTGAGACTAATTAGGCCAAGTTTTTCGGGTGTTTATGTGGGACACCGGGCACTCGGCATACTTTTACACTTGCACATCCCATTCGGGCGTACTATGATGCCCCTCATTCAACTTGATTTCATAACTAATTCATGTGATTATTGTATTTGTTCAACTCTTGAGGATTGTTGTTCTGTGTAACTGACCCCGTTGGGGATGTTGTTTTTAGGTCATGGCAAGGCAAAGGCACGGGAAGAGAATGTTGACGGCGAGGAGTTCCAGTGATACTAGTAGGGCCCCCTAGTCTTTCCATTTATTCATGTTTTCTTTGATGTGTATTTCCACTGCAGTTTCCGTTTGGACTTTCATTTTATTCAGTGTTGTGGATTTCATCTTCATATGAAACATATATGTATTATGTATTCCTAGGTGTATTGTTTTTAAAACTCCTCATCGGAGTAATTTGTAATATAATGTGGTTCGGTACTATAGTTATATTATTTAAATCATTAATTTTCATTTCCCTGGTGGGTCCCAGTTGGGGGTCTACGACACTGTAATAGCCACCTAGTTTGGGGTGTTACAGAGTTGGTATCGGAGCGTGGTTTTGAGTACTACTATCCGAGTCATGTCTCATTGAAATCATCATTCATCAGACTAGTATTATAGGACTTTCGCGTCATGTGTGACCTGTGCAAGCGCCAAGCCCCTCAGACCAAAAGAACGGTATGATTTCTGACGCCATGGTATAATTTCTGACTATAAGGATCAATTCATTCATCATTCATCAGTCAACAATTCTCAATCATCATTTTCTTGGATCTTGCCGATCATGTCAACTCATTACTCACTCAGTCAATATCATTGCTCAGTTGTTGATCTTGTGGATCGTATTATCAATCTTGTTAACTTGTTCAAGATAATCTTTTCAAGAATTTCATCAGATAATCATGTCACCTTAGTTGGTCTTTCATGCGATCTTATCATATTCCGACATAATGTCGACGATCATTTTACTACATTATTAATGCGTTCATTGTGTTGGAGCGTGTATGCTCATTATTATCATTTCATGATGTAATCATAATGCGGTATTCGTACGAGATCTATAATTATCATGTATTTCCCTACTTCAGTATGGATAGAGCTGTCAGAGGACGCAGGGGAATAGGCCGCGGTGCGGACCGAAACCCGGGAGCCCGTGTGGATACCTGCGCGAATGTGAGGAATAATATCAATTCAACAAGTAGCGACGCTGCCACTCATTCACCGGGAGATAATCATTCACTGTCAAGAAGTCGTACCCGAGATACAGCTCAATCGGAAGGTTTTCGGGTTGATCCACTCACTTTTATGCAGGGCATGATGGCCCAAATGACTCAGATGGCACGTCTGATGGAGACGATGCAGAACTCAGCCACCCAGGCTCAATAGGCTCCTTCGCCGCCACCTCAGGGGCAAGAGAGGAGTGTGAATAGTATTATCGGCGACATCTCTCGCCAGAGGCCACCTACTTTTGAGGGCTCATTTGAGCCGGCAGATATTATTCACTAGCTTGAACATTTTGAGAAGCTATTTGCTATGGTGGAGTGTCCCGAAGGGCACAAAGTTTCAGTTGTGGCTTACTATCTGGGTAAGAGCGCTCACTCTTGGTGGCTATCTTTGAAGCCCATTGACGGATATTGCACTTGGGACCAGTTAAAGACCCTTATGATGGAAAGATATTATGCGGCCCCACTCAGGGAGGCCAAGTTATCGGAGTTACTCAGTCCCAACCCCTCAGCGGAAGAAGATGTTCTCGCCATCACCAAGAAGTTTCAGGAGCTACTTCCATTTGACTCATCCATTATCCACTCCGAGGCGGATAAGATCAAGTATTTCAGTAAGAGGTTGAAGCCTCATATGCGGATGCAATGGCTTAATCATCATTGCACCACCCTGGCCGAATTCACCGAGAAAGCACTTACTTATGAGCTTACCGCTAAGGAAATTGCTAAGAATCAAACTTCATCTGCTGGCAAGAAATCGAAGAATCATAATCAGTCCAAGGGTAGTTGGGCAACTTTCAAGAAGCCCCGCACAGGCTCTACTTTTTCTGAGCGACCTCCTATGGTGCCTAAACCTGCGGAATCTCAATCCCGAGCGGCCAGTTCAGCCATCACCTATTTCAACTATGGAGAGCATGGTCATTACAACACTAAGTGTCCGAGTCAGACTATCACATGTAACAACTGTGGGTTTCCGGGCATAAGGCCCATTTCTGCCGAAGAGACTCCAAACATACTCCGACGGCATCTCTGGCCCCGAAGCAGTCAGTTGTTCAGAATCAGGCCACTCAGTCCGCATCGTTTAAGGCTACAGCAGAAAACAAAGGCGGAGCCCACATTTATCAGACTGGAGCATCCGGTTCAGGGGCTGGCAAGCCCCGAATTTGCGAGATGAAAAGAGCCGACAATCCATAGGCCCGAATGATCTCAGGTACACTCGAAATTTTATCTCAACCTATGTGTACCCTTTTTGATACTTGCGCATCACATTCATTCATTTCCGAGTCATGCTTGAGTAGACTTCACCTGAGTAATGCTACTAGTGGTGAACCTTATATCATTGGGCTACCAGACGGTAGAAGAATTATCGGAAATCATGAAGTTAAGAATTGTCCAATTCAGCTTAATGGCCGTGATTGGTTGACGAACCTGATCATGGTAGATTTACCTAAAGACGACGTTATTTTGGTTATCGATTGGATGGATCAACACGATGTCATCCCCAGTGTCCGTAAGCGTATGGTCACTATTGTTTCAGACAATGGAGTCGAGTGTGTATTTCAGGGGGGTAATCCCAGCTGTTCCGGAAGAGTTATTAATATGATGAAAGCAGTGAAATTACTCAATCAGGGGTGTATCGGTTATTGGTGCTATATGACCAATACCGATAAATCATCAGTGACGTTGGCGGATATCCCTGTAGTGAGAGACTACGCCGATGTATTTCCAGATGAGTTACCTGGTTTACCTCCACAAAGAGAGGTGTAATTCACGATAGAGTTGGAGCCTGGTACATGCCCAATATCGAAAGCACCGTACCGTATGAAACCCAAGGCTCCAATATCGAAGCTTCCTTGGGTTAGGAGGCTGTTACCGCGATTTGTGGAAGGATTTCCTAAAATCGCTCAACCTATGACTAACCTTTTGCAGAAGGATAGGAAATACACGTGGTCTGACGCGTGTCAGCAGAGTTTTGAGGAGCTCAAGAGTCGTTTAATTTCAGCGCCTGTCCTTTCTTTACCATAAGGGACGAAAGGATTCGTGGTTTATAGTGACGCATCCAGACACAATCTAGGATGTGTATTAATGCAGAACGGGAAGGTGATTGCCTATGATTCATGGCAACTGAGGCCTTACGAGGTCAATTATCCGATCCACGATCTGGAGCTAGCGGCCATGGTATTCGCGTTGAAGATTTGGCGTCATTATCTTTATGGCGCCACCTGTCAGATTTTCACCAATCATAAGAGTTTGAAGTATATATTTACTCAGAAGGAGTTAAACATGCGATAGAGATGGTGGTTGGAACTGATTAAAGACTATGATATTGAGATACAATAGCACCCGTGTAAGCGAACGTCATCGCCGACACCTTGAGCCGTAAGTCCATTCAGGAGCAAATGCTTGCTCGTTTGACTTCTCAGAAGGAACTTCAGCAGGAATTCCTAAGGCCTAGGATCGAGGTCTGGTTACAGCGAGTACAAGAGCAACTTTATATGTTAGAGATTTCATCGCCACTTGGGGAGGCGATCACAGTGAATTAGGGTTCAGACCCATTTTTGTTGCGCATTCGAGATGATGTGGCTCAGGGGAAGGACCCTATATTTTTGGTCCACGAGGATAGACTTTTGCGATTTAAGAACCGATTATGCAAACCAAACAAAGATAGTTGGATCCCGGATTCATCGATGGCTTTTTCAACTCGATTTGAGAGAGGCCAATGCTACTGTTGGAGTATAAAACGCAGCGGAAGCGAGATGGCATTAAAGGTTTTATAAACTATCCAACGTAAATAGCGTATCTATTTAGGCTTGTAAATTAATTAATTAAACAGATTAATTAACAATTTAAATACATGTGTTTACGTAGTAGGAATTGATAATTCATACCTTTGTAGCGAAGTGGTAGAAAAATCCCTTTCTGGTCGATCGAACACCTCCTTGTATTCTTCCTTGATCTACTTGTTTTTCTACCTCAAAGTCTTCTAGAGTATATCCCGCCTATATCCGGATGTCATGTGGGCAACAGTGTACCGGACTACTCGGACAACAAGGGGCCGCGGCCGAACCACTTTTCTTCCAAAATTTACCTTACGAATTTTCTCTCTATTTTTCTTGAATATTTTGTATTTAGAAAAATATTGTTTTAACTAAATTATGGAATCCAAGACACAAGTCAAGATCAACAATTAAACACAAGTAGAGAAAAATCGAAATTTTGTGCCAAAATTAGTGAAGAAAATCGGCCCCACCTTAGTCTTCTTTTATAGGTGTTTTGGGCTACTCTAGGGACCTTAAGGAGGATAAGGTAAGGACTCCCAATAGATATCTTCTTTCCAATATTAGGACTCTTCCTAATATGAAGACTCTATTAATATCAACTTAGTCCACTAAAAAGTTGATATTGCACTTCCCACCAAAATCCCAAATTACAAAATTGGACTCCTTTTTAAATTAATTATTTCCCATGTTTAAGATATTCCATGTCCATTAATTAATTTAAGCTACTGACAGCTTTTAATTAATTAATATATTATACATGAGTATACCACTCGACTTTTATTATAATATCGGAAATTAATTCCACCTACAGGGTTTAATATAATAATCCTTTCGAGTACCTCAAGGGAGATGATCAACCCGACTGGTCGGGACACGATTTCTAGCTATAATATTAAATATTATATAAGTAACAATATTGCCCAAAATATCGAGCATATTGAGTCAATCATTGTGGCACTTACCCATGATAAATCAAAGCAATAAATATTAAATATATATAATTAAATATTAATCACTAGAATTAAGATATAATAATTGTCCGAGATGTGCGTTCTTCTTATAGTCAGTACAGAAGAATCTATCTCACCTCGATCCTGTTCAACGTATACCGAATATGCTAATATATGCTACTGGTCAAGACCAACCAATCTCAAGCATGTATTACAACCTCTCACATAACGGTCTAATATTATATAGGTTGGAACTAATTATTACTATATAATGAACCGATAATGTGATCTTCTGTGTGACACGACACACCACATTATCTACAATATAAAGTAATTTAGACAACATTCGCATAACTATGGCGTGAATAAATATGCAAAACATGTGACAAATGAATTGAATATTCTCATAGATTAAGACTGCACTTATACTCAAAAGCATGCTTTTGAAGTATACTATCTAGACTATGTCTATCTATCTCCCACTTATACTCAAAGCAATGCTGCCGTACATCTCAACCCCATTCCTTCCACATGCCCTTCAAATGACTTTGAGGGTAACCCTTCCGTGAAAGGATTAGCTAGGTTGTCTTCAGATGCTATCTTGGAGTCAATAATCTTCCCTCTCTTCATAAAATCTCGAATGATATGATATTTGCGCTTGATATGTTTGCTTGCTTTGTGGGCCCGTGGTTCCTTCGAATTTTCAACAGCACCGGTATTATCACAAGAAAGTGTAATACTCCTAGGCAAATTAGGAATCACACCCAAATCCTTTAGGAAGTACTTGAGCCATACCGCCTCTTTAGCTGCCTCTGAGGCTGCTACATACTCGGCTTCTATGGTACAGTCCGCTATGCATTTATGCTTCACACTCCTCCAACTGATGGCTTCACCTCCCAAATTGTAAACATATCCGGAAGTTGATTTTGACTTTTCTTTGTCCGCACTGAAATCCGAGTCAATGTAACCCAAAGGACAAAGCGTATCCGATTGATATACAAGCATATGCTCCCTAGTCCTTCTCAGGTACTTGAGTATATGCTTGACAGCTATCCAATGTCCCAGTCCTAGTTTCGACTAATATCTCGCCACCATCCCTACAGCATGACAGATATCAGGCCTAGTGCAAAGCATAGCATACATGAGGCTTCCCACTGCCGAAGCATAAGGGACCAGCTTCATGTCATCTATCTCCTTCTGTGTCTTAGGACATATAGCCTTAGATAGCTGAATTCCATGTCTGTATGGTAAGAAACCTTTCTTGGAATTCTCCATGCTAAACCGCTTTAGCACTGTATCGATATAGGATGCCTGAGATAAGCACAACATCCTTTTCTTGCAATCTCGAAAGATCTTAATACCAAGGATGTGCCCGGCTTCTCCCAAATCCTTCATATCGAACTGCTCAGAAAACCATACCCTTACGTCTGATAATACCTTCACATTGTTTCCAATTAGAAGTATATCATCTACGTACAATACAAGAAACACTAGCACGTTTCCATCGTACTTTTTGTATACACAAACCTCACTAGGACATTGTTCAAAACCATACGATTGAATAACCTCATCAAATTGCATGTTTCAAGACCTTGATGCTTGCTTGAGACCATAAATGGCTCTCTTAATCTTGCACACTAAGTGCTCCTCTCCTTCAGTAATGAATCCCTCAGGTTGGCGCATATAGATTTCCTTATCCAGACTACCATTCAAGAATGCAGTCTTGACATCCATCTGCCAGATCGCCATATCCAAATGCGCAGCTACAACTAAGAGAATCCGGGTTGATTTAAGCATGGCTACTGGCGAAAAGGTCTCATCGTAGTCGATGCCCTCCTTCTGAGTGTAACCTTTCGCAACAAGCCTTGCTTTGAAGGATTCAACCTTCCCTTTCGATCCTCTCTTACGCTTGTAGACCCACTTACTTCCAATGGGTTTTACCCCATTGGGTAGATCTACTATCCCCCACACTTGATTAGAATCCATAGATCCCATTTCGGATTCCATTGCCGTTTGCCAGGATTCAGCATCCTCGTCTTGAACTGCCTGCTTATACGTACATAGATCGGTTTCATCCTGGTCCGGGGAGTGGTCCGAAGATGCTCCCACGCCGATGAAACATTCAGGTTGACGAACAACCCTCCCACTATGACGAGGCGTGTCCTTGTTTTGCGTATCCACAATAATGTCGATATGTGGTACACTAGGTGTTTGTACAATTGGTATTGTCGAAATCATGCCCCTAAGTTCTTCTAGAATGACCTCACTAGGCTTGTGGCTTATTACATAGTCCTCCTCTAAGAACCGGGTATTGGTGCAAACAATGACCTTCTGATCTTTAGGATTGTAGAATAAAACACCTTTCGTTCCCTTTGGATATCCTACAAACACTCGTCTTCTGTACGAGATGCCAACTTATCAGCTTCCTTATTCAGCACGTGTGCTGATGAACCCCAAATCCCTAGACTAGGCTTGTGCCCATTCCTCAGTTTTGTGGGTGTTTTTGGAACTAATATTGAAGGCACCAAGTTTAGAATGTACGACGCTATTTCCAAGGCATATCCCTAAAACAAAATAGGCAAATCAGAACAACTCACCATTGACCTAACCATCTCTAATAAAGTACGATTCCTTCTTTCAGCAACACCATTTTATTGTGGTGTACCAGGCGCAGTGAGCTGGGAAGTAATCCCCTCATGTGCCAAGATATCCAAAAACTCTCCACTAAGATACTCGCCACCATGATTAGATCGTAGTGACTTGATACTCTGTCCATGACGCTTTTCCATTTCAGCCTTGAATTCTTTGAACTTATCAAAAGATTCACACTTACGTCGCATCAAATAGATGTATCCAAATCTTGAATAATCATCTATAAACATGATGAAGTATTCGAAACCACCCTTAGCCTGGATGTTCATTGGACCACATACATCGGTGTGTACTAATTTCAATACATTTTGTGAAAGATTTCCTTTGCTTTGGAAAGCCCTTTTAGTCATTTTACCTCCAGACAGGATTCACAGATTGGAAATGACTCAACTTGGAGCATTCAGTTTTGAGAAAAGTCCTGGTCGATAATGCTAGGTAGGGGATGTAGGCTTCTGGATAGCCGTATCTTTGGACCAATTTCTTGTGTCTTTTTATTTATGCACTTCTTCTCTACTCCTAATATTTGCTTCCACAAGAAAATAATTTAAAACTCTTCACCAACTATTCAACCCCCCTTCTAGTGATGGTAGCAAATCAACAATTAGTATCGGAGTAGTCCCTTTTTCATCGGTCTAACACCCGCTAGAGACCAGATCCTGAAGTGGCCTACATTCCTACTTTTGAAGGCAATGCTCTAAATCGTCCTCCCTTATTCGACGGTTCAAACTTTATGACTTATAAGAAGAAAATGTTAATTTTCATTCGAGCTCATGATATCAATTTCTGGAATGTTATTTCTCTTGGACCAACAACTCCAAAGAAAACTGATGGCTATCTTAAGAGTTTTGAAGTATATGGTGAGACCGACTGGAAAAATGATCACTTCAACTGTAAAGCTACTTAACTGTTTACTGTGCTCTTAATACAGAAGATCCTAATAGAACTTTATCTTATGAGATGGCCAAAGAAATTTGGAAGATGCTGGAGATCACTCACGAAGGTACTAGACTGGTCAAATAAATCAAAATAGATATGCGTCTTCATGATTATAAACTATTCACAATGAAAGAAGACGAAAGCATCACTACCATGCTTGACAGGTTCTCTACTATCACAAACGGGCTAGCCTCGTTTGGTGAATCTATTATGGAGTCAAATGATCTCAAAACTATTTAATTTAGTGCTCTCATTGGATCCCTTATTAATTATGAGATTTTCATTAAATATCTAAATTATAAGCCAAAGCCCAAGGAACGTGAAATACCAATAGCATTTAAAGCTAAATAAGAGAGTCATCCGGAAGATGAGTCGGTCGAAGAAGATGAAGAATTTGCTCTCTATGCTAGAAATATCAAAAAATATAAAAATCATTCACATAGACGTTGGAAGGATATTTTTCGGGAACCTAGGGATGAATCTAAAAAGACTAATTTCCCTCAAAATAAAAGTTCGACAATTCCTGTCGAAGATCTGGTGTCCCTGGACATTTTACAAAAGATTGTCGTGCTCTTGCTCCTGTTAACTATCTAAACCTCCACATAAAAAAATTCAAAAAGAAGGAAGTGTATGTCGCCACATGGAGTTACGATGAGGATGATGAGGAACCATGCGATCAAAGAAACCTCGCTCTCATGCCTTGCGAAATGGTCGATAGTGACACAGAAAGTGAGGTAAGTGACTCGTCTCATGAAGAACTTCTTGATGCTTTTGAATCTTTAAATAATGAATTTGAAGAAGTTTGTAAAATAAATAACAATTTGAAAATGAAATAAAATTCTTGAAGATAAAAATTCTAAAATCTTAAATAAAGATAAACATATTTTAACTGATCAATTCTCGTGTATTGAAGCTAATAGAATCTAAGAGACAATTTTGGCTAAAATGCTCCTGGGGTCCCTTAACTTAATTTAAGATAATGATTTAGTCCTTTATCTTTTTTCTGTCCCAACTAAGTCCTTTATCTTTCAAATTTTAAGCAACATTAGCCTTGGTTATGCTTTTTTGGTAATGTCAGTAACTGTTGTCCAGGTGGCTGTTAAGTTGGTCACATTGATGCCAAATCAGATGCTGACTATCATCTTCTTCATTTAAACCCTAGATCTCATCTTTCACCATTGTTGACCTCTGAAAATCTGACCCTGAAGATCTCGCCATGGGGAGAAGACCAGCAAGGTGTTATCATCAAATCAAGATCAAGCCCTACCCAAAATCATGGTTCTGTCATGGTGTGCCTGATCCCAAGATCCAGATTTATGACGTCGGAATGAAGAAGAAGGGCGTTCATGAATTCCCCTTATGTGTCCACTTGGTTAGTTGGGAGAGTCCGAGCGAACCCTTTCCATGTCCTGTGTATTAACGAAATGCTGTCGTGTGCTGAAAAAAAAAAGCTCGTGGCTTCTGCTGGTGATTTGCTTTCTGAAACTTTTTATTTACGATTTGGTCCCTTATCTTATTTTATAATATTAAGTAAGTCATTTATTTGATTCAGTTAATGGTTACCCTAATCCACGTAGGTTAGGAAATAGATATGTTGGTTAGGGATTTGGCACGTAGGAATATTTATAGCCACGTAGGTATAAAACCAGCATCTGATTAATTATTATAATGGAGACCAACGGAAAAAGCTAACTTTGCTTAAAATATGAAAGATAAAGGACTAAATCGTTATCTAAAATTAAGTTAAGGGACCCTAGGAGTATTTTAGCCTTATAAAAAACATAAATGGAACTTAAACTTTATATCAAAAATTTTTATTTTGGCAATGATAAATTTGAACAACTATTATCTCTTCAAATATTTTCCTTATCAAAACAAAGACTTCGATATAATTCGTTTCGAATGAAAAAGTCCTTAGGTAAAACTGCTATGGACTCGGAAAAATCAAAAACTAGAATCTCGTCATGTCCAAATGTTTAAAAACAAGACATATTGAAACTTTTTGAGCTATTCCTAGACGAATAATTAAAGTAAAATAGATATGGGTACCTAAAGGGACAATAGTTCTCATATATATGTCAATCTCTACAGGATCCAAACTAGCTTGGGTATCTATAAAATAAAAGGAAATTATTTTTGTAGGTGCAAGCAAGGACGATTGTACCATCAAATAAATGGTACATTTATAGGGATATTCTAACCAAATGAGTGGAAACGAGTATCTCTTCACGGAGCTCGAAAGGGAAGAACGAGGATTTATCACTTCTGGTGATAATAAAAAGGGCAAATCAAAGGTATAGGTAAGATGGGTAAGGAACCTTTACCAATAATTGATAATGTTCTTTTCGTTAATGATTTATTTAATAATCTACTTAGTGTTTCCCAATAATATGACACGAGACTAAAATTAGCTTTTGAAATGACTTGTTGCACTGTGTTGGCCACTAAGTATACTGGATACAGCTTGGAAAGTGTTTTAAACAACAAGCTGTACTGATTTTAAATCTGAGTGCGTAGCGGAAGTATTAAATAGTAAGTTGTTGTGGATACAACAACTCGATGTGCAGTGTATACTTAAATAATCATAGTTTAATAAAACAATAAAGGCAGAAGGTAAATAACACAGTATTTAAAGTGATTCGAGGTAAACCCCTCTACGTCCACTATTCCTCCACACAGGAGTAAAAAGTTTATTATAATTACTGCATACACAACTACGTAATTATAACCAAACCTAATCAATATATCGTTCACACAGATTGATATAATGATCTTAGCCTTCAACCGTTCACACAGATTGGTTTGAGCTAACACTTTGACTGGCTTCTTCACACACAGTTCTGAAGCTTCGTCTTCTTTGATGTAAATCCTTCACACACAGTTCGGGAGAAGCAAAGATTCCTCAGTCCACACAGGGCTGATAAGAGTTTGTTCAAACATAGAACAGGGTTGAACAACAGCTATGACTTTCTGGGCTATAAGCTGATGATGTGTTGTTCAAGATTTTGAGCATTGTATATCTCTTTATATCTAAATAGCAGTGAACTTTGGAGATATGTTTTGCTCTGATGTATATGATAATAACTTCGTAAGTTTTGGTAACTTCGTAACTAATCTTCAAAGCCTTGAGGGGATATATATAGTCTTCTGAAATATATCCGTTGAGATAGATCCGTTGAACAAGATTCCGTTCCAACGGGATGATGTGTTTGAATAAAACACGATCCGGATTTTGCGGGATTTGAGGATCTCTGACGGATTTGATATTTAAATACTATATCCTTTAGTATGTAAATATATCTTCTTCAATAGGAGTTTGACTTTCGCGAATAACAAAGATTCCTTCTTGTCCTCATTGAAACTGTATGGAATGATAGCTGTATTGTCGATTCGAGACAGCTTCCATACTTTAGTCTTTATGAGACTTCTTTGCTGTATGATAGGTTCCACTGTATGCTGGATCTATGAGAGGTCTTCGATACAGGTTGACACTTTTTATCAACTTATCAATGCAGTTTGCTTACTGTATGCTGGATTGGCATATTGTCAAAATATCTTATCACCACTATTCGATACATGGATTGTTTATCCTAACTGTTTAGATATCGGGTATTGTTATCCTAACAATTTCAGATTAAGGTTGTTATCCTAACAATTTCCCCCTTTTTGACAATTTGCCAAGACTTAAATCTTTCAAGCCATCTTGATGATGCCAAAAGCTTCTTCATGAAGCTAATAACTTTCTTGATGACTTCGGGAAGATATCTTGGTCTTGTGTCGAATGATCTGGCTTTCAGCAACTTAGTCTAATTTATGAACTGCTCACAGGCAAGTTCGATACAGCTAAGAGTTTTTACAGCTTAAGCTTATGATTGGCGCGCAGGCACAATCTTACAATGTATTCTAGATGCATACAACTGAATCTATGAACTGTTAGCAGACAAGTTCGTACAGCTTTAATTTTTAAACAAGTTTCTATACTTGTGATTAATTTCAGCAATTAAATTAAATTACATAATCATACAGTAACACAGTAGATTTCGAGTTGTAATCTTTCAAGACAGGCAAATATTTTATTGATACTGAAATAAGGATTACAATATTTTGTTGTTTTGAAAACATAATTATAAACAAAAATACAAGGAATTTAACTCCTATAATCTGAGTGTCTCCATGGCCTGTTGTCGGGATCGTTCTCGGTTCCACGCCACCAATGATGTAGGGAATCATTGCCTCGATCTAAGTAGATTCCTCTACCATCGTATGATTTGTCGAAGGCGAGAATCTAGTCCTCTGGATGGGTGATCCGATCTACTCGTCTATGCTTGGACTTCATTTCTTGTTGGAGAGGAAGCTTTCCTTCTTCTAACAACTTTGTAAATTTATCCGCAGCATCCGCTAAGGTTTTATATCCTTTGAAGATGGCGGATTCCCTGACGAGTTTTGCAAAATATCTCATCAGTTCATTTCTCCTCCATTACTTCACTTCTTCAGCAGTGGGATGGTGGTTGGTTGGCAGACGAATTTCAGAAGGCCTTTGGATCATGTTTTGTCATGGGACGCTTGGATCATGGAACTCAGGTCGAGAACCTAAAATCCTGTATCCTTGAGCGGGTGCAGCCAATTTGTTTAGTTATGCAGTAATGTTGTCTTGAGCAGCATTGAACTCGCTTTCTTGCTGAAGCCTCGTTCTCCTCGCGGCTTCTCTCGCTTCTTCCCCCTTTTTGGCGTCATCAAGGTATGACACCTTTTCATCAAGACGTCCCATGATCTCCAGAGCGGCATCCTGTTTCGTCTCTATATTTCACATTCTCTCGACGAGGGAGGAGAGCACCTGCGACATATCATTAATGTTCTTGTCATGGATTCGCAGTTGAGAACTTGTTTTGATCATAGCTGATGCTGTCTTGGCCTCGGACACACGTAGCTTGGATTGCTCTTCTCACAGGATCTGCTCCTGTTTTTCTTGTAATTGGCTCAGGGCCTGCTTGAAGACATGTGGCAGAACAGTGAAGGCTTCCACCACTCGGGAGACTTCATGCTGCAGTCCAGTCATTTCTTCAATGGCAGATGTGTGCATCCATTCAAGATATTTTTCAACTGAGTGTAGGGCATTCACTGCGTCCTGAATGAATACAGTTTGGAGGCCAAGAGCACGTAATCGCTCTTTCCTAGTTACAGTGCAGGGAGAATCTGGCTGGGCAAAGTCTTCTACTCCATTCAACCTGTAGGTCACAAGTCGTCCAGGTACAAGTCTAGAGGGGGGGGTGAATAGACTTGTAGAAACTCTTGAACTCTTTTTCCGAAGAGTGAGTTTCTTCAGCTGATAGTCAAACAAATGACATGGAGTCGTTTGTTCTTGGATAAGTGCGGAAGTCAGCTGATGACGAATATAAATTAATCTAATGAAACACTTTAACAATGTATGCAGCAGTTAGAGTATGATGCAGTAAAACAGTAAATAACACAGGCAGTTATAGTGGTCTCAGAGGTGGGGTAATCCTCTACTAATCCACTTTTCTCCAAACCAGTTGGAGATGAATTCACTATAATTCTCAACCAGTGATAAATATTACAGTGATTCACTACACACTACAACAGCTTCCAACCAGTGGAATTCCGTGCCGTTGTACACACACTTGACTGCCTTGCACCTCTTGATCCTCGATCCTCGGATGCCTTTACAGTCACTTACTTCAACCAGTGAAGTACCCCGTACTCAAGTTTTATAGACAAGAGTGTTTGTCTTCTCCAACTTAAGAGCTTCCTTGAATATGAACTTTTTGGATCTGCTCTTTTTCACGATGCTATTTGATTGCTTGAGATTGCTTTGTTTGCTTTGATCGCTAGAGTATATGTTCGCACCGTTGTTTTCTCAGTTTCAAATCTCCGGGTATTTATAGATCACGATCTCTGAGCTTCTTCCTTGTATCCGTTGCAAATCTGAACAAATCCGTCCGTTGGAGTGAGACTTCATTGTTTAATCTTTTCTGAACGTTGCAAGGCTGGATTCCCATTATTTTATTTTATCTTCCGACCGTTGTGATGACTTCTGCATGTGAGCGCCGAATCTTTTGAATATAAAAGGTTTAAAGTCTTCACGGTGGGTCAGGATGATTTAAATAAATCATATCTCTTGCGGGAATCACTCCAATTTGTCTCTTCACGTTGCATGTGAGCTTTCCGTAATATTTGACTTTTCAAAGCATGCTGACGTGGACTTGGAGTAATAGGCTGTAGTTTAGTAGTCAGGTGCGGCTTACATCTTTGCAGTAGGTCCTCTTGGTCATATCGTTTGAGACTTGTCCGATCGGGTGACTTTCCCGAGGTTCCTCAGCTGATCTGGTCAAACTTCTCCGACAAATTTTTAGTTGACTGGGGCTACTCGATTGAGTCGTGTACTTCTTCGATGGACTAGACTGTACTTTAGTACTTAGCCGATTTTCACCTAACTAACTTTGGCCTATAGAAGACACTCATTTGGTTCTTCTTTACATATTGCCAATTTTATACTTAACATATTTTGGCCTATGGAAGATACTCATTTGGTTCTTCCTTACATTTCGCCAATTAATAAACATTTGATTTTTAAATTAATGACATCATCAAAATCTAACAAGTATTCCTAACAAATTCCCCCTATTTTGATGATGGCAAAACTAAGTAAGAAATCAAATGGCCAAGTCTGCACTTAAGTGCAAGACAAAACTGAAATCAGTCTAATATTGAGACAACTGGAAAATTGTCATTCAACAGACTGTTCATAAAATTTTCTGACTTATCATTGAAATTATACAAGATTGTTTTAAGTACAGAAAAATAAAATTACAAGTAAGAAAATAATTTAAGGTCATTTGCCTCTTCCTCTGCCTCTTCGAATAGGCTGCTTGGCAGGCCTGAATGGTTTGGCTCCAATGGGTCTTACCTTGACTGGAGCAAGGCCATACTTTCTTTTCACCACAAGTGCTGCGAAATCCTGCTCCTGCTGAGATCTGAATTTGTTCTCAAGGCAGACTAGCTTGATTTCCTCCTGAAGTTGTAGCTCATCAAGTTCACCATCCATGCGGATTGGTGCTTCTTCAGCTCTGAATTTAGGGATCATGGGAAATGCATTTTGCTCTTTTGCTTACTTCTTTAGAACAGCCCAAAGCTTAGGATGAACCTCTTCCATCCAGTTTATGAAAATCTCCTGTGGGGAGAGTTTGTCATCTTGAAGTAGTTCCCAGACATAAAAGTCTCTGATGAACTTCTTCCTAGCAGCTCCCCATATTTCAAGAGCTTCAAGTGGGCAGAAATCTTCAACATACCATAGCTCCAGACCTTCCCATTCAAGAGTAGGTTCAAAGCCGCCTCGGTCCTTCTGCGCTTCCTTCAGCCGGTCACTTGTCTTCTTGATCTATGACTTCCTTCCTTTTCGTGCTAGAGGGTCCTTCAACTGAGGGACATCCCGCTTTTTCTTACTTCGATTTCTCTCTCTTCCCGAATCCTCTCTTCCCTTTTGCCAAAGATCAATGAGGGTTGTCAACTGTTGCTCCATGCGGCTCATCCAATCAGACATGCCAAAAGGCATTCTGTTGTTTGTAGGAGGAGGAGGCTGAGGGATCTCTCTCTGAAGCAGGGTGTCAATCTTGGCATTAATGGTCTGAAGGTCAGGAGTGACCTGAGTTGATAGCAGCTCCCCAATGGTGTCTCTGACAATTTGCTTGATCAGCTCAGTCATGGTAGGGGATAACTGAGCTGATGGGGAGTGTTCTCCTGATCCTTCAGCTAGGGAGCCACTCGACTGCAGGCTCCTGGCTGCAGCAGGTAAGTCAGATTGGGTCTTCTCCGGGGTCCCTGACCTGGAGTCCTCTGCCAGCTCTGCGTCTAGGCTGGTGTACCGGGGAGGTACAACAATCCTATCTGCAGCTTCGTTGGTAGGCTCTGGCTCCTGCTCTGGCTCCTTTTCTCTTTCTTCCTCTTTCCCTTCTTCTTCTTCAGATTTCTCTTTTTCTTTCTCCTCATCTTTTTCTTTCTCTTCTTCAGCAGCCACACCAGCTCCTCCTTCACCTCCATCATCATTATTATCATCATCATCATCATCATCATTTTTCTCATCATCATCCTTCTCCTTTTCTCTTCCATCATCTTCATCCTTCTCCTTATCTTCTTCATCTTCCTGATCAACTTCTTCTCCTTCTTCATCTCCTTCATCAGCTACTTCTTCTGTTTTCTCAATCTCCTCTGTCTCCTTTTCAACTGGTATGTTTTCTTCAGGTTCTTTTGCTTCTTCATCCTCTTCAACCAAATTGATAATTTCATTCTCTTCATCAA
Organism: Orobanche coerulescens; assembly: GCA_033398695.1. Taxonomy (NCBI): domain Eukaryota; kingdom Viridiplantae; phylum Streptophyta; class Magnoliopsida; order Lamiales; family Orobanchaceae; genus Orobanche; species Orobanche coerulescens. The sequence continues at coordinate 65,080,271 of CM065809.1, forward strand.
CTTCTTCTATCCTAATCTCCTTTTCTACTTTCTCCTCTTCCTCCTCCTCTCCAAAACTACCATCAAAAATACTGAGCATTATAGAGTGGATAAAATGGTCCATGTTTGTCTCAAAATGTGACATGAACCAGTTATCCTGGAGGAGTAAGGCTAAATCTGACTCTTTGCAAAAATCAGTCAGAACATCCTCCGTGGCTTGGGGGTATTCCCAACCACTAGTTTCAACAAAAATTTGAAAATTTGTAAAGGGCATGGTTTTAAGAGTTTTCCACTCTTTAAAAATATTTACGAAAGAGTGTTTTTCTGCTTGTGGCTTGACAAGCTGAAGTTGTTCTATGGAGAGATTAAAAGTATTATTTTCTAAAAGATTGAATGTGTAATCTGCTTCAGGGATAGATATGACAAGACCTGCTTCCTCTTCTTTGGTCATGCACACTGGAGGAGTAATAACAGGTACAATTCTAGTTTCGGTATCTGGTGCAGGCTGGTCCGGATGAACTGGTGACTGAACTGATGGGCTGGCATAGTGCTCAGGCTGCTCTCCTTCGCTGAACTGCAGCTTCCTTGGCCTCTTTGGAGAGGGTTCAGGTGATGACTGCAGGTTGGAAGGTCCTTCTGGGGCTGGTCCCCTTCTCTTGAATCGGATGGCGATAGGTGTATCGGCAGACTCATTCTCGGACTCGACTGCAGTTCCGATCTCAGCTGCAGGTTGGTCCGAGTCTGATAGATCGTATCTTGGGCAAAAGCTTGAGTCTGGCAAATCCTTCAACAACTGGGCTGCCCTCCCAGTGACTCCAACCTTCTTCTTGTCATGGTCCATGTGACCTAACCTCTTGTTTGGGTGGAAAGGGTCAATGTTTCCCTTGGCCACTCCACCGCTTCCAAGAACCAACTAAGATGCGTTCCGAACGCCAACTTAGTCTTGAACTTCTTCTCTCCCTCGAGCCATTCGACCTTGTTCACCTCGCGAACAAGTTGCCTAAAAATATAATCGGCCCAATCAACTTCCTCTCGTTGAATTAACACACCCAACACCATGAATTTTGAAGATGATAGTTGGTCATAGCTTCCTGCCATTCCCATGACTATCTTGTTTGTGATGTCCAAAGCAACTCGATAGACCCTTTTCAACTCATTTCTCTTCGCGGTAAACTTCAATTTCTCAGGGACATTTTCGAGCTTAATCGTCTTCCACGTTTCGGCGGGTGATTGTTTGAGCGCTTCGACCGCCAAACCGCGATGTTTCATCCCGAATACAGAGCGAATCTTCTCTGTATCTATGGTGACTGGTACTCCACCGACCTTGCTCTGAATCCCGTGCTGAATCAGGTAAGCGTTGCGATAAAATTCAACCACATCTTCCTTGAACAAGTGTTGCGGGTTGATGTCGAGAAACGGGTAGATTCCGTTCAGCTTCATCGCCCGGATTAAGTCGAGCATATCAAAGTCCTCTAGATTTGCTTCCAGTAATCCTTCGAAATCGACGACCATGGAGAATATGACCTGGTCCTTCATCGCCTTCAAGTTTGCTCCGTCAAAAGATGCCATTTCTGCAAAAAGATTTTAGGACTTTTAGTGTGTATTTTGCTCTGTAAGTTCTAGGGTTTCTGAAAGCGTAAAGAGGAAAGTGAAAAGCTTTCTTCCTTATAAAGAAGATGAAAGGACGTTTGGATTAGTTTATTATAAATTTAAACGGTGGTACGCCTTTTCATATTCTTTTGAATTTCAAATTTGAATCGGTGGCCCCATTTAAAATTTGACGGTTGATTCTGATTGGCCACCGTAGAGGTTAATTAAATGGGCGTGTGACGCGTGTATTTAAAATTGCCACTAGGCTTATAAAATGTATTTTTAAATGCTATTTCTTAAGCCAAAATAATATTTTAAATATGACAGATAATAATTAAAAATTTAGAGATTAGTTTAGAGAACTTAGCTGGTCTGATTCGTTGACTGTTGACCGCTCTGCTACAGGTGAGTTTGACCTCTCGCCTGGTATTCTGTACAGCTAAGTTGCTTCCTCTGGCCTTCGTCTTCTCGCCTGCATCAGCTTAGGCTGATTCTGGGGGGGTCCGTCCTTCTTTCAACTTGCTTTAGAACTAGATTCCCAATCTAGTAATCCAAGGTCTCTGCTCAGCTCTAGGAATCTTTCTTCTGGCAGGGGTTTGGTGAAGATGTCAGCTATTTGGTAGTCTGTGCTGACTCTTTCAACTCAAACCCTTTTGTTAAGCACATGGTCTCGAATGAAATGATGCTTAACGTCAATGTGCTTTGTCCTTGAGTGCAAAACCGGATTGTTGGTTATTGCAATAGCACTATTGTTGTCACACCATATAGGAACTTCGTTGGCAATAATATTGTAGTCCCTTAATTGTTGTCCGATCCATAGGATCTGCACAATGACTACTGTGACTAGGTATTACGACTGCGTAGTGGAGATAGAGTTAGAAACACCTTCTTGCTAAACCAGGATATCGATCTGGTTCCTAGGAATTGACACGTTCCACTAGTGCTCTTCCTATTGATTTTGCATCCGTGAAATCCGCATCGAGTATCTGATAGCTCGAAGTTGTCATCTTTGGGGTACCACAGTCCAACATTAATTGTAGACTTTAAGTACTTAATTATTCTCTTGGCATCTAGGTGTGATTGCTTCGGCTTGGTGGAATCTTGCACAAACTCCAATCGCATATGATATGCGGCCTACTTGCGATTAGGTACGTAAGAGATCCGATGAGTCCTCTGTAGTGGGTTGAGTCCACCGATATGCTGCCTCGCCTGCATCTAGGTGAGTGCTTGTGCTCATTGGAATTCTTGCGGGTTTGGTGATTCCATTCCATATCTCTTGATGAGATCTCGGGTATACTTTGCTGGTTGATGAAAATTCCTTTTTCCATCTGCTTAACTTGTAATCCGAGAAAGAAGTTAAGCTTTCCCATCATACTCATCTCGAATTCTCCTTGCATGAGGTTGGAGAATTTCTCACATAGTTCTGGATTGGTTGACCCGAATATGATGTCATCCACATAAATCTGAACTATTAGTATGTGGCCTTCGTGCTCCACTCTGAATAGGGTCTTGTCCACTTTTCCTTTGCAAAATTCATTTTTCTCAAGAAACACAGACAGTGTTTCATACCATGCTCTCGGTGCTTGCTTGAGTCCATACAGAGCCTTCAACAGCTTATAGACTTTGTCTCTTTTGACAAAACCTAGGGGTTGCTCTACATAGACTTCTTCTTCTAGGATTCCATTCAGAAACGCACTTTTTACATCCATTTGGTAGACTTCAAAATCCTTGAATGCAGCATATGCGAGAAATAGTCTGATGGCTTCTAATCTTGCAACAGATGCATAAGTTTCATCAAAATCTATCCCTCACACTGTGCATAACCTTTTGCTACGAGTCTGGCTTTATTCCTAACAACAGCTCCGTCTTCATCACTCTTGTTTTTATACACCCATTTGGTGCCAATAACTTTCTTGTGATTGGAGTGCATGCATTAGTTCCCAAACTTTGTTTCTCTCCATCTGCTCCAATTCCTCTTGCATGGCATTAATCCATGAATAATCTTCCAAGGCTTGTTACGTCGTCTTGGTTCAATTTGTGACATGAAACATGAGAACATTGCCATTCTATTTGGTAGAGTTATTTGTCTTGTCTTGACTCCATCACCAACTTTCCGATAATTTGCTGAATTGGATGATCCTTGAGCCATTTGGGGATCTCGTCCTCTTCCGGGTTTGTTCCCCTGTTGGATTGCTCGTGGTTGTGCGCATCTGCTGGATTACAGTGCGCAATCGGATCGGCTACCGCCTTGTCATCTGCAGCTTGGTTACGAGCTGAGATGAGTCTTTGTCGACTCCGGTGGTCTTCTTCCGCAAGCTGGATCGAGATAGGTTTGGTGATCTGTCGATCTGCGATTGGGTCTTCATCGAGTGCAGTTGGGTCATCAGGTGATCTGCAGGTGAGTCCACCATTCCAGTGTCATGTACAATGACTTCTTCAAGGGTTGCTGACTTGAGCTTGTTCTCAATTTGCTCAAGTTGTTTCCTGTACTCAACGGTAGATTCATCAAAAACAACATGGGGTGTTTCCTCCACAACTAAGGTTCTTTTGTTAAAAACTCTATATGCCTTGCTTTTTTGGGAATATCCCATAAATAGACCATCATTAGTTTTAGCATCAAAGGCATTTAGCTGTGTTTTACCGTTGTTGTGGATGAAACACTTACAACCAAAAACATGAAAGTAAGCAACAATAGGAGTTCTATTATTCCAAACCTCATAGGGAGTTTTGCCATGTCTCCCTACTATCATACTCTGATACGGGTGTGGCAGTGTGTTGATGACTTCACCCAGAACCTTTGGTAGGTCTGCCTCGCAATCATGGACCTTGCCGCTTGCTTCTTTCGGGTTCTGTTCCTTCTTTCAGCAACACCATTCTGTGGGCGTCACAGGCTGCAGAGAGCTCATCTTGGATCCCATTACGATCGCCGAAATCGATTATCGCCTTGTTGAGAAACTCTCCTCCTCTGTCGATCTCGATCTTGATTATGGAGAGAGATTTCTCATTCTCGATCCTCCTCGGCACTCGAGTAACTTGGTCGTGGTTTCACTTTTCTTGTATAGAAAAATGATCCAAGTGTACCTTGAATAATCATCTACAATCACAAGAGCATGCTTTTGCCGCTCAAAGTCCTTGGCTTGATAGGACCAAATAGATCCATGTGGAGTAGATCTAAGATCCTTGTTGTGAGCGTTGTAGGCTGAATCGGCTTGAACGATGCCTTGGTCTGCTTTCCCTTCGACATGCATCACAGAGTGCTTCCTTCTTGAATGCTTCATTTGGAAGTCCTCGACCCGCTTCCGAGAGCTAATCTTGTTGATGGCTTTGAAGTTCAGGTGACATAGTCTTTTGTGCCACACCATCCATTCTCGGCTACAGTCTTGGATAGAAAACAGGAGTTAGGTGTTCTGTGTTCCAATCAATCATGTATACATCTCTTCTTCGGAAACCTTGTAGCTTTATTTCTCCGGATAAGATGTCTATCACCATACACTTCAAGATGGTGAAGACTACTAGATTCTTCTCGTCGCAGAATCGGCTTATGCTCGGGAGGTTGTATTTGAGACCTTTGACATAATGGACTTTGGATATGACAATGTTTCCTCGGTGCGGCTCTCCAAAGCCTTTTGTCCGTCCTCTAGAGCTATCTCCAAAGGTTACATCGGGACCTCTTTCTTTGATATATTTGGTCGGCATCTTCTTGTTCCCGGTCATGTGCCTTGAGCATCCAGAGTCTACAAACCACTCTTCACCTCCAAAATTTGAGCTTGAGGAGATGTGGTTGTAGTCCTTCCACCTCTTACGCAATTAAACAAGCGAGATTTAGGTACCCAAATTTGTGTGGGTCCTTTGGGGTTAGTTGGTTTCTGGAGAATTGATTTCTCCTTGGATTATAGGAATTGTTATTATTATTATAACCCTTATAAGGTGCCCGTGGTCGAGGTCTAAATCTCTGGTTGGATTGTATCTGGATATTCCTCAAAATAGTGTGGGCCATTTCTAAATCTAGGCTGAGACCATTTATTAAACCTTTGTGGTCTCCACACTTGTTCATTTTGGTAATTTGGATAACCTTGAGGTTTCCATCTGCCCCTCCCATTATGAAATCGATTTTTGGGGAGTTGTTGGTAATAGTGGGCATGTTATGCAATTTCTTGCTTTTGCACAGGCCCTTTGCCTGTCGCTTTGTCTAGGTGGTCATGCAGTGTAACATTGCAGCTGAAACGTTTGACTTGTTCATTGCTTTTGAATATTGGTTTATACACAGGCTCAGCAGTCGAGACCATTGTTTCTCCCTTGATAAACTTGGTTTCAGAACTAGAGGGAGTGTGAGAATCATATCCAAGGCCTGATTTGGTATATAATGACCTTTTATAAGTACACAATTCGCCCAGAGTTGAAGACGCCTTCAGGGAGGTTATTTCTTGCGCTGCGTTTTATTTAAGCGTGCCGGCTTAGTAAACTCGGCTTTGGCATGAGCAAGTGCGGTGACTTTTCTTTAAGTAAAATATTTAGCCGGTCTATCTCAGCTGTTTTGGCACTTGGATGGTTTTCAAAATCACCAGTATTTGTCTCGACCTTATTTAAATCTAAGTGAGTTTTTCAAATCATTTTTCATTTGCCTATTCTCATCTTGCAGCTTAGTCTTCTCTGCTGATACAGCTTGGTGTGCAGATTTATGTGTTTCAAAATCCTTGAATAATTGATTTACCGATTCATGTAAATCCATATCTTGTGACATGGCTGAGCTATTATTTGAACCGGTAGGTTTAGAGGTTACCTCTTCATCAGCCAAGTTTGCCATCAGGCAATCATATTCCTCGTCGTCATCAGAAAAGAAACCGCCGCTTGATTCGACATGCTCCTGGTCTTCTCCGATGAGAGCTTTTCTTCTGTCTTCCTTTTTGGCCACCTCCTTCTTGGTTTCATCCTTCTTGAGCTCGGGACAATCCATTTGGATGTGTCCTATTTTATGACATTTGTAGCATTCAACTTTCCAGCTTCCAGCCTTCTGGTTCCTTCTTGGGTTCTCCTTGTAGTTTTTCTTATACTTGGAGTAGTTCTTTCTGAAGTTACTGAACCTTTGCATAATGAAAGCCATTTCCTCCTCAAAATCTAGCGGATTTGGAGGTTTCACATCGCAGTGCTCTTAGCAGGGACTCGTTGCAAATGCGATTCCCTTCTCTGCAGGCTCAGTCGAGGATGAACTCGGAAGTTCGAACTCATAAGCCTTCAGATCAGAGAACAGCTCCTGAATCTTTATTTTATTCAGGTCTTTGGACTCTCTCATAGCTACAACCTTCATGCTCCATTCGGGATTGAGTGATCTGAGGACCTTGAGAGCCATTTCCCTGTTGCCATAAGTTTTGCCCAGGGAGTTGATCTCGTTGATAATTTCGGTGAACCTTGTGTCCACTTGGTCTATTGATTCACCATTCTTCATTTTAAAATTGTCAAACTTTTGGATAGCTATTGACAACTTGTTCTCCTTGATCAGCTCCGTTCCTTCACACATTAGAGCTAATGTGTCCCAAATCTCTTTGGCATTCTTACAATTTTTGATCTTGACCATTGTGGATTTGTCAAGAGTTTGGTATAGCACATCTCTGGCCCTGTTGTCAAGATTGGCCAGCTTTCTCTCTTCGGGGGTCAGCTCCGTTCTCTTCTTAGGAATCTTTTCGGGCCTCCCAGCTGCGATCTCCTCGGCTGTATTGTCCTTCTCGAAAATGAATGGACCGTCTTCAATGATGCACCACATGTCGTCATGGATTGAAGATAAGTGTGCATGCATTCTTATCTTCCGAGATCATACTCACAACTGAAAAGACAGGTAGTCTAGAGTGCATGTGTTCCATTATAACGTGAGAGATAAGATATATATCTAGTAGATCTGGTTCGTGGAAAAAAATATGAACCAACCTCTCCGATACCACTTGTAGGTCACAAGTCGTCTAGGTACAAGTCTAGAGGGGGGTGAATAGACTTGTAGAAACTCTTGAACTCTTTTTCCGAAGAGTGAGTTTCTTCAGCTGATAGTCAAACAAATGACTTGGAGTCGTTTGTTCTTGGATAAGTGCGGAAGTCAGCTGATGACGAATATAAATTAATCTAATGAAACACTTTAACAATGTATGCAGCGGTTAGAGTATGATGCGATAAAACAGAAATAACACAGCGATTATAGTGGTCTCAGAGGTGGGGTAATCCTCTACTAATCCACTTTTCTCCAAACCAGTTGGAGATGAATTCACTATAATTCTCAACCAGTGATAAATATTACGGTGATTCACTACACACTACAATGACTTCCAACAGTGGAATTCCGTGCCGTTGTACACACACTTGGCGCCTTGCACCTCTTGATCCTCGATCCTCGGATGCCTTCTGATCACTTACTTCAACCGTGAAGTACCCCGTACTCAAGTTTTATAGATAAGAGTGTTTGTCTTCTCCAACTTAAGAGCTTCCTTGAATATGAACTTTTTGGATCTGCTCTTTTTCACGATGCTATTTGATTGCTTGAGATTGCTTTGTTTGCTTTGATCGCTAGAGTATATGTTCGCACCGTTGTTTTCTCAGTTTCAAATCTCCGGGTATTTATAGATCACGATCTCCGAGCTTCTTCCTTGTAGCCATTGCAAATCGAACAAATCCGTCCGTTGGAGGAGACTTCATTGTTTAATCTTTTACGAACGTTGCAAGTGCCGATTCCCATTATTTTATTTTATCTTCCGTTGTGATGACTTACGCATGTGAGCGCGAATCTTTTGAATATAAAAGGTTTAAAGTCTTCACGGTGGGTCGGATGATTTAAATAAATCATATCTCTTGGGAATCACTCCATTTGTCTCTTCACGTTGCATGTGAGCTTTAGTAATATTTGACTTTTCAAAGCATCCGACGTGGACTTGGAGTACTAAATGTAGTTGAGTAGGCGTGGTGCAACTTACATCTTTGCAGGTAGGTCCTCTTGGCCGTATAATCGTTTGAGACTTGTCCGATCGGGTGACTTTCCCGAGGTTCCTCATTGCGATGCCGTCAAACTTCTCGACAAATTTTTAGTTGACTGGGGCTACTCGATTGAGTCATTTGTACTTCTCGATGGACTAGACGTACTTTAGTACTTAGCCGATTTTCATTTAACTAACTTTGGCCTATAGAAGACACTCATTTGGTTCTTCTTTACATATTGCCAATTTTATACTTAACATATTTTGGCCTATGGAAGATACTCATTTGGTTCTTCCTTACATTTCGCCAATTAATAAACATTTGATTTTTAAATTAATGACATCATCAAAATCTAACAAGTATTCCTAACACAACCTTCTCAAGTTCACGTTTGGGCATGAAGTGAGTTAGACATCCTCGGGTGTAGTACCGTCGTCGGATTCCAAGACGGTTGGTGGGGCGGGAGCAGCTGTTTCGGTTTTGGCGGCAGGAGGTGCGGCATCCTCCTGTTTCGAATTGGTTTTTGAAGACATGGGTACAGGAGGGACCAAATCCTCCTGGTGTCTCTCAGCGTCCGCCTATTCCGGCATAGGGACTGATTCCTCTTACTGGAAGGCGCGTGATTCTTCTTCTTCGGCGGCGCAGTAGGCTCGGGTGCCTGTCCCGCTATTAATTTCTCCTCGGTGACAGGCGAGGGTGCCTGTTCTGAAATGGATGATTGATCCTCCGTGACAGGAGGGACTGATTCATCCTGCTCGGGAATAATATCTGGCTGTTGCGAGGGGGGCCCATTGCGGCTTGATGGTCCTTCATCATTTTGTTGAACTTGGGGGACTTCTCTTTCGTGAGCCTCCTCACGGCTCATTCTCAGACCTGCCTGAAAGGCATCGTCGTCGTCGTCTGAGTCGTGGTCTTCTTTTAGACTTTTGGGAGATTCCTCGGACTTATCCTTTCCTTTTCTTCTGGCCTCTGTTTTGTACAAAAGATGGCTTTCAATTAACTCTTTGCAGCATAGATTATCCCATTGGATCAGGGCTTCAACTTATGTGGAGTCCGTCATTTCCAACACGAATCTTTCTTCATTGGTCCACTCATTCCAGTTGTATAGGGTATCGTATGGAGCAAGCCTATAGCTTTTTCATTGAAGAAATGTTTCATAGGCCTGTTTAATTTGCACAGAAAGAAGGGTTTTATTGATAATAGTGTCCGGGGAGGGACTTCGTACAACGTTTGTGTCCACTGTAATGATTTGTTCCTCTACAGGTGTGGGATCCTGTATGGAAGAGGGATTCCTTACAGGGGATGGTACCCCGAAGGAAGGTGGATCCTGTACGGGTGTGGAATCCCGCATAGGCGAGTTAGCTGTTAGCTCCAAAGGGGCAGCCGACATGCTAGAGCCTTTCAAGTTGGCAGATGTCCTCGTATCTGTCATTGCCGCCAAAGGCTCGGGATTTAGTGTCGATACAGTAACGGGCATCTCTTCCACAGGGGTTGGGCCCTAGGGTAATTCATCAGTGGGTTGCGCCACCCTCGAAGCATCCTCGGAGGGTTCTGTGGATTTATCTTTTATGAGCCTCCTTAGCTTCCTTTTCGGCTTCTCAGCAGTAACAAGTGTCTTGCTGTGAGATCTCCTTCGTTTCTCTGAAGATTCAATACTCTGGGACTTCGAAGAAACATCCCTTGGATCTTCAGATAGCGACAAGTTCCGGATAAAAGGCCTGTCTGCGATCAGAATACTTTGTTTGAAGGCAGTGGGCTTGACTCTTCCCAAGAATATCCGCGAACTTATCTTCTTTGCATCTGCGGATTGTGGAAGTCCGCACTTCGTCAAAATGTGGTTTAAGAATAAACCAAATAATTTCTTCTGAGTAGCAGGTTTGGACACTTCTTCCTGCAAGCGTTTCAGAATAATCTGACACCAATTGACCTTTTCACAGGTCATAATAGCTACCATAATCCTAAACCTAAGATTAGTGCACATCTCAAATGCACCTGTACGATTCTCAATGATGCGACAGCAAAAATCATGCAAATAAACAAACAGTAAGCAAAATTTTTTCTTATGGCATGTGGTGTGAACCACTTCCACCATTGTCAAACCGGTGAAAAAGCCATAATATTGAGTCAGCAACTCTTGAGACCCAAATGTCTCAATTTCTTCCATGGTCAGGCCTTCAGAGGGTAGCCTGTAAATGTTTTTGAGAAGATCTTGATCGATGCGGATCTCCACTCCGCGAATGACAATTGTGATATGAGCAACATGTCCTCCTAGGGCCAGAGGCAGAAAACGAACCACTGCGTTGAGGTATAACTCCTCAACAAGATGAACGTCATAACTTTCGTCGGTGTGGCTCCCAAGGCGGTAGAGGCCTTGTTGATGGATTCTGGTGATGACGACCTCCATTGTATCGACGTCATCAGTTTCAGCATGAATGCGTTCCATCACGATAGATCTGTAGAAGATCCGTCCATCGATAAAGTTCAGAGATTTTTTGAGGGCGGTGGAAGATGTCTGAGCAGACGCCATTGATGAATCTCAAGAAAAGATGAGAAATATTCAAGAAGAGTATGCAATAAACACAGAAAAACTCTTGTAGGCTGAATTTGCTTGAGTGCTCTTAAAATATGCAGAAGGCGTAAAGAGTCTCAAATGGAAATTGCAATCCTTTTATAGTGGGCGGCGAAGAAGGGTTTTCAGAGAACGAATGGTCAGATTTAAGGGATGGGACTGAGTGTAACTGGTACACTTATCCATGGAATATTAAAATAGGAGCGGGTCCCACTCATGACATTTGTTGTTACCCTTAATGCCTGAAACGGCGGTTTTAAATATTAAACAATTTGAAAACATTGCGGCTTTTGAGATTTGATTATCCAGATGTCGTGTAAGGCATTTAATGTAAACGACGTTTGACATGAAAACAGAGCACGTGGACAAAAATTATTTTTAAATGAAATATTATAATATATATAATGAATCGAATTCCCATAGTATGTGCTGTATCCGCGGCGATACATCGTTCCCCCTTAAAAGGTACATATAGGTTTCAATTCCATACAGCAACTTTTGGGTTAATGCTGTATTCATGGGTCATACTGTATTCCCCCTTAACTATTTCACACGTCAGCTGTAGGATGATTCATATTGCTTTGTTCCCTACAGTGCTGTATTGAAGGTTCTGAGTGTACAGATAATTAATGGTGGATACTGTATTCTTGGGTCTTATAGCATTCCCCCTCAATTGTTGAGTAAAAACAGTAAATACTTACAGGGATTCAGGCTGTAGCAATCCCAATTCTTGTCGAAGCATGTTGAATCTTGATGTGTCGAGAGGCTTAGTGAGTGAAGATGTCGGCCAACTGAATATCTGTATGAACCTTTTCGAACCGAACATCCTTGTTCTCGACATGATTCCTTATGAAATGATGCTTCATGTTGATATGCTTAGTGCGCGAGTGCAGTACAGGGTTGTGTGTTATTGCAATTTCACTCGTGCTATCACACACATGATCGGCGTTTCCTTGGCTTCAATCCCATAATTTGACAATTGTTGCTGCATCCAAAGGATCTGCATACAGCAACTACCAGCAGCGTAGTATTCTGATTCAGCTGTGGAAAGTGAGTTTGCCAATTGCTTCTTACTGAACCAAAAGACAAGTCTAGGTCTAAGAAAGTGACAAGTTCCACTTGTACTGTTCCTATCTAGCTTGCAGACTCCGAGATCCGAGTTGCTGTATCCAACTAAATCGAATCCGCCTTCTTTAGGATACCACAGTCCTACATCGACTGTTCCTTTAATATACTTCAGGATTCGTTTAGCTGTATTGAAGTGTGATTCTTTGGGTGCTACTTGATATCTCGCACACACTCCTACAACAAACTGGATATCGGGCCTGCTTGCCGTTAGGTACAGGAGAGAGCCAATAAGCTTCCTGTAGAGTGATTGGTCTACCGGCTTTCAGGCTTCATCAGCACTAATTTGCACGGAAGTGCTCATGGGGGTTGACGATGATTTGAAAGTGTTTATTCCAGATTTGTTGAGAAGCTCCTTGCTGTACTTTTCCTGGTTAATGAAGATCCCTGTAGGCAACTGCTTTACCTGCAAACCTAGGAAATAACTAAGTTCTCCCATCATACTCATTTCAAATTTACTTTGCATGAGATGAGAGAACCTTTGACATAAAGCAAGATTAGTTGAACCAAAAATAATATCATCAACATAGATTTGAACCATTAGAAGGTCATCGCCTTCCTGTATTTTGAACAAGGTTTTATCCACAGCACCTTTCTCAAATCCATTATCGGTTAGATACTGGGACAGGGTCTCATACCATGCTCTATGGGCTTGCTTAAGTCTATACAGTGCTTTCCTCATCCTGTATACTAGATCGATGCCGTCTGTGTTGGCAAACCCTGGTGGTTGTTCAACATAAACTTCTTCGGCAAGGTCTCCATTTAGGAATGCACTTTTAACGTTCATTTGGTATACAATGAAGCTCTTATGGGCGGCAAAGGCTAAAAATATTCTAATGGCTTCTAGTTTGGCTACAGGGGCAAAAGTTTCATCATAGTCTATGCCTTCTTCCTGTCTATAGCCTTGTGCGACTAGCCTTGATTTATTCGTTATGATCAGTCCATTTCGATCCTTCTTGTTTCTAAATACCCATTTGGTTCCTATAACCGATTGATGCGTAGGTCTGGGTACAAGATACCATACATTGTTTCTTTCGAAACCGTTAAGCTCTTTTTCAATAGATGTTATCCAATGAGAATTATTAATATCTTCTATGGTAGAAACAGGTTCGGACTGGGCTAAGAATACAGCAAGAGTGCACATATTGAGTCTTCTAAGCTCGGATTTAGATTTCCATTCAGGGATTGTGATATCTCAGTATTTAGTTCTTCTTGTGCACACAGTACATTTCCTTGTGTACTCTATATTCTCCTTCGGGTAGAAACACCAGCATTTATGTTTCCAGTGATCAGCTATTGCGGGTGATCTCTCAACCATCTTTGGTCGGGTTCTAATTCAGGGTCCCTTACTGTATCGAGAGTTGCTATAGTTTCAGCTTCAGCTTGTACATCATTGGTGTAACACCCCCAATCCGCTCAGGGATATTACACGCCGTAGAACCCTTCCTCAAGGATCTACCAGGCTGGTAACAACATAAAACAACTCAACCATGACCTTAAGGCTAAAATGACTCAGTAGACCGATTTGGTCTTTCAATAAATACATACAACTCAAATACAAATCATGCCCACGCAGGGGTCAAAATACAACCACACCCGTACAATGGGAAAAGTATAGCAGCGGAAAATAAAGTACAACTGAACCAATAAACAATATACGGTTCCTCATGTGATTAGTATCGATCCTCTTTCATCATCCTTCGTGCCGTCTCTGTGTTATGCTCCGAAACCTGAATGCAAAAATAGACATCCACCCCCCGAATACTCGGGGGTTAGCAAAACTCCACTGTTTTGCTAGTGCAAGAACAAAGTGCAAATACGAGCCATACAATTCACATTCCACGAACGATAATAATTCGGAATCCTCAAAGGTTCAAATACAACAAGATGAACACTTCCCGAGGCGAGAGTTTGAGTAAAGACTTCCCAAAATTTCAAGATCAAAATATCAAGGGAAACAATTTATAAAATGATTTGAAATACCATCGGGAGTTTTAATAGGAAACAATTTAGGATTATCAAATCCTACTTTTCAAAATCCAAAAGACAAAAGGGGTCACCGCCCCAAAAGTTTAATTTCCGTAAAATAACCTTTACCAAACCGTTGGGATTTTAGCCCCAAATCCGTGAAATGACCTTTACAAAAAACGTTGGGATTTTAGCCCCAATCTCATCAACTCACAGTACATAAGAACGACCACAAGGTTCGTCTCCCAACATCAAAATCCACAAATAAGGGATTTAACACAAACAACAAAATACTCTAGAGCCATCCTAGCCAAGTAGGCCAAACGAACAACTTACCTCTTACACACTTAGTCAATGCATGCAATCATGAAAACCGTTCGAAAGCACTCATTTCCGGAAATGCCATAATCAAATCACATTTGTAAAATGCACCACAATTAACCATCGATCCACGTCTCTGTGGACCCCTACCGAGACCCCGTCGGATCTAACCCGTAGTGGTTAAAAGCAAGCTCGTCGATCCACGTCTCTGTGGACCCCTACCGAGACCCCGTCGGATCTAACCCATAGTGAGCATACACACACACACACATTACTCATGCAAAACTAACATGCTAAGAATGTAAGTTCATTAAGAATACTCACTAGAGATGGCCATTAACTCGACACCATTATCAAACTCTTCAAAGCACAATAACAAGATTAAATACGGAATACACGATTCCATAACTTTAAACAATAGGAGTATCATCATCAAATCCTTCAGCGTTCAAAATAATCAAATCATAATCAATTCCCAAAACACGCCGTTCACAAAACACACACGCATTTGAAAGAAAGCCTTTAACGAGGCCAAACCGAAATCTTTTGAAACTTCGTTTCAAACAACCAAACAAACACACCAAGACGATCACCGATCATCATATCCACAAAATAAGAAAAGTATGGGCAAGTACTTGCCTCGATATCACGAGCAATGGAAAAGTGAACGGATACGGCCGGGTAGCCCTCAAATCCCCGAACACTATCTAGAACGCGATAACACCGAAATTACTACGGGAAAACACCACATGAATCATCAATCACCAACGGAATTCAACATCGGAATCATCGAGCACCTATAATCCTCCGTAAGGAATAATAAAACATGATTACGACGAGAATCAAGGCCGAAAACAACGGAAATCCCAACAAACTATCAAAGGGAACTCATTCGAACATTTAATCGAACATTAAATGTTCAAGACCCTTCAAGAACAAAGAAATCACCCCTCGGGTTGAACGAACCAAAGATACGAGTATCCAATCCGTAGAACAAGTTCAAAACAACGTTTATACAACAATTAATTGATTAAAAACGGAGTGGAATCGAAATCAAAAAGGAAAATCCCCAAATCTACAAAAACAAGGGTTCAAGCCAAAATACCTTGATTTGGATGAAGGATTTAAGTAGAGGTCCAAAATCTACTACAAGACTTGAGGTGGATGATCTCTACAAGTTTGGGAGCACTCAAATCGCCCAAAATCTCCATTGAAATCGCTTAGAAGGGTAGGAGGAAGAGGAGAGGAGAAAATGAATGTTTCTCCTCGAAAATCTGCTCAAAAACGCATAAAAAGCCCGTGTGCCGCGGCCCAGGGCCACAAAAACGCCCAAGAATCAGCTTAGTGCCGCGGCACAGCCTGAGTGTGCCGCGGCACACGGTACAGTCCCCCTCAACACCAAAAAGGCACATCGTGCAGTCTTGGCTATTTCGACCATAACTCCTTTGTCTGGACTCCGATTGACTCACCGTTTGAACCATTGGAAAGCTAACTTGATGCTCTATAATATTGCAAAGATTCAGAATTTTTGGAGTTTCCAAGAATTAATGGTGACGTTACAAAGTCTAACTCCCACGTGAAAAAGTCGATTAAGGACACGGAACTCAACAAAACGTCACCGAAACGAACTCGGATGACAAAAAGTGCAGAATTAATCATTCTCGGAATGACGAAACGGTCATGAGAGAGTTGTCAAAACGAACTTCCGCCGAAAAAAGAAAATTACCGAAATTAGAAATTGCGGATATTACATTCTACCCTCCTTAAAAAAAGTTTCGTCCCGAAACTTAAAACAAGTAGGGGGGAGCAATATACCCGCCAGGAAAACTCGACGAGATACACCAAAAACAGAAAACTCGCACCCAACGGCGAAATGCTGTAAGAAACGCAAAGAGACATACGGCGTGAAAACACGCTCCACGACGACCAACACAACGTCGCCGTTAGGGATAGAATAAAACCAACAAATGACAAGCGTCATCAAACGGATAATATAGCCAAGTCAATTATCCGACAATCACAAAACACAACAGACGAAAGTCAGTATGATTGACCAACCCAACGGTACATCAATCGAAACGCGAGCCAATCGCTGAACCAATACGGAATTCCACCGCCCAAGGGTTGGAAGATCGAAAACGAGACTAATTTCCCGAACTTAAGGGAATTACGAAGGAGTCTGAACGTTCAACAATCACGAAACGGGATTAACAAAAACCGAACAATCAATGATCGAACCACAACGATCGAGTCAACAAAAAAAATTGAATAATCCTGTTCGGATCACGAAGAACAATAAGGTTCAACCGACAACTCCGAAGTTCACATCTCGACTCGAGACGAAACATGATCCGGTAAAAACAACAAAATGTGCACTCACATAAGATCCACAGGAAAGGGAAATAGCAATTGAAAAAAAATCACAACGACAAACGAGTTATTCCGAAACAATACCGCACTTGTCCGATCAACAAAAGCAAGGGGCAGGACAAGCTCAAAAAATGTCAACGAACATAAACGAGTCGACAGAGTCGAAAACACAAGAGTTCCAAATCCGATCCACTTCGAATAAAAGAACTAATAGAACCAGATGATGTCACTCCCGAACAAGGTTCACAAGAATCGAACCGAACCCGAAAAGTCACGGCAATAACCAGATCGACCCATAACAAGATCACAGTTCGTTCGGATGATGAAACCGAAATACAGAACAAGTTCATAAAGTATCAATGAACATGAGCAAATCGATGGACTGGAGAAAGAGAAGATACGGAAGTCAAAATAGTACGGGCATTACCTCCGACCTCGTCCACGAAATTCACAAAAACGGGAGCAAGGTAACAAGACATTAAACAACCGACACATAACGGAACCATCACCGATGCACACGGTCATACCAACCCAAGCTCTAACAGCTCGCACATGCGCGACAACGTAGAAATCACCACGAGACGACAACATTCAACACCAACATCCCACCTCTCACAGGGGGCTAGCACAACAAATGTGTGGAAAGCGACTCAACGCTCACACCGCCAATTCGCTCATACTCGGGAGTAAACATCATAATGACAACGCGAACATCATACATACATACCCAGCCTTCAAACAGGAATGGATAGGTTTTAAAAACGAAAACCTCATTTTGAAAATAATTTAGAAGAACACCGATTGATCTTGAGTATCACCTTTCAAAAAGTACAAACGTGAAACATCGTTATCGAGACTTTGGAGAACCATTTCGCATTTGATAAAAATGAGGCCACTTTCTCTTAGTGAAAACTTTCAGAATATTCGACCCTCGGGTCTAAATAAAAGTGTTTCTAAAACATTGAAAATATCTCAAAACATTTTGGTCCTCGAGGCAGAAAAATTTTGAAATATATTGTGGCACCTGGATGTACCACAAGAAAATAACTCATTTGAAAAAAATATGTCTCAAATTTATTTCTAAGATACTCAAGTTTTCAAAATAATTCAATGCCAAAAAGGACGATGCCAAAAAGTCTAGAATGCCCAAAAATTTCAAGTAATCACACGGAACATCATAGCTGTGGGTCCCGCCGGAACCCTGTGCTAAAACCATTTACAAAAATGCCAAAAAGGCTGATGACGGTAATATTTCAAAAACTCACGAAAGCCATTTACAAAGTACTAATTACCGTCATAAGAATTTCGCCAACGCGATCAAGGCCATAATGCCAAAAACTCGGTTAAGGGAAGCGGTTATCGAAATAAAACTCGGTCGGTAAAATACCGAAAGTCATTACAAAAGAACTCACGCAGCGGATAAAAGAAATACAGTTCAACATGCACAATCCATCAACACTACTCCTCATAAGAACAAAATATTAGAGTCAAATAACCACATTCAGAACAAAACCACTGGCCCCATTCGAGGCCTCTAAAGACCCTACCGCACTGGCTAGTGAACAAGTCGAACGTGTATAAGCACAAAGCTTCCACAAGAGAACTTGTAAAACGTGCAAATCGATTCGAAAATCATCAGCAACGGACAAAAACAACAATAAAAAGACATCACAAGCGACGACACTCCTCGTATAAATTAAATACGAGAGTCGACTAAATACATATCGTGACATCAAAATCCACATAAAGATTCCATCACTTAACAAATAATCATAAAAATAGCTCGTGTCACACGAGGCACAACACAAAGAAGGGAGACTTACTTCCACAGGTCGCACGAAGATGATGATCGCCCCACGATACTAATCACGACCAACAAACTCAGACGACGCGTCACGACACGACTCAGTCAGATAAAATCCGACGAAACAAGACTCAAACAACACGACTTGACCCGACAGCCTAGGTTTTCCTCAACCTAAGCTCCGATACCATTTATGTAACACCCCCAATCCGCTCAGGGATATTACACGCCGTAGAACCCTTCCTCAAGGATCTACCAGGCTGGTAACAACATAAAACAACTCAACCATGCCCTTAAGGCTAAAATGACTCAGTAGACCGATTTGGTCTTTCAATAAATACATACAACTCAAATACAAATCATGCCCACGCAGGGGTCAAAATACAACCACACCCGTACAATGGGAAAAGTATAGCAGCGGAAAATAAAGTACAACTGAACCAATAAACAATATACGGTTCCTCATGTGATTAGTATCGATCATGTTTCATCATCCTTCGTGCCGTCCCTGTGTTATGCTCCAAAACCTGAATGCAAAAATAGACATCCACCCCCCGAATACTCGGAGGTTAGCAAAACTCCACTGTTTTGCTAGTGCAAGAACAAAGTGTAAATACGAGCCATACAATTCACATTCCACGAACGATAATAATTCGGAATCCTCAAAGGTTCAAATACAACAAGATGAACACTTCCCGAGGCGAGAGTTTGAGTAAAGACTTCCCAAAATTTCAAGATCAAAATATCAAGGGAAACAATTTATAAAATGATTTGAAATACCATCGGAAGTTTTAATAGGAAACAATTTAGGATTATCAAATCCTACTTTTCAAAATCCAAAAGACAAAAGGGGTCACCGCCCCAAAAGTTTACTTTCCGTAAAATAACCTTTACCAAACCGTTGGGATTTTAGCCCCAAATCCGTCAAATGACCTTTACAAAAAATGTTGGGATTTTAGCCCCAATCTCGTCAACTCACAGTACACAAGAACGCCACAAGGTTCGTCTCCCAACATCAAAATCCACAAATAAGGGATTTAACACAAACAACAAAATACTCTAGAGCCATCCTAGCCAAGTAGGCCAAACGAACAACTTACCTCTTACACACTTAGTCAATGCATGCAATCATGAAAACCGTTCGAAAGCACTCATTTCCGGAAATGCCATAATCAAATCACATTTGTAAAATGCACCACAATTAACCGTCGATCCACGTCTCTGTGGACCCCTACCGACTACCGAGACCCCGTCGGATCTAACCCGTAGTGGTTAAAAGCAAGCTCGTCGATCCACGTCTCTGTGGACCCCTACCGAGACCCCGTCGGATCTAACCCGTAGTGAGCATACACACACACACATTACTCATGCAAAACTAACATGCTAAGAATGTAAGTTCATTAAGAATACTCACTAGAGATGGCCATTAACTCGACACCATTATCAAACTCTTCAAAGCACAATAACAAGATTAAATACGGAATACACGATTCCATAACTTTAAACAATAGGAGTATCATCATCAAATCCTTCAGCATTCAAAATAATCAAATCATAATCAATTCCCAAAACACGCTGTTCATAAAACACACACGCATTTGAAAGAAAGCCTTTAACGAGGCCAAACCGAAATCTTTTGAAACTTCGTTTCAAACAACCAAGCAAACACACCAAGACGATCACCGATCATCATATCCACAAAATAAGAAAAGTATGGGCAAGGTACTTGCCTCGATATCACGAGCAATGGAAAAGTGAATGGATACGGCCGGGTAGCCCTCAAATCCCCGAACACTATCTAGAACGCGATAACACCGAAATTACTACGGGAAAACACCACATGAATCATCAATCACCAACGGAATTCAACATCGGAATCATCGAGCACCTATAATCCTCCGTAAGGAATAATAAAACATGATTACGACGAGAATCAAGGCCGAAAACAACGGAAATCCCAACAAACTATCAAAGGGAACTCATTCGAACATTTAATCGAACATTAAATGTTCAAGACCCTTCAAGAACAAAGAAATCACCCCTCGGGTTGAACGAACCAAAGATACGAGTATCCAATCCATAGAACAAGTTCAAAACAACGTTTATACAACAATTAATTGATTAAAAACGTAGTGGAATCGAAATCAAAAAGGAAAATCCCCAAATCTACAAAAACAAGGGTTCAAGCCAAAATACCTTGATTTGGATGAAGGATTTAAGTAGAGGTCGAAAATCTACAACAAGACTTGAGGTGGATGATCTCTACAAGTTTGGGAGCACTCAAATCGCCCAAAATCGCCATTGAAATCGCTTAGAAGGGTAGGAGGAAGAGGAGAGGAGAAAATGAATGTTTCTCCTCGAAAATCTGCTCAAAAACGCAGAAAAAGCCCGTGTGCCGCGGCACAGGACAAGTGTGCCGCGCCTGGGGCCGCAAAACGCCCAGAATCAGCTTAGTGCCGCCGCACACTGAGTGTGCCGCGGCACACGGTACAGTCCCCTTCAACACCAAAAAGGCACATCGTGCAGTCTTGTCTATTTCGACCATAACTCCTTCGTCTGGACTCCGATTGACTCACCGTTTGAACCATTGGAAAGCTAACTTGATGCTCTATACTGTTGCAAAGATTCAGAATTTTTGGAGTTTCCAAGAATCAATGGTGACGTTACAAAGTCGAACTCCCACGTGAAAAAGTCGATTAAGGACACGGAACTCAACAAAACATCACCAAAACGAACTCGGATGACAAAAAGTGAAGAATTAATCATTCTCGGAATGACGAAACGGTCATGAGAGAGTTGTCAAAACGAACTTCCGCCGAAAAAAGAAAATTACCGAAATTCGAAATTGCGGATATTACAATTGGCTTCATCTACGTTAATTCTTACAGCTGGGGCGTTGATTTCTAGGTCAACAACAGGTTCTATTGGAGTTGTAGGATCTAAGATGGAGAGATGTTGGATGTTCTGAGTAACAGCTTCTACTCCAGTAGGTTCATGGTGAGGTTCGTCGAACACTACATAAACTGATTCCTCGATCGTCAGTTTTCTTTTATTAAAGATCCTGAAAGCTTTGATGATGGAGGAATATCCTACAAAAATTCCTTCATCTGACTTCTCATCAAAAGTTCTAAGTTTATCCTTCCCATTATTCAACACATAGCACCTGCCACCAAAAATGTGAAAATATGAAACTAATGGAGTTTTGATGTTCCATACCTCATATGCTGTTTTGTTGTGGTGTTTGTTGACGATACATCGGTTTTGAGTGTAGCATGCTGTATTGGTTGCTTCACCCCAGAAACGCTGTGGCAACTTGCTTGCGGAAATCATTGTCCTTGTCGCTTCTTTCAGCATCCTATTCTTTCGCTCGGCAACACCATTTTGTTGCGGTGTACGGGCACCTGAGTATTCGTGCTGTATCCCATTCTCCGAACAGTACTGCTCTACAAAGAGGTTAGTAAATTCTATACCTCTGTCGGAATGAATGGACACGATACTCAATCCCTTTTCATTTTGAAGCTTTCTCAGGAGCTCGGACAGCTTTGATATTGTTTCCTTCTTCTTGCTTAGGAAAATTATCCAAGCATACCTAGAGTAATCATCAAAAACAACAAGACAGTATTTCTTACCTCCCAAACTTACCGGGTCTACAGGACCATAAAGATCCATGTGTATCATCTCCAACACTTTATGGGTTGAAAGGTAGGATTTGCTCTTCAGTGTGGACTTGATTTGCTTGCCTTTTTGACATGGTCCACATACACTGTCTTTTTGGAATGAGACATTAGGCAATCCTCTAACCCGTCCCTATCTTGAGAGCTTGTTGATCGTCTTGAAGTTTACGTATGACATCCTCTTGTGCCATAGCCAGCTTAGATCTGCAGTGCCTTTTGCAATGAAACAAGGAATGGTGGAGCTCGTAGGCATCCAGTCAGCAATATACATGTTACCTGATCTGCTTCCTGTGAGCACAACTTCTTTGGTCAGGATGTTCTTGACTCTACAGTGATCTATATAGAATTTCATCGAGAACTGTTTGTCACAGAACTGGCTAATACTAAGTAGATTGTACTGTAAGCCTTCAACATAAGCTACATCGGTGACTTTGAATTTTCCGACAAGAAGGTTTCCTCTTACTCTTGTTCTTCCTTTAGATTTATCACCGAAGCGCACTTTTAGACCGCAACCTTATACGAAATCTGATAGCTTGCTTCTATCGCCTGTCATGTGCCGGGAGCATCCGCTGTCGAAGTACCATATGTCCTTATCCAAAATGTCCTGTAGTACATAAATTATGTAGATTTAGGTCCCCTTTGATTGTTGGGTCCGTGAGTGTTAGTGCCTTTAGGTACCCAAACTTTCCTGACAGCAATTCGTTTACTGTAGGTAACAGTTGGTACATACTTTCGGTATCTACGTGGGGCATGTACATAGTTACTGTATCCATGATAATCATTATGCATGTAAAAATCAGGGTTATTATTATTAATCCAGTACGTATGCCGTCTTCGAGGTGGAGCCATTTTCTTTGGCCTTACAGCTTGCCTTCTGGGTCTCCAGTTGGATTCCCAACGCTGTTATTGATACTGTGCGGACACTTGCTGTCTCGATGGATAATGCGGCTCCTGTATCCAATACCTAGGCGTGTCAGATCGAAAGCACCGCTGCGCGGGCCTTTGGTATTTGGATACAGCCTTCTTTCTGAACGGCTGTTGGCGCTGTTGATATGCTCGGGGAGCATGCTGTTGCGTGCGCCTTACAGGTTGAAACGGCTTATGATTCCGCTGTCTGGAATAGGATTGCGGGGGCGGAATGGCAGCCTTTGCTTTTCGCAGTGCAGTAGGTTCCTTCACAGGACTAGGAGTATCTTCCGATACAGGAATGTGTTCCACACTCTTGACGAACACAGTACTAGTTTTCCCTTTGTTGGAAAATGAGCTATATCCTAATCCACTTTTATCGTGAGCATGTTGCCCAGTGCTTAGAATTTCTTCCATTCTTTTTGATGATTTCTCGAAAGATTTTAGAATGGGCTCAAGTTCGCTTTCTCGTTTCTCGAGAGTATTAAATTTAGCTTGAAGTAGAACAAAATCATTTGTCTTGCTTCCATTTTGAGATTTAGTCTCACTTAGTTAATGAGCAAGTTGATGATTGCTCTCCGCGAGTTTTTCATGCTCGACCTTGCTGTTTTCACAATCAATAGACATATTTTCATAATTTATTTTTAGCAAGTCGTTTTCTTCTTTTAGCTCTATGTTGGAAAGTTGAAGCTGAATGTTTTCATTTTTCAAAGTCTTGTGGTCTTTTTGAATATTTTTGAATTCATTCATCATGTTTTCGAAAGTATGTGATGCATTTACTGGAATAGCTGAGGTTGAGCTTACCTCATCATCGCTATCTTCTTCTTCCGGAATGTCCTTTGCCATAAAGCACATGTATGCCTTATCTTCGAACTCATCGTCAGATGAATCACTTTCAGTGACCACCTGAAGACATTCTTCGGATTTGGATGGTGTGGTGGAGGCTTCCGATTCTCCTATCAGTACCTTGAGCTTTTTTTTCCAAGCACGTCTTCGTTCATCCCTCTCTTGTTGCTCGACTTCTGGCAACCTTTGAACTTTGGGAGGAGGACATTTGTTTGCATAATGCCCTGGTTTCCTGCAATTATAGCATAGGTTAGCGTCACCAGAGGAAGTTTCAGTACTTACCTTGTGAACAGGCTTGGGCCTGTAGGGAGTCTTTCCAGACTGTTTGATGAACTTTTTGAATCTGTGAATGAGGAACGCCATTTCATCTTGTGACAGGATATCGTCGTCACTGTCAGCATTCTTGAAATTTTGCTTTGATGGGCTGGGCATGCTGTGTCGACAATTAGATACAGCGGCTAAGGCTGTAGTCCTAGCTGGAGATTCTTCAACTTTCTCTCTCCTGTCTATATCATACTCGAAAGCTTTGAGGTCAGAGAAGAGATCAAAGGTAGATATGTCACTAAGGTTACACGACACACGCATAACTGTGTTCTTAATGTCCCATCGGGCAGGGAGAGATCTGAAAATCTTTAAGTTTTTCTCCCTTTGAGAATAAATTTTGCCCAAAGCTTCAAGTTCACCAACAATTCCAGTGAATCTGAGGTCAAGTTCCTCAAGTGTTTCAGTTGGTTTCATTTCAAAGGTTTCAAATTGCTGAGTAAGTTTT
Source organism: Orobanche coerulescens (assembly GCA_033398695.1). Classification (NCBI taxonomy): domain Eukaryota; kingdom Viridiplantae; phylum Streptophyta; class Magnoliopsida; order Lamiales; family Orobanchaceae; genus Orobanche; species Orobanche coerulescens. The sequence continues at coordinate 65,105,143 of CM065809.1, forward strand.
GAAATTTTATTTTCTTTGGAGTGCTCAGTTCCCTCACAAATCAACTTGAGTTTATCCCAGATTTCCTCGGCCGTTTTACAGCTCTTTACCTTCGAGAATGTGCCTTTGTCTAGAGTGACAAACAATGCATTCTTCGCAACATTGTCGAGGTTGGCGCGCTTTCTTTCATCTGTGGTCCATTATTCGCGCTCCTTCTCGAGCATCTCAACATGGGCTTGGCCTTCAATCCTTGCGGCTATGTTTACCTTCATGATCTTAATGGGGCCATCCTGTATAACAAAAATCATCTCTTCGTGCATTGCTGCAAGATGAGCCTCCATCCTGATTCTCCAATCATCAAATTCGTTAATAGAGAACATAGGTACTTTGTTGATCATTGATGCATCCATATGAGAGTGTAGGAATGAAAAAGACCGTTTTATAAAAAGTGATTTTGGATATGATTCGATTAAAAATACAACTGATTTTTTTTCAGAATCAACCGCTCCGATACCACTTGTTGGCCACTAAGTATACTGGATACAGCTTGGAAAGTGTTTTAAACAACAAGCTGTACTGATTTTAAATCTGAGTGCATAGCGGAAGTCTTAAATAGTAAGTTGCTGTGGATACAGCAACTCGATATGCATTGTATACTTAAATAATCACAGTTTAATAAAACAATAAAGGCAGAAGGTAAATAACACAGTATTTAAAGTGGTTCGAGGTAAACCTCTCTAAGTCCACTGGTCCTCCACACAGGAGTAAAAAGTTTATTATAATTACTGCGTACACAACTACGTAATTATAACCAAACCTAATCAATATATCATTCACACAGATTGATATAATGATCTTAGCCTTCAACCGTTCACACAGATTGGTTTGAGCTAACACTTTGAATGGCTTCTTCACACACAGTTCTGAAGCTTCGTCTTCTTCGATGCAAATCCTTCACACAAAGTTCGGGAGAAGCAAAGATTCCCCAGTCCACACAGGTCTGATAAGAGTTTGTTCAAAGATAGAACAGGGTTGAACAACAACTATGACTTTATGGGCTATAAGCTGATGATGTGTTGTTCAAGGTTTTGAGCAATGTATATCTCTTTATATCAGAATAGCAGTTATCTTTGGAGATATGTTTTGCTCTGATGTATATGATAATAACTTCGTAACTAATCTTAAAAGCCTTGAGGAGATATATATAGTCTTCTGAAATATATCCGTTGAGATAGATCCGTTGAGCAAGATTCCATTCCAACGGGCTGATGTGTTTGAATAAAACACGATCTGGATTTTGCGGGATTTGAAGATCTCTGACGACTTTGATATTTAAATACTACATACTTTACTATTTAAATATATCTTCTTCAACAGGAGTTTGACTTTCGCGAATAACAGAGATTCCTTCTTGTCCTGATTGAAACTATATGGAATGATAGCTCTATTGTCGATTCGAGACAGTTTCCATACTTTGTCTTTATGAGACTTCTTTGCTGTATGATAGGTTTCACTGTATGCTGGATCTATGAGAGGTCTTTGATGCAGGTTGACACTTTTTATCAGCTTATTGATGCAGTTTGCTTACTGTATGCTGGATTGGCATATTGTCAAAACATCTTATCACCACTATTCGATACAGGGATTGTTTATCCTAACTGTTTCGATACCGGGTATTGTTATCCCAACAATTTCAGATAAAGGTTGTTATCCCAACACACTACAATGGTAAAAGACAATATAGTTTTTATTGGATGTAGGTATGGAAATATTTATATTATAGATCTTCATGATGAATCATCCTTTAATGTATAATATTTAATTTATTCGAAAATGCTATAATTTGGCATCGAAAATTGGGACACATCTCTTTACATCTACTTTCAAAATTAGCGAAACATGATATTGTTTGTGGTCTACCAAAATTAAGTTTTAGAAAATATCACATATGTGAAGCTTGTATTAAAGGTAAACATTCCAGATGATTATTTAAATCGAAAATAGAAAATTTCCATATAGGACCATCTCGGCATGCTAGCTTGAGTGGTAAACTTTATTCTTTGGTTATTTTTGATGATTTTTCCAGATTTACGTGGGTAAAATTTTTAGCAAATAAAAGTGATACGTTTAACGGATTTGTTAAGTGGTGTAAACTAACACAAAAAGAAAATGATTTACCAATTATTGCCATTAGAACTGATCATGGTGAAGAATTCGATTCAAATGACCTTGAAGAATGGAATGACAAGTATGACATTGAACATAATTTTTTAACACCCCGGACACATCAACAAAATAGAGTTGTCTAGAGTAAAAATCACATCCTGGAAGAAATAAGCCGGATAATGCTTCATGAAGACGACTTACAAAATATTTTTGGATCGAAGCTGCGAACATCGCGTGTTATGTCACAAATCGAGTTCACATTCAAAGAAATAATATTATGACGCCGTATGAAATATTTAAAGGTCAAAATCCTAATTTATCTTATTTTCATCCATTTGGTTGTAAAGTTTTCATTCACAATAATGGTAAGAATAATTTGGGGAAATTCGATTCTAAATCTGATGTTGGTATAATTCTTGAATATTCGCTAAACAGTAAAGCTTATTGAGTTTTTAACTGTAGAAGAGGTTATGTAGAAGAGTCTATTCATGTAAAATTCGATGATACAGTTCTACCCCCAAGAAAGGTTATGTTTGGCGATGATGCATTTATGATTCCAGCAAATGGAGTTTCCGAAGCATCAAAAGAGTTAGAGAAGCATGACATAAATTCTGAAAAACTTGAAGAAATTCCATATAATCTTCCTAAAGAGTGGGAAAATGTGGATCATCCATTAGAATAAGTTCTTGGTAAAATCGGTGAAGGTGTGCAAACAAGGAGAAACACAAATAATTTTTAAACAATTTTGAATTTATTTCTCTCATGGGACTAAAGAATCTTGACGACGTAATAAACAACAAAAGTTGGGTCATTCCTATGCAAGAACTTGACAAGAAGTATGAGAATTGGTTTTGGCACCTTCAGGCAAAAAAAATCATCAGAATTAAATGGGTTCATAAAGTGAAGACATATGATAATGGTCTTCTGGTAAAAAAAATCGAGACTACTCACTCAAGGGTACAACTAAGAAGAAAGACTAGACTACGAATAGACTTTTGCACCAGTTGCTCTTCTTGAGGGAATTCACCTTCTGCATGCTTTTGCCTCATATAAAAAGATCAACCTTCATCAAATGGATGTCAAAAGCGCCTTTCTGCATAAAATTATTCAAGAAGAAGTCTATGTCAAGCAACCACCGGGCTTTGACGATTATGATAATCCAGACTATGTGTCCATGCTCCATAGAGCTCTCTATGGATCAAAACAAGCATCGAGTGAATAGTATGAAAGGCTAAGTACTTTTCTTATCTCTAATGAATATAATAGAGGACATATAGATAATACTCTATTTATCAAGACTTTTGATAATGATATGCTCATTTGTCAAACATATTTCGATTATATTGTATTTGGTACTACTAACGATTCTCTGTCCCAAGAATTTGTAAATCTTCTGAAAGGAGAATTAGAAATGAACATGATGGGCGAATTAAAATTATTTCTCGAACTTCAAATAAAGCAACTCGAAGACGTAATATTTATTCATCAAACAAAGTACGTCAACAAGCGGTTAAAGAAATTCAAGATGGAAAAATGCAAGGAAATATCTATACCTATATCATCCATCCTGAAACTTGATAAAGATAAGAAAGGTAAACCCGTCGATCAAAGACAATGTCGAGGTATGATTGGATTTTACTTTATCTAACTCCCTCTAAACCCGATATTATGTTTGCAACATGTTTATGTGCCAGATTTGAAGCTAATCCAAAAAAATCTCATTTAATTATGCTGATTTTGGTGGATGTAAATTTGACAAAAAAAGTACAATTGGAACTTGTCATTTTATGAGTTCATGCTCGCTATCTCCGGGAAGTAAGAAACAAACTAGTGTGGCTATTTCCATAGTTAAAGATGAATATATGGCTACTGGAAGTGCATGTGCACAAGTACTATGGATTAAAATTCAATTAGTAGATTATGGCATTACTCTTAAAAACACACCTATTTTCTGTGGTAATACTAGTGCCATAAATTTGAGTAAGAATCCTTTCTTACATAGTAGGACAAAGCACATCGACTTCGTCATCGTTATATTCGTGATCATGTCCAAAATGGGAATGCTCTTTTCCAATTTATGTATGTGTACAAAATGAACACACCAACTATGATCACGTGATTGCCCGGCTCGATACTCGACGACGTCTCGATCACGCGAACGCACCAGCTATGATCCAAAACAATAACGAACAAGATATGAAACTCAACGTACCACAATACAAGCATGCGATTCTAAAGGCGCGGACGACAACAGTCCGTTCTACTGAAGAAAATTCAACGGAAACGGAATGAAGGTCCCGGGTATTACATTAACATAGCGCGCGCTAACCAATAAGTGTAGCGTGCGCTAATGACTCAGAAGGACAGCAATAGTATTCTCGGAAATGGGTACGACGACGGATACCCACAACTTTGGGAAATTACAAAACAGTCCCAAAAGTCCGAAAAATCACGATTCGACAACGGTTAATCAAACCGAAGCTCACAACACGTATGGCAACGTTAAATAAAATTACGAGAAACCTGAAATGACAGTTTCGAACGAGATTCGCAAGAATAAGACTCAAGCATGGAAAAGTCGCCTAAGAACACGGAACTCAACAAAACGACACCGAAACAAACTCAGGCGTTTAAAAAGTACAGAATTATATATTCTCATAATGACGAAACAGTCATGAGCGAGTCGTCAAAATGGACTCCCGCCGAAATTTTTTTTTTTTACCAAAAATTGAAATCGCAGATATTACAGTATGTGTGTACCAGGTAGAGCCGACGGGGCCTCTGGAGTTTGATAATTGAGAAGTACGGACAATGTATGTGTGTACCAGGTAGGGTCCGACCGGGCCTCTGAAGTTTGTTACTTGATGAGTACGAATAGTGTTTGTGTGTACCAGGTAGGGTCCCTGGAGTACGATACTTGAGGAGTACTAATAATGTATGTGTGGACCAGGTAGGGTCCAACGGGGCCTCTGGAGTTCGTTACTTGATGAGTACGAACAGTGTATATGTGTACCACGTAGGGTACGACGGGGCCTCTGGAGTTCGTTACTTGATGAGTACGAACAATGTATGTGTGTACCAGGTAGGGTCTGATGGGGCCTCTGGAGTTCGTTACTTGATGAGTACGAATAGTGTATATGTGTACCACGTAGGGTCCGACGGGGCCTCTGGAGTTCGTTACTTGATGAGTACGAACAATGTATGTGTGTACCAGGTAGGGTCCGATGGGGCCTCTGGAGTTCGTTACTTGATGAGTACAAACCGTATTTGTGTGATGCGAGGTAGGGTCGGATGGGGCCTCTGGAGTTTGTTACTTGATGAGTATGAATAGTATTTTGTTGTCGGATTGCATGACCCGTGATTATATTCTAGTTGTCGAGAAATGAATAAACCTTTGGGCTGTGACCCTAAGTGATTTCTGAAACAATAAACATTCTTCAATCCAAAATGTTTTCTTAACTCCCGAGATCTTAAATGTTTTGCAAAATGTGTATTGGTTCATTCCTACCTTTCATGGTTCGAATTGTTTTACTCAAGTGATTGATCTCGGGAAGTCTTTTGTCATGTTTAACTGGGTGGTTGTTCACGATTATTATGTTCTCGGAGTAGGTTGTGTATGCCTCATATTTGCACTTTATACTTAGACTAGCAAAATAGTGGAATTTTGCTAACCTCCAAGTAATCGGGGGTGGATGTCTGTATTGTTTCCAGGTACATGCAGGTCCTTGGGGAGTTAAACACAGGACCGTTACGAAGGATGATGGAAGACGAATGATACTAATCACATGAAGACCATTTATGGGTGCAGTTAGTCGGAGTTCATTGTATTGTCCTTTCCGTTGTCGGGATTTTCTATTATATGAGTTGTGAGTGTATTTGACCCTTGTATGGCTATGAGTTCTGAAAGAGATGTGTATATGTAAGATGTATGTTTGCGGTGAAATACCAAATCGGTTGAATAGTTCATTATCTAGCCATATTGACATGTAATGTGATGTCTTGTTTCTCTATTTAGCCTGGTAGATCCTCATGGAGAGGGTCTGCGGCGTGTAATATTCCAGGTGGATTTATGGGGGTATTACAATTATGGTATCAGAGCTTAGGTTGAAGAAACCAAGGATGTCGGGACAAGTCATGTATTGTCGAGTCTTGTCTTGTCAGATTGTGTTTGACTGAGTCGTGTCGCGACGCGTCATCCGAGTTGTTGGTCGTGAGTAGTACTATGGTGCAGCCATCATCTTTGTGCGACATGTGGATGTATGTCTCCTCTTCTATGTAATTATGATTAGTGACCTGTTATGTGTGTGTTGAGTAATGGAGTTTGTACTTGATATTATGGTATATTACGTGTAAATGATTTGGATATATTATTAGATTTGACATCGAGTGGTGTAGTGTGTTATGAAACCTTGAACATTGATGTGTTCCATGAAGTGTATTGACACTAGAGTTTGTTGAGAAACTCAAGTATATGGTTTCGATGTGTATTCGAACTTGGTAGGCATGTGCCATGTTTGTCGAGTTGATGATTTTTTTATGCCAGATGGGCATGTGTCTGAAAATCAATAGATTTCGGATCGTTGATGTAATTATATCTACTGCGTGTGTGTTTACGAGATAGTGTTTTGAAGTATTTTGGGTACTTGGTAAAATATTACCAGTGATGATTTTTTTTTTTGGTCGTGATTGAAAGAATTTTGATTAAATTACTTTTGCGTATTCATGTTAATTTCAAATAATTTGAGTAAGCAATTTCTAAAACCTTCACACCATGGAATTTCTATATTTTCAAATCAAAACCCGATTTTATTTTCGAAAAGGGTGGAGGAGGAAATTTTTCTGAATTGTATCAGTTAGCACATGCTAATGTGCTAATTAACGTACAACTAACTAATATGGGCAAGCAAAATGTTAAAGTTAGTGCACGCTAACCGTAGGCTTAGCGCGCGTTAAGATGCATTATATTATATGGTTTGGTCCTGTTTTGTGACTCTTACAATGTTTTCAGATGAGATTGTGGATTTGTAGAGATGATTAGTACGAGTATGAATGGGTTGTCCACCCGGTGATGGTTCGGTGAAACCTCTGGCGTCGATGCTAACGGGCATGGATGCGGGTTACCTTTTCTGTTGTTAATTGTGATGACGTTGTTCCCAAAGAAATTGATCTTTCGGAATGTTGTTTTGCAAATATTTTCAAAGTGAGATGATTAAGACCTATGATTCATTGTTTTGATAAAACCGCCCGAGGTATCAAAAATATTTTTGAATTTTATTTCGGAAAAATATATGAATTCAAAGGTTTTCAAATGATATTATCTAAACGGATACCTCATGGGGATTTAAGAATAACATTACCAATGGTTGATTATAATGATGTGTAGTGTTACGACCGTGTTTGTATCGGTAATGGTCGTAAGTTTTCTGTTGATATGGTTATGTGATTCGTTGTTTATGACTGTAAGTTCTATTTATTACAATTGTAGCTCTTGTATTCATATAATTATCCAGAATGGATATTTTCATCGTGTTGATACTCACTGCCATATGTTGATATGCTGTGCTAAGTTGGCATTTTGGTATATTGTTTTGCGATGTTGTGTTTCATGGTACTGAGCGGTTGCCTGTTTAGAATGCCGAGAAGTCGAGACCGAGGTAGTGGTCGTGATCGTAGTCACCGCCTAAGATGACTCGTTCGTTGTCCATCATTAATCCGACCAGTACATATGGTCGGGATAACCAGTCGCGTGATCTGAGGCAAGCGACTATAGGTAATGTTAATGTGGAAGCCGCCACCATTCTTCAGCAGGTGGCTACCCAATTAGCGCAGATGAATCAGAATGTGCATCGGAATGAACCTCCAGATGGGGATAGCAAAGCTAGTGAGTGGTTACGAGACGCGATGAAGATGCATCCGCCTCGTTTTGCAGGTTCCTCAGATTCGGTAGGTTGGGAAGACTGGATCTTCCAGTTGGGAAGAACGTTTGATGCTGTAGCTTGTCCGGATGAGAGAAGGATGCCTATTGCTCAGTACCTCATCGACAAAGAAGCTGCAGACTGGTTGGAGGCCGTAGCGCCTAGTGATCGTACCGCTACTTGGGCTGAATTCAAGACTGACATGGAGGCCGAGTGTTGTCCACCGCCTGTTAGAGAGCGTAGGATTGTCGAGTTTTTCTCAGCTACACCCCAGGATGTGTTGATATCGCAGGCTATAATCGATTATAACCGGCAGCTGTGTTCTGTTCGGCATCAAGTAAAAAGTGAAGCAGATAAAGTTCGTTATTTCGATATGCATATGACACCTCGTGTTCGGCAGCGTATGGCTCCTTTTATGTGTACCAACTTGAAATACTATCAACATCGAGCCTTGGCATTTGAGATGACTTTATTGTCGGCAGAGCCTACAACTGAGACAAAGAAGCCGAAGATTCCTGGTGATATATTGGGAAGTAAGAGAACTGAGATTCATAAACCTCAACCCTCGCATCAATCAGTTGTGGAGCCTTCTAGGTCATTTGGAAGATCTAAGAGATCCAGGTCGGTATCGCTAACTATTGGTAAAGTATCGAACTCCGGAGGCCCCATCGGACCCTACCTAGTACACACATACATTGTTCGTACTCCTCAAGTATCGAACTCTAGAGGCCTATCGGACCCTACCTGGTACACACATACATTGTTCGTACTCGTCAAGTAATGAACTCCAAAGGCCCCATCGGATCCTACCTGGTACACACATACATTGTTCGTACTGCTCAAGTATCAAACTCCAGAGGCCCCGTCGGACCCTACCTGGTTCCACAAAACAACATAGCAATCCGTAACACATATGAACAACACCACATTCACAAACTATAAGGAGATAAGCTTCTCGGACAACAACAAATAGCACCATCTCCTTACAAAGGAGTCAACAAACAATATCACACAAATATACACACACACCTCTTGCCGAACGGATATAACGTAACATTAAGTCCACTAGCGATATAGTCGCACACAACGGTACCACATGAAAACAAGGCATTCTAATATAAAACACTAATACGCATATTCAGAAAAATATATTTGTCACTGATAAGTCCCGACAATTCCGTTCGCCACTTCCTCACCGTGAGGTAGTGATCTTCCACTAGTTGTCGTTATAGAAATCTTTACTGAAAATATACCGATTCTTTGGAAAATTCATTAAAACATTCATGTAGCACACATAATCGATCACCAACTATTATATCTATGGAACACGAAATGTATGGGCAAGATACTTGCCTCGATAATCAATACCGAAAACTTCGACGAACATGGCTCGACCGAAAAACCTCGAACACCTACAACTTTCGCGAGCAAAACAATGACAATACAATTACTACGAGGACAATACCAAAAACGATGGAAATCACAACCACAACCGAAGTAAACTCATTGAGACATTTAATCAAACATTAAATGTTCACGGTTCCTCGAGAACACAAAAATCATCAATAAAGGATATGGATATACAATCCATAAACATGTTTAACAACATCATTTAACAACAATCAATTCATAAAAAGCGGATTGAAATGAGATCAAGAACAAATCCCAAAAAAATCAACTTTAGGGAAATCACGAAAAATACCTCGATCCGATGAAGAACAAGGATTAGAGGTTGATTAATCCACACTAGGAACTCAAAAATATTGATGGATGATGATATCAGGCCAAAATCCACGCTTACACACCCTCAAGATTGCCCAAATTGCCGGAAGGAAGAAAGGAGAGAAAAATGACGAAAGTTGACCTCTGCAATCCTATATATCCTGTCAACCATTAGCGCGCGCTACGTGCGTGTGTAGCGTGCACTATCGGCTGAAAAATGCAGTCCAAAATCTTCTGCCAGTCTCCATTAGCGCATGCTAATCAATGCATTAGCATGCGCACATGAGGCGGTCCAGTAAAGGACAGAACGCTCTGTCCCTAACAGTTAGCGTGTGCCAATTATACACTATATGCTCACAGTGTAGTCTTTGATATTTCGACCATAACTCCTTCGTCTGGACTCCGATTAACTCATTGAAAATCTAACTAGATGATCTATAACACTATAAAGTTTCAGAATTTTTAGACTTTACAAGTGCCGATGGTGATCTTACAAAGTTGACCCAAATGCACAACAACGATACTCCTCGACAAAACATCGGTCATTAAACATGCAACGAAACACTAACGGACAACACCAATGATCCAAATCAAAAACAAACAATAACAAAGCACGACATACGATCACATGATTTACACAACGACAAGTCGTACTCGACGAACATCACAACACGGTACATCATACCATACACATCATAGGGAAAATTCCAAATAATCATCGACGGAACAAAATAACCGGCACAACCGACAAATAATTCAAATTAATCGAAAACGAAAATCTCGAGTATTACATACTACCTAACTAAAAATAAGTTTCATCCCGAAACTTCAAACGAACCCCAATCATGAAATTAAACCAAAAGCAAGAAAATTATTCATCAATGATCTTAACGAGTCGATCTCAACCCGAGCGTCGAAGATTGAGTAGCGATTGTACTTGATACGATCTCGCAGTAATGAACTCGATGCCCCTCGCATCCACAATTATAGCATTCACTGGCGGCTTCTTACAATTCGCGCACTCATGGACCGGTACATTACAGTTAAAGCACCTAGGCAAGTGAGTACGAACAGTGTATATGTGTACCAGGTAGGGTCCGACGGGGCCTCTGGAATTTGATACTTGAGGAGTACGAACAATGTGTGTACCAGGTAGGGTCCAACGGGGACTCTGGAGTTTGTTACTTGATGAGTACGAACAGTGTATGTGTGTACTAGGTAGGGTCCGACGGGGCATCTGGAGTTCGATAATTGAGGAGTACAAACAATGTATGTGTGCACCAGGTGGGTCCGACATGGCCTCTGGAGTTCGTTACTTGATGAGCACGAACCGTATTTGTGTTATGCCAGGTAGGGTCAGATGGGGCCTCTGGAGTTCGTTACTTGATGAGTACGAATAGTATTTTGTTGTCGGATTGCATGACCCGTGATTATATTCTAGTTGTCGAGAACTGAATAAATCTTTGGGCTGTGACCCTAAGTTATTTCTGAAACAATAAAGATTCTTCAATCCCAAATGTTTTCATAACTCCCGATATCTAAAATGTTTTGCAAAATGTGTATTGGTTTCATTCCTACCTTTCATAGTTCGAATTATTTTACTCAAGTGATTGATCTCGGGAAGTCTTTTGTTACGTTAAACTGGGTGGTTGTTGATAATTATTATGTTCTCGGAGTATGTTGTGTATGGCTCGTATTTGTACTTTATAAAAGTGGAATTTTGCTAACCTCCGAGTAATCGGGGGGTGGATGTCTGTATTGTGTGTTGTTGCCCAAAATATTTATCCGAAGATTAATACTGCTGGAAGACGGACAACAAACAACAATTGCGGGAGCACTTCCGAGAGAAGATAAATAATATAAGATTTGCCGGGTTTGTTAGGCCCGGGCTTGAATGCTCTCGCGAGATGTTATTAATACGAATATTCGTGGATACAAGTATTAATTAGAGATATCTAAATACAATGGGTGTAAAAAGACTCTGTTGATCCGGCTCTTGAGCGAAGCTCGGTGTTCTTCGTCCCGCCGGTAATCTGCTCGAGGAGAAAAGGCCGGGAGAAGTAAGACCGAAAGAAAGCTGTTGCCAAGAGTTGGATGTTAGCCAAGTGCAAGTGATTTGCTTCTGTATTGCGTGAATCAGAGAGTTCAGAGAGTCAGAATCTCGGTCCTTTTACAAGTGCCTGCTGCCTTGTATATATAGAGGCTGAGGGGCCCTGTCCCCTAGTGGGCGATCGCCTTTCGGCATTTAATGTAACGGGGCGATCGTCCTAAAGGGCACGTGGGCTGCCTGCCAAAAGTCCATAGATCCACTGGCACTAGCTGAGTGGCCCAATGAGGAGCCGGCACGCGTCCGGAAGTACTGTCACAGGAGGTCCCACTTTGTTACTTTCGGCGGACTTTGTCAGGGTAGGTGACAGGCTGTAGTCACATGTCCTGTCCGTCATCTCCTTTCGCAGGTCTGGGCCCTGTTGGTAGGTGAGGTAGGTGACAAGTTTGTCGGCGCCTTTTGTGGATCTCGCACGTGGGTGCCGTCTGTTGCTCGGCTTTGGCCGACTGGATGGCCATCGGCCGCCATCGAAGGTTGGCAATGGTCGGTCACCTAGGGTCGATCGGCAGATGCCCAGAGAGGTCGGTCACCAAGGGTCGATCGGCAGATGCCGAGAGAGGATCGTCCGCTAGTCGATCGCCAGAGTCGGTCGCCGAGTGCCGAGTGATGATCGTATTCGAGGTCGATCGCTCGGTACCGGGACTTGTCCTGGGACCTTCCTTTGGCCGATTTAGTGGTCCGCTGGGTTGAGGCTTGGTCGCAAGTCATTGCTCGGCAGATCTGCCTTGGCCGCTCGGCAGCAAGTCGGTCGCTCGGCCCCGGAGGCGATCGCCGGTCGGAAGGTGTTAAATCTTGACACAACAATTGCCCCCGCCTTGCTCCTATGTTGAAGACATGGGGCGAGGTGGCTCTTCCGGTGATCGCGTCTGGATGAGGACGGGCGAACTTGTCAATGACTTAGGACTCGGACTTGGGCTAACATAGTCGATTGGCTTAGCTATCTTTCGGTCTTGTACCGCAAAAACAACATTGGCCGATCCCCATGGAAACTTGGTGGTTTCGCTTTGTTTGAGGAATCGTGCACGGCCGCGGAGATCGATGGACCGACCCCATGACCGTGTCTTGGTGCGCGAAGACAATGAGTGCCTCGTGACTCACTTTATTATGAGGGTCCTCTGTTAGCCGCGCCGCCTTGTATTTAAACGAAAGGCGTGCGGTCTCGGTCTAGAGGAGTCCTTGCGCAGGGCAGCGTCGGATGAATCAACTCCACGCCCGCGGCTTGTTAGCTCTGCTTCCACCTCGGCCAGCCATGGAGATGGCCGACCTCGACGGTGTACGTTGAGACGGGGTTGTGGAATGAGTCCACTGATTAATGTTGGAGAGCCCTCCGACTATGCCGGCCTCGTATTTAAACGAAGGGCGGGCGATCTTGGCCGAAAGGGACCTTGCATGGCCGAAGCAGCCGGTTCCATCGACTGCCAGGACCATGGCTTTATGATGTGCGGTGGAGGCGATCTTATGCCTTAGTTCGTCATGTTATATGCTGGACTGTAGATGGCGATCGTGTCCTCCGGACTGCGGATGATGTAGCGTGATGATCGGCGATCGGGCCGGAAGACTGGCGATCGTCGCTCGGCTGCCGATCGCTTATACGTAGGTCGATATTGGCGATCGGGTGGGAGATCGTCGTCCGGGTGCCGATCGCGCTGCTCACAGGCTAAGAAGAAACCTTTGCACGGCCGTAAAATCTGCGGCTCTAGCCCGGAAGGCTGCGTAGGTCGTAGGTTGGGTCTTCGTAAGATGCCTGAACATAGGCGAAAAACCCTGAAAACCTCCTAGGACCGCGTAGAGGGCGGTCTCATCGCTTATGGGCTCGCCATTGAGGATGATTACGTCTACCCGGTCGATGTAGTCCGAGTCGGACTCTTCTTCTCCCTGCTTGATTTGCATCATGCGAAGGGGACCTTCGGGCCGGACGACCCTGGTGGCGAAGTACTCAGTGAAGCCGTGCGCCAGCTCGTTAAAGGAGCCAATGGACCGAGGTGGCAATGAAGTGTACCACCGGTGGGCGAGGTCGTCCAGCGTCAGAGGGAACATTCGGCATCTGGTTGCGTCAGATGCCCCGCACCCAGTCATGTAGATGTTGAACTTCCTCAGGTGCACTTGGGGGTCCAATCGCCCCTTGTACACGGGTGTTAGCGGGGGAGCGATCCTGTGCTGCACGGGGGCGAGCTCGATGTCGATCGCGAGCGGCTCGCTTGGACCGGCGATCGTCTTCTTGGCGCCTGCCCTGGATTCCAGGAGCGCCTTCATGTCGTTGAGCTGACGTTGCATCGCAGCCATCGCCGTGGCTTGGTCGCTTGCCGATCGGCTTTGGGAGCAGGAGCCGAGGCGATCGTGTACCGATCTCCGGGCTCCGCTGCCGCCGTCCTCGGCAATTCGGCGAGGGGGAGCCAGACGGCTAGGCTGCCTTCTGGGAGTCGGGTAGGCCGAGCTCCTGGTGACGGACTCAAACTCCGTCGACTCGTAGATGGGGCCGGACTGCCCCGGTAGCCAGGTCGGGTCACTGCCCAGGCGATCGAAGACAGAGGTGCCCCGGCTGGCGAGCGCCTCTTCCTGCGGACGGGAACCTCCTGGCGACTGCTCGGCCAGTAGTGCCTTGAGCTTCCGCTTGATCTTCCGGCGAGAGACCGGGGGGGCGGTAGCTGGAGGCGCGTCGAGAGCACTCCGTCGCTCCTGTAGGACGGCCAGGGCCCTTTCGATCTGTTCCTTGGTTCGGAACCGATCGAGCGAGCGGCTTGGGCCGCTGTCCAGGGACGGGATCGAGCGTCTCTGACCGCGGCGGCTACCTTCCACCATCGGCCGCGGCTCGGACTGGGACGGAACAGGGGGTTTGGCCGGCTGGTCAGCGGCTTTCTTCGACGCGGAGGCGGAAGACATGATTTCTGAAGGATTTCTTTGAAGTGCAGTAAGTGTCACTTCAAGTATCTGCCCCGAGAACAGTGAGTGTTCTTCGGAACGGTAGGTATAAAAATCGAGGGTTGGGTCCCCTTCTTCTAGCGCCAATTGTTGTTGCCCAAAATATTTATCCGAAGATTAATACTGCTGGAAGACGGACAACAAACAACAATTGCGGGAGCACTTCCGAGAGAAGATAAATAATACAAGATTTGCCGGGTTTGTTAGGCCCGGGCTTGAATGCTCTCGCGAGATGTTATTAATACGAATATTCATGGATACAAGTATTAATTAGAGATATCTAAATACAATGGGTGTAAAAAGACTCTGTTGATCCGGCTCTTGAGCGAAGCTCGGTGTTCTTCGTCCCGCCGGTAATCTGCTCGAGGAGAAAAGGCCGGGAGAAGTAAGACCGAAAGAAAGCTGTTGCCAAGAGTTGGATGTTAGCCAAGTGCAAGTGATTTGCTTCTGTATTGCGTGAATCAGAGAGTTCAGAGAGTCAGAATCTCGGTCCTTTTACAAGTGCCTGCTGCCTTGTATATATAGAGGCAGAGGGGCCCTGTCCCCTAGTGGGCGATCGCCTTTCGGCATTTAATGTAACGGGGCGATCGTCCTAAAGGGCACGTGGGCTGCCTGCCAAAAGTCCATAGATCCAGCCGGCAGCTAGCTGAGTGGCCCAATGAGGAGCCGGCACGCGTCCGGAAGTACTGTCACAGGAGGTCCCACTTTATTACTTTCGGCGGACTTTGTCAGGGTAGGTGACAGGCTGTAGTCACATGTCCTGTCCGTCAGCTCCTTTCGCAGGTCTGGGCCCTGTTGGTAGGTGAGGTAGGTGACAAGTTTGTCAGCGCCTTTTGTGGATCTGCACGTGGGTGCTGTCCTGTTTGCTCGGCTTTGGCCGACTGGATGGCCATCGGCCAGTCACTGAAGGTTGGCAATGGTCGGTCACCAAGGGTCGATCGGCAGATGCCCAGAGAGGTCGGTCACCAAGGGTCGATCGGCAGATGCCGAGAGAGGATCGTCCGCTAGTCGATCGCCAGGAGTCGGTCGCCGAGTGCCGAGTGATGATCGTATCTGAGGTCGATCGCTCGGTACCGGGACTTGTCCTGGGACCTTCCTTTGGCCGATTTAGCTGGTCCGCTGGGTTGAGGCTTGGTCGCCTGGTCGCTGCTCGGCAGATCTGCCTTGGCCGCTCGGCAGTAAGTCGGTCGCTCGGCCCCGGAGGCGATCGCCGGTCGGAAGGTGTTAAATCTTGACACAACATTGTGTCTAGGTACATGCAGGTCCTTGGGGAGCTAAACATAGGACCGTTATAAAGGATGATGGAATATGAATGATACTAATCACATGAAGAACATTTCTAGGTGCAGTTAGTCGGAGTTCATTGTATTGTCATTTCCGCTGTCGGATTCTCTGTTATATGAGTTGTGAGTGTATTTGACCCTTGTATGGGTATGAGTTCTGAAAGAGATGTGTATATGTAAGATGTATGTTTGTGGTGAAAGACGAAATCGGTTTATTGGTTCACTATTTAGCCGCATTGGCATGTAATGTGATGTCTTGTTTCTGTATATAGCCTGGTAAATCCTCATGGACAGGGTCTGCGGCGTGTACTATTCCCGGTGGATTTCTGGGGGTGTTACACTTGGATGGATATAACCTTTGTCCAACATCTCTTCAAGTTGCTTCTTTAACTTATATATCTCGGTTGGTGCCACTCAATATGGCACCTTGAAAATTGGTGTGGTTCCTGGTTCTAACTCGTTGGTAAACTCTACATCTCGTTTTGAAGGTAATCTAGGTAATTCATCAGGAATACATCCGGAAATTTGTTTACATTGGAATAGATGAAAGGTCTACTCCTCCTTCTTCCTTCTTCATTGCATAACACCAATATCCAGCATAACCTTATTTCAGCAATTTGATTGCTTTCACTGCTTTAATCACTTTCCCTGAGCTCCTTGGTCTCTATCCTTCAAATAAATATTCAGAGTCATCCTCAGCTTGTTGGGAATAGTGCCCTAAGATATTCGATGTGCCTCGATTTGTAATTGTCATATTTAACTAAAATTATTTGATATTTTTTATTTCTGTTTGATTATTATAATGTGTGCATATTTTAATATTATATTATTTGAATAATAGTTATTCACGAATAATGAGATTATTCAAATATCCCTGGTCCAATTATGTCGAGTGGAGACTCAAGTGATTAATATACTAGTATAAGTTTGATTGATAATCATCAGATCATTATGCGTATGGTACGGATCAAACTTATGGGTATTGGTTGTAGAACAATACTCGACAGACCTTATTGAGATCACTGCGTGGAAATGTCATAAGTGAATCTCAATATAACAATATGTCAATAAATCTTTGAACCCGAGATTATCATAGAGTCCAACATGATAACTGCTATGCCTTGATGTAATCCAACGCTATCTGAAATATGGTGATCATAAAGGTTAGCGATCGAGATTAGTGGGAGTCATGTAGAGGGCAATGAATCTTCAAGATGGGGATTTGTCCCTCTCTTTAGGGAGAGAGATATCTGTTGGGGCCCTCGATAACTAGGACTGAAGGAAATGCATGGCCATGCTC
The DNA here is from genome assembly GCA_033398695.1 of Orobanche coerulescens. Lineage (NCBI taxonomy): Eukaryota > Viridiplantae > Streptophyta > Magnoliopsida > Lamiales > Orobanchaceae > Orobanche > Orobanche coerulescens. Next base: position 65,122,534 of record CM065809.1, read on the forward strand.
AAATAAAGAGTCATTTGATTCAATCAGTCTACTTAAGATCGAGAAAGCATTTGAACATAATAAGTATGACAATTTTCATGACTTAGTTCCAATATGATATCGCACGACAAAGGGATTTGACACATTAAATGTTTAATGGACTATAAACTTATATTTTTTGGGTAGTCATAATGTCTTGCTAGAGACCACTTATGACTTATTATTTAATAAGATATTAAATAATTTCCAACATAATATAAGCCTTTTGGGTCACATATAGGACAACTAAAGACAAGTAAGAATAACTAATAGATAGAATACTGGATATTATATTTAATAAAGAAATTAATATTGAGTAATATATAATATATGATATTATAAATTATTATTTAATTATATTAACTGGTAAAAATAAATTTAATATTAGATATTATATTTATTACAGGATTAAATAATAAGCAATATACAATACCAAATATTATTTGTATTGTATTATTTCATAAGTTGAGGGGCAACTAAGCAAATACTAGAGTTTGACTCTAGGGTTTACTCAGTATAAATAAAGGATCTTGGACAAGGAGTTGTCATAAGTGAAAAAATGACACAATCTCAATTGTGCAAACCAAAATCGGCCCTCCCCTCAGATAAATCGACCGAGCTGTTTTTCCTATTCGTGAAGTCGGTTTCGACCATCTCCGTCTTCCTCTATAGTTGATTTTGATCAACAGTATAAATTCTTGTAGCAAGGAATTATTTGTTATACTGTTTATCAAATATTATTCGTAAGGATCTAGCAATCCGACTTGTACCATTTGTTTATGTGTGGATCACCGAAAAATGAAGAAGATTTTAATCATCTTCTAATCCGGGTTCAGATCTTATAAATCAATTAAATTACTGCATGAAGATCCTTACCTAGGTTTTTCGTCAATTATTTCTGCCGCGTTTTTGCTCATATTTATAGTATTAAATACACATAAAATCCAACAGTGGTATTAGATCGAGCTTGAAAGTAATTTAATTATTTATGTAGAACATATTTATATGCTTTGAATATATAAATTATTTTTTTAAAATACAGATTTTATAAATATTTTTCTGCTTTAATTTGATTAAATCGGATCGTTCAAAATCAATTTTGTGGACAGTTTATCGCATAAGCTACTGTCCAGAACTTTTATGGAACATCACAGCAAAACGGGCCAAGTTCGGGCAGGTTCGGGTCGGACTAGGATCAACTGGTAGCGATAAAATCGCAAAATAAAATCCACGGCTGAAGGGATTCGATCCCGCACAGTTCATACCCGAAGTCGCGCCCCGAACATCTCGATTGGAAAACCTCTGGTGAATCTTGTTCACTGATATTTTATTTTACTCATGCATTGTAAAATTAAAATAATTGTTTCAAAAATGCATTTCTTGTGGCCGACGAGATTCGAACCTGCCCGGCCGAGTGCGGCCAGTGTGTGCTCGTCCATCTGGGATAGTGTTTCAGATTATTGAATTTTGAGCGGATATTAATCTTTACCTGACTGTCAGGCAGATTTATATTATGTTTAATTAATTATGTGATAATTAATTTTAACAGTATGTTTAATTAATTATGTGATAATTAATTATGGTTGTGTATGGTGTATGACATGACCATAAATTGACCAATATGATTGGATGTTGCAACTTATTATTGGATTGGTTTTATGGCCTGCGTGTCATTTAATGAAGACAAGAAGGAGACGAAGGACGGACTCGAGGAGCCAATTGATCGCGTATGACGATCCCAGGAGTTGGCAGATCAATGAAGACCAATTACACCCTTTAGATTGACTTTTGTGATTTTCATGTTGGCTCATGAAAATCATGTTAGGATTATAGTTATGCTATACACGGTCTTTTGCTTTTTATGTCCTGTGATGCTATGTATGTTTAAATTTGTACATGTATATGATGTGATGTATATTTAGATGTATGTTATCCAGCATAGACATGCATCATAAGGTAAAAACCCTCGTTAAAATTTTTTAATATTGTTCAATTAAAACACCTATCAATCCTTTGATCATCTTGAGCATGTCATGCCAAAGTTGGGTGCTCGGATTATCTTAGTAAGGTACGATAGGTAATGGTGATACCTATGTGTTTTAATGAACTAAGAATTCAAAATAGTTTTAAACCTTAAGGCAGAAGATGGTATTATAACATGCTTGAGCATAAGATGCCAAATCCCATAAGTATAATCTAAGATTTACATATAATGTAATTGATAAAGAGTTATCCACTTAAAGTAGCTTAATTTTAGGCGTCATGCCAAAGCTGAGTTTAGAATTATGCAAAATGGGGTCTTAGCCCATTAAAATTACAAATGTTGTAAAATTGAGGGTATTTTGTTATAGTGCGAGTATTTTTCGAGAAATATAAAATGGGACTAAATACTTTGTATATTGAATATAATAGAATGACATCAAACAACACATCCACCATTTCACTCTGATCTGTCCTTGATAAGGTCAAGCTCGAAGAAAACGGCAACAACTATCTGGATTGGATCCGGAGCTTTAGAATAGTTCTCAAGCAAGAAAGAAAGTTGTATGTTCTTGAGGATGAAATTCCCGATGAGTCTGCTGACACTGCTAATAAAGCAACAAAAGACAAATGAAAGAAATATTATGATGATTCCGTTGATGTCAGTGGTCTTATGTTGGCTGCCATTTGTCCAGAACACCAAAAGTATCTGAAAGAAATGGAAGCCTATGAGGTTAATGCTCATCTCAAGAAAACTTTCTGAAAGCACGAAAGACAAGAGAGGTATTAGACCTTTCAAGCCTTATGTGCTTGCAAGATGGTTGAGGGGACATATGTCAGCATTCATGTACTCAAGATGAACGAATATATTGATCATCTTTATAGAGTTGGTTTTCTACTTTCTAAGGAATACTCCACGGATGTGATCCTAAACTCATTGCCCGATAGTTTCAGTGAGTTCATTAATATTAAGAATAAACCAAGCCATGTGTTGATGGTCGGCAAACAGAAGTCTTTTGAGAACAAAGGCAAGGGCAAAGGTAAGGCAAAAGTTGCCAAAGCTAGAGACTTTCAAGGCTAAAGATCCCCTGCAATAAAATAGGACACTAGAAAAGAAATTGCAAGGTTTAAGTAGAAGAGCTAAAGCGTACCAAGGGTAGCGAGACTGCCATATATATATTTTTTATAGAAGTTAACTTGGCTATTGGCTCCAAAGGGGCAGCCGACTCGCCGGAGTCTTTCAAGTTGGCAGATTGTTGTATATCCGTTGTTGCCGCCAATGGCTCGGGATCTACTGCTTGCACAGTAGCAGCTATCTCTTTCACATGGGTTGCACCCCGGGGGTTTGATACAGTGGGTTGGGCCGGTGAAGGAGCATCTTCGGAGATTTCTGTAATCTCTGTAGTCTTAACTTTTGTGAGCCTCCTTAGCTTCCTTTTCGGCTTCTCACCAGCAATGGGAGTGTTTCTATGAGATATCTTATCTACTTCTAACTCCTGGGTATTGCATACTTGATGTGGATATCATATTTGTACAAATGTGCAGGGGTTGAGAAGCAGTAGAGAGCTGAATAAAGGGGAAGTGTGTAACACACCCGCACTAACTGCCTAACTTACACTATCTTATATCATATTAGTACTTATAAATTATGGTGAAATTTCGACAGAGTTTCCCCTAAACTAGTACCTATCCCAAACCTGTGACATAAAAACCAACACAAGTACCATACAGAGACATCTAGTCTCAATCCGAATCAAACTCATGACATCATTATCCCCGTAGCTATAACTACAAGAGATTTGTAAACAACAAAACTTCGAGCTTCTCAAATCACTCATTTATTTTACATTACGATATTTAAACAACCTCACATTTTAAACAAACATACTAAGTGAACTTAAAGTACCCCTCACACCATCAACGACACTCGAACACATGAGTACATTACTACAATACATATTTATAAAACAAGGTTCAGAAACAAGAACTAAAACATGTTAAGCCCATGGTTAAGCCCGACAGGTCGTCATCCATGAACGTCGACCCTCAGCAACAGTGGAACTCCAACTCATCCAACGAGGGAACATACTCAAGCATCAGAATTACCTACAATGCATAAACTACGTGAGCTAAAGCCCAATAAGTAGAAATCATGCATGTTATGTATCATGTCTGATGCAACATATGACATATGATTATCAATGAGAATCTCTCAAAATCATTTTCTTATCCTTGGGCCCGTTGAACCACGTACTAAGCGCCGGAATGAACTCAACATCATATCATATCATGAGGCATGCATCTACCATGCCAGACATATAAGGCATGCATCTACCACACCAAATATATCGTGAGAACACGCATCTACCATGTCTCACACATGATATAAGCACGCATCTACCGTACTAAACATATCGTAAAAGCATGCATCTACCATGCCTCGGTGCTCTAGCAGCGGCCAACAAAACATTTTTCTTTTCTTTCTTTCCATGATCGTACCATGCATGCAGACACTAGTGAGTATCCTGTTATGCATGCATGTGAAGATGCTAATGGATGTTATTGTAATACCCGAGATTTCTGTTATGTAATTGGAACTCGTGATATTGTAATGATTGTACTTGATTTGAGTATTATTTTCCGTATTTCATAATCCGATGTTGTCGAGCGTTTAATTCCGTGATTGTGATTTAAAGATTGTAAATCTGCGCATGTAGCGCACGCGGTCAGCTATGTTTAGCGTGCGCTAACGTGGGTTCATAGCGCACGCTACTGAGTATCCTTAGCGCACGCTATGCGCGGTCAAATTGATTGAGACGTGCGGTAGGTGAGAGCTGGCCGGGGGACCCCTGTCGGATAGTGTCGGGACGTACCTGGACGGCTTTCGGGGAAAAGCCGAGTCAACGCCTTAGCGCACGTTACAGGTATATGCGTAGCACACGCTAAGTGCCGAGTACGCGATTTAGGCGTGAGCCGTTAGCGCACGCTACGAACAGTGGTCTAGCGCGCTAATAGCCATTTATTATAAATAGAATGACATCCTATTCGTGATTCCAGTTCTCTCTACTCTCATTACCCGAATTCCTACACGTAAAACATAAATTCCCTCACCCCAAACACTTCATATCAACATCCTGATTTGTGATTGAAGATCGTTCATCATTGGAGATTGTTGTTCAAGCTTTCGGTGTCGGATTGCTTCATTTTCCTCCGTGTTCTTCACTACTTGAGGTAGGTGATTCCTCACCAACGTTAGTAATGTTCTTAAGGACGTCTGATCATGTTTAGATAGCCAGTTATTTTGTTTATGATCGGTCATCACATGTTAGAAGGATATTTTCGATGTTTCGACACTTATTCATCGTATGAACCTTTGAACCATCTTAGTAGTATGAACTCCTAAACGTTTTCAAATCGATTTATGGTTAGTAATCGGAGATTACCTAGTTCGTATGTTTCACGTTGGAATCATGTGTTTTGGGACTTGGAATAATCGGAACTTAGAATACTTCTTGAAGATCTTAGAAAAGATATGATATTGAGATGACTATCCGAATATTTGTATTTCGCGATTATAAATCTTCCACAAACCTTATTAGCATGATTTGCCCGAAGATAACTTGTATTATCACGGTAGAATTCATGAGTTCTTCACCATTCAACCCAGCTTTGGATTTGATTCGCCATGCAGATTAGCGCACGCTAACACATGTGAGTTAACGTGCGCTATCGGGTCGATTAACACCCGCGACGTAGCGTACGTTATGAGACCAAATGGCCGATCGCTGCACCGTGGCTAGTGCACGCTAGTCTTACATGATAGCGTCGCTAACAATCTGCTTAGCGCACGCGTTACGTAGAGTACGTAGCGCACGCTAAGCACCCAGCGATTGGTTATTTTGAGCCTTTCGGCCGTAGACCGAATTGTTAGGCCATCGTTCGACTTGAGATGATTTGTATATCGTTCCTTTTGTTAAGGTTCGAGCTTGTTACGTTGATCGAAGGAGGCGGCCTTCGAGCGTGTCAAGAACATTGAAGTGTTTCGTCCTTGCCATTTTCGAGGCAAGTATCATATGTCGAGTTCGATTTATCATACTTGTGGTTTTATTCATATTGTTGAATATGAGATGTGTTTCTGAGAAATTTCGTGATATTCGTTGTTGTTTGTTCGTATTGATGAACATATTGAAATGCATATGTGTATGCATAATTGTTTGATTATGGTATAAATGATCCGAGGGGGGGTCATGAGGATCTATGCTGAGGGCGCTGGATCGAATGTCCACCATGCGTTGGTCCGCGGGATCATCATGGGGATCTATCTTGAGAAGCCGGATCGGCTGGACGGGTTTTCCACCATGCGTTGGTCCGCGGGATCATCATGGGGATCTATCTTGAGGGCTGGATCATTTGGATTACCATATATTGTGTTGATGGAATCGTGAGGATTCGTATCGTTGGATTCCGTGGCGGAAGTGCATTTTGCATGTTTTGTGATGTATTGATGATTTATTGTATGATGATACTTGTACTAGCATTGTTTTGCTAACCCCTTCGGGGGTGGACATTGTTTTGATGTTCAGGTAGCCGAGGAGCGGTAAAGCAACTACAGTACCGACAGGACGATGAGATGGCTCAGTGATGTGATTGGTGTTATTGTGTTTGGTCTTCTTGGTTCGTTTAGTACTCGAGTACGTCTGTTGTAATAAAGTCAATTCGATATGGTTGTATTAGTTAACTTATTTGATTGGTTGAACCAAATCTGTATTTGAACTTCAGTTGTTCGATTGTATTGTTTTTACACTTCTTCTAAAAATAGCCTTGTAAATCCTTATCTAAAGGGTTTACGGCGCTGTAATTATTCCGAATATCTCGGGGTGTTACAGAATATGGTATCGGAGCTAAGATTTATGGATATCTTGGCAGTTGGGTTAGTTGGGTCTGTTTACGTTATTGATTATTGGTCGTTCCTAACATCATTCTTGAGCCGACATCGTCAATCGATTTGTGGTTGTAAGTTTCCTAATCTCGAATACTACTGTTTTATTTAATTCCTGTCTTGTAAACATTGATGGATGTACTTTTAGAACGTTTGCCCTGGATATTGAGTATTTATGTTTACAGTATGTTGAGAGGAGGTCGTGGACGCGGACGCGGTCGTGGACGCGGACGTGGAAATGCGAGGCAAGAAGAGTCGGTATCTACTCATGAGATAGCCGCTAGCCAAACGGATTCACATTCCGGGGGACAGCAGGGATCGGCAAATAATAATGCAGACCCTAACGTGCCGGGAGTGCTTCAGCAGGTGGTTGCCCAGATAAACCAGTTTGCTCAAGTTGTGGATCGCATGCAGACGGCGATGGGACAGCAGAATAACGCGGATAATCGGGGAGATAAATGGCTGACCGAGGTGGTTAAATTGCATCCTCCGAAATTTGATGGTTCCGCTGAGACGCTTTCGTGGGATCATTGGCTGAAGGAATTGGAAAAGATTTTTGCAGGAATTAACTGTCCCAACGATAGGAAGGTTCCGGTCGCCCAGTATATTTTGGCCAGGAGGCTTTCGGCGGTGGGAGGCCATTCGACCGAGGAGCACAATGTTGATCGGACGGAATTCAAAGTGATGATGGAGGCACGATTGTCCTCGTCCAGTTAGAGAAGCTCGAGTTCGGGAGTTTTTCTCACCACAAAATTCGGAAGTATCTGTGACGGACGTGATTAAGACTTTTAATCACCAGCTGACTTATGTGCGCCACTTAGTCAGGACCGAGGCGGAGAAGATTTTTCATTTTGACATGCGAATGAAGCCGGAAATTCAGCAATATATGTCCGGATTTGAATGTGCCACCTTGCGACAGTACCAGGACAAGGCGTTGGCCTATGACATGAAGGAGGCAGCAGTAGAAAAATCGACGAAAGCAAAGAAACAGAAGGTGTCTGGCAACTTCACGGAGAATAAGAACAACGGGCCCCGCCGGGGTCAGTCCTCTTTTCACCCATCCAGGAGACCTCCGCATCCTTCTCGAGGAGGAAAGAAGTTCCGGGCAGCACCGACTGGTTCTGACGCAGAAAAGAAGTGTTACAACTGTGGCAAGGCGGGACATGTTCGACGTGATTGTTTCGCGCCTGCTGTGACCTGTTTCGAGTGTGGATAGGAAGGACATCGCGCAACATTTTGTGGGAATGTGACCCGATCTTTTGGTACTCACGCTCCAGCTCCAGTCCCGAAAGAGACGAGTGTGAACCAGACGCAGCCAAGTGGATTTCAGCGACGGCTGGGAAGAGAGGCATCAGTCCGGGTCCGTTCCTCCACGCTGCATGCGAAATGAGGAGATCGATGATCAAAACACATTTATTGCATCAGTGCGATTCGAGATCCTTTTGCAACCGATTAGTGTTTTGTTCGATTCAGAGCTACGCATTCTTTTATATCCTTGAACCTGTGTTAATCGTTTGAACATCTCGTGTTTATATAATTGTGAACCTTATGTTGTGGGATTACCGAGCGGGAGAAAATTGTGGGAACCTTAGAAGCTAAGGATTTCCCGGTATCTATAGAAGGAAGAGATTGGCCATCGAATCTTATTGTGGTTGACATCTGCGGTGACGATTTAATTCTCGGAGAGGATTGGCTCAAGCTATTATGGAGGTGTCTTTGAATTACCGAGAGAGAGTCATTTCCATCACCGCGATGACGGATCGAACACTTATTCCGAGGATGGAGACCAGGAAGCTCGGGAAATTGATCAAGGCAATGAAAGTGTGAAATTATCAAGCAAGGATGTCACGGACTTTGGTGCTATGCCATGAGGAAAGAGGAAGGAGTAGAGCTCTCGTCCATTTCAGTGGTGAATGAGTTCTCCGATGTATTTCCTGACGAACTACCTGGGTTACCTCCGCAGAGGGGAGTGGAATTCACTATCGAACTAGAGCCTGGACCAGCTCCTATTTCCAGAGCACCATATCGCATGGCGCCAACCGAGATGTATGAACTCAAGAAGCAACTGGGGGAATTGTTACAGAAGGGCTATATCCAACCTAGTGTTTCTCCTTGGGGAGCGCCCGTTCTTTTTGTCCGAAAGAAAGACGGATCCCTCCGACTGTGTATTGATTACAGGGAACTCAATAAGATGACAATCAAGAACAAGTATCCTATACCTCGGATCGACGACTTGTTTGATCAACTGCAAGGGGCAAGGGTATTCTCGAAGATTGACTTGCGATCAGGATACCACCAGTTGAGAATTAAGGAATCGGATATACCGAAATCTGCTTTCAGATCCCGGTACGGGCATTATGAATTCGTAGTGATGCCGTTTGGACTTACCAATGCTCCTGCAGTATTCATGCAATTGATGAATCGGGTATTCTTGGAATACTTGGATAAATTTGTGGTCGTCTTCATTGATGACATCTGATATATTCGAAAAACGCAGAGGAACATGTGAACATTTGCGTGTGGTTTTGAGCACCTTGAGGAAAGAACACTATATGCAAAATTTTCAAAATGAGAGTTCGCTTAAGGAAGTGACCTTCCTTGGACATGTGATATCAGCCGATGGAGTTCGGGTGGACCGAAGAAAGTCGAGCGATCTTAGAATGGGAAGCTCCTAAGAACGTGAAGGAAGTCCGAAGCTTCTTAGGACTAGCTGGATATTATCGCCGCTTTGTAGAGGGATTTTCCAAAATTGCTCGTCCGCTCACCCAGCTATTACAGAAAACTCAAAAGTTCATGTGGAATGAGAAGTGCCAGGCTGGTTTTGACGAACTTAAGAGGAGGTCGACGGCCACCTATATTAGCGCTACCAGAAGGAACTGACGGATTTATGGTATACAGCGACGCTTCGAATCAGGGTCTGGGTTGTGTATTGATGCAGAAGGATAAAGTGATTGCTTATGCCTCTCGGCAATTGAAACCATACGAGATTAATTACCCGACTCATGATCCGGAGCTAGCAGTGTGGTCTTTGCCTTGAAAATCGCGACATTATTTGTATGGCACTCATTGTCGATCTTTACAGATCATAAGAGCCTCAAGTACATTTTCGATCGAAAAGAGTTAAACATGAGGCGAGAAGGTGGTGGAATTAATCAAGGATTACGACTTAGAGATTCTCTATCATCCGGGAAAGCAAACGTAGTAGCCGATGCTTTGAGCCGTAAACCTGTTTCCCTTCGAGTGTTGGAAGCACTTACATCCCAAACCGGTATTCAACGGAACCGATCCGCGAGGATTGAAGTATGGGCACCGGGAATCCAAGGGCAACTTTATGTGATGGAACCGACTTCATCATTAGTCGAGGAGATCAAGTCTAAACAACTGAACGATTCCCCGATCCTTCGATTGTGTGACGAAGTAAAGAAAGGAAAAGCCCGAGGATTCGTGATACAAGACGATGGAGTTACGAGATTTCAAAGTCGACTTTGCGTTCCCGAGGATGATGATTTGAGACGGACAATTTTAAAGGAAGCTCATAGCGCGCCTATTCTATTCACCTGTGCGGTAGTAAGATGTATAAGGATCTTAAGCAAAACTTCCGGTGGGGAATATGAAGAAGGACGTAGCAGATACGTTTCAAGTGTTTGACTTGTCGGCAGGTTAAGATTGAACATCGGCGACTGCCGGAATGTTAAAGCCGCTCCCGATCCCCGAATGGAAGTGGGAGGATATCTCGATGGATTTTATCACTAGTATGCCAAGGACTAGAACGGGAATGAACATGATTTGGGTTGTAGTTGATCGACTAACCAAGTCGGCTCATTTCCTAGGGATCAAAGATACTTGGGGACCCGAGAGATTGGCGCGAGTATTTATTGCGGAGATAGTCAGATTGCATGGGACGCCGAAGACCATTATTTCGGATCGAGATGGTCGTTTCGTGTCGCACTGGAAAGCGATTCACAAGGCTTTGGGGATGAACTCAACTTTAGCACTGACTTATCATCCCCAAACGGACGGTCAGTCCGAAAGGACTATTCAAACTGTAGAAGACATGCTTAGAGCTTGTGCTTTGGATTGGTCAGCTGATTGGGAAGTTCATTTGCCATTAGTCGAATTCACCTATAATAATAGTTGGCATGCTTCTATTAAGATGGCCCCATTTGAAGCTTTATACGGGAGAAGATGCCGATCACCCCTGTGTTGGGATGATTCTTCGGATTTGATCGGGACGGAACCAGAATTGATTATTCAGACTCAAGAGAAGATAGCTTTGATTCGAGAGAGACTGTTGACTGCCCAGAGTCGACAGAAGTCTTATGCAGAAGTACGTCGTCGCCCTCTAGAGTTCGACACTGGGGACCATGTACTATTGAAGGTGTCTCCTACACGAGGGATTTTCCGTTTTGAGAGAAGAGGCAAGCTTAGTCCGAGATATATCGGACCATTTGGGATCCTAGAGAGAGTTGGGGATTTAGCATACAGGTTGGCCTTACCGCCATCGCTGAGTCATGTTCACAATGTGTTCCACGTATCCCAACTGCGGAAGTATGTACCGGACCCCAGTCACGTCATTGATTTCGACGAGATCGAGATAGCTAATGATGGCACCTTCGAAGAAAGACCAATCAAGATACTTGAGAGCCGGATCAAGCAATTGAGGAATAAACCAATACCCTTGGTTAAAGTAGAATGGTCACGACATGGAGTCGAAGAGGCCACTTGGGAAACGGAGGACAGTATGAAGACTAGATATCCGGAGTTGTTTTCATCTTAAGTTTCGGGACGAAACTTCTTTTTAGGGAGGAGGATGTAATACCCGAGATTTCTGTTATGTAATTGGAACTCGTGATATTGTAATGACTGTACTTGATTTGAGTATTATTTTCCGTATTTCATAATCCGATGTTGTCGAGCGTTTAATTCCGTGATTGTGATTTAAAGATTGTAAATCTGCGCATGTAGCGCACGCTATCAGCTATGTCTAGCGTGCGCTAACGTGGGTTCATAGCGCACGCTACTGAGTATCCTTAGCGCACGCTATGCGCGGTCAAATTGATTGAGACGTGCGGTAGGTGAGAGGCGGCCGGGACCCCAGTCGGATAGTGTCGGACGCACTGACGGCTTTCGGGAAAAGCCGAGTCAACGCCTTAGCGCACGTTATGTATATGCGTAGCACACGCTAAGTGCCGAGTACGATTTAGATCGCGTGAGCCGTTAGCGCACGCTACGACAGTGGTCTAGCGCGCGCTAATAGCCATTTATTATAAATAGGACAAAGATCCTATTCGTGATTCCGATTCTCTCTACTCTCATTACCCGAATTCCTACACGTAAAACATAACTTCCCTCACCCCAAACACTTCATATCAACATCCTGATTTGTGATTGAAGATCGTTCATCATTGGAGATTGTTGTTCAAGCTTTCGGTGTCGGATTGCTTCATTTTCCTCCGTGTTCTTCACTACTTGAGGTTGGTGATTCCTCACCAACGTTAGTAATGTTCTTAAGGGCGTCGATCATGTTTAGATAGCCGCTATTTTGTTTATGATCGGTCATCACATGTTAGAAGGATATTTTCGATGTTTCGACACTTATTCATCGTATGAACCTTTGAACCATCTTAGTAGTATGAACTCCTAAACGCGTTTTCAAATCGATTTATGGTTAGTAATCGGAGATTACCTAGTTCGTATGTTTCACGTTGGAATCATGTGTTTTGGGACTTGGAATAATCGGAACTTAGAATACTTCTTGAAGATCTTAGAAAAGATATGATATTGAGATGACTATCCGTATATTTGTATTTCGCGATCCTAAATCTTCCACAAACCTTATTAGCATGATTTGCCCGAAGATAACTTGTATTATCACGGTAGAATTCAGGAGTTCTTCACCATTCAACCCAGCTTTTGGTTTGATTCGCACATGCGATATTAGCGCACGCTAACACATGTGAGTTGGCGTGCGCTATCGGGTCGATTAACACGAAGCGTCGTATAAATGCGTTATGAGACCAGCCGAGTCGGCTGCGGACCATGGCTAGCGACGCTAGTCTTACATGATAGCGTCGCTAACAAGCTCGCTTAGCGCACGTTACGAGAAATCGAGCGCACGCCATGATCCAGCAGATTGGTTATTTTGAGCCTTTCGGCCGTGGGCAATTGTTAGGCCATCGTTCGACTTGAGATGATTTGTATATCGTTCCTTTTGTTAAGGTTCGAGCTTGTTACGTTGATCGAAGGAGGCGGCCTTCGAGCGTGTCGAGAACATTGAAGTGTTTCGTCCTTGCCATTTTCGAGGCAAGTATCATATGTCGAGTTCGATTTATCATACTTGTGGTTTTATTCATATTGTTGAATATGAGATGTGTTTCTGAGAAATTTCATGATATTCGTTGTTGTTTGTTCGTATTGATGAACATATTGAAATGCATATGTGTATGCATAATTGTTTGATTATGGTATAAATGATCCGAGGGGGGGTCATGAGGATCTATCCGAGGGCGCTGGATCGAATGTCCACCATGCGTAGGTACGACGTGATCATCATTGGGAACTATGCCGAGGGCGCATTTGGATCGGTTTTCCACCATGCGTTGGTCCGACGGGATCATCATGGGGATCTATCTTGAGGCGCTGGATCATTTGGATTACCATATATTGTGTTGATGGAATCGTGAGGATTCGCATCGTTGGATTCCGGTGGCGGAAGTCTGTTTTGCATGTTTTGTGATGTATTGATGATTTATTGTATGATGATACTTGTACTAGCATTGTTTTGCTAACCCCTTCGGGGGTGGACATTGTTTTGATGTTCAGGTAGCCGAGGAGCGGGAAAGCAACTACAGTACCGACAGGACGATGAGATGGCTCAGTGATGTGATTGGTGTTATTGTGTTTGGTCTTCTTGGTTCGTTTAGTACTCGAGTACGTCTGTTGTAATAAAGTCAATTCGATATGGTTGTATTAGTTAACTTATTTGATTGGTTGAACCAAATCTGTATTTGAACTTCAGTTGTTCGATTGTATTGTTTTTACACTTCTTCTAAAAATAGCCTTGTAAATCCTTATCTAAAGGGTTTACGGCGCTGTAATTATTCCGAATATCTCGGGGTGTTACAGTTATGATCATGTAAGGTGCAACCAAACACTTTAATCATAGTACATATCAATAATCCAATACAATACACTCTCAAGATATCATCAAGTTTACAAACAATAATATGTTTATACATTGTAGTTGCAGATGGATTTCTACTTACCTTGATAGGGTAATACCCTTACGTTTATACCAATAGGGGGTGGTTGGGATGATATATCTTCAGATTGTCAAAGGAATTGAGGTGTTGATGTTTTTGATGATTTCTTCTTGAATATTTGGTGATTTTTCGAAGTGTGAAGCTTCTTGATAATGTTCAGACTGTAAATGAGGGTTGAGGGTCGTATTTATCCATCAACCAAGTGTCTTAAGTCGGTTATGAAGGTGAAATGTCCAAAATACCCTCGAATGACTACTAGAGACTAGGTTTGAAATAATTGATCGATTCAAGTAGTTATGATCCGGTTCTTGGAGTGTTTGAATCGGTTCCTAGTATATATTGACCTCATTTAGGGTATGGATGCTCTTTAAAATGGTTTAGTAGAAGTTTAGGGTGTATTTTTATTGCTTAAATTCGATTACCCATGCGAACAATGTTGAAATTGCTAGTGAAGGACTTTATTGTCAAACTTTCTAAAACTTCACAAATGAGACACTGTAGGTAAGAATGGAAGAAATCATATATAATAATATAATTAATATGATAAACTAAAAGATAAGTTCAATTCCTACCGCAGTTGGAACGAATGAGGTATAGACAGATCATAGTATTTTACAAACGTTATCAGATACAATCATAAATTGTATCCTATTAGGTCTTGACAAGAGTCAAAGGCACTTGACGCGTGTTAGTTTATTGAATGATGGTTATCCACTTGAATCGTCAATTTAAAGTGACCCACTACACGCGCCGACTAAAATCTCGAGGTAAGCTAGTTAACCTCTGATAGACACGTCAGTGACACCTTTATAACTTCTAGGCTTACCACGTGTACTTAGAGTTTTATAAGATCTTTACACATATTTTATTTTCGTATTAGAAATACTATGAATAACATAACTTAGTCCCGTAACATATACCACGATTGTGTTTTAGACATGAGTTCAAATGTTTAGCACATTCCTATGTGTGGAATTAACTATAAGATCAACTGAACCATGAAACATCAAGTAATCCAAATAACACATAATTAACAAGTTATGCATGAATCATATTGACCAAGTGAGTAATGTTAGGCTTGGGTATCACATCCTCCCCTCCTTATAAAAATTTCGTCCCCGAAATTTAACTTACTTGAAAAGATCAGGGTATTTAGCCCTCATTTCATCTTCTCTCTCCCAAGTGGCTTCTTCTACGAGTTGATTTCTCCACAACACTTTGACTAGTGGCACCTCTTTATTTATGAGTTTCTTTACTTCTCTTAGTAAGATTTGTACCGGTATCTCCTTGTAACTCAAATCTGCCTCCATCTCAACTGGTTCATTCTTGAGAATGTGGGATGGATTCGCAATGTATTTTCTTAGTAGAGAAACGTGAAATACATTGTGTATCTGAGACATTGATGATGGAAACTCTAGTCGATAAGACACTTCACCAACCCGCTCAGTAATAGGAAATGGCCCAATGTATCTTGGACTCAGTTTTCCTTTCTTACCAAATCTCATTATTCCCTTCATTGGAGAAACCTTCAGGAATACACGATCACCCACAAAGAAATTCCGGTGCTCCTTCCGGTATCTCGCATAACTCTTTTGTCCGCTTTGAGTTGTTCTCATTCTTTCTCCGATTAGTGAAACCGTCATCATTTCTTGAATCATATCAGGACCTAAAACTCTTCTTTCACCAACCGCATCCCAATGTCTTGGTGATCGACACTTCCAGCCATACAAAGCTTCATAAGGAGCCATTCCAATTGTTCTGATAACTGTTATTGTAGGAGAATTCAATTAGGGGTAAATGTTTGATCCACTGGCCTTGAAAGTCCATAACACAGGATCTGATCATATCTTCAAGAGTTTGTATAGTTCTTTCTGATTGCCCATCCGACTGTGGATGATAAGCGATCTTTGAAAGACAAGTGGGTACCCAATGCTCTATGCGAGCTCTTCCAAAAGCTGATACAAATCGTGAATCTCTGTCCGATACAATAGATAATGGAACCCCATGTAGCCTCACTATTTCTGTATATAGAGTTGAGCATAACGATCAATGGAGTATGTCGTACAAGCTGGGAGAAAGTGAGCGATTTTGTCAATCTATCAACTATAACCCAGATAGAATTGTGTCCTTTAACCGTTCTTGGTAAACCTATCACAAAATCCATCGTAATGTCCTCCCACTTCCATTTTGGAACAAATAAAGGTTTCAAGGTTCTGCTGGTCTTTGATGCTCAGCTTTTACCTGTTGACATGTTAGGCATTGCTCCACATATTGTGCAATATTTTCTTTCATACCGCCACCAATAGTGTAGTTTCAAGTCTCTATACATTTTGGTTGCTCCTGGATGTCTTGAATATGGTGTTGAGTGCGCCTCTAGTAATATTTATTTGCGAACATCTTCAAAATTAGGCACACATAAACGATTTCTAAATCGAATAATACCATCTTCGACAATTGGAAATCGACGAGGTTCCTAATTTAATGTTCTTCTTTATTTTCTCTAACTCTTGATCCTCTTTACGGCCTTCTTGAATTCTATCTATTAAAGTAGGTCGAAGGGTTAGTCGACAATTTTGCTTCTAGCCATCCATGTTGGATAATTTCCACATCCATATTCATCAAATCGTGTAATTAAGCCTCGGATCAAAGTCATGGCCGCAATGGATTGTGCTTGATTTTACGCTTAGGGCATCCGCTACGACATTAGCTTTACCAGGTGGTAGTTGATGACACAATCATAGTCTTTAACAAGTTCCAACCATCTCCATTGTCTCATATTTAATTCTTTACGAGTGAAGAAATATTTCGTGCTCTTGTGATCGGTATAAATTTCACAACGTTCTCCATATAGGTAATGCCTCCATATTTTAAGTGCAAACACCACCAGCAAGTTCTAAATCATGTGTCGGGTAGTTCTTTTCATACTCCTTGATTGTCTAGATGCATATGCTATTACTTTACCATTCTCGCATTAATACACAACCTGCACCATTCTTTGAAGCATCACCGTAGACTTTAAAACCTCCGTTCCCATTGGAATGGTCAAGATCGGTGCCGATGTCACCGCCTCTTCAATTCTTGAAAGCTTTGCTCGCATGATTCTCCACTTGAAGGGAACATTCTTTCTAGTCGGTTGTGTTAATGGAGAGGCAATCTTGCGAATCCCTCTACGAATCGACGGTAATATCCGGCTAGACCAAGAAAGTGCGTATCAGTAGAATTTGTGGGTTGCGGCGATTATTGATTGCTTCAACTTTGCTTGGGTCTCGAAATCCTGCTCCGGATATAACATGACCCAAGAATACCACTCGGTCTAACCGTAATTCACACTTTTAAACTTAGCATATAATTGTTTCATTTTAAGACTTCTAAAAGCTGTCCTTAGATGCACCGTATGGTCTTCTTTGGTCTTGAATATATGAGAATATCATCAATAAACACGATAACAAACTTATCCAGAAGTCTTTAAACACTCTATTCATTAAATCCATAAATCTTTCTTTGGGGCATTTGTTAGGCCAAACGGCATCACCAAAAACTCATAGTGTCCGTAACTCGTACTGAATGCTGTTTTTGGGATGTCCTCTTCCTTTATCTTCAATTGATGGTACCCTGATCGCAGATCAATTTTGGAAAAGATAGATGCACCTTGAAGTTGATCAAACAAGTCATCAATTCGAGGTAAAGGATACGTGTTCTTGATCGTAACTTTGTTGAGCTCTCGATAGTCTATACACATCCTCAAGGAACCATCCTTCTTACGAACAAACAATATTGGCGCTCCCCATGGTGAATAACTAGGCCTAATGAGGCCTTTGTCTAACAACTCTTGCAACTGGGTCTTTAATTCCTTTAATTCAGCTGGTGCCATTCTATATGGTGACTTTGATATTGGTGCCGTTCCCGGCTGTAAGTTAATCACAAACTCTATTTCACGATCTGGTGGCAGTCCCGGTAGATCATCAGGAAACACTTCACGGTATTGTTTCACCACTGGTACTTCATTGACGTTTGAGAAATCTTGTTTTTCAATGCTCATTACACTAACTACATAGCCTTCACAACCACTGTTTAATAAACGTTGTGCCTTCATTGCTGAGATTACTGGAAATCTTAAATTCTTACTAACCCCGACAAAATAAAAAGGTTCTTCCCCAGGTGGTTGTAGTGTCACAATCTTTCTCCGACAGTCAACAGTAGCATGATATTTTGATAACCAATCCATACCCAAGATTATGTCATAGTCATTCATGTCCAACACAATTAAATCAGCATAGAGTTCCCTATTTTTGATAGGAATACTATACGCTCGTATGATCTTATCTGTTTGTTTTGGATCTCCAGAGGGGGTAACTACAATATAACCTACCTCAATTGTTTCTGGTACTCTACCCAGCCTTCTCACATACTCGGTAGATGCAAATGAATGTGTAGCTCCAGGATCAAATAATACCGATGCTGAAATACCAAAGATAAGAAGGTTACCTGTGATAATAGACGGATTAGCTTCAGCATCTTCTCTGGTTATAGTGTAAACTCTAGCTGGTACCCTTTCCTGCGCTTTAGCTTTTGTCTTGTTTGGGCAAAAATTCGCCATATGTCCAGGTTGTCCACATGAAAAGCATACTTTAGAACCCAATAAGCAAACTCCACTATGTTGTTTCCCACAATTAGGGCATGCCGGTAATGGTACAAAGGGTCTACCCTCTTCAGACTTCATGCGCTTACTTGGTCCTCCTTGTTCCTGCCCCTTTTTAGATGGAAAATCAGCCTCTGGATTCTGCGATTGAGGTGGCCTCTTCTTTTCATTCTTAAACCAGCGTTGGCCTTGTCCTTGGGCAAATTGCCGCCTAACCTCTTGTGCTTGTCGAATCCTCAGTTCTGCCTGTTCTGCGACCAATGCTCTCTCAGCAATTATTGAATAAGTCGTCCCTTGAATTCCTGCCATGCTGACATCTCTGTATAGCTCTGGTCTCAAGCCTTCAAGGAACCTCTCCACTTTCGGTGCTTCCGTGCTAACCATATGCTCAAGCAAACCTAGACAAAGATTTCGAACTTACAGATGTAGTCGAAACCGTCATGCTTCCTTGTTTCAATCGTATAAATTCGTTCATCTTCATTGCACGAGCAGAGTCAGAAGTACTTATTATCAAGAGTTCCTTGAACTTAGCCCAAGTCATTGTTGCCACATTTTCAATAGCGCTTATCGTATCCCACCAATGACTGCACCGCCTGTAACATGAAGGATGCACAAAGTACCTTGTTCTCTTCGAGACCTTACTATCTTGGAACATGTTTTCTATAGTCCTTAGCCAATCTTCTCGCTTCGTAGGATCCACTGCGCTCTCAAATGTCGGTGGATTCAACTTCCCGAACCTTCCTCCATCTAATTCAACTTGTTATACTCGAGGTGGAGGTCGATTACTGTCATCTCCCTACCGTCCTCTCGCATGTCTCTTTGTTGGATGAGTTGTTGGATTTGTTGAGATTGCCTTTCTACTAGTTCAGTCAATCGACCAATAATCAGATCACGATCAGAACTTGTGGATGTCATTTCTGGGTCTTGTGTTCTACCCCCATCACTGCCTTCATTTCTTGTTCTCGGCATTATTCTCTATTTATGACTGAGCCCTATATCATATGGTCAATATAATTCATGAAATATGAGTGCACACAAATAAAATAACACTTACTGGATTTGTTGTGCTCCACATGCTCTGAGCTCGTGTACATGGATAGTCTACAGGGCACAAACCGGGCTCCGATACCACCTGTAACACACCCGCACTAACTTCCTAACTTACACTTTCTTATATCATATTAGTACTTATAAATTATGGTGAAATTTCGACAGAGTTTCCCCTAAACTAGTACCTATCCCAAACCTGTGACATAAAAACCAACACAAGTACCATACAGAGACATCTAGTCTCAATCCGAATCAAACTCATGACATCAATATCCCCGTAGCTATAACTACAAGAGATTTGTAAACAACAAAACTTCGAGCTTCTCAAATCACTCATTTATTTTACATTACGATATTTAAACAACCTCACATTTTAAACAAACATACTAAGTGAACTTAAAGTACCCCTCACACCATCAACGACACTCGAACACATGAGTACATTACTACAATACATATTTATAAAACAAGGTTCAGAAACAAGAACTAAAACATGTTAAGCCCATGGTTAAGCCCGACAGGTCGTCATCCATGTACGTCGACCCTCAAAGAACGGTGGAACTCCAACTCATCCAAATGAGGAACATACTCAAGCATCAGAATTACCTACAATGCATAAACTACGTGAGCTAAAGCCCAATAAGTAGAAATCATGCATGTTATGTATCATGTCTGATGCAACATATGACATATTATTATCAATGAGAATCTCTCAAAATCATTTTCTTATCCTTGGGCCCGTTGAACCACGTACTAAGCGCCGGAATGAACTCAACATCATATCATATCATGAGGCATGTATCTACCATGCCAGACATATAAGGCATGCATCTACCACACCAAATATATCGTGAGAACACGCATCTACCATGTCTCACACATGATATAAGCACGCATCTACCGTGCTAAACATATCGTAAAAGCATGCATCTACCATGCCTCGGTGCTCTAGCAGCGGCCAACAAAACATTTTTCTTTTCTTTCTTTCCATGATCGTACCATGCATGCAGACACTAGTGAGTATCCTGTTATGCATGCATGTGAAGATGCTAATGGATGTTATGATCATGTAAGGTGCAACCAAACACTTTAATCATAGTACAGATCAATCATCCAATACAATACACTCTCAAGATATCATCAAGTTTACAAACAATAATATGTTTATGCATTGTAGTTGCAGATGGATTTCTACTTACCTTGATAGGGTAATACCCTTACGTTTATACCAATAGGGGGTGGTTGGGATGATATATCTTCAGAACCTTGATTGTCAAAGGAATTGAGGTGTTGATGTTTTTGATGATTTCTTCTTGAATATTTGGTGATTTTTCGAAGTGTGAAGCTTGTTGATAATGTTCAGACTGTAAATGAGGGTTGAGGGTCGGATTTATCCATCAACCAAGTGTCTTAAGTCGGTTATGAAGGTGAAATGTCCAAAATACCCTCGAATGACTACTAGAGACTAGGTTTGAAATAATTGATCGATTCAAGTAGTTATGATCCGGTTCTTGGAGTGTTTGAATCGGTTCCTAGTATATATTGACCTCATTTAGGGTATGGATGCTCTTTAAAATGGTTTAGTAGAAGTTTAGGGTGTATTTTTATTGCTTAAACTCGATTACCCATGCGAACAATGTTGAAATTGCTAGTGAAGGACTTTATTGTCAAACTTTCCAAAACTTCACAAATGAGACACTGTAGGTAAGAATGGAAGAAATCATTTATAAAAATATAATTAATATGATAAACTAAAAGATAAGTTCAATTCCTACCGCAGTTGGAACGAATGAGGTATAGACAGATCATAGTATTTTACAAACGTTATCAGATACAATCATAAATTGTATCCTATTAGGTCTTGACAAGAGTCAAAGGCACTTGACGCGTGTTAGTTTATTGAATGATGGTTATCCACTTGAATCGTCAATTTAAAGTGACCCACTACACGCGCCGACTAAAATCTCGAGGTAAGCTAGTTAACCTCTGATAGACACGTCAGTGACACCATTATAACTTCTAGGATTTCCACGTGTACTTAGAGTTTTAAAAGATCTTTACACATATTTTATTTTCGTATTAGAAATACTATGAATAACATAACTTAGTCCCGTAACATATACCACGATTGTGTTTTAGACATGAGTTCAAATGTTTAGCACATTCCTATGTGTGGAATTAACTATAAGATCAACTGAACCATGAAACATCAAGTAATCCAAATAACACATAATTAACAAGTTATGCATGAATCATATTGACCAAGTGAGTAATGTTAGGCTCGGGTATCACAAAGTGGATCTAAGATTCAGTAATGGAGCAAGAGTTGATGCACTAGCCGTAGGAACTTATGATCTAGAATTACCTAATGGGTTTTTGTTAGTTTTGAACAATTGCTATTATGTTTCTACTATGAATAGGAATATTATTTCAATTTCTACATTAGATTGTGAAGGTTATAATTTTTTTTATTAAGAATAAGATTATTCGTATTTTCTTTGATGACTTGCTTTACAGTTGTAATACCCTCGCCTTTAATATTGTATTTCATGATTTAAGTTAAGTGTTTTCGCACCATATCTGTGATGTTGTAGCAAGTATCGACGAATTATGTTAAGTTGGATTCATGGTCATTCATACTATATTAGTTGTTGGGTGATATTGGGAGAATTCCATTTATGCTTGTTATAGTACTTAACGTACGTTAACCTGTCTTCATAACGTACGCTATGTATGTCGCCTTACGTACGTAACATCAATACGTTAACGTACGTAATGCGGAAGATCCTCAAAGATCGCCTTTGGCGGTGGGGCCGAGCAGGGTAGGTGGTCGGGAGTCGATCGCGACAGCCTAAGTCAACGGCTATTACGCATTTAATAGCTACATAGTTACGCACGTAACAATCGCGTGTTTTGAGGCGGGAGATTTGATGAAATTGGTTACGCACGTAATGATCATAAGATTACGTACGTAAAGGCTATAACGTACGTTAACCACGTTCGTTAACGTACGTAATGTCAAGTTCAGATTATAAAAGTATGACTTTCCATTCACTTCCTACTCGACCTTTTTCAATCTCCCAACTGAGGAACGATTCCTTTCCCTTCCAACTTCGTTTCTAAGCCTTTCTAACTTGTGTTGGAGCCTCAACACTTGATTGGTGACTTGGAGAAGCTAGAGATTGAAGTGTATCCCTTGAAGTGTTGGTGTTGTTCTTCATTTTAAGGTTGGTCTTTCTTTAACTCATATCAATTCCATGCTTATGATGATGTTAGTAGATAAATACTTCACATAATGTTAGTTTAAACTAGTGCAAACATGATCAGTTAATTGAATCATGCTCAAACTAAGTGAAGATTAACATTGAAGGTATTAGTGTTACTTCTTGTTGTAAATAACTTCATACTGTGATTGTGTTGATAATGATATACTTAAAACCTGATGTATAACATGATAATTGGAAGTTAATTATAGTCTCAACACTAGGAACATGTTAGGGATGATATCCTTAATGATTAAAAGTGAGAAATGTTAAAATTGTCTTGAACATTCTATTGATTCTTGAAGGTAGTATGGAACCATGATTTTTGTCCTCTAAAACCTTTGTAATAAAATTGTTGAAAAGATTATATTAACCCTTTGAAGATGATCTTCGCTAGATGGGTTGAAGTTAGTTCCAAAATTTCAAGTATCCAATGATATAACTAGGCTTTTAATAAATTCTTCAAAGTAAATCAATGAATGTTGATAGAAGGAAGTTGTAATCTTCATATGTTCGAATTTATCGATTTCATTGAAGGGTGTTAATCACTACATTAATAGATTGATAATGTTCTTAAGAGGATTGTGTTGAATATGATGATACAAATGCGGTAGATGAGTAGCCGAATTCCATTTCATTAATCCGGGCGTATTAAGTAACGTAAATTAAGATGATGTTCTTAATTCACTAAAAACTTAAACTTATGTTTCATATAGTAATCAAGTTTTGAATGTAATCGTTGGTAAAATAATGAAGAACGTAATTAAACACAAACTTATATCGTAATTGGAAGTGTCGATGATTTGAAAAGATATTTTCACGATATTACATTGATGATAAACTAGACATCAAGTATTTGACATTAAGGTTAGAATATGTGAACGAACATGATAAACATACAATGATTTGTAATAAGAACATTAAAATGATCAATAGGATGATTGATTTATTCAAGTAAAATTTCGAATATTATTTATGTAATAATACCATTATCGTACAAATGTGTTGTTGAATGAATTACATTTCATTCAAGGTGCTTGTTCACGTGAGTATTGTTAGACGAGGATACCGTTCGTTTGACCATTCAAAGAAGGATTATTCATCCACGAAATTGAGGCAAGTTATCTTGCTTGGTTATAATGATGTGTGGATTCTTATGATGATTATGAATTTCGTGTATATGAAACACCTATAAACTTGTGTCTTGTGACTTGAGGTTGTTCTTAATGATGTCCCGTTTTCATCGTGGGATTGTATTCCCAAGTTCGTTACTTTTGGACCCTTGATATTGTTGAGCTTTGTTGACACTTCGGTGAGTTGTTCGATTCCTTAGTAAAAGTGTAATTCGTTGAGTTCCGTTGTCATGTTGTATCGTGACATCTCTGGAGTCATATCTGCGCGCCGATTGGTTATGTGTAGGATTTTTAGCCGGGCACTTGATGATCATGCGTGGAGGTTTTCTGCATTTAGATCGTGCACACGAGACGTAGTTCGTGAGGCTAATTAGGTACATCGTCCCACGTATATTCTGGATTCCGTATACGGGGTGGACATGTGCACGGACACATTTCCGGATCGGGCGTACTGTGATGTCCGTCTTGAGCCATAGTATATGGTCGTTCGTATATTTGGTTATGTTCGACAGTTGGGACTGATTGTTTATACGCCTTCGGGGTATATTCAGTAGTCGGTGGATTTCTTTGAGATCAGTATATATGAATTGTATAATGTCATGAGAATTATTATCATGTATAGCCGACTGTGGTTTGGGGCGAAATACTTGTATTTCGGGCGAGGAAAGGGCAAGGCACAGGAGGAGCACAATGGCGACGGAGGATTACGATGTATGCTATTTCGGGGCCCGAGTCTTTTGGTTGTTCGGTTATGTTTTATTGTGACTTTCATTTTTATTTTGTGTCGGATGAATGTACTAAGATTTGTTAGGTACTGCCCATCGTCATATGGTGTGTACCGAATTTGGATCCTGTGTTTGTTTGCCCGTATTTAAAGATATGAATAACTCATGCTCCACACCGGGGTTTTGATAAATGTTGTGGTACGGTGCAACGTTGTCAGATTTTAAATGTATATTGTGATATCGCCTGGTGGGTCCCAAAGAGGGGTCCACGACCTTCGTAATAGCCACTGCTTTTGGGTCACATGTAAGATGGTATCAGAGAGTGTGTTTTTATTTTGAGTCATTGTAGAATCGAAATAGCATCAAGAAACCTTCGTGCCCCGTGTAACCTGTGCAAGAGCCTGACCCGTCGAATACGGTATGTTCTCATGAAACATAATTTGATTACTGGCATGATATTGACGATGTATTTGTCTCCTTACTTATCTTGGCATCTTGCTACCATGAGGCAAAATTCATCTGTTTGAGGAGAACCTAAATTAATTATGTGATTGGAATTGTTTCAACTTAATGTTGATATGATATTGAGTGTGTAACACATGTAGTGCCAGTGATTCGTTACAACTGCTTTGTTGGATAGGAAATTCCCTGTTGCTATTAACTTAGCATGAATTATGATTGATAAATCGAACTGTACTTGTGACTTGATTCTTTCAGTATGGAAAGGAACCTGAGAGGCCGTGGCAGAGGGGGACGAGGCCGCGGAAGAGGCCGAATTCCGATACCACGAGCTAACAGACGCGCGAATGTGGAACAGAGTTTCGCAGGCAGTGATTCGCCTTCTAGGGACCAATCACACAACACTGGAGAGAATGCACGTGTCGATCCTTACACCGTGATGCAGGGCAAGATGGCCCAAATGACCCAAATGGGTCAGCTGATGGAAACTATGCAGAGGAATACTACTGGTCAACAGCAGGGACAACAGCCTCCGCCTCTGGTGCCTGGCGGGATCGTGAGCCGGATTATTAGCGACATATCACGTCAGCGACCTCCGACTTTTGAAGGCTCATCTGAGCCTGCCGACATTGTACACTGGATAGAGCATTTCGAGAAACTGTTCGAGATGGTGAGTGCCCAGAGGAAAATCGAGTTGCTGTGGCAGCCTACTACCTTAGTAAGAGTGCCCATACTTGGTGGCTTTCTGTGAGGCCTGCCGAAGGCGTGAGTACTTGGGAGGAATTCAAGAATCTTATGCTAGATCGTTACTATCCTGCACCCCTCCGTGAAGCCAAACTGTCCGAATTACTAAACCCCGACCCATCTAAGACGAGGATGTGTTAGCGATTGCCGAAAAATTCCAAGCACTTCTCCCTTTTGCTACGTCAGTTGTCCGTTCGGAAGCTGATAAGATCAAATATTTCCTCAAGAGGCTTAAACCCCGAATGAGGATGCAATTACTCAATCACCACTGTACGACCTTACCGGAGTTTATTGAGAAGGCTTTGGAGTATGAACTTACTGCGAAGGAGATTTCTAAGAAGCAGCCTCAATTTTCCAACAAGAGATCCAGGAACCAGACCCAAGGAGACAAGAATCTGGGTATTCAAGAAACCCCAGCCTGTACCAAATCCTTCTGAGCGGCCACCTATGGCACCGAAACCGGCAGGAACGCACTCTCGGGCAATCAGCTCACCTGTCGTGTGTTATAACTGTGGGGACCAGGGGCATATCAGCTCCAAGTGTCCGAAGGCGGCCGTTGCCTGTCACACTTGCGGGAAGAACGGTTATCGTGCTCGCTATTGCCGGGGTGGACTCGGGCGTGCTCCAGTAGCATCTCTTGCTCCAGTACAGTCTTCTGTTCAGGAACGTGCTCCTCCATTTGCTTCTTACCAGACTACCGGGGCGAACAAAGGGATGGGCCGTGGAAATCAAGTTGGTACACTTGCTTCCGGGGTTGCAAAACCCAGAGTCTACGAGATGAAGAAAGCCGATGATCCCGAAGCCAGCATGATTGCAGGTACTCTCGAGATCCACTCTCAGCCCGTTTGTGTTCTTCTTGATATTGGTGCTTCACACTCCTTTTTGTCTAGTTCTTGTTTGAGTCGTTTGCATTTGAATCGTGTTACTGATTGTGAACCTTATGTAATTGGTCTACCCGATGGTAGAAGAATTATTGGGAGTCGTGAAGTACAGAACTGTCCGATTAGCATGAACAACCGTGAGTGGTTGTCCGACTTGATTGTGGTTGATTTACCTAAAGATGATGTGATCTTGGGTATCGACTGGATGGATCGTCACGATTCCGTGCTTAGCGTCCGTAATCGAATGGTGACTGTCACATCGGATGATGGCGTCGAGTGTATTTTTCGGGGTGATAATCCCAATCATTCTGGGAGAGTCATTAGCGCTATGAAGGCTATGAGATTACTGAACCAGGGATGCATTGGTTATTGGTGTTACATGACTAAGACAATGACCGGGCCACCAAATTGACTGATATTCCAAAGAGTTCGAGATTATCCAGATGTATTTCCGACGAGCTTCCGTGAATACCCCCACAACGAGAGGTAGAATTCACCATTGAGTTGGAGCCAGTGGACGCCCCGCTTTCGAAAGCACCATATCGTATGGCCCCGATCGAGATGCAGGAGTTGAAAAGACAACTCAAGAATTAATCGAGAAAGGATATGTTCGGCCCAAAGGCATCCCCTTGGGGAGCGCCGGTGTTATTAAATGCGGAAGAAGGACGGATCGCTGCGTTTGTGTATTGATTACCGGGAGCTGAACAAGGTAACAATTAAGAACAAATATCCTTTACCTCGCATTGATGATCTATTGGATCAGCTCCAAGGAGCCGCTGTATTTTCCAAGATCGACTTGAGGTCCGGGTACCACCAATTGCGTATTCGAGAGTCTGACGTCCCGAAGACAGCTTTTCGCACTCGCTATGGGCATTATGAGTTTGTTGTCATGCCATTTGGACTGACTAATGCACCTACAGTATTCATGGAATTGATGAATCGGGTTTTATTAATTATCTGGATCGTTTTGTAGTCGTTTTTATTGACGACATCTTGGTCTACTCTCGTGATCATAAGGAGCATGAGTGTCACCTCCGCCAGGTTCTCGACGCATTAAGGCGAGAACAACTCTATGGAAAATTTTCTAAGTGTGAATTCTGGATGTCTGAAGTTATTTTCCTGGGTCATGTGATATCAGCAGAGGGAGTAAGAGTAGACCCACAGAAGACGGAAGCTATCCGAGGCTGGCTACCCCCGAAGAACGTGAAGGAAATTCGTAGTTTTCTGGGTCTAGCAGGCTATTACAGACGATTCGTGGAAGGATTTTCCAAAATTGCTCAACCGATGACTAATCTGTTGAGAAAAGATAAGAAGTACTTGTGGTCGGAAGAATGTCAGCAAAGTTTTGATGAACTCAAAGGTCGATTAATTTCAGCACCTGTTTTAGTACTACCTAGAGGAACGGAACGATTCGTGGTATATAGCGATGCATCGAGGCAGGGCCTTGGCTGCATGTTAATGCAGGACGGGAAAGTGATCGCCTATGCGTCCAGACAGTTGCGTCCTTACGAGGTCAACTACCCGACTCATGACTTGGAGTTAGCAGCCGTAGTGTTTGCTTTAAAAATCTGGCGCAACTATCTATATGGAGTTGCCTGCCAGATTTTTACGGACCACAAGAGCCTGAAGTATATTTTTACCCAGAAGGAGTTGAATATGAGACAAAGGAGGTGGTTAGAGCTAATCAAAGACTATGATATCGAGATCCTTTATCATCCAGGCAAGGCAAACGTGGTTGTCGATGCCTTGAGCCGCAAGACGGTGCAGGAGCAGATACTAGCTCGTTTGACCGCCCAGAGGGAGTTGTAATTAGAGTTCATGAGACCAGAGATTGAGGTCTGGATACAACGCATTCAGGGACAACTGTGCATGCTTGAGATTTCACCATCCATTGATGAGATGATCAGGACGAAACAAATGACGGACCCATTCTTATCCAGAATTCGAGGAGAAATCGATCAGGGGAAGGCCCCTGGATTTGTGGTTCACGAGGATGGACTGTTACGCTTTAAAAATCGAGTGTGTGTACCAGCAGACGAAGAGTTGAGGAATACTATTCTGAAGGAGGCTCATGCTACCCCGTATTCCATACACCCGGGATCAAACAAAATGTATAAGGATTTGAAGCCGTGTTATTGGTGGGGTAACATGAAAAGGGAGGTTGCCGAATTCGTTTCGAAATGTTTGACCTGTCAGCAGGTCAAGATTGAGCATCAACGACCAGCTGGCATGATGAAACCGCTTCCGATTCCCGAGTGGAAGTGGGAAGACATATCGATGGACTTTATTACTAGTTTGCCGACGAGCCGTCGAGGCATGAATACGATTTGGGTTGTTGTGGATCGATTGATTAAATCAGCCCACTTCTTGGAGATCAAGGATACTTGGGGCCCTGAGAGATTGGCCCAATTATTCATCAAAGAGATTGTGAGACTGCATGGCACCCCTAAGAGTATTGTATCAGATCGGGACGGACGGTTCGTGTCGCACTTCTGGAAGGCGGTTCATTGTGCTATGGGTACACATTTGAACTTCAGTACGGCTTTTCATCCTCAGACCGACGGTCAGTCTGAGAGGACAATTCAAACTCTAGAGGATATGTTGAGGGCATGTGCTCTCGATTGGAAGCCTGACTGGGAAGCCCAACTGCCGTTGGTAGAATTCACATACAATAATAGCTGGCACGCCTCGATCATGATGGCACCTTATGAAGCATTGTATGGTCGTCGTTGTAGGTCCCCTTTGTGCTCGGACGAATTGTCTGAATCTATTGGTACGGAACCTGATATGTTATTGGAAGCCTGCGAGAAAATTTCCCTGATCAAGAGCCGTCTATTAACGGCCCAAAGCCGCCAGAAATCATATGCAGATAATCGTCGACGACCGCTCGAGTTTGAGGTTGGTGACCATGTACTAGTCAAAGTATCTCCTACTAGAGGTGTTTTCCGATTCGGGAAGAGAGGCAAATTGAGCCCAAGGTACATTGGTCCGTTTGAGATCCTGGAACGAGTAGGCGACCTAGCCTATCGTTTAGCATTACCACCAGCTTTGAGCCGGATTCACAACGTATTCCATGTATCTCAGTTAAGGAAGTATGTTGCTGATCCAAGTCACGTTATTCAATTCGACGAGGTCGAAATAGCCGACGACCATTCGTATGAAGAACGGCCTCGTGCGTATACTCGATAGAAGAATTAAACCTAAGGAACAAGACGATTCCCTTATTAAAAATTCAAAGGGTCGAGACATGGAGTCGAGGAAGCTACGTGCATCAAGATAGCATGCGAGAGAAATACCTGAATTGTTTACCCCTTAGTTTCGGGGACGAAACTCCTTTTAAGGGGGAGTATGTACCTCGCCTTTAATATTGTATTTCATGATTTAAGTTAAGTGTTTTCGCACCATATCTGTGATGTTGTAGCAAGTATCAACGAATTATGTTAAGTTGGATTCATGGTCATTCATACTATATTAGTTGTTGGGTGATATTGGGAGAATTCCATTTATGCTTGTTATAGTACTTAACGTACGTTAACCTGTCTTCATAACGTACGCTATGTATGTCGCCTTACGTACGTAACATCAATACGTTAACGTACGTAATGCGGAAGATCCTCCAGCAGTCCGCCTTTCGGCGGGTGGGGCCGAGCAGGGGTAGGTGGTCGGGAGTCGATCGCGACAGCCAAGTCAACGGCTATTACGTACGCAATAGCTATATAGTTACGTACGTAACGAATTGCGTGTTTTGAGGCAGGGAGATTTGATGAAATTGGTTACGTACGTAATGATCATAAGATTACGTACGTAAAGGCTATAATGTACGTTAACCACGTTCGTTAACGTATGTAATGTCAAGTTTAGATTATAAAAGTATGACTTGCCATTCACTTCCTACTCGACCTTTTTCAATCTCCCAACTGAGGAACGATTTCTTTCCCTTCCAACTTCGTTTCTAAGCCTTTCTAACTTGTGTTGGAGCCTCAACACTTGATTGGTGACTTGGAGAAGCTAGAGATTGAAGTGTATCCCTTGAAGTGTTGGTGTTGTTCTTCATTTTAAGGTTGGTCTTTCTTTAACTCATATCAATTCCATGTTTATGATGATGTTAGTAGATAAATACTTCACATAATGTTAGTTTAAACTAGTGCAAACATGATAAGTTAATTGAATCATGCTCAAACTAAGTGAAGTAATACATTGAAGGTATTAGTGTTACTTCTTGTTGTAAATAACTTCATAATGTGATTGTGTTGATAATTATATACTTAAAACCTGATGTATAACATGATAATTGGAAGTTAATTATAGTCTCAACACTAGGAACATGTTAGGGATGATATCCTTAATGATTAAAAGTGATAAATGTTAAAATTGTCTTGAACATTCTATTGATTCTTGAAGGTAGTATGGAACCATGATTTTTGGCCTCTAAAACCTTTGTAATAAAATTGTTGAAAAGATTATATTAACCCTTTGAAGATGATCATCGCTAGATGGGTTCTTCCAAAATTTCAAGTATCCAATGATATAACTAGGCTTTTAATAAATTCTTCAAAGTAAATCAATGAATGTTGATAGAAGGAAGTTGTAATCTTCATATGTTCGAATTTATCGATTTCATTTAAGGGTGTTAATCACTACATTAATAGATTGATAACGTTCTTAAGAGGATTGTGTTGAATATGATGATACAAATGCGGTAGATGAGTAGCCGAATTCCATTTCATTAATCCGTGCGTATTAAGAAACGTAAATTAAGATGATGTTCTTAATTCACTAAAAACTTAAACTTATGTTTCATATAGTAATCAAGTTTTGAATGTAATCGTTGGTAAAATAATAAAGAACGTAATTAAACACAAACTTATATCGTAATTGGAAGTGTCGATGATTTGAAAAGATATTTTCACGATATTACATTGATGATAAACTAGACATCAAGTATTTGACATTAAGGTTAGAATATGTGAACGAACATGATAAACATACAATGATTTGTAATAAGAACATTAAAATGATCAATAGGATGATTGATTTATTCAAGTAAAATTTCGAATATTATTTATGTAATAATACCATTATCGTACAAATATGTTGTTGAATGAATTACATTTCATTCAAGGTGCTTGTTCACGTGAGTATTGTTAGACGAGGATACCGTTCGTTTGACCATTCAAAGAAGGATTATTCATCCACGGAATTGAGGCAAGTTATCTTGCTTAGTTATAATGATGTGTGGATTCTTATGATGATTATGCATTTCGTGTATATGAAACACCTATAAACTTGTGTCTTGTGACTTGAGGTTGTTCTTAATGATGTCCCGTTTTCATCGTGGGATTGTATTCCCAAGTTCGTTACTTTTGGACCCTTGATATTGTTGAGCTTTGTTGACACTTCGGTGAGTTGTTCGATTCCTTAGTAAAAGTGTAATTCGTTGAGTTCCGTTGTCATGTTGTATCGTGACATCTATGGAGTCATATCTGCGCGCCGATTGGTTATGTGTAGGATTTTTAGCCGGGCACTTGATGATCATGCGTGGAGGTTTTCCGCATTTAGATCGTGCACACAAGACGTAGTTCGTGAGGCTAATTAGGTACATCGTCCCACGTATATTCTGGATTCTGTATACGGGGTGGACATGTGCACGGACACATTTTCGGATCGGGCGTACTGTGACGTCCGTCTTGAGCCATAGTATATGGTCGTTCGTATATTTGGTTATGTTCGACAGTTGGGACTGATAGTTTATATGCCTTCGGGGTATATTCAGTAGTCGGTGGATTTCTTTGAGATCAGTATATATGAATTGTATAATGTCATGAGAATTATTATCATGTATAGCTGACCCTGTGGTTTGGGGCGAAATACTGGTATTTCAGGGCGAGGAAAGGGCAAGGCACAGGAGGAGCACAATTGCGACATAGGATTCTGATGTATGCTATTTCGGGGGCCCCGAGTCTTTTGGTTGTTCGGTTATGTTTTATTGTGACTTTCATTTTTATTTTGTGTCGGAGGAATGTACTAAGATTTGTTAGGTACTGCCCATCGTCATATGGTCTGTACCGAATTTGGATCTTGTGTTTGTTTGCCCGTATTTAAAGATATGAATAACTCATGCTCCACACCGGGGTTTTGATAAATGTTGTGGTACGATGCCACGTTGTCAGATTTTAAATGTATATTGTGATATCGCCTGGTGGGTCCAGTAGGGGTCCACGGCACTGCAATAGCCACTGTTTTTGGGCTATTACAACAGTATTGATCTAGACGAGTCCAATACTTTGGAAGTCTATAACATTGCAACCAATAAGCCTAAGCTCAATGATTCTAATACAAATTTCTTATGGCACTGTCGACTTGGTCACATAAATGAGAAACACATTTCTAAACTCCATAATGATGGACTTTTAGACTCTTTTGACTATGAGTCATATAGGACATACGAATCTTTTTTATTGGGCAACATGACGAAGAATCCTTTCGCCGGTCATGGATAAAGGGCTAGTTATCAATTAGGCCTAGTACATACTGATGTATGCAGACCTCTTAGAATTTATAGCAGAGGCGGGTACCAATACTTCATCACTTTTATCGATGATTTTAGCCGGTATGGATATGTTTATCCTATGAAGCATAAACATGAAGCTTTTGAAATGTCTAAAATATCCCAGAGTGAAGTACATAATCAACTTGGCAACACAATTAAAGCCCTTCGATCGGATCGCGGTGGTGACTACTTGAGCCAAGAATTCGATGATCATCATAGGAGTTGTGGAATTATTTCATAACTTACTCCACCTGGAACACCTGAACATAATAAAGTGTACGAAAGGAGTAATCAAACTTTATTAGATATGGTTCGATCCATGATGAGTCGAACGGAGCTTCCATTATCATTTTGGGGCCACCCCTTATAAAAGCAACATTTGAGCTAAAGTAGTTGAAAAGACAATATTTGAGAAATGGACTAGTAAGGCACCACACTTTTCTTTTCTAAAGATCTGGGGTTGCGAAGCATTCGTAAGATGCCAAATGTTTGACAAACTGGCAGCCATATCCGAAATATTTTTATTTGTGGGATATCCTAAGGAAACTAAAGGATACTACTTTTATAAGCCCGTAGAGAACAAAACGTTTGTTGCTCGAAATGCTGTCTTCTTAGAAAGGGAATTTATTTCCAAAAGAGACAGTAGGAGAAAGGTAATTCTTGAGAAAACTCGAGAACCACAAGAAGACATTGCTTTACCGATAGAAACTGAACCGGCTCAACAATTAGTTGAAGAGCCAGTTCAAAGTACACAAGTCCCTCGCAGATCTGATAGGATGCGACGTGACCCTGATAGATAGGGGTATCTCGTAACAAAGGATGATAACACATAGCTCATAGACGATGAGCCTAGTACCTATACGAAAGCTGCTTCAGGACCAGGGTCCGAGCAATGGCTAGAAGCCATGAAGTCAGAGATGCAGTCCATGCACGATAATTAAGTTCGGAACTTGACAGATCCAACTGCAGGTGTTAAAACCATTGGGTGCAAATGGGTCTTCAAAAAGAAGAAAGACATGGATGATAATGTGCAAGCCTATAAAGCTAGTCTAGTGGCAAAAGTTTATAAACAGATTCAAGGTGTTAACTATGATGAGACTTTTTCGCCAATAGTCATGCTTAAATCAATTAGAATTTTATTTGCTATTGCCGCATACTATGATTACGAAATATGGCAAATGGATGTTAAAACATCATTTCCTAATGAAAACTTACTCGGGGATGCGTACATAACACAACCTGAGTGTTTTGTTCATCCAGAAAATTCTAAAAAGGTTTGCAAGCTTCAAAGATCCATTTATGGGTTGAAACAAGCTTCTCGGAGTTGGAATTTTTGTTTTGATGAAACTGGCAAAGAGTTTTGGTTTATTGAATGAACCATGTGTGTACAAGAAGGTTAGTGGGAGCATAGTTGTTTTTCTAGTCTTATATGTAGCTCACATATTACTCATTGGAAATGACATACCCACCTTGCAGACAGTCAAAACTTGGTTGGGAAGTTGTTTCTCAATGAAAGACTTAGGACTCCAAGAGAGTAATCTTCCCAATGTCACATGGCATTCATCTGAGTACGACTCAGAGTCCTTCGACTTCTGATGAGCGAGAGAGCATGAGCAAGATTGCATATGCTTCGGCCATTGGATCGATCATGTATGCCATGAGTTGTACTCGACCAGATGTATCCTTTGCTCTTAGCATGACAAGTCGCTACCAATCAAATCTAAGTGAAACTCACTGGACAGCAGTGAAAACCATCCTAAAGTACTTAAGAATAACTACAGATGCCTTCTTAATTTATGGAGGGGTGGGAATTGAGCTGGATGTAAATGGTTACGCCGATGCAAGTTTCGAAACCGACAGAGATGATTTAAAATCGCAATCTGGTTATGTGTTTGTATTGAATGGAGTTGCTGTGTGTTGAAAGAGTTCCAAGCAAAGGATGATTGTTGATTCTGTAATATAAGCTAAGTACCTGGTAGCATCAGATGCAACTAAGAAAGTCGTATAGATCAAGAAGTTCGTTATTGAACTAGGAGTGGTAACGACCATCCAGGGTCCCCATAATACTTTATTCTGACAACATTGGTGCTATCGCACAAGCTAGAGAGCCTAGGTCCCATCATAATTCCAAACATATACTCAGAAAATATGACCTAGTCAGGGAGATCGGCAGACAAAGAGATATTACAATATGCAAAGTAGCAATGGAAGAAAATGTTGGTGATCCACTTACCAAGCCTCTCTCACAAGGAAAGCATGTTGAGCATGCTAGGTCGATAGGACTAAAAGGCATGAATGAATGGCCCTAGTGCAAGTGGAACATTGTTGGGAATAGTGCTCTATGACATTCAATGTGCCTATATTTGATATCTTTTATTTCTCATTGATTATTATAATATGTGCATATTTTAATACTATAATGATCGAATAATAGTTATTCACGAAAAATGAGATTAATCAAATGTCCCTGGTCCAATCACATTGAGTGGAGACTCAAGTGATTAATATACTAGTATAAGTTTGATTGATATCATCGGATGATTATCCATATGGTACGGATCAGACTTATGGGTATTGATTGGAGAAGGCAATACTAGACATAACCGCATTGAGATCACTACATGGAAATGTCATAAGTGAATCTCAATATAACAGTATGTCAATAAATCCTTGAACCTGAGATTATCAAAGAGTCCAACATGATAACTGCTATGCCTTGACGTAATTCAACGTCATCTAAAACATGGTGATCATAAAGGTTAGCGATCGCGATTAGTGGGAGTCATGTAGAGGGCAATGAATAATAAAGATGGGGATTTGTCTCTCTCTTTAGGGAGAGAGATATCTGATGGGCCCCTCGATAACTAGGACTGAAGGAAATGCACGGCCATGCTCAAATGAAGAGTCATTTGATTCAATCAGTCTACTTAAGATTGAGAAATCATTTGAACATAATAAGTATGATAATTTCCATGACTTAGTTCAAATATGATATCGCGCGACAAAGGATTTGGAACATTAAATGTTTGAATGGACTAAAAACTTATATTATTTGGATAATCATAATGTTTTTTTAGGACCGCTGATGACTTATTATTTAATAAGATACTAAATAATTGCCAACATAATATAAGCCTTTTGGGTCACACATACGACAACTAAAGACAAGTAAGAGTAATTAATAGATATAATATAGGAAATTATATTTATTAAAAAAATTAAATATTGAGTAATATAAAATATATGATATTATAGATTATATTATTTAATTATATCAATTGGAAAAGATAAATATAGTATTTGATATTATATTTATTAGATGATTTAATAATAAGTAATATATAATATAAGATATATATGTATTGTATTATTTAATAAGTTGAGGGCAACTAAGTAATACTAGATTTTTACTCCAGGGTTTACTTAGTATAAATCAAGGGTCTTGGACAAAGTGTTTTCACAAGTGAAAAATGATACAACCCTAATTGTGCAAACCAAAATCGGCCCTCCCCTCAGATAAATCAGTCGATCTATTTTTCCTGTCCGTGAAGTTGGTTTCGGCCATCTCCCTCTTCTTCCCTTAGTTGATTTTGAACAATAGTACAAATCCTTCTAGCAAAGAGTTATATGTTGTATTGTATACTGTTGACTCAAAAAGTATTTTGATGATAATCTCATTCAAAACATTTAAATAAAATCGATCTCAGCAAGCTGTTATTTGTGAAGGAGAAAACTGGTCTTAGCGCACGCTACATGTTTTAGAGTAGCGCACGCTATCGAGGCATATATACAGTCAAGTCAACTTAGCTGCAGTCTAGTCGGAACCTACCTGATGGATAGCGCACGCAAAAGCTTCACTATTTACGTACGCTAAAATACCAATATTAGCGTACCTTATACCATATTATTAACGCACGCTATCGCATCTCAAGTCAGAGGACAATGAAGTCTGGACAAGAAAGAGGACATAATTTGCGCATGCTACGTACGAAGATTTGCGCACGCTATTATGAAGAATTAGCGCACACTACATATAAAATCTTGCGCACGCTACCAGAAATATGTTTGGTAGTCCAGTAGCCACTGAACTCAAATGTGGAAGCTCTTACGTACGTTACTAAGGCTAACGTGCATTATCTTGAAGTTGGTTAGCGCACGCTATATTATGCGCATTAGCGCACGCTAAATCAGTCAAAATTCTGCCGTTGGATATTCTACCCGTTGGATCGAAGAAGTCAAAGAAGATCCGTGAAATCTGGAAAAGCTGATATTAAATAATACTAGCGCACGCTATGCATAATTGCTAGCGCACGCTAAGTACATTTTTAGCCATTGGAAAATAGACGTTGGGGAGACAAACCAACACATTTCAATGTTAAAGTTGAAGACCTAACGTTAGCGCATGTTACTTTCGAATGACTAGCGCACGCAAGACATAAATTTACCGTTGGAACAATTTATTATGACCGTTCAGATCAGTCGAAGTCAGAGGCCGTTTGCGCACGTTACGGAAGTGTTATTAGCGCACGTTAATAATGAAAATGTCAGAATTCAAAGAAGGACTGAAGCCTATAAATACATATATCATTTAGGTATCTCAACACACAACTTTAAGCATTCAAGCATTCAAGCATTCAAAGCATTCTTGAGCTCAAATTACTACTGATTACTACATTCTAAGTTGTGAGAAGAAAATATACAAGAGTGATTCACATTGTAATATCTATTATACTTTGTATTCTTTTCATTGGTTGTGAGTGTTGCATCACTCATACTTGAGCGTAAGAGAAACGAATTAAGAGTCACTAATCCGGTGTTATTAGGATCTTTGATCCGGCATTGTTAGGATTACACTCCAATATTCATAAAGTGAGGATTATCTAGTTCCGATAGAACACTAGATAAACAAAGTTTATTTTGAGAGTGGTTGAGCTTGGACCAATAGAAGACAAGCGGTTGTAACGGTTGTTGTACTCGGACCGATCGAAGACGAGTTAAGTGTGTAGTTGTTCTTGAGCCAATAGAAAAAGAAGTTGGAGAGAGGACGTAGGCAAGTTGCCGAACCTCTATAAATCTTTGAGTCTTTTACTTTCCGCACTATTTTCTTTTATTCGCGAGAAAGTTCGATATTCCACATTACCACTATTCAACCCCCCTTCTAGTGGTGAATTTATCTCTTCAGTTGGTATCAGAGAGGGTCTCTTTTTAAAGGTTTAACCACCTAAGGGAAAAAGATCCGCAAATGGCACTTCTTGGCCAAATCGAAGGAAATGCTCTCAACCGTCCTCCTTTCTTTGACGGTTCCAATTTCATGACATGGAAAAAGAAAATGGCTATCTTAGTTCAAGCCTACGATATTGAAATTTGGAAAGTTATTGCCCTTGGTCCGAGGCTTGCAAAGAAAGAGGATGGATCGTTGAAAAAGTTCGACGAATTCAACGACGAGGACTCAAAGAACACGCACATCAATTCACGTGCTACTCAACTTCTCCATTGCGCCCTTAATCCCA
Source organism: Orobanche coerulescens (assembly GCA_033398695.1). Taxonomy (NCBI): domain Eukaryota; kingdom Viridiplantae; phylum Streptophyta; class Magnoliopsida; order Lamiales; family Orobanchaceae; genus Orobanche; species Orobanche coerulescens. The sequence goes on from CM065809.1 coordinate 65,161,687, forward strand.
AAGAACTCAATAGGATATCCTCCTACGAAAGCGCAAAGGAAATTGGGGAAATTCTCGAAGTAACTCATGAAAGAACCACCCAAGTCAAGGAGACTAAAATCAACATGCTACTTCTTGACTACGAACTCTTCTCCATGAAAGACGAGGAAACGATAACAAATATGTTGGATCGATTTTCAGCTATAACCAATGGACTTGCATCTTTCGGAAAGCCTATATCGAGTAGCTACAAAGCCAAGAAAATTCTTCACTCGTTGCCATGAGAATGGGATGCTACGGTTACCGCGATCATGGAGTCCAAGGATCTCAACAAACTTGAGTTTAGTGCCCTCATCGGGTCACTCATCAACTATGAGATCGTTCTCAAGTCTAGAGGTACTAAACCAAAACCTCGGGAAAAAGTAGTCGCATTCAATGTTGATAGCGATTTTGAGGAAGATCTTCCCGAAGATGAAGATGACGAGGAACTTGCTCTCTACGCCAAGAATTTTAGAAGGTATAAAAGCCTAATTAAAAAAAGGCGAAGTTTCCTTGGTCGGGATGGCAAGCCGGAGCAAAATAAGAGTGGCTATGCTCCTATAAAGAAGCTCGACAATAATTGTCGGAAATGTGGTCAAGCCGGTCACTATGCCAAGGAATGCCGAGGATCCTCTTCAAAGCCTCAAATGGAAAGATTCAAAAGAAGGAGGTCCTAATCGCTTCTTGGAGTGATGACGAGGAGGATATTGAAAGATCTCTAGATGCGAATCTCGTATTCATGGCACTCGACTCCGAAAGCAATATCGAGGTAAGTTCTAAACTCAATGATGACGAATATGATTCATTTGATTTTTGCGATTCACAAGAAGTTCATCATGACAATGAGTTATTAAGTGCATTTGAATCCTTGAACACGGAGTATGACGAGATGGTTAAATTAAATATATCTCTAAAGAGAAAAGTAAAATCCCTAGAACTCGGAAATTCCTCTCTTCAAAACAAAGGCAATGTTGAACTCGACCATACCCTATGCCTTGAAAAAGAAAACGTTTTGAAAATTGAGTTGTCAAAAACTCAAAAGGAGTTGAAATACATTTTGAACAAATTTACTCTCGGAAATGAAAAATTCGAAAAGCTTTTATCTATTCAAAAATCCCCATTGCTAAAACAGGGTCTTGGTTTTGATCCATTTAAAAGGGAACAATCTCTTATCAACCTTGACAAAATAAAGAAAACCGAAACCGAGAACTCAAAAGCCCCTTTCAAACAACGAGTTCATGATGTTAATGTTCGTTCAAAGTTGAGAACCATCAAGGTTAAACAAATATGGGTTCCTAAAGAGACAATTGTTCCCAATGCTATAAGTATAGTTAACTTTGGAGGACCCAAACGGGCTTGGGTACCGAAACAACCGAGAAATTCTATCTTTATAGGTACCGGCACCAAAGAAAAGCAAGTGGTACATTGATAGCGGATGTTCAAGGCACATGTGCGGCTCCGAGGATTTGTTTGAAGACCTCGAATATCAAGAATAAGGACATGTGACCTTCGGTGACAACCAAAAAGGAAAAATTAAGGGAATCGGAAAAGTCGGTAAGGAACCTGTAATAACCGTGTATTTTGCGCGTCGTTTTGGATTTATCTTGTTGTATTGTAACTAGTCGAATTTGTAGGACATGAGGACTATATTTGATGTATTCATGGTTGTTAATCACGGAATTTAGTGATTTGCGGATTTTGTTCGTTTTGGCCGATTTTCGTGAATTTTGTCTTTGGAAGCTTGATGGCGCGCTAGACTGTATTTCTAGCGCACGCTATCAACGGATAAGTAGCGCATGTTACCCCTGTGCATAGCGTACGCTAGGCCTACTGGGCAGTGAGGCCTGGAGAGTTTTCTGGATTCTGGAGTGGGGCGTTAGCGCACGCTATAGTCAGATTAGCGTACGCTATTTCATCGCTCTAGCGCACGCTATTATTAGGTTAGCGCGCGCTGAGTCGGCAGGGCAGTGAGGACAGATTGTTCTGGACTGCGGGCGATAGCAGGTAGCGCACGCTATGTTCCGGGCTTAGCGCGCGCTAGTCATGCTCGATAACGCACGCTAATATTTCTGGGTAGCGCGCGCTACCGAAGTCAGACAGTAGGTTCTGTACTGCCTGTCTAGCCCGTTAGCGCACGCTAACTTTTAGTCTTAGCGCGCGCTAGTTTCCCACCAGTATATATATACGCTGAGCACGTTCTAATCGTCATTTTCATTCCCTTCTTCTCCTTCTCCGGCGGCTGAGCAGTCTTGGGCGTAGTAAGTGCATATTTTGGTCGGATTTCTTCATCCAACAATAACTTTGTGTTCCTAACACCAAGTTATCAACATCTCATCAACTTTCACCGTCCAAATCAAGGTATAATCCGCTGGAACCCTAGTTCTTCATATTTTGGGAGTTTTGTTGAGATCTTCCATTTTAATCTAGTTTATCTCGGATTTTTGCTAGATTATGCTGTTGTAATCATAATCCTTCGTTTTTTCCCCAAGATTCACGGATTAAATCCTTAATTATCCTCCGTATTATGGATTCGAGCCATGTTGTCTTCGTAGTGTTTGAATAAAGGTCTCTAAGGGCAAAACTTAAGGCGAATCTTTCCATATTCATAGTATGGTATTTGATTCGGTGTTTTGTTGAACTAGGATCAAATCGTTGAAAGGGTTGGACTGTTCACATTTCCGTTCATTATTCTCGTGTCGTTTCCAACCAAGGCAAGTACTTTGATTTCGTTTATTGTACTTCGTTTGAATATGTAGAAATATGATTTTCGTGAAACTGCGATTTGAGCCATATGTTTAATGAGTGTGTGAGAGCCGAGTAAAACCAGCGAGGGTCCCCTGGGATCCGTTAGACTTCGAGTATCTGCGGATCACTCGGTTGGGTTGTATGCCAGGGAGGGCCTGAAGAGGACTCTCTGGGGTGTGTATCCCGTGTGGGTACAGGGCCAGTACAACTCGGGAGGCTATCTTGTGTTGATGAGTATGGCATTGTATTCCGGAATACTTGGAGTGACACTGTGATTTATATTGTATATTCATTTGTAGTACATAATCTAGAATCGTTGTACTTTCACCGGCTTCTTGCTGACCCCTCCTGGGGTGGATATACTTTGTGTATTCAGGTACAGGTCCAGTGGGAGAACTAGTACAGAGCGGACACGAGCTTGGTGGGCAGCAGTGATATCGTGTGCTAAATTGAGTTGGTGGTTGTTCGGTCATGGTTAAAGTCATGTTTTGGTTTTGTACTCGCGCGGGTACTGTCTGTTTTGTATGTCGTCTCAGATTTGATGGTTAATGGTGATGTTGTACTACCGTTGAAATGGTTGTGTTTTATGATCCTACGGGATGATTTGTTATTTGGTATTGTGGTGTACAACTTAACGAGTTGATTTGGTGTCTTTTAAATGGATTAATGTCCTAGTTTTGTTATCGTTTAATGTATTTTGTGTTGGTCTTAGCCTGGTAGATTCTCTAAAAAGAATCTACGGCGCTGTAATATCCCCATTAATCATGGGGGTGTTACAGAACCTTCTCCCTCTATCAACAAAGTATTGTTTGTTGAAGGTTTGCATCATAATCTACTTAGCGTTTCACAACTTTGTGATGAAGGTTTTCAAATTATCTTTGAACAAACGCATTGCACGACATTTAGAAATAATAAAATTGGATTCATCGGTTTGCGATGTGGAAACATTTATATTGTTGATCTTAATGATAAAAGTTCATTCAATGAAAAATGTCTTATTACTTTGGATGATAATGCATATTTATGGCATCGAAAATTGGGGCATACATCTTTACCTATCATTTCCATTTTATCAATACACGGCCTTGTTTGTGGATTGCCCAAACTCAAGTTTGATAAAAAGCATTTGTGTGAATCATGCATAAAAGGGAAACACACTCGAGAAACCTTCAAACCAAAATTCGAGGTTTCCACTAGCCGTATTCTTGAACTTGTGCATATGGATTTAATTGGACCATCTAGATATGTTAGTCTAAATGGTAAGCTTTATACTTTGGTCATTGTTGATGATTATTCCCGTTTATCGCTCATAAAGATGACACATTTTCCGAGTTTTCCAAATGGTGTCATTTGGTGCAAAATGAGAAAAATCTTTCTATAATTTCAATCCGCACCGATCACGGAGGTGAATTTGATTGCACTCCGTTTGAGCTTTTATGTGACAAATATGGTATTAATTATAATTTTTTGGCTCCTATAACACCTCAACAAAATGGGGTTGTTGAAAGGAAAAATCGATCTTTGGAGGAAATGTCAAGGACTATGCTTAATGAATACTCTCTTCCACAATACTTTTGGGCCGAAGCAATTGTTACGGCATGTTATGTGATTAACCATGTTCATGTTCGTAGAACTAATCTTAAAACTCCGTATGAATTATGGAAGGGCAAAAAGCCAAATATATCGTATTTCCATCCTTTTGGTTGCAATGTGTTTATCCTAAACAACGGTAAGGATAACTTGGGGAAATTTGATGCTAAATCCGATTCCAGTATATTTCTTGGTTATGCTACAAATAGCAAAGCATATCATGTTTATAACATTAGAACAAATAAAGTTGAGGAATCCATTCATGTTAAGTTCAACGATGTGATCTCACCCCCGAGAAAGGTAGAATATTTTGATGATGCAGGTATTTTTCCGGATTCTCATCCCCGAAACGAAATGTAGAAAATTTCGGAAATTCAAAAGAAGACAATCGAGAGTCTACCGAAAGATTGGAGGCACATCGAAGACCATCCAAAAGATCTTGTGATTGGAAACATTGAAGATGGTGTTCAAACCCGAAGGAGAACCACCGAATATATGGCTCATTGTGCTTTCGTATCCGAAATAGTTCCCAAGAATATATCCGAGGCTCTTGATGATGAAAATTGGGTGATGGCAATGCAAGAGGAGCTTGTACAATTCATGCACAGTAATGTATGGAATTTAGTTCCCGCTCCTAAATATAAAACAATTATTGGAACTAAATGGGTGCACAAAATCAAGAGCGACGAAGATGGTTACCCAATTCGAAATAAATCTCGTTTGGTCACTCAAGGGTATAATCAAGAGGAAGGTCTTGATTACGAAGAAAGTTTTGCTCCAGTGGCTCGACTCGAACCCATCCGTTTGTTATGTGCATTTGCCGCCCACAAAAAGATCAAACTGTTTCAAATGGATGTGAAAAGTGCATTCTTGAATGGCTACATTCAATAAGAAGTCTATGTCAAGCAACCTCCCGGTTTTGAAGATCACCAATTTCTGGATCAAGTCTACAAGATTAACAAGGCACTCTATGGGTTGAAGCAAGCACCCTGAGCATGGTATGATCGTTTAAGTGAATTTTTAATTGAAAATGATTATAAAAGAGGTAAAGTCGATAATACCTTGTTTGTGAAAATATTGAATAATGATACTTGTTTGCCAAATCTATGTTGATGACATTGTATTTGGAGCTACTAACGAATCATTGTGCCAAGATTTCTCTAATCTTATGAAAGGAGAGTTCGAGATGAGTATGATAGGAGAATTAACATTATTCCTCGAGCTTCAAATCAAGCAATGCGAAGGTGGAATCTTTATTCATCAAACAAAGTACTCAAACGATCTCTTAAAGAAATTCAAAATGGAAACTAGCAAGGTGATTTCAACGCCAATGTATTCATCATTAAAGCTTGAAAAAGATGAAAATGGCAAATCCGTAGATCAAAAATTATATCGAGGTATAATCGGATCTTTGCTATATTTGACTGCTTCTAGGCCAGACATAACATTCGCTACATGCTTATGTGCTCGATTCCAAGCTAATCCCAAGGAATCACATTTAATTGCTTGTAAACGCATTTTTCGTTACTTGAAAGGGACTATCGGACTAGGTCTATGGTATCCCTCTTGCTTGGACTCTAATTTGATTGCATATAGTGACGCCGATTTTGGCGGATGTAAAATTGATAAAAAGAGTACTAGTGGTACGTGTCATTTTATTGGATCATGTCTAATATATTGGGGAAGTAAAAAGCAAACCAGTGTGGCATTGTCCATAGCTGAGGGCGAATATGTTGCTGCAGGGAGTGCATGTGCTCAGGTGTTATGGATTAAAAATCAACTCCGCGACTACGGCATATATTTTGAAAATACCCCTATTCTATGTGATAATACTAGTGTGATTAATCTGAGCAAAACTCCTGTGTTGCATAGTAGAACTAAGCATATAGACATTAGACATCACTTTCTATGCGATCATGTGCAAAATAAAGATATCTGTTTAATTTTTGTTGGGACGAAAGATCAACTAGCTGATATGATTACGAAACCTCTTCCCGAAGAATCATTTAATTCTATTCGTTTGCAACTTGGTATGGGACATATTGACAATTTTTGAAATTAGTTTTCTACTCGAGAAATCAATTTCTTAGAATCATTCCATTCGCTAGCGCGCGCTAGCATTACATATTTAACGCGCGCTAATCCCTTACCCTGCACAAATTTGTTTCGATAGCGTACGCTAACCGCACTGATATTGCGTGCGCTAACTAAAATTTCTTATTTTCGGCATCTGCTACTGGACAGTCCAGTAAACTTTCACTTCAATCCTAGCGTACGCTACCTTTATTCCACAACGTACGCTAATGCATATATCTTCTGACCTATAAATAGAATTTAGAAACAGACTTTTCAGAACACTAAATTCCTTTTCATCTCCGGCGAACCCATATCGCCGTTCTCTGCTCAAAACCGAAAAATCCGACCTAAATCTCTCTTCAAACCTTCAATTCCTATCTCATTCATGTCGAGCAAGGGTAGAAAACTCATGGAGAAGGCTTACAAGAACACTAAACGTACCCGAGAACCAGAGTATGATACATCTCGGTTTGTGTCCTATATCGCCTTCAAAGTGTTTTTAGAAATCCTACCTCAAGAACACTTAACCGATTGTTACTTCTTCAATTTCAGAAGTCTTGAACGAGCCAAGGTGAATATCCATGAATTTTTTGAAGCCCTAGGCATAGCTCGTTTCGTTGAATGCAAAGAGATTATTTATCCTTCTTGTGTTCGGGAGTTTTATGCTAATCTTCATTTGGGAGACGGTGATGGTTCTTCTGGTGGATTTGTTCTCAATAGCTTTGTGAATGGGACTGTGGTGAAAATTTCGTCGGAAATCCTTCACGAATTATTTGGATTGTCGACGGACGGCTTTGCTTGTAGTGGGAAGTCGATTGATGAAGAATAGGACGTATCCGAGAAAGAGATTGCCAACTTCTTGTGTTCAAAGGCTGTCATCGAAGTTACCGATGAAGTTTTCGAAAACAACGACTTTGGTATACATATCCGGTTGTTGTTGACTGCACTCACTAAATGCTTGATGCCAAAGGTGAACACGCAACACAAGCTCGTCGGCGTTGACAAACACGTGGTGTACCGGGTGCTGAAAGACGACAAAGTGGATTTCACCGCAATTGTTTTGAATTGGATGAAGGCGAAAGGAGACTCCTTTCACTCGAAACATTATTCGACGAGAATGCGGAAGTCAGGGCTCCCATTCGGTTCCATTGTCACTATGATCTTCCGTCATTTCCATGTCGATTTGTCAAGCGAGGCATCGGTTCCGGTGTCTCGAGGACACGATATTAGCGATCTCACCCTCAAGGCAATGCACTATGTTGAAACGTTTAATAGAGGTTGGGTGTTATTCTCGTATCTTCGGGAAGACGACCAAGTGATGAAAGGGACGTGAACACCGACTCCGGCCGAACGTGTGCTCCATCGAGGACCTCACACACTTCGGGAGTTGCAAATCGGAACGTTTGTTCGTCACCCGAAAACAAAAGGAAAACGACCAATGAAGGATTCAATCACCGAGGAAGAAGAGGGTGACGTCATAGCCCGTATGCGTAGTATTGAAACCTCTCAAATGGAAATTCGTGAAGATGTCCGCTCTCTTCGTTCGGAAGTTAAGGGAGTTTTCGGGTTGCTCGAGGATTTTATCCGTTTCACTCATCCATCCTTTTCGCTCCCTTCATCTTCATCTGACCAAGCATCCTAGTTTCTAGGACTTTGATTCTCGTCATAGCACACTATGTTTCATTTATTTGTGATGCCTTGTGTCTTGATTGGTTATGTAATGCTTCAATTATTTTCCTTAATAAAATGCTCATTGAATTATTTTCGTTGTGGTGTTTTGTTTTGTTTTGATAATATGTTCTCTACCATAATTTGTTAAATCTGCAACAATTGAGGGGGGGTTCCTTTTTGTTTCTGTCAAAAAGGGGGAGAAAACACTCCAAAAACCAAACGTACTAACATATCGAACAAATCCTTTGATTCGAATTTTTTTAAAATGGTTTTTGCAGGAATATATTAAATGTTTTAACATCATCAAAAAGGTGGAGATTGTTGATTCAAAAAGTATTTTTATGATAATCTCATTCAAAACATTTAAATAAAATTGATCTCAGCAAGATGTTATTTTTGAAGGAGAAAACTGGTCTTAGCGCACGCTACATGTTTTAGAGTAGCGCACGCTATCGAGGCATATATACAGTCAAGTCAACTTAGCTGCAGTCTAGCCGGAACCTACCTGATGGATAGCGCACGCAAAAGCTTCACTATTTACGTATGCTAAAATACCAATATTAGCGCACACTATACCATATTATTAACGCACGCTATCGCATCTCAAGTCAGAGGACAGTGAAGTCTGGACAAGAAAGAGGACATAATTTGCGCATGCTACGTACGAAGATTTACGCATGCTATTATCAAGAATTAGCGCACGCTACATATAAAATCTTGCGCACGCTACCAGAAATATGTTTGGTAGTCCAGTAGCCACTGAACTCAAATGTGGAAGCTCTTACGTACGTTACTAAGGCTAACGTGTGTTATCTTGAAGTTGGTTAGCGCACGCTACATTATGCGCATTAGCGCACGCTAAATCAGTCAAAATTCTGCCGTTGGATATTCTACCCGTTGGATCGAAGAAGTCAAAGAAGATCCGTGAAATCTGAAAAAGCTGATATTAAATAGTACTAGCGCATGCTATGCATAATTGCTAGCGCACGCTAAGTACATTTTTAGCCATTGGAAAAGAGACGTTGGGGGAGACAAACCAACACATTTCAAAGTCAAAGTTGAAGACCTAACTGTTAGGCGTATTTTTATGCGCTTATTTATCAATAGTTTATATCCATTTTGAGCCTAAATCTGCATAAATGAGCTTTTAATGCACTATCTTTATATGTTTTGTAGAAAATTGGAGTCCGGAAGCTCGAACGGCGAAAAACGGGCCAAAATGGTGATTTCTGGTCATGAGCCGCGGCACAAGGAAAGCGGGCCGCGGCACACGAAGGTGACTAACAAGTGCCGACGAACTGTACTGTGAGCCGCGGCACAAGTATGCTGAGCCGCGGCCCAGGAAGAAGAAAAGGCGCCCAGGCATCTGCGCTGAACGTTGGGGCCGCGGCACAAATTAAGTGAGCCGCGGCCCACGGGGCGGCTTTGCTGAGTCTTCCGCGTTTCTGGGCCGTTTCTGAAGCCCGTTTCAACCTAATTCCCGGACGCGTTTTGGAGGCTAACGATAGCTATAAATAAACAGTGAAGGTCAGAAAAAGGGGAAGACATCGGAGGAGGGATCGAAGAACACAAGAATAGGAGATACGTAGGCGACGACAAGACCGCGGATCCCTTACGGTTTTTCTTACTTTTTCCGCTTCTTATTTTCTAGATCTGTTCGAGTAGGATTGTGATTGTAGCCGATTACATGACAGATTAATTTATTTATTTTTATTTCAATTCACTCGTTATTCGTATTGAATTGGATTCTTCTTACTGTTCTCAATGCTTTCAATTGTCTGGCCAATAGTTGAATAGATTTGAATGTCTTTATGGATTCGGGAGATGAAATTTAGGCATAGTTATTGTGATAAAAATCATGATTTTCGTGAGATAGGGATATACTCATGGGAATTGTGAAGCCTGTTTACTGTGGGAATTCATGAACTGTTTTAGCTATTAATTATCTAATCCGAATAGGGATATATCGAGTTAATAATTCTTAGTATTTTCTATCGATCTTGGGAAAGACTTTAGAATAATTTAGGAATTCCTGGCTTACAATCAATTGAATAAAAGTGAGTTGAATTAAATAAAAATCATTCCTGATTGTTTGAGGTGAAAATCATAATCCCACGCCCTTATTATTATTATTATTATTATTATTACTATTATTATTATTATTACTATTATTTATTTTTCTGCAATTAGTTTAGAAATAAATTCTATATAATTGTTCTTCAAATAAAATTACGAGTTGACTATATTTTGGTACTTAGTAAAATCAGTCCTCGAGGGAACAATATCTTACTTATCACTTTATTACTTGTTGACACCGTGCACTTGCGGCATAGTGTGAGGGATTTCCTCACAACAAGTTTTTGATGCCGTTGCCGGGGACTGATTTTTTCGCTAATATCATCATCAAGCAACTCTAATTTTAATTTGAAGTTTTTTTTCTTTAGTTTCTATATTTTTTTTCTTTCTTCATCTTTTCATTATATTTTCCTTTGATTATCGTGACCCTTGGCATTTCATAAATTTCGATGATCTTAATAATTTGCCTAATAGGGTCAGTCAGCCCCCTCTCCCAAAACAAAAGACCATGCTTGAACATTGTCTAGACACTCTCAAAAATCCTGATAGTACCCCTCTTGAGCACGAATGTGCAAGTCGTGGTCTTGAGATTCACTATGGTTATTTTCGAGCTCTTCGATTTAGTAGTGAAGTTGAGGGGGAGGTTGAGAAGAAAGACATGCTGAGTTTTAGGGTCGATCCCCCAGCACCTGATAATTACCTAAAGTGTGATGAGCTTGTAGAAGAGATAACCATTGATGATGTTTCCAAAGAAATTTCGTTAATTTGTCATCAAACTTCGAATAATAAGGTGAACACTTTTGTGCCTAAAATTTTATTAAGGGTGTCACGCATAATTTTTCCTAAATCCATATTGGGAGAGATTGACCCCATTACTTTTGATTTTGTTGAGGCCGATTCTTTGAGTTCTAATGAGGTTGTTCATGATATGTCTTTATTATTACCCATTCGAACTCTGCTTATTTTTTCATACCTTATAATTATTATATTCTTCCAATGTTTTTTGGTTGTCCGCATAATTATTCTTACTCATTATTTTTGGCAACCAGCCATGAACCAAAGCCTCCCTTGTGGAATAAGAGGCTTATAGATTGCAAGAAGGGGGTATTTGGCAATCTCCCTAGAAAGAAGCCACGTTAATTTTTTATTTGCCACGTCGTGCTCAAGACGTATACAAAATAGAGCGCTTGATGGGAGGCAACCCATCATTTTAAATGCTTTCTAGTTAGTTGTTTTTATTTGATTTTTCGTTAATAATTTGTTTTTTTCTTTGTTTTGTTATTTTGTTTGGATTCGTGTATTCTTGTTGGCCCTAATTTCTCTAATATTTTTTTTACCCCAATGAGTTATTATCCTTCATATTCTAGTCTTTCTTGACTTAATGTCTATAGTTATTTCATGACTAGTGACTAAGTTTGGGGGTCCCTGGTGATGTTGGGCATTACTTGAAGTATGGATTGACAGACGATTCCACTCAGACATGTGCTGGTGTTCAAGAAGACATTTGGAATAAGATTCACTTTTCCTTATCTCTTTCATTTTCACATGAGTTTTATTGTTAATGACTTTATGTGTAGTGGAATAAATTGAAGCATGCGATATTTTCTTAATTTTTCTTGGTTATAAATTGCGATTTCATCATTGCTTTATTTTTCTTGCCAAAAACGTGAATTTTTCGTCCTTCCGTGTGTAAAACTGATGTTACGATACTGATTTCTTTTTGAAGAAACGGTTGACTTTTGGTCGAGTTGCAGTCAGCGATATCTGTTTCTGTTGAGTATTCATTTAGGTCCGAAATTTTTTTGTTTTTGTAGAAATCTTAGCAGATAAGAAAGGAGACATACGTGTTTTCAAATCACCGTATATACATTAGGTTACACTTTTCGCGTAGCTAGTTGTCCAGTAACATGAGTCGTGTTGGCACTTTAATTGAGTTTAGAGTCAGACTATTTTTTTCCCAAGAAAAAGTCGAGATATTATTTGTTCTATGATGGGAAGTCTAGTAACCGGGGGTATTCACGTGACCCTTTGTTTACTCTTGCGTAAAACGACAACCCTGATTAGACTAGTGGTTTAGAGGTTTCGCATGTGCTAATGATAGGGAGCCTAGTAACCGGAGGTATTCGCGTGACCCGTTGTTTACTCTCGCGTAAAACAGCGACCTTGAATCGGACATACGAGAATAGCTATTCGAGTTGTTTCTCCGCTGTGGAGGGGAACTTAGTAACTAGAAGCATCCATGTACCCCATGAGTGTCTTTTACGTCAAACGGTTCTCCAATACATGAGAATGGAAATCCACCCTAGGGTTATCCCGATGAAACATCCCGAGATCCGAAACCTAGTGGTTAACTCGAATCATATTTTTAATCATAGATAAGGGAATGCTGTCCGAGGTTTAATTTTGATGCTGAAACTCTTAAATTTTGCCACTAGACTGTGGGACTGGGTGAGTTGGCTTGTTTACTCTAACCCTTCATATTGACGGTCGGTTAAATTCACGCTTGTTAATCTTTGAGCTTGATTTTCCGCATGAACGATCGATTAGCACTAAAAATGGTTACTTTATGGAATCAGTATCCTTGATGTGACTCACTATTACGATAATCGTATTATTCTTTGAGATTTTCAGGGTAGTATTGATTAAGTTGAGCACTATGGATTTGCACGATCATTCACGATACTTTTTATTTGAAAATTGATTTTTGCTTGAGGACAAGCAAAGGCTCAAGTTTGGGGGTATTTGTTAGGCGTATTTTTATGCGCTTATTTATCATTAGTTTATATCCATTTTGAGCCTAAATCTGCATAAATGAGCTTTTAATGCACTATCTTTATATGTTTTGTAGAAAATTAGAGTCCGGAAGCTCGAACGGCGAAAAAAGGGCCAAAACGGCGATTTCTGGTCATGAGCCGCGACATAAGGAAAGCGGGCCGCGGCACACGAAGGTGACTAACAAGTGCCGAGCGAACTGTACTGTGAGCCGCGACACAAGTATGCTGAGCCGCGACCCAGGAAGAAGAAAAGGCGCCCAGGCATCTATGCTGAACGTTGGGGCCGCGACACAAATTAAGTGAGCCGCAGCCCACGGGGCGGTATTGCTGAGTCTTCCGTGTTTCTGGGCCATTTCTGAAGCCCGTTTCAAGCTAATTCCCGGATGCGTTTTGGAGGCTAACGATAGCTATAAATAAACAGTGAAGGTCAGAAAAAGGGGGAGACATTGGAGGAGGGATCGAAGAACACAAGAATAGGAGATACGTAGGCGACGACAAGACCACGGATCCCTTACGGTTTTTCTTACTTTTTCCGCATCTTATTTTCTAGATCTGTTAGAGTAGGATTGTGATTGTAGCCGATTACATGACGGATTAATTTATTTATTTTTATTTCAATTCACTCGTTATTCGTATTGAATTGGCTTCTTCTTACTGTTCTCAATGCTTTCAATTGTCTGGCCAATAGTTGAATAGATTTGAATGTCTTTATGGATTCGGGAGATGAAATTTAGGCATAGTTCTTGTGATAAAAATCATGATTTTCATGACATTGGGATATACTCATGGGAATTGTGAAGCATGCTTACTGTGGGAATTCATGAACTGTTTTAGCTATTAATTATCTAATTTGAATAGGGATATATCGAGTTAATAATTCTTAGTATTTTCTATCGATCTTGGGAAAGACTTTAGAATAATTTAGGAATTCCTGGCTTACAATCAATTGAATGAAAGTGAGTTGAATTAAATAAAAATCATTCCTGAATGTTTGAGGTGAAAATCATAATCCTACGCCCTTATTATTATTATTATTATTATTATTATTACTATTATTTATTTTTCTGCAATTAGTTTAGAAATAAATTCTATATAATTGTTCTTCAAATAAAATTACGAGTTGACTATATTTTGGTACTTAGTGAAATCAGTCCTCGAGGGAACGATATCTTACTTATCACTTTATTACTTGTTGACACCGTGCACTTGCGGCATAGTGTGAGGGATTTCCTCACAACACTAACGTTAGCGCAGGTTACTTTCGAATGACTAGCGCACGCAAGCCATAAGTTTACCGTTGGAACAATTTATTATGACCGTTCAGATCAGTCGAAGTCAGAGGCCTTTTGCGCATGTTACGGAAGTGCTATTAGCGCATGCTAATAATGAAAATGTCAGAATTCAAAGAAGGATTGAAGGCTATAAATACCTATATCATTTAGGTATCTCAACAAATAACTTTAAGCATTCAAGCATTCAAAGCATTCTTGAGCTCAAATTACTACTGATTACTACGTTCTAAGTTGTGAGAAGAAAAGATACAAGAGTGATTCACATTGTAATATCTATTATACTTTGTATTCTTTTCATTGGTTGTGAGTGTTGCATCACTCATACTTGAGCGTAAGAGAAATGAATTAAGAGTCACTAATCCAGTGTTATTAGGATCTTTGATCCAGCATTGTTAGGATTACACTCCAATATTCGTAAAGTGAGGATTATCTAGTTCTGATAGAACACTAGATAAACAAGGTTAATTTTGAGAGTGGTTGAGCTTGGACCAATAGAAGACAAGCGGTTGTAATGGTTGTTGTACTCGGATCGATCGAAGACGAGTCAAGTGTGTGGTTGTTCTTGAGCCAATAGAAAAAGAAGTCACAGAGAGGACGTAGGCAAGTTGCCGAACCTCTATAAATCTTTGAGTCTTTTACTTTCCGCACTATTTTCTTTTATTTGCGAGAAAGTTCGATATTCTGCATTACCACTATTCAACCCCCCCTTCTAGTGGTGAATTTATCTCTTCAGTCCAATATTATTCGTAAGGATCTAGCAATCCGGTATGTACCAGTTGTTCGTGGGTGGATCACCAAAAGAGGAATAATATTTTAATCAGCTTCTGGTCCAGATTCATATCTATTCTTCGCATTAAGGTAATTCAACGAACTCTTTATAAATCAATTAAATTACTGCATGAAGATCCTCATCTGGGTTTTTCGTCAATTATTTCCGCTGTGTTTTTGCTCATATTTATTATATTAGATACACGTACAATCCAACACAGCTATCATCGAAATATTATTATCTACTAGTAGTTCATAATATCTCTGTAACGGTTAAGCCAACCGTCTCCGAGAATTTGGTCATCTCCTTGAATATCTACCACGATTAGGTTTGACGGACAATTTTTGCCCCCAATTGATATAGGATAATTCCTAGCTTCTAAATTTTCCATAATCCTTTCCTTGCTTGGTAAACCCACAATATAAGTCTCACATTCATGAAAATAAAAAATTTTCGAACGATTTACACATGATAGTGATATAAAAGAATGTGTAGCTCCTGTATCGAACAAAACACTAACGGGTTGCACAAGGATCTGAACTGTAGCTGATACAACAACCGTATTCTGATCATTTGTCCTCTTCATCTCATAAAGACGCGGGGTAACGGACCCACCACTAGATGCTTGCTTCTTGTCGTAATGTCCTCTACCCCTTCCTCGGTCAAAGTTCTAATGTGTTTTACCGCTCTGCTGAGTTTGATTCTCCGATGTGATCAGTTCTAATGGTGATAATTGGTAGATCCTTTTCTTTCTATGTTAGTTTACAACACCTAACAAATTCGTTAAACATATCATTTTTATTTGCTAAATATTTTACCCACGAAAATCTGTAAAAATCATCAACAATAAATAAAGTATAAAGTTTACCACTCAAGCTAGCATGCCGAGATGGTCCTATATGGAAATTTCTATTTTCTGTTTAAATGATCCTCTGACATGTTTTCCTTTAATACAAGCTTCACATATTTGATCTTTTCTAAAATTTAATTATGGCAGACCACGAACAATATTATGTTTAGCTAATTTTGAAAGTAAAGATAAAGAGGTGTAACACCCCCAAAATTCCATTGGGTTATTACAGTGCCGTGAATCCCACACCAGGAAATCCACCAGGCGAACACGACTTAAATACATCAGCTGACCAAAAGGTAAATCACAGTCTCTACTATGATATCCAACATAATATTCCTATGTGGAATTTCAACGATCATAATGGGCCGACATGGCCAAAATAAAAGTACAACGACATCCACTAGCCTTCCTCGGATAATACATAATGACAATAACTGACAAACTGGAGCACACTGCAAACGCACAAACCAACATGAACACCAAAACAACTCGGGACTAGTATCGCTTGAATATCTCGTCGCCATCGTCATGCCCCTGTGTCTCAACTGTTTCCTCGCAAACACCTAAAACATGAAAACATGTTCCGCCCCCACGAGGTCAGTCATCCAAATAATGAATATCGAATACATGTACAACATGATATGCATCCAAAGGCAAAAAATGATACAACAATGATAATACGAGATGCTCACAAACCAAGGTAAGAACCGAGCATTTGCAAAACACTATGCCCACGGCATACGATCAATACCTGCTCAACAGGTTATAACACAAGTGCTAAACGGCAGATCATGAATATAGAACACAACAACGAATTACCCGAAGGTAAACCAAACCAAAGCTGAAATAGATACAAACCACAATGCCCCCAACGGAAACACCAATACATCACACATGGCCTAAAATCCCTCAACCTAAGCTGCAAAATATCACAATATCCTGAAGCTAAACAACCCGAAGCTGTATCACATGAGGGGCAAAGCCACATAGCACGAAGCTGTATCACAATGAGGGCCGAAGCCACAGCACGAAGTTGTATCACAATAAGGGCCGAAGCCACAGCACAAAGCTGTATTACAATGAGGGCCAAAGCCACAGCACGAAGCTGTATCACAATGAGGTCATCCAATGACCGTGACCTGCTGAACTGCAGGTGCTGGGAAACCAACTGCGATAAGTTCAAGGCCTAGACTTACCCATAATGAGATCACCCAGTGACCGTGACCTACTGAACCGTAGGTGTTGGGAAACCAACCGCGAAGGCTCAAGCCACAAACTTACCCATCGAGCACTAGCCGAGACTACCCTCCAAACACAATTAATTATAGACGGCAACGGTCACAAAATTACCGAATTAACAAGAATGATAGTATGTTGCATTGAGATGGCCAACATGACTATAATAACTCACGAATGGGCACCGTTCTCGGGGGTCCCAATTCAAATACTTCGATTGCCTTGGAATGGCCAATCTATAACAACGACACAATGGAGGGAAACTGTAATATCCGCAATTTTCGATTTTCGGTAAATTTCTTTTTTCGGCGGAAGTCCGTTTTGACGACTCTCTCATGACCGTTTCGTCATTCCGAGAATGATTAATTCTGCACTTTTTGTCATCCGAGCTCGTTTCGGTGTCGTTTTGTTGAGTTCCGTGCTTTTTAGCGGTTTTTCCGCACTTGAGTTCGATTCTTGCGAAACTCGTCCGAAACTGTTGTTTCGACTTTCTCGTAAGTTCATTTAATGTTATTATTCATGTTGCAAGCTTCGGTTTGGTTATTCGATCACGTATCGTGATTTTGGGGCGTTTTGGGCCATTTTCGTAATTTCCCAAAGTTTGGGGTAATTACTTTCCGTTGTCGAATTTCGAGCCTTCGGGTAGTCGGAATCGTGTGTTCTATTAGTGCTCGGATTCGTCCTTTCGAGTACTTCGTAACCATATCTTGATTCGTACTCGAGTTCGGGTTTGGGTCGTTCGGGCCGTCGGAGTTGGTCGGCCGAGTCATGGCGGGCATGCTCGGGCGAGCCACCTGGCCGAGTAACGTCGGTAGTGATCGGCGATTACGTCGTAAGGCGATTACGTCGTAAGGCCACTGGCCGTGCGTACGTAACGTTCGGCATTTTCCAGCGGTGAAGTTCGGCCATGGCGATTACGTCGTAAGCCATGGCCGATTACGTCGTAACCCGTGGCGATCGGCTATTTAAGGCACAGCGGCGTTTTCTTGACCATTTCTCACTTCTCTTCTTCCATTCCGCGACTGGAGCTGGGGTAATCATGTAGAGATGTTGTTGGACAATGAATACATGAAGTTTGGAGGTTCATATCATCAATCATCCGTCCTATAACATCCTCCGATCTACCGACCAGTCGATTTCCTAGAAATCTAGTTTTGGGGAATTTTGGTGTTTTGGTTGTTTTCATCCGTTTAATCCGATTTAACTTAGGATTATGATGGATTGATGATTATTTAGATGTATTGTATCATTTCCCTTGTTATTCCATGGTTGGATCGTATCGATTCATTGTTTTGGTCGAGTTCTTGATCGATGCCTTGAAGGTGTCCGGTAAAATGTCATAGAGGGGTTTTCGGGCGTTCTACGATTATTCTTCCTCGTATGATCGATGATTTATTGATTATATGTTGTTAGGGTCGAATTCTTGTGAAGAACTCGAGTCGGAACCCTTCCGTTCGTTGTTTTCTTCGGGGTCCGAGCTTCCCGGTCGAACCGTGTTCTTCGGAGTGTTTGGTAGCGGTTATTAAGGCAAGTATCTTATTATACGACTTGTATCTTGTGACGAGTAATTACGTATGATATGTATGACGATTTTGCTTGCCTCCGTAAATATGTTCCGTTTGAGTTGGTTGTGTTTTCCGAAATTTGAAGGCTTTGTGATAATAGTGATATATTGGTATCCGTGTTAGGCGTTGTGCCATTTGTGCAGGATTGCGATGTACATATGAGATGGTTGTATACGTGGTTGTTCAATGTATTGTGTACCGAATGTGTGTTATGTTGGTTAAGAGTCGTTGTGATGATCATGATATTTGCGTTGTTTTGGTTTACATACTTGATTGTACATTTCATTGTAATGTGGAATGGCTTGACATTTAATGATTATGAATTGTGTCGTGTCGGTGTGTGGGTGTTCCAGGTAGGGTCTGACGAGGCCTCTGGAGTTCGGTACATGATGTGTACGAACAAAGTGTGTGATCCAGGTAGGGTCTGACGAGGCCTCTGGAGTCCGGTACATGACGTGTACGGACAAGATGTGTGATCCAGGTAGGGTCTGACGAGGCCTCTGGAGTTCGGTACATGATGTGTACGAACGATGTTGTGGTCGGGTAGGGTCCGTAGAGGCCTCCGGAGTTCGGTACATGATGTGTACGAACAGTGTGTGTGGCCGGGTAGGGTCCGTTGAGGCCTCCGGAGTTCGGCACATGATGTGTACGAACAGTGTGTGTGGTCCGGGTAAGGTCCGTCGAGGCCTCCGGAGTTCGGTACATGATGTGTACGAACAGTGTGTGTGGTCCGGGTAAGGTCCGTCGAGGCCTCCGGAGTTCGGTACATGATGTGTACGAACAATGATCGTGTAGCAGTGATTGTTCGGGTAACATTTTAAATATGGATCTACGACTCATAATGATATATTATTTAGTATGCTTTGAAACGAGAATCGGGCTAAGGCCCTAATGTTTACGAAAAGGTTTTGTAAATTGGGACTCGAGGTCCAAAAGATTTTCTGCTTTAAAAATCCCCGAGATGATGTGTTCCTTTTCAAATATCTCTTATTTGAGTTCGAAATTCTAAAGCTTCTCGGGAACATTTTGATAATTGATTTAGTATTAAATTCGTAGTTGCTATTTGCTTGTTACATTTCGTATGGTTTGATACTTGCACTAGTAAAACAGTGGAGTTTTACTAACCCCGAGTATTCGGGGTGGATGTCTGTTTTGCGTCGGTACACGCAGATTCAGGGGAGCATCACGGGATTGGCACAAGAGGATGACGAGTGCGATATTAATCAAGAGTCGAGAGTTGGTAGAGTTTGGTTGTATTGTTAGAGTTCTTTCGGTCTTCCGTGTATTGTGTTTCGACCCTGTGTGGGTAATGTTGTTAGCTTGATCTTGTTGATAGAGTTGTATGACCTCATCGGTCTGTGTGTTTATGTGTAAGTGACCTTAACGGTCTGTATTATTATATTGTTTGACCCTGGCCGGGCAAGCATTTAGTCGTTTATGGATGTTTAGCCCGGTAGATCCTTGTGGAAGGGGTCTACGGCGTGTAATATTCCTATACGGTTTTGGGGATGTTACAATTATGGTATCGGAGCTTAGGTTGCGGAAACCTAGGCTGTCGGGTCGAGTCGAGTCGTGGTTTGTCGAGTAATGTGTTGTCTTGTCGTTCGAGTCGTCAGGTGACAAGTTGAGTTGTGCGTAGTCACAACGTGTCGGATATGTTGTCGGATGAGATTAGTATCGTGGGCGACCGTCATCTTCGTGCGGCCTGTGGACGTAAGTCTCCTCTTTTATGCATAATATCTGTGTTCATGATTTCATTTATGTGTGATATTTGTGGTGCATAATTTTATTTACACGGTGTTGTGTAATGAAGTTGTATTCGATACTTGGATACGCTGTACGTGTATAGAACTGGATGTATTGATGTTTGGCCCTTGAACCACCGGGTGGTGTGGTATGGTGTGGAAGTTGTAAACCTTGATGGATTTCGAAAAGGTATCGACGATTGAGTTCGTGAGAAACTCCAAGGAATGGTTTTGTTATATGTTTAAACTAGATGCTGTGAGACGTATTCAATTGGATTATGCATGTTGGACTGTATTTTTTTTTTATCCGCTGCGTGAGTTCTTTTGTAATGGCTTTCGGTATTTTACCGACTAAGTTTTATTTTGAAAATCGATTCCCTTAACCGAGTTTTTGGCATTTTGGCCTTTATCGTTTTGGAGAAATTCTTATGACGGTATTTATTATTTTCTAAATGTCTTTTGTGAGTTTTTGAAATATTACCGTCATCGGCCTTTTTGGCGTTTTTGTAAATGGTTTTTAGCCTGCTGGGTTCCGGCGCGGGACACACGGTGCTATAATGATTCCGTGTAAGTACCTAAACTTTTTGGGCATTCTAGCCCATTGAATTATTTTTGAAAACCTTGAGTATCTTAGAAAATTAAAATTCGAGACGTAATTTTAAAATGAATTATTTTCTCGTGGTACGTCCAAGGTGCCACAATATATTTCAAAATTCTTCTAACTCGAGGACCAAAATATTTTGAGATATTTTCAAATGTTTTATAAACACTTTTACTTAGACCCGAGGGTCGGATATTCTGAAAGTCTTTCACTAAGAGAAGGTGTCCTCATTTTTGTTCAAACGCAAGACGATTTTCAAAGTCTCGATAACAATGTTTGCACTACTTTTTGTAAAGTGATACTCAAGATCAACTGGTGTTTCCAAACTATTTTCAAAAGGTGGTTTTCGTTTTTAAAACCTATCATTCCTGTTTGCGGACCTGAAATGCGTGTATGGTTTTTGAACTTTCGTTACGGTGTTAACCCCGAATTGTGATTGAATTGGTGGCGTGAGCGTCGAGTCGTTCGCCACGCATATACTTTGTTAGCCCTTGTGGGAGGTGTGATGACGATCCTTAATGTTGTCATTTCGTGGTGGCTTGCGTGTTAACGCACCTGTGTGAGCTGTTAAAGCTTGGGTTTGTACGTTTGTGTACATATGTGATTGTTTCATAATGTTTGTAATTATGTGCTGGTTATTGTTCGGGCCGTTGAGGTCGCCGAACGATACCGTCGTTGCTGTAGTGTTTGTGTGTATTAATTTACGATGATAATCGTTGTATATGATATGTATTATGATTCCTTGTTGTGCTGAGTTGGCATCTCCGCTATGTTGTTTTGCGACGTTATGCCCCATTGTATCTAGCATTTGTATTTTCGGTATGCCGAGCCGAGGCGTTTCAACCGTGATGTGCCGGGGCATGCACGTGTAAATTTGTCCTCCTCGTCGGTAACACATTTCAAGTGTGGACTCGAGGGACACCGAATTCAGTTTTGCGAATTGGCTACCGAGACTTTCGGAGTTCGCGCTTCAGCACAAGTATCAGAATCAGCTTTGAGAGGCCTTCGAAGGATGTTTCTGTCGGTTGCTTGTTGTGTCGTCACCTTGATTTCGCTGTTGTGAGTTGCGGGGGCGACCTTCTTTTATAAGAGGTCGAATGTAGTACCTGTGTTGTTTTTAGACTCCTGCATTTTCTCTTTCTCGATTCTATCGACTCGCTCGTGTTCGTTGATACTTACTGAACTTGTTTTTAGACTCCTGCATTTCGGTTTCGTCGTTCGAACGAGCTGTGATCTTGTTTTGGGTCAATCTGGTTATCGCTGTGACTTTTTCGAGTTCGGTTCGATTCTTGTGAACCTTGTTCGGAAGTGACATCATCTGGTTTTACTAATTCTTTTATTCGAAGTGGATCGGATTTTGAACCTCTGTGTTTTCGACTCTGTCAACTCGTTTATGTTCGTTGACATTTTTGAGCTTGTCCTGCTTCTTGCTTTTGTTGATCGAACGAGTGTGGTATTGTTTCGGAATAACTCGTTGTCGTTGTGATTTTTTTTCAATTGCTGTTCCCTTTCCTGTGGACCTTAAGTGAATCACATCTTGTTGCTTTTACCGGATCATATATTGTCTCGAGCCGAGACGTGAACCTGGGAGTTGTTGTTTGAATTTTATTGTTCTTCGTGATTCGAACATGATTGTTCGATTTTTGTTGTCTCGACCGTTGTGGTTCGATCGTTTGATTGTTCGGTTTTTGTTGATCTCGTTTCGTGATTGTTGAGCGTTCAGACTCGTTCCTAATTTTCTTATATTCGGGAAATTTGTCTCGTTTTCGATCTTCCAACCCTTGAGCGGTGGAATTCCGTATTTCTTTAGCGATTGGCTCGCGTTTTGATTGATGTACCGTTGGGGTGGTCAATCATATTGATTTTCGTTCGTTGTGTTTTGTGATTGCTCTTATAATCGACTTGGTTGTATTACCTGTTTGATGACGCTTGTCACTTGTTGGTTTTATTATTTTTCTATCGGTGGCGTTGGGTTGGTCGTCGTGTGGCGTGTTGTCACGCTGTATATCCTTACGCGTTGTTTGTAACGTTTCGTCGTTTGGTATTAGTTACGCGTTTCTTGCGTATCTCATTGAGTTTTCCTGGCGGGATATTGCTTCTCCCTACTTGTTTTAAGTTTCGGGACGAAACTTCTTTTAAGGAGGGTAGAATGTAATATCCGCAATTTTCGATTTTTGGTAAATTTATTTTTTCGGCGGAAGTCCGTTTTGACGACTCGCTCATGACCGTTTCGTCATTCCGAGAATGATTAATTCTGCACTTTTTGTCATCCGAGCTCGTTTCGGTGTCGTTTTGTTGAGTTCCGTGCTTTTTAGCGGTTTTTCCGCACTTGAGTTCGATTCTTGCGAAACTCATCCGAAACTGTTGTTTCGACTTTCTCGTAAGTTCATTTAATGTTATTATTCATGTTGCAAGCTTCGGTTTGGTTATTCGATCACGTATCGTGATTTTGGGGCGTTTTGGGCCATTTTCGTAATTTCCCAAAGTTTGTGGTAATTACTTTCCGTTGTCGAATTTCGAGCCTTCGGGTAGTCGGAATCGTGTGTTCTATTAGTGCTCGGATTCGTCCTTTCGAGTACTTCGTAACCATATCTTCGATTCGTACTCAGGTTCGGGTTTCGGGGTCGTTCGGGCCGTCGGAGTTGGTCCCGGCCGAGTCATGGCCGGGCATGCTCGGGCCAGCCCTGGCCGAGTAACGTGCGGTAGTGATCGGCGATTCGTCGTAAGGCGGTTACGTCGTAAGGCCTGGCCGGTAACGTCGTAACGTTCGGCATTTTCCAGCATGAGTTCGGCCATGGCGATTCGTCGTAAGCCATGGCGATTCGTCGTAACCGGCGTGATCGGCTATTTAAGGCTCGGCGGCGTTTTCTTGACCATTTCTCACTTCTCTTCTTCCATTCCGCGGCTGGAGCTGGGGTAATCATGTAGAGATGTTTTTGGACAATGAATACATGAAGTTTGGAGGTTCATATCATCAATCATACGTCCTATAACTTCCTCAGATCTACCGAATCGAATTGATTTCCTAGAAATCTAGTTTTGGGGAATTTTGGTGTTTTGGTTGTTTTCATCCGTTTAATCCGATTTAACTTAGGATTATGATGGATTGATGATTATTTAGATGTATTGTATCATTTCCCTTGTTATTCCATGGTTGGATCGTATCGATTCATTGTTTTGGTCGAGTTCTTGATCGATGCCTTGAAGGTGTCCGGTAAAATGTCATAGAGGGGTTTTCGGGCGTTCTACGATTATTCTTCCTCGTATGATCGATGATTTATTGATTATATGTTGTTAGGGTCGAATTCTTGTGAAGAACTCGAGTCGGAACCCTTCCGTTCGTTGTTTTCTTCGGGGTCCGAGCTTCCCGGTCGAACCGTGTTCTTCGGAGTGTTTGGTAGCAGTTATTAAGGCAAGTATCTTATTATACGACTTGTATCTTGTGACTAGTAATTACGTATGATATGTATGACGATTTTGCTTGCCTCCGTAAATATGTTCCGTTTGAGTTGGTTGTGTTTTCCGAAATTTGAAGGCTTTGTGATAATAGTGATATATTGGTATCCGTGTTAGGCGTTGTGCCATTTGTGCAGGATTGCGATGTACATATGAGATGGTTGTATACGTGGTTGTTCAATGTATTGTGTACCGAATGTGTGTTATGTTGGTTAAGAGTCGTTGTGATGATCATGATATTTGCGTTGTTTTGGTTTACATACTTGATTGTACATTTCATTGTAATGTGGAATGGCTTGACATTTAATGATTATGAATTGTGTCGTGTCGGTGTGTGGGTGTTCCAGGTAGGGTCTGACGAGGCCTCTGGAGTTCGGTACATGATGTGTACGAACAAAGTGTGTGATCCAGGTGTAATATCCGCAATTTTCGATTTCCGGTAATTTCTTTTTTTTCGGCGGAAGTCTGTTTTGACGACTCGCTCATGTCCGTTTCGTCATTCTGAGAATGATTAATTCTATACTTTTTGACATCCGAGTTCGTTTCGGTGTCGTTTCGTTGAGTTCTGTGCTTTTTAGCGACTTTTCCGCACTTGAGTTCGATTCTTGCGAATCTCGTCCGAAACTGTTGTTTCGAGTTTCCCGCAAGTCCGTTTAACTTTGTTAGACGTGTTGTGAACTTCGGTTTGGTTATTCGATCACGTATCGTGATTTCCGGGCGTTTTGGGCCATTTTGTAATTTCTTGAAAGTTACGGGTATCCGTATCTGTAATTGTTGTCTCGACCCGTTTCTTGGTCGCGTATGACTAATTATGGTATTACGCTTTCATTTCAAGTCGTTTATGTTGTCCGCGAACTTTTCGTCGTGTTCGTTCCGTACGTTTTCGGAAATCGGGTCGTCGGGCCCTGTCGGTTGCGGGACTGGCCGGACGGTTGCGGGACTGGCCGGACGATTGCGGGCACCGGCCGGACGGGTGCGGCAGGAACCGGCGTAGCGCACGCTACGGCCGGAAGGCTGCGCGCGCTAACCGGCAGGTGTAGCGCACGCTGCCGGGTGGCCTAGCGTACGCTATCGGGCTGGGCGGTGGGGTTTCGAGGTTACGGACTCGGTCGGGATTGGCGGGTAGCGCACGCTACGCCTAGCGTAGCGCGCGCTAGTCGGCAGGCGTAGCGCACGCTGTCGGCCGGCTAGCGACGTTACTGGCCGGGCGGTTGATCCGGTGGCTCTTTGGGCCAGTCGGCTAGCCTTGCATCCGGCCGTAGCGCACGCTAGCGGGAGTTGGGTCGACAGGTTCGGTCGGCAGGGTTGGTCGGTGATGCCGGGTCGTGTGGGCCCTGGCCGAGGGTACTCGGCCGATCTGGCCGATAGCGCACGCTAGTCCGGGAAGGCTAGCGACGCTAAGTGGCCCGATATAAATATGGTGGCAGTCACATTTCACTTCGTTTTTCATTTCCTTCCTTCTCCATCCGCGAGTGGCGATTCATGGGCGACGAAGCCATGTTGTTTAACAACAAATCCATGAAGTCCTTGAGTTCATAACATCAATCGATCGTCCGTTATCAACCTTTGATTCAAATGAATCAAGGTAATCTTCCTTAGAACCCTAATTTCGTGAATTTGGGGATTTTTGCATTTTCGTCCGAATCGTTTCGTGTTGTTGATTAATTCATGATGGTTATGATTAATCTTGATAGTATTCTTGTGTTTAACATCATTTAATCCATTGTTCTTCTTCGGATCGAAGTATAATTCTAGAATTCCTTGAGTTGACTTTTCGAGGGATTTGTCCCGATCTCGCTTTTTCATCCGTTTTCGATGGATCGATTATGGTTAAATGATGTTGTTAAACATATTCTATGGATTGTATATCCATATTTCAACTTGGAATTCCGTTTTCGGGTTTTGACGGGACGAATCGTGTTCTTGACCGTTTTGGGGGAAATCCTTGAACCTTCGTCATTTGTTCTTTGAATTCAGTGGCTTTGGGTCGTACTTTGGAATTCATTTTCGTTGTTATTGTTTTCGTTCGTAGTTCATTGTTGTGGATTGTCGTTCGGTGGAGTCGGCGAGTTCGTAGTCGGTTCGTGCCAACCTACTTCGGCCGATTCTCCGCGTTGTGGTTATTCGAGGCAAGTACCTTGTCCATACTTTTCTTGTTCCGTGGATATGATGATTGGTGATCGTCTTGGTTTGTTTGTTTGTTTGAAATGAGTTTTCAAAAGATTTGGTTAGCCTCGTTAAAGGCCCCTTTCAAAACCGTGTGTGTTTTGTGATTGGTGTGGTTCGTGAATAACTATGTGAATTCTATGTATATGCTTGGTGTTCATCTTGCACTTGGTATTGTGTGTGGGCGTATATTATTTCATTTCGGTGCGTTGTGGATTGACGTGGTGTTTTGCTAAGTGTTTGATGCCTCTGGGCGAATTGTTTGAATATCCTTGATGTGATATGTTATTTGTGGGAATGTGTGGATATGGTTGAAGGTCTACGGTGGCACATGGAATGTGATCATGTGGCCAGGATGCAACAAGTGATTGATCCAACCGTGAGAGCCTGAGATAATCTACGGTGGCACATGGCATGTGATCATGTGGCCAGGATGCAACAAGCGATTGATCCAACCGTGAGATGTGTGTGATTTGTTTCGCTAGCCTACTCGGGAGGGTCCTTCGAGGCCTCGAGTGGGATGTCGGTTGTAGCGTCCCGGTCCTTGGCGATGCGCGTGCGTGTTTATGTTTCGTTGATTTTTCGTCCGTTGAGGACACGTGTTGTTGGGCTTTGACCACCGTAAATTGTTGGTGGTTTCTATTTGCGAAAACAAAACATTTGGGCCGTGACCCTATTGATTTTTGGAAAGAGAAGGATTTTATAATCCTAAATTGTTTTCTATTAAAACTCTCGATGGCATTTTAAATCGCTTTTGTAAATTGTTTCCCTTATTTGCGATCTTTCGGTTTTGGAAATGTTTACTCAAACTCTTGCCTCGGGAAGTACTTTTCTTTACGTTTGGATCTTTGAGGATTCCTGATTATTATTGTTCTTGGAACTTGTATTGTATGGCTCGTATTTTTGCACTTGTACTTGCACTAGCAAAACAGTGGAGTTTTGCTAACCCCCGAGTATTCGGGGGGTGGATGTCTATTTTTGCATTCAGGTTTTGGAGCATAGCACAGGGTCGGCACGAAGGATGATGATTGATGAACGATACTAATCACACGAGGATCCGTTGCTGTCGTATTGGTCTAGTTGTATTTTCTTTTCCGCTGCAGTATTTGTTTCCCGTTATGCAGGGT
Organism: Orobanche coerulescens; assembly: GCA_033398695.1. Taxonomy (NCBI): domain Eukaryota; kingdom Viridiplantae; phylum Streptophyta; class Magnoliopsida; order Lamiales; family Orobanchaceae; genus Orobanche; species Orobanche coerulescens. The sequence goes on from CM065809.1 coordinate 65,189,447, forward strand.
GTGGTCAGTATTTTGACCCCGTGTGGGCATGAGTTGTATTTGAAATTTGTATGTATTTGTTGTAAGACCAAATCGGTCTACTGAGTCATTTTAGCCTTAAAGGCGAGGTTTAGATGTTTGATTTTAGTTATCAGCCTGGTAGATCCTCGAGGAGAGGGTCTACGGCGTGTAATATCCCTGAGCGGATTTGGGGGTGTTACATAAATGGTACCAGAGATTAGGTTGTGGAAACCTAGGCTGTCGGGTCAGTGGTGTCTATCGAGTTTTTGTCTCGTCGGATTTTATCTGACTGAGTCGTGTCGCGACGCGTCGTCTGGGTTTGTTGGTCGTGATTAGTATCGTGGGGCGATCATCATCTTCGTGCGACCTGTGGCTGTAAGTCTCCCTTCTTTGTGTTGTGCCTCGTGTGACACGAGCTATTTTTATGATTTATTTGCTAAGTGACGGAATCCTCTTATGGATTTTGATTTCTTGATACGTGACTATTTGACTCTCATATTTCTTTCATGTGAGGAGTAGTTGCTGGATTGTGACTGATGGACTGTATTTCTTTTTATCTCTGCGTGAGTTCCATTGTAATAGCTTTCGGTATCTTACCGATGAATTTTATTTCAAAATCGATTCCTTTAACCGAGTTGTTGGCCTTGACCGTTTGACGGTAGTTGGGTGTTTTCAAATGATTTTGTGAGTTTTGATAAGTACTACCGTCATCGACCTTTTGGGCATTCTTGTAATTGGTTTTTAGCTGGTGGGTTCGTGCGGGACCCACGGCGCTATATTGTTCCTTGTAATTACCTGAAAATTTTGGGCATTCTAACCCATTGAATTATTTTTGAAAACCTTGAGTATCTTAGATAATTAAAATTCGAGACGTACTTTTAAAACGAATTATTTTCTTGCGGTGTTTTCAAGGTGTTTTCTAATGCCGCAATACATTTCAAAAATTTTCCGGTTGAGGACCAAAAATATTTTTGAGATATTTTCAAATGCAGTTGCTTAGACCCAAGGGTCGAATATTTTTGAAAGTTTTTCACTAAAGGAAAGGTGTCCTCATTTTTGTTCAAACGCAAGATGATTTTCAAAGTCTCGATAATGGTGTTTGCACTACTTTTTGTAAAATGATACTCAAGATCAACTGTTGTTTCCAAACTGTTTTCGAAAGGTGGTTCTCGTTTTTAAAACCTATCATTCCTGTTTGCGGACCGAAAATGCGTGTATGGTTTTCGAACTTTCGTTACGGTGTCAACCCCGAATTGTGATTGAATTGGTGGCGTGAGCGTCGAGTCGTTCGCCACGCATATGTTTTGTTGGCCCTCTGTGAGAGGTGTGAACTGGTGTTTCTTGTTATCGCCTCGTGGTGATTTGCGTATTGTCGCACTAGTGTGGGTTGTTAAAGCACGGATTTTTATGCGTTATACACATGGGTGATTGTTTCATGATGTTTGTGATTGTGTGATGGTATGCGTTCGGGATGTTTTAATCTTAGAATGTTGCCGTTGTTTTTGTGATTTTTGTATGAGTTGATATGTTATGCTGAGTTGTCATCTCCGGTATGTTTTTTTGAGGTGTTTTAATCCATTGTATCGAGCATATATATTTTCGGTATGCCGAGCCGAGGCGTTTCACTCGTGATGTGCCGGGGCATGCACGTGTAAATTGTCCTTCTCGTCGATAACACATTTCAAGTGTGGACTCGAGGGACACCGAATTGATTTTGTGATTTGGCTACCGAGACTTTCGGAGTTCGCGCTTCAGACAGATATCGAATCGGCTTTGAGAGGCCTTTGAAGGATGTTTCGTCGGTTGCTTGTTGTGTCGTCACCTTGATTTTGCTGTTGTGAGTTGCGGGCGACCTTCTTTTATAAGAGGTCGAATGTAGTACCCGTGTTGTTTTTAGACTTCGTATTTTCTCTTTCTCCAGTCTATCGATTCGCTCGTGTTCGTTGATCTTATCGAACTTGTTTTGTATTTCGGGTTCATCATTCGAACGAGCTGTGATCTTGTTTTGGGTCAATCTGGTTATCGCTGTCACTTTCCGAATTCGGTTCGATTCTTGTGAACCTTGTTCGGAAGTAACATCTTTTGGTTCTACTAGTTCTTTTATTCGAATTGGACTGGATCTTGAACTTTTACATTTTCGACTCTGTCGACTCGTTTATGTTCGTTGACATTTCTGAGCTTGTCCTGCTCCTTGCTTTTGTTGATCGAACGAGTGTGGTGTTATTTCGGAATAACTCGTTGTCGTTGTGACTTTTCAATCGCTATTCCCTTTCCTGTGGATCTTCGGCAATGCATGTCTTGTAGTTCTCACCAGATCATCCTGGGAGTTGTTGTTTGAACTTTATTGTTCTTTGTGATTCGAACATGATTCTTCGATCTTTGTTATCTCGATCGTTGTGGTTTGATCGTTTGATTGTTCGGTTTATATTGACCTCATTCCGTGATTGGCGAACATTCAGGCTCCTTCGTAATTCCCTTCAGTTCGGGAAATTAGTTTCGTTTTCGATCTTCCAGCCCTTAGGCGGTGGGATTTCGTGTTTGTTCAGCGGTTGACTCGCGTTTTGATTGATGTACCGTTGGGTTGGTCAATCATATTGATTTTTGTTCGTTGTGTTTTGTGATTGTCGGATAATTGACTTGGCTATATTATCCGTTTGATGACGTTTGTCACTTGTTGGTTTTTATTATATCCCTAACGGCGACGTTGTGTTGGTCGCCGTGGAGCGTGTTTTCACGCCGTATACTCCTTTGCGTTGTTTGTAACATTTCGCCGTTGGGCGTTAGTTACGCATTCTTGTGTATCTCGTTGAGTTTTTCTGTGAATATTTCTTCTCCCTACTTGTTTTAAGTTTCGGACGAAACTTCTTTTAAGGAGGGTAGAATGTAATATCCGCAATTTTTGATTTCCGGTAATTTCTTTTTTCGGCGGAAGTCTGTTTTGACGACTCGCTCATGTCCGTTTCGTCATTCTGAGAATGATTAATTCTACACTTTTTGACATCCGAGTTCGTTTCGGTGTCGTTTCGTTGAGTTCTGTACTTTTTAGCGACTTTTCCGCACTTGAGTTCGATTCTTGCGAATCTCGTCCGAAACTGTTGTTTCGAGTTTCCCTCAAGTCCGTTTAACTTTGTTAGACGTGTTGTGAACTTCGGTTTGGTTATTCGATCACGTATCGTGATTTTCGGGCGTTTTGGGCCATTTTGTAATTTCTTGAAAGTTACGGGTATCCGTATCTGTAATTGTTGTCTCGACCCGTTTCTTGGTCGCGTATGACTAATTATGGTATTACGCTTTCATTTCGAGTCGTTTATGTTGTACGCGAACTTTTCGGCGTGATCGTTAAACGTTTCCGGAAATCGGGTCGCCGAGCCGTGGCGGTTCGGGCCGGCGGACGATTGCGGGGCCCGGACGATTGCGGCACCGGCCGGACGGGTGCGGCAGAACCGGCGTAGCGCACGCTACGGCCGGAAGGCTGCGCGCGCCGGCAGTGTAGCGCACGCCGCCGGTGGCCTAGCGTCTCGCCTCGGGCTGGCGATGGGGTTTCGAGGTTACGGACTCGGCCAGGATCGGCGGGTAGCGCACGCTACGCCGAGCGTAGCGCGCGCTAGTCGGCGGGCGTAGCGCACGCGTCGGCCGGCTAGCGTCGTTACTGGCAGGCGATTCGATCGATGGCTCGGGCAGTCGCGCGCAGGCATCCGGCCGTAGCGCACGCAAGCGGGAGTTGGGTCGACAGGTTCTGTCTGCAGGGTTGGTCGGTGTTTCCGTGTCGTGTGGGCCCTGGCCGAGGGTACTGCCGAGCACGCCGATAAGCGCACGCTAGTCCGGGAAGGCTAGCGCACGCTAGGTCGGCCCGATATAAATATGGTGGCGATCACATTTCACTTCGTTTTTCATTTCCTTCCTTCTCCATCCGCGAGTGGCGATTCATGGGCGACGAAGCCATGTTGTTTAACAACAAATCCATGAAGTCCTTGAGTTCATAACATCAATCGATCGTCCGTTATCAACCTTTGATTCAGCGAATCAAGGTAATCTTCCTTAGAACCCTAATTTCGTGAATTTGGGGATTTTTGCATTTTCGTCCGATTCGTTTCGTGTTGTTGATTAATTCATGATGGGTATGATTAATCTTGATAGTATTCTTGTGTTTAACATCATTTAATCCATTGTTCTTCGTCGAATCGAAGTATAATTCTTGATTTCCTTCGAGTTGACTTTTCGGGGGATTTGTCCCCGATCTCGTTTTTCATCCGTTTTCGATGGATCGATTATGGTTAAATGATGTTGTTAAACATATTCTATGGATTGTATATCCATATTTCAACTTGGAATTCCGTTTTCGGGTTTTGACGGGACGAATCGTGTTCTTGACCGTTTTGGGGGAAATCCTTGAACCTTCATCATTTGTTCTTTGAATTCAGCGGCTTTGGGTCGTACTTTGGAATTCATTTTCGTTGTTATTGTTTTCGTTCGTAGTTCATTGTTGTGGATTGTCGTTCGGTGGAGTCGGCGAGTTCGTAGTCGGTTCGTGCCAACCTACTTCGGCCGATTCTCCGCGTTGTGGTCATTCGAGGCAAGTACCTTGTCCATACTTTTCTTGTTCCGTGGATATGATGATTGGTGATCGTCTTGGTTTGTTTGTTTGTTTGAAATGAGTTTTCAAAAGATTTGGTTAGCCTCGTTAAAGGCCCCTTTCAAAACCGTGTGTGTTTTGTGATTGGTGTGGTTCGTGAATAACTATGTGAATTCTATGTATATGCTTGGTGTTCATGTTGCACTTGGTATTGTGTGTGGGCGTATATTATTTCATTTCGGTTCGTTGTGGATTGACGTGGTGTTTTGCTAAGTGTTTGATGCCTCTGGGCGAATTGTTTGAATATCCTTGATGTGATATGTTATTTGTGGGAATGTGTGGATATGGTTGAAGGTCTACGGTGGCACATGGCATGTGATCATGTGGCCAGGATGCAACAAGTGATTGATCCAACCGTGAGAGCCTGAGATAATCTACGGTGGCACATGGCATGTGATCATGTGGCCAGGATGCAACAAGCGATTGATCCAACCGTGAGATGTGTGTGATTTGTTTCGCTAGCCAGCTCGGGAGGGTCCTTCGAGGCCTCGAGTGGGATGTCGGTGGTAGCGTCCCGGTCCTAGGCGATGCGCGTGCGTGATTATGTTTCGTTGATTTTACGTCCGTTGAGGACACGTGATGTTGGGCTTTGACCCTGTAAATTGTTGGTGTTTCCTATTTGCGAAAACAAAACATTTGGGCCGTGACCTTATTGATTTTTGGAAAGAGAAGGATTTTATAATCCTAAATTGTTTTCTATTAAAACTCTCGATGGCATTTTAAACTGTTTTGTAAATTGTTTCCCTTATTTGCGATCTTTCGGTTTTGGAAATGTTTACTCAAACTCTTGCCTCGGGAAGTACTTTTCTTTACGTTTGGATCTTTGAGGATTCCTGATTATTATTGTTCTTGGAACTTGTATTGTATGGCTCGTATTTTTGCACTTGTACTTGCACTAGCAAAACAGTGGAGTTTTGCTAACCCCCGAGTATTCGGGGGGTGGATGTCTATTTTTGCATTCAGGTTTTGGAGCATAGCACAAGGTTGGCACGAAGGATGATGATTGATGAACGATACTAATCACACGAGGATCCGTTGCTGTCGTATTGGTCTAGTTGTATTTTCTTTTCCGCTGCAGTATTTGTTTCCCGTTGTACGGGTGTGGTTGTATTTTGACCCCTGCGTGGGCATGAGTTGTATTTGAGCTGTATGTATTTGTTGTAAGACCAAATCGGTCTACTGAGTCATTTTAGCCTTAAAGGCGAGGTTTAGATGTTTGATTTTAGTTATCAGCCTGGTAGATCCTCGAGGAGAGGGTCTACGGCGTGTAATATCCCTGAGCGGATTTGGGGGTGTTACACCAGGTAGGGTCTGACGAGGCCTCTGGAGTCCGGTACATGACGTGTACGGACAAGATGTGTGATCCAGGTAGGGTCTGACGAGGCCTCTGGAGTTCGGTACATGATGTGTACGAACGATGTTGTGGCCGGGTAGGGTCCGTAGAGGCCTCCGGAGTTCGGTACATGATGTGTACGAACAGTGTGTGTGGCCGGGTAGGGTCCGTTGAGGCCTCCGGAGTTCGGTACATGATGTGTACGAACAGTGTGTGTGGTCCGGGTAAGGTCCGTCGAGGCCTCCGGAGTTCGGTACATGATGTGTACGAACAGTGTGTGTGGTCCGGGTAAGGTCCGTCGAGGCCTCCGGAGTTCGGTACATGATGTGTACGAACAATGATCGTGTAGCAGTGATTGTTCGGGTAACATTTTAAATATGGATCTCCGACTCATAATGATATATTATTTAGTATGCTTTGAAACGAGAATCGGGCTAAGGCCCTAATGTTTACGAAAAGGTTTTGTAAATTGGGACTCGAGGTCCAAAAGATTTTCTGCTTTAAAAATCCCCGAGATGATGTGTTCCTTTTCAAATATCTCTTATTTGAGTTCGAAATTCTAAAGCTTCTCGGGAACATTTTGATAATTGATTTCCGTATTAAATTCGTAGTTGCTATTTGCTTGTTACATTTCGTATGGTTTGATACTTGCACTAGTAAAACAGTGGAGTTTTACTAACCCCCGAGTATTCGGGGGGTGGATGTCTGTTTTGCGTCCAGGTACACGCAGATTCAGGGGAGCAGTCACAGGATTGGCACAAGAGGATGACGAGCTGCGATATTAATCAAGAGTCGAGAGTTGGTAGAGTTTGGTTGTATTGTTAGAGTTCTTTCGGTCTTCCGCTGTATTGTGTTTCGACCCCTGTGTGGGTAATGTTGTTAGTCAGTACTGTTGATAGAGTTGTATGACCTCATCGGTCTGTGTGTTTATGTGTAAGTGACCTTAACGGTCTGTATTATTATATTGTTTGACCCTGGCCGGGCAAGCATTTAGTCGTTTATGGATGTTTAGCCTGGTAGATCCTTGTGGAAGGGGTCTACGGCGTGTAATATTCCTATACGGTTTTGGGGATGTTACAGAAACCGTCCTCGACAATCCCAATTCAATACCTCGATTATCTTAGAACGACCAATCGATAACGACTCAATGGATGGAAACTATCCTCGACAGTCCTAATTCAATACTTCGATTATCTTAGAATGAAAAATCGATAACGACTCAATGGATGGGAACTATCCTCGACAGTCCCAATTCAATACTTTGATTGTCTTAGAACGACCAATTGATAACAACGACTCATCGGATGGGACCTATCCTCGACAGTACCAATTCAATACCTCGATTTCCTTATAACAGCTAATCGATAACAACAATACCACAGATGGGAAGAGTCCTTGGCAATCCCAATTCAATACCTCAATTGCCTTCAATCGGCCGATACAACATCAATGGTAAAAGACCAATATCAATAGCAATATTCCTATCAATGTCTTAATCAAACATCAATATCAACAATAACAATCGATACATCGATACTGCAAACCGGCTATTGACAACAACAATAACAACAAGAGTCTTAATGCCTTAAATAGGCCATTAACAAACAACAATAAAATTTCTCATAATTGCCGAAGGGTATTATATCAAACAATTCCCCGATATCAACAAATCATGAAGAGACTACATCTCGAAATGATACAACACATTCATACACATATATGATAATATTTATCTCATTGACCAGTACAAGTATAAAACTTGCCTCAAACCGAAGGCTATGAAATCCTCCCACGAACGAAAAATGGTGTCCTCCGACAATCACAAGCACTCGAACAACCTTGAATGAAATACAATTCATTCAGTAACACAATATCGATCGAAAACAACATAATAGACAACATGATCAAACAAATCATACAAACGAATATCATACTCCCTAACTATGAATTCTAGCATCCTCCAATCATCTCAATGATCGAACAACATGATCAAGATGTTCTTAACACTTGTGAAAAATAATTCAATAAGGATTATTAAGAACAACATCAAATTAATCATCCTATAATGATAATATTACCAATATCACCACTATCACCTCAAGATTATCATCAACTCTACTAACATGATGTCTGAACAATAATCAACCACCAATTCATCATGAATTCGGATTAATCAACAAGATTAAATCAACCATTTCAAGATTATGACAATCATCACATAATTCATCATAATTCTATACTAAAATGGTTAAAATCTCCCAAGAACACAAACAACAACAATAATCATCACCAATCTTAACATAACTCTTCCTAGACATGATTATAACCTCCAAGTATCCTTAAAACATTAAGAAAAACTCCTCCCCAAGACATAATCATCATGTTCTTCATCATAAGTTATAAAAACTCATCAAGAATCATGCTATCCTCGAACCAGCAATCAACACACGAAGTAATCAACAAAAACCACATCATAATCTCGAGATAAACACAAGATTAAACACATACCTATTGAAGAAGTGAAGAGCAACCTCAAACCATCAAGAAACACTCCAAACTCCAAGTTTCTAAGCTTCAATCCAAGTGAGGAAGCTCCAAAACAAGTTGGCAGGGGCTGGAATATACTAAGAAATGCAGAGGGATGATTTCTAGGGAAAGAAATCAGAATTGGATCGTGAAGAAATGAAAGACGAAACATGTCTTTATAATCTGCACAGTTCATTACAGCACTAACCTCAACGCATAACGTACGTTAATCCTCCTTACGTACGCTATGTCCTGCCAAAACTCACTGCCTCAAAATGAGACATGTATTATGTACGTTAGCTAAAGTCGTACGTAACAACCACAACATTACGTACGTTAGCAGCCATGCTAGCGTATGTAATGAGCATTGACGAAGCTGCCTCGAAAAGACGAATATCCAGATCAAGTATGGCCCAACATGCCGAAAGTCAGATGCAATCTGATACCCTGTATTACGTACGTAACCAATATGGTTTAACGTACGTAACCTGCTACCCTTAACGTATGTAATGCTATGCATGTAGAGTATGTTAGGTCCAATATACTTAGCCAAAAAATCAAACTCCAAACTCACCAAGCAACATCCGATTGGGAACACAATACCGACGACAAGTGTAAATATTTCGATTCTGAAATATCCCAATATAATATACATTGTATCAGTCAAATACAACAACACTTGTACAATTCCAAATGAATACGTACAACACAACAGTAAAACAAAAAAAAATCCCCGAATATTACAAGAGGCGTGTCCCAATTTTCAATGACAAATTCTAGCATTTTCATCGTATGAAATTAAACATTTTTCATTAAAGGATGATTCGGCTCGAAGATATACAATATAAATATTTCCATACGTCCAATAAATACTATTTTATCTTTTCTCATTGCAATGCAATGGGTGATTTCAAAAATTAATTTTAGTCAGGTATATGATAATTGGGAAACACTAAGTAGATTATGAAATAGGTCATCAACAAAAAGAACATTATCAATTGTTGGTAAAGGATCCCTACCCACCTTACCTGTACGTTTGATTTTACCCTTTCTATTATCAGCGAAAGTGACAAATCCTCGTTCTTCCCTTTCAATCTTCGTGAATAGATGCTCCCTTTCAATCTTCGTGAATAGATGTACCCAAGGTAGTTTGGATCATGTAGAGATAGACATATATACTTTGTTTGCAACTATTCTCCCTTTAGGTAGCCATATCTATTTTACTTTAATTGTTCGTCTAGGACTAGTTCAAAAAGTTTCATTATGTCCTGTTTTTAAACATTTGGGACATGACGAAATTCTAAATTTTAATTTTCCCAAGTTGGTTGTAGTTTTGTCTAAGGACTTTTTCATTGGAAATATATCCAAGTCTATGTTTTGATAATCAAATCTTTGAAGAGATTATAGTTGTTCAAATTTATCATTGCCACAAGAGAATTTTTTGATATAAAGTTTAAGTTCTCTTTGTGTTTTGTGTAAAGTGTCTCTTAGATTTTTCTTAGTTTCAAGACAGGAGGAATGACCAGCTAAAATATCTTTGTCTTTATTCAAGATTTTAGAATTTTCATCTTCAAAAATTTTTGTTTTCTTTTTCAAATCTTTATTTATTTTACAAACTTCTTCAAATTCATTATTTAAAGATTCAAAGGCATCAGGAAGTTCTTCATGAGACGAGTCACTTACCTCACTCTCTGTGTCACGGTCGACCAGTTTGCGAGCCTTGAGAGATAGGTTGCTTTGCTCATGTGGTTCCTCATCAACCTCTCTGTGTCATTGTCACTCCATGTGGCCACATTTCTTCTTTTTAACTTTTTTATGTGGAGTTTTAGATTAGTTAACGGGATCAGGAGCAGGGCAATCTTTTGCAAAATGTCTTGGGACACCAGATCTTCGAAAAGTATTATCGAACTTTTTATTTTGAGGGAAATGAGTCTTTTTAGATTCGTCACTAGGTTCCCGGAAAATATCCTTCCGACGTCTATGTAAAAGATTTTTATACTTTTTGATATTTCTAGCATAGAGAGTAGATTCTTCATCTTCTTCTTTGATAGTCTCATCTTCCGGATCACTCTCTTCTTTATCTTTGAATGCTCTGAGTCCTTCACGTTCCTTGGCCTTTGGATTATAATTATGATATTTAAGGACAATCTCATAATTAATAGGGGATCTAATGAGGGCACTGAATTCTATATTATTGAGACCCTTCGACTCCATAATAGCCGCACTATAAGAATAAACGTCAAAGACTTCGGATAATATCCGAAGTAAAAATGTTATAATTACCGAAGTCTATGTTCGTGTAGTTAAAGGTATACTTTAGACTTCGCTTATTAGACGAAGTCTAATATCGTAATAACCGAAGTCTATCTCGGTTTTTAGAACCCGAATATGGGGGTTTGCGAAGTAAAAAAGGTCCTTCCACTTCACTTATTTTATAATCGCTGAAGTGTATATTTCCTATTCGCTTCTAATTATATATCTCTGACTTCGTTTTTTATCCGAAGTAAATAACCACATTGCATATTTCTTTTCAATTTGTAAATATAGAATCCCTGTTGTACAAAAACATGATCCATCCAATAAAAAAACTCAATTCACAAGATCTCAACAACACAACCTCAAATGCATCAATCAACCTCATTAAAAATCCAACAAACTCAAATCACAAGATCCCAATTCAATAACACAAGATCATAAGCATTGATAATAGTAATAAACCACAATTTCATATATAAACGGCGGACTGTCGTACAAAAATGCCAAATATTCAGATTCGCGTGATTCACAAGTTTGCATTGGGCATAACTATAATATGCCAACATCAATTAAACTTCCACAATGTCTACGCGACACATGCATAGGTCTAGCTAATGGACTGCACATTAACAAAACATTCACCATATTTACCCGATCAAACGACATGTTCTGATCTAACTATACCAGAGATATGCACCAGTACCAGTAGTGTTGCAACCAAGACCATACACATATAGTACTGATTTGAATCTAGACAAAGAACTTCCTGACAATGAAGCCAGCCTAAGCACCATCGACAAACGTGTAGACGAACTTGCTCCACTCGTTCCTGACTTCATCATACTGCACCTAAGTGTAGTATTGGTCTTTGACTGAACCAGGATACTGAGCAAATCACATTGAAACAAAAAAAATAGATTAAGTACATTCATAAAAGATGCATCAACATCACAAATTTTCAGTACCAAAACATACTATATAATATAAAAGGATGACAGAATTAAAATTACATGATGTGTTATAACGGGAGAATCAAATAAAGTTACCTGATACTAGTCTGCCCGTCTGCCACAAGGAAAGAAGACACAAGCATTAGAGATGGACTTCAGAATCACTTCTTCCATCACAATGAATGATTAGGAAGTGGGGAGGGGATGGGCGTTTACAGAAAGAAGGTTCAGACAATCTGAATACACAGCCCAGTAAGTGATGCAACAAACCAAAAGGACAAACACAACGACGGTAATAATATCAAAGATTACTTATCAAATATTGATACCTAAGGTGTAACACCCCCAATCCACTCAGGGATATTACACGCCGTAGACCCTCTCCTCGAGGATCTACCAGGCTGATAACCAAAATCAAACATCTAAACATCGCCTTTAAGGCTAAAATGACTCAGTAGACCGACTTGGTCTTTCAATAGTAACATACAACTCATTCCCAAACACATACCCACGCAGGGGTCAAAATAAAATAAACTCCCGTACAACGGGGAAAAGATACCGCAGCGGAAAAGAAAATACAACTGGACCAATACGACATCAACGGAACCTCGTGTGATTAGTATCGTTCATCTTTCATCATCCTTCGTGCGACCACGTGCTATGCTCCAAAACCCGAATGCAAAAATAGACATCCACCCCGAATACTGGGTTAGCAAAACTCCTTTGTTTTGCTAGTGCAAGTACAAGTGCAAAAATACGAGCCATACAATACAAGTTCCAAGAACAATAATAATCAGGAATCCTCAAGGATCCAAACGTAAAGAAAAGTACTTCCCGAGGCAAGAGTTTGGGTAAACATTTCCAAAACCGAAAGATCGCAAATAAGGGAAACAATTTACAAAACAGTTTAAAATGCCATCGAGAGTTTTAATAGAAAACAATTTAGGATTATAAAATCCTTCTCTTTCCAAAAGATCAATAGGGTCACCGCCCAAATGTTTTGTTTTCGCAAATAGGAAATCACCAACAATTTACAGGGTCAGAGCCCAACATCACGTGTCCTCAACGGACGTAAAATCAACGAAACATAATCATGCACGCGCATCGCCTAGGACCGGGACGATACCACCGACGTCCCACTCGTGGCCTCGAAGGACCCTCTCGAGCTGGCTAGCGAAACAAATCACACACATCTCACGGTTGGATCGATCGCTTGTTGCATCCTGGCCACATGATCGCATGCCATGTGCCACCGTAGATTATCTCAGGCTCTCACGGTTGGATCAATCACTTGTTGCATCCTGACCACATGATCACGTGCCATGTGTCACCGTAGACCTTCAACCGTATCCACACATTCACACAAATAACATATCACATCAAGGATATTCGAACAATTCACCCAGAGCATCAAACACTTAGCAAAACACCACGTCAAACCACAATGCACCGAAATGAAACAATATACGTCCACACGCAAATACCAAGTGCAACATCAACGCCAAACATATCCATAGAGTTCACATAATCATTCTCAAACCACACCATTCACAAAACACACGCGTTTTGAAAGCAAGCCTTTAACAAGGCTAAACCGAATCTTTTGAAAACTCATTTCAAACAATCAAACAACCGCATAAAGACGATCACCAATTATCATATTCACAAAACAAGAATAGTATGGACAAGGTACTTGCCTCGAAATCGGCACGCAAGTATTCCGACGAACACGGCTCAACCGGAAAGCTTCGAAACGCCCGATGTTTTCGAAAAGGAAAACGACAACGAACGGAAGGGTTCAACTTGGTTTCTTCGCAAGAAACTCGACCACAACAACATATAATCCATAAATCAACAATCATACGAGGAAGGATAATCGTAGAACGCCCGAAAACCCCTCTATGACATTCTAGGACACCTTCAAGACGTCGATCAAGAACTCGACCAAAACAACGAATCGATACGATCCAACCATGGAATAACAAGGTAAAAGATATAAAACATCTAAATAATCATCAATCCATCATAATCCTAAGTTAAATCGGATTAAACGGACGAAATCAACCAAAATACCCAAATTCCCCAAAACTAGATTTCAAGAAATCTAACCTTGATTCGGTAGATCGGAGGAGGTTACCGGATGATTGGTTGATGCTATAAACTCAAGAACTTCATGGATTGGATGTATGACAACATGCCTCCATGATCCATAAGTCTCCAACCGCGGAAGAGGCGGAAGGAAGTGGGAAAAACGAGAGGAAAATGAAGTCCTTCCCCCAAATCCCGTGTAATATAGAGAAACACAGCAGAACCTATCGGCCAGCCTATCGGCCGATAGGCCCAACCGATACCCATACAGAATGCCGGCAGTAGATCCTATCGACCACCCCTATCGGCCGAAAGGCTCCTGGAAGTGATCGCCAAAAACCTCACACGACCATAACTCTCTCGTCCGGACTCCGATTGACTCACCGTTTGAACCATTGGAAAGCTAACTCGATGTTCTATAATATTGCAAAGATTTATAATTTTTGGAGTCACCAAAAATTAATGGTGATCTAACAAAGTCGAACTCATACTTAGAAAAGTCGTTTAGTAATCCTGAATTCAACAAAACGACACCGAAACCCGAGCCTGAATACGAACCGAAGATACGGTTACGAAGTACTCACAAAGACGAATCTAAGAGCTAGTAGAACACACGATTCCGACCACCCGAAGGCTCGAAATTCGACAACGGAAGGTAATTACCCCAAACTTTGGGAAATTACGAAAATGGCCCAACTGCCGAAAATCACCATACGACGAATAATCAAACCGAAGCTCACAACACGTATAACAACGTTAAACGGACTTGCGAAACTCGAAACAGCGGTTTCGGACGAGATTCGCAAGAATCGAACTCAAGTGCGGAAAAGTCGTTAAAAGCAGAACTCAACAAAACAACACCGAAACGAACTCGGATGACAACAAGTGTAGAATTTTTTATTTTGAGAATGACGAAAGCGGTCATGAGCGAGCCGTCAAAACAGACTCGACCAAAAAAAGAAATTTACGAAAATCGAAAATTGCGGATATTACATTCTACCCTCCTTAAAAGAAGTTTCGTCCGAAACTTAAAACAAGTAGGGGAGGAATATACCCGCCAGAAAACTCGACGAGATACACAAAAATAGAAAACTCGCGCCAACGGCGAAACGCTGCAAGAAACGCAAAGAGACATACGGCGTGACAACACGCTCCACGACGACCAACACAATGGCACCGTTAGGGATACAATAAAACCAACAAATGACAAGCGTCATCAAACGGATAATATAGCCAAGTCAATTATCCGACAATCACAAAACACAACGAACGAAAGTCGTATGATTGACCAACCCAACGGTACATCAATCAAACGCGAGCCAATCGTTGAACTAATCTGAATTCCACCGCCCAGGTTGGAAGATCGAAAGCGAGACTAATTTCCCAAACTTAAGGGAATTAGGGAGGAGCCCGAATGCTCAACGATCACGAAAGGAGGACAAAAACCGAACAAACAAACGACCGAACCACAACGGTCGAGACAACAAAAGCGACGATCATGTTCGAATCACGAAGAACAATAAGGTTCAACCGACAACTCCGAGGTTCACATCTCGACTCGAGACAAAACATGATCCGGTGAAAACAACAAGATGCACACTCGCATAAGATCTACGGAAAGGGAATAACAATTGAAAAGTCACATCGACGAACGAGTAATTCCGAAATAATACCACCCTCGTTCGATCAACAAAAGCAAGGGCGGGACAAGCTCGAGAAAATGTCAATGAACATAAACGAGTTGTGAGTCGAAAATACGAAGTTCCAAATCCGATCCACTTGAATAAGAGAACTAGTAAAACCAGATGATGTCACTTCCGAACAAGGTTCACAAGAATCGAACCGAACTCGAAAAAGTCACGATAACCAGATTGACCCAAAACAAGATCACGGCTCGTTCGAGCAGACGAAACCGAAATCTGAGAACAAGTTCAGAAAGTATCAACAAACACGAGCGAGTCGATAGACTCAAGAAAGAGAAAATGCAGGAGTCTAAAAACAACACGGGTACTACATTCGACCTCTTATAAAAGAAGGTCGCCCCCGCAACTCACAACAGCGAAATCAAGGTGACGACACAACAAGCAACTGACAGAAAAATCCTGCAAAGGCCTCTCAAAGCCGATTCCGATGACGGTGTTGAAGCGCGAACTCCGAAAGTCTCGGTAGTCAATTCACAAAACTGAATTCGGTGTCCCTCGAGTCCACACTTGAAATGTGTTACCGACGAGAAGGACAATTTACACGTGCATGCCCCGGCACATCTCGATTGAAACGCCTCGGCTCGGCATACCGAAAATACAAATGCTAGATACAATGGGGCATAACGTCGCAAAACAACATAGCGGAGATGCCAACTCAGCACAACAAGGAATCATAATACATATCATATACAACGATTATCATCGTAAAATAATACACACAAACACTTCAGCAACGACGGTATCGTTCGGCGACCTCAACGGCCCGAACGATAACCAGCACATAATTACAACCATCATGAAACAATCATACATGTACACAAATGTACAACTCAAGCTTTAACAACCCACACTCGTGCGACAACACGCAAATCACCACGAGGTGATAACAGTAAACACCAGTTCACACCTCTCACAGAGGGCTAGTACAACAAATGCGTGGCAACGCCTCGACGTTCATGCCACCAATTCGATCACAATTCGGGGTTAACACCGTAACGAAAGTTCGAAAACCATACACGCATTTCCGGTCCGCAAACAGGAATGATAGGTTTTAAAAACGAAAACCACCTTTGAAGACAGTTTGGGAACACCAGTTGATCTTTGAGTATCATTTTACAAAAAGTAGTACAAACACCATTATCGAGACTTTGAAAATCATCTAGCGTTTGAACAAAAATGAGGACACTTTACTTTTAGTGAAAAAACTTTCAAAAAAATATTCGACCCTTGGGTCTAAGCAACTGCATTTGAAAATATCTCAAAAATATTTTTGGTCCTCAACCGGAAAATTTTTGAAATGTATTGCGGCATTAGAAAACACCTTGAAAACACCGCAAGAAAATAATTCGTTTTAAAAGTACGTCTCGAATTTTAATTTTCTAAGATACTCAAGGTTTTCAAAAATAATTCAATGGGCTAGAATGCCCAAAAATTTCAGGTAATTACAAGGAATAATATAGCGCCGTGGGTCCCGCGCCGGAACCTACCAGGCTAAAAACCTTTTATAAACTACCAAAAAGGCCGATGACGGTAATATTTCAAAAACTCACAAAATCCATTTACAAAATACTAAATTCCGTCATAAGAATTTCGCCACAATGATCAAGGCCGTAATGCCAAAAACTCGGTTAAGGAATCGGTTTTCGAAATAAAACTCAGTCGGTAAAATATCGAAAGCCATTACAAAAGAACTCACGCAGCGGATAAAAGAAATAAAGTCAGACATGCACAAGACAGCAACACTACTCCTCATATGAACGAAAAATGGGAGTCAAATAATCACATATCACGAAATCAAAATCCATAAGAGGATTCCGTCAATGAACTCATAATCATAAAAATAGCTCGTGTCACACGAGGCACAACACAAAGAAGGGAGACTTACATCCACAGGTCGCACGAAGATGATGATTGCCCACGATACTAATCACGACCAACCAACTCAGACGACGCGTCGCGACACGACTCAGTCAGATAAAATCCGACGAGACAAAAACTCAATAGACACCACTGACCCGACAGCCTAGGTTTACACAACCTGTCTCCGATACCATTTATGTAACACCCCCAATCCACTCAGGGATATTACACGCCGTAGACCCTCTCCTCGAGGATCTACCAGGCTGATAACCAAAATCAAACATCTAAACATCGCCTTTAAGGCTAAAATGACTCAGTAGACCGACTTGGTCTTTCAATAGTAACATACAACTCATTCCCAAACACATACCCACGCAGGGGTCAAAATAAAATAAACTCCCGTACAACGGGGAAAAGATACCGCAGCGGAAAAGAAAATACAACTGGACCAATACGACATCAACGGAACCTCGTGTGATTAGTATCGTTCATCTTTCATCATCCTTCGTGCCGACCCTGTGCTATGCTCCAAAACACGAATGCAAAATAGACATCCACCCCGAATACTGGGGTTAGCAAACTCCTTTGTTTTGCTAGTGCAAGTACAAGTGCAAAAATACGAGCCATACAATACAAGTTCCAAGAACAATAATAATCAGGAATCCTCAAGGATCCAAACGTAAAGAAAAGTACTTCCCGAGGCAAGAGTTTGGGTAAACATTTCCAAAACCGAAAGATCGCAAATAAGGGAAACAATTTACAAAAGCGATTTAAAATGCCATCGAGAGTTTTAATAGAAAACAATTTAGGATTATAAAATCCTTCTCTTTCCAAAAGATCAATAGGGTCACCGCCCAAATGTTTTGTTTTCGCAAATAGGAAATCACCAACAATTTACAGGGTCAGAGCCCAACATCACGTGTCCTCAACGGACGTAAAATCAACGAAACATAATCATGCACGCGCATCGCCTAGGACCGGGACGATACCACCGACGTCCCACCCGTGGCCTCGAAGGACCCTCTCGAGCTGGCTAGCGAAACAAATCACACATCTCACGGTTGGATCAATCGCTTGTTGCATCCTGGCCACATGATCGCATGCCATGTGCCACCGTAGATTATCTCAGGCTCTCACGGTTGGATCAATCACTTGTTGCATCCTGACCACATGATCACGTGCCATGTGTCACCGTAGACCTTCAACCGTATCCACACATTCACACAAATAACATATCACATCAAGGATATTCGAACAATTCACCCAGAGCATCAAACACTTAGCAAAACACCACGTCAAACCACAATGCACCGAAATGAAACAATATACGTCCACACGCAAATACCAAGTGCAACATCAACGCCAAACATATCCATAGAGTTCACATAATCATTCTCAAACCACACCATTCACAAAACACACGCGTTTTGAAAGCAAGCCTTTAACAAGGCTAAACCGAATCTTTTGAAAACTCATTTCAAACAATCAAACAACCGCATAAAGACGATCACCAATTATCATATTCACAAAACAAGAATAGTATGGACAAGGTACTTGCCTCGAAATCGGCACGCAAGTATTCCGACGAACACGGCTCAACCGGAAAGCTTCGAAACGCCCGATGTTTTCGAAAAGGAAAACGACAACGAACGGAAGGGTTCAACTTGGTTTCTTCGCAAGAAACTCGACCCTAACAACATATAATCCATAAATCAACAATCATACGAGGAAGGATAATCGTAGAACGCCCGAAAACCCCTCTATGACATTCTACCGGACACCTTCAAGACGTCGATCAAGAACTCGACCAAAACAACGAATCGATACGATCCAACCATGGAATAACAAGGTAAAAGATATAAAACATCTAAATAATCACCAATCCATCATAATCCTAAGTTAAATCGGATTAAACGGACGAAATCAACCAAAATACCCAAATTCCCCAAAACTAGATTTCAAGAAATCTAACCTTGATTCGGTAGATCGGAGGAGGTTACCGGATGATTGGTTGATGCTATAAACTCAAGAACTTCATGGATTGGATGTATGACAACATGCCTCCATGATCCATAAGTCTCCAACCGGAAGAGGAGGAAGGAAGTGGGAAAACGAGAGGAAAATGAAGTCCTTCCCGCAAATCCGTGTAATATAGAGAAACACGCAGAACCTATCGGCCAGCCTATCGGCCGATAGGCCCAACCGATACCCATACGAGAATGCGGCGGTAGATCCTATCGACCACCCCTATCGGTAGAAAGGCTCTGGAAGTGATCGGCCAAAATCGAAACGACCATAACTCTCTCGTCAGGACTCAGATTGACTCACCGTTTGAACCATTGGAAAGCTAACTCGATGTTCTATAATATTGCAAAGATTTATAATTTTTGGAGTCACCAAAAATTAATGGTGATCTAACAAAGTCGAACTCATACTTAGAAAAGTCGTTTAGTAATCTGAATTCAACAAAGCGACAGAAACCCGAGCACGAATACGAACCAGAAGATACGGTTACGAAGTACTCACAAAGACGAATCTAAGAGCTAGTAGAACACACGATTCCGACCACCCGAAGGCTCGAAATTCGACAACGGAAGGTAATTACCCCAAACTTTGGGAAATTACGAAAATGGCCCAACCGCCGAAAATCACCATACGACGAATAATCAAACCGAAGCTCACAACACGTATAACAACGTTAAGCGGACTTGCGAAACTTCGAAGCAGCGGTTTGACGAGATTCGCAAGAATCGAACTCAAGTGCGGAAAAGTCGTTAGCAAAGAGAACTCAACAAAACAACACCGAAACGAACTCGGATGACAAAAAGTGTAGAATTAATCATTTTCAGAATGACGAAACGGTCATGAGCGAGCCGTCAAAACAGACTCCGACCAAAAAAAAAGAAATTTACCGAAAATCGAAAATTGCGGATATTACATAAGGAGCAACAAGGATCACACTAATTGAAAGATGCTTATTATGAGCAGAAGAATAAGAAAAACAGTTGGTACGTAATAGGAGAAAATAGAGAAGCTGACCATAAAAGAAATGATTTTTTTTTCAAATTCAAACCCCCAAAATATAACTAAATCATGCAAAAAAAAAAAAACTCGACATTCCTTTAAAAGGACAGCCACCTGACACATTAACAGATGCACGTGTAAACGGTGAAAGAAACATGTCAACCAAGCTACCCAATGCACAAACCACACATTCAATCAAATATGTAAAGGAAAAACCCCAAAAAAACTATTATTTCAAAATCTTTGCCCAAATAGCTAATATAGCCCGTGTAAACAAAAACAAAGTGGCATCCCCCTCGGTCAAACCTGCTTCTGGAGGTCAACAAAGTGGCAGCCCCCACAGCTGTGATAAAAAAACTCAAGTGAGTGGAAAGAATAAGAACTTCAATTAAGCACCACGACATTCAGGTGAGAAAAGTAAATGAAACTCCAAAGTTCGGTATAAAATATTCTGAGAGTGTTTCGTACTCCAAAGGTTCATAAGCTCATAATGCGCACACAATCACGAAGATCATAGTTTCTGAAAAGCCAACTTCCAATCAATGCTTTTGATATTGTCAACAAGAAATTTCACTTAGTCAACATTCATCCTAACATACGAAAGGTGAGTAGATCAATTGACTCAAGATATAAATGAAAGAAACTCATAATAATGGCTCCATATGTGAAAAGGACAATATCAAACGCTCCTCAAGATTATGGCAAGGGTGAACTCTCTAAATGAAGTACATGTGTTTGCAATTTAATACTAGACATTTTTTCAGACAGCGGGTTAAGGAAACTTGGTTGATTCATAACAACATAAGCACAAATCATTAATCCTACAAATATATGATGTAACTCGTTATTACAAATAAACCTTACCCTTTTGGACCACCAGATTCATAATCTTTAGGGATACTAAGTTTTACAATCTCACCCCACTCCCCAAAGTGTCCCTCGAGAGTAGCCATAAGCTGCTGCAAGGTACCACCAAGGTATAATTTGTTAGCAAATTTATAAATAATTTATGCATAACTACAGAGTGTTGGTATAAAGAACTTACTCTTTTGGTAAGACCTGTCATTGCTAAATATACAGAACAAGTGATGCATCAATTAAAAGTCGAACTCTTAAATATATAAACAAAGTGCAAAAAATACATAAACAGAGTTTAAAGTTCATACCCGCCAGAGTGTATGAACCTATTTCCCTCTTTCCTTTGCTAAATCAATTTTCACATCACGACCAAGCAAATTTGATCCATTGAGTTAAAGGGTGCGAAAATAAATTACTAAATAATTAGGTCTTTATCGTGTTCAACAAAAATTTATTGGAAATAAAACTAAACAATGATTATACTTTTGGTGCATCGGGGTGGTGAATTCAACGTGTCCATAACCAAAAAAAGGACATCAACAACCTCACCAACATCCTTGAAAAAGTTAAGCGTGTAAAATTGTAACTAATTAGCGCAGGTTCGGATTCGGAACTTGCGAACTTGCCAAACATTTGTTAATCAAGAAAGATTGTTGAGTTTTATTTTAATTTTTTAAATTCAAGAAGATTCTGGACATAAAAGCAAAAGAGCTGATTCTTGCATGATTTGTAAGATAATAGGGCTTTCTTGATAAAACTTCTCATGTCTTTGACCGATGGTGGTGTTTTTACCTCCCATTTGTACCTTTTACTAATAGAAGGGTCTTGTACTCTAAGTAACACGTATGTCTGGAAATCAACTAAATATTACACTGGCTTTCCCCAAGTTTTTACTCCACAAGTGCAATGTACAATTAAAGGAATGAAGAGAACACGGATGAGTAGATGAATTTTTTTTTTTTTTTTGCAAAATGAAAAGGATGAGTAAAGGAAAACGAAAGAACTTTTTGATCAAGTACAATGACATTGAATGTAATCCAATTTTAGATATATAGGACAAACATGGTACAATAGAACATCAAAACATGAGAGGGGTTATAGTCATTCCAGTTTGCGATCACCTCCTTCTTTGGGTGTGTTAATCAAAAGAAATCCACGACTTTACCTCGAGTGATTGACTTCTTTTGAAGAATGCTTTATGATCTCGATGACTATGCCTTCTATTATACAAAGTTTCGTCCTTCTAAAATAGACCGTGATTGTTATGCTAAATTTGATTGTCAAGTTGCACTCATCCCACTATTAATAATCTTCTTAAATTCATTCCATGCAATTTACTATGTACAGTTCAAAACAAGGATGCAAGTAACAATGCATATACCCGAAAAAAAATACAAAACCGCTTAAATTTCAAGACACGGACAATATGAAGCAGTAATCAGATATCGGTGATTCAACATATTTTAGATCTCTCAAAATAATGGAACGCAAGAGCATAACGTGAGAAATTGAGAGTAAATGGTAACCTGATTCATCAATTACTAACAACAGAATTTAACTTTAGAACAAAAACTAAAGATGAGAACAATAAGAAGTGACAAGAACAATGTTACTGAGTTCGACATGGAGGAGTAAAAGGTGGATGTCCACACTAAAAACACATTACTCCCAAAACCAGAAAAACAAAACAGAAAAAAAATTAAGGTACCAAGTTGAGCTGAGATGCAACCAACAGCGGTTACGTCTGTGTTTGCATCAGCCAATCTCTGCAAGGCAACTTCTCGAGAGAGAGAGAGAGAGAGAGATTGGGGACGGTCAATAAGAGAAGATCCGGAATCCGAACCCTGCGCTAAATACGGGAAGTATTGTAAATGGGTTTGCTCGATCGAGGATATGATCCTCCAGGAAGCGCGGCGGGCGCTGATGACGTTCTTGTAGGGGACAGAGAAAAGGTTGCGCTCCTGTACACGTTCTCCTCGCGTGGGATGCCATTCAGATTTGGGATGAGCTATTCTGATATTTTCTTAGAGAGATGGAGACTAGAGAGAGGATTTCTCTTTTTAGAGAAAGGAAGAGGGCGAGGGAGGGTTGGGAAATAAGGTAGAGGATATTGGGCGTCGGGGTTAGGGTTGAAAATGGGGAGAGGTAGGAGATGCAGGAGAGAGAAAGAGAAATGGGAACAGCTGATTTTGCAGGGTTTTGACCGATTAATATTTTTATTCGGTCCAATGCCTTCTTGAACTCTAAATATTTATCATGGAAATTGGAGTAAAAAATTTGAGGGAGGAATGGTGGAAACCAATATTTGCTAAGTATTTTTTGGAGACTAAATGAAAAAAAATTGAACATCAAAATATTAATTCCCGGTCTCAAAACATACACTTCGCTATTGTAAAAAAATTTTGGTAAAAAATAAAATTTCACACTTTTTACTTCAGTAATTATCAAATTAGCGAAGTCTTTGTAACTTAAGTTTTCTAACTAGCTCCTGCTTTTTTGTTTGGTACCATTTAGTGAAGTCTATGTGGGTTTTTTACTTCAGTAAATTGAAAAGCGAAGTTGTTTGTTTTTACTTCGCTAATATACATTACCGAAGTGAGACGTACCGAAGTCTTTGACGTTTATTCTACTAGTGCCGTTACTATTACATCCCATTCTCTGGGTAGTGATTTTATATTTTTTCTTAGCTTTATCTCTACTTGAGATAGGATTGACAAACGAGGCCAGCCCGTTTGTGATAACAGAGAACCGTTCAAACATGGTAGTGATGCTTTCATCTTCTTTCATTGTGAATAATCCATAATCATGAAGAAGCATATTTATTTTAGTTTCTTTAACCAGGCTAGTACCTTCGTGAGTGATTTTTTGCATTTTCCAAATTTCTTCGGCCATCTCACAAGATAAAATTTGGTTATGATCTTTTGGATTAAGAGCACAGTAAAGTAGTTGAGTAGCTTTATAATTCAAGTGATCATTTTTCCAGTCGGTCTCATCATATTCTTGAAAACTCTTAAGAGAGACGTCAGTTTTCTTTGGAATTATTGGTCCAAGTGTAATAACATTCCAGATATCGATATCATGATCTCGAATGGAAATATACTTTTTGTTCTTCCAAGTCATCAAGTTTGAACCGTCGAGGAAGAGAGGAAAATTTAGAGCATTGCCTTCAAAAGTTAGAATGTACGCCATTTCTGGATCTGTTCTCTAGCGGGTGTTAGAACGATGAAAAAGAGACTGCTCTTATACCAATTTTTGAGTTGTTACTGCCACTAGAAGAGGGGGTTGAATAGTGCAGTGAAGAGTTTTAAATTCTTTCCATGTGGAAGCAAATATTAGGAGTAAAGAAAAAGTGCGGAAATAAAAAGACACAAGAAATTGTTCCAGAGATTCGACTATACAAAAGCCTACGTCCTAAACCTATCGTTACCGATTAGGACTTTTCGCAAAACTGAATGCACTTTATATTTCAGTACCAACTCTGTACACTTTCAAGATTGTGCCGAACTTCAATTTTTTTATTTTTGGGCTCCACAACATCAAACACTCTTGTTTTTCAGGGTACAAGACAACCTCACGCAATTACAAAGAATGTTTCAATTACAATTACTCGACTTACAGAATAGTCTCTCAGAGTGAAACAAGAATGTATATAGAAGAATATTCGAACAGTTCTTCTTGTATCAGTTACAATATGTAATATTATCTCTCAAAGTATATGCTATTTTGAAGCTCAAATGAATCAGATAATCTCTTGACATATTCAGAGAATTTGTGTGTATTTCAAATCCTCCAAATGCCTCTATTTATAGCATTTAGGATCCTGTTTAACGTTGGTAAAGTTGTTCTCTTCAACATACGTTAAGTAACAAGAGTTACGTACATTAATGTCATAACGTGCATTATTAGATCATTGTAATGTCAGCAACACTATTCCAGTAGCACACAGTAGCCTAGGATACTAATTTGATTTGATGACCTTATAGGTGTCATCGACGGTCTAATTTTGAATTTAACTGCAAATGCTTAGCGCCGTTAACATGTATCTATAGCGTACGTTATTACGTAGATGATTGTTCAATCTGTTGACCTTCTGGAGACTGTGCAATGGTTCATTTTCGAACTTACCATATGTTACTCCAAAGCCTTAGCATATGTTACATGGTTTCTCTAGCTATGTAACCCTACATGATTTTAACACTTTCCACAAATACAAAGAGAGTGAATTTTACGTATGCTAAGCTAACGACATAGCATGTTACCTTTAAGAATTTCTTGTTTCAACATATTGAGTGAGTAATGATTTGAAATGTGTTGGGGAGTGAAAGCTTGTTAATGATTATTTTGTTTCTATGAACATCATTAAAATATGTGTGATAAAAATATTGTTCCAATAGCGCGGCCTCGTAGCTTCATCTTGGTTAGCAAGGATAAGATCCAAAGAGCGTGATTAACATTTAGCCAGACCAGTGCGATCTAAGTTCCAAACACTTCTAGTTCCATAATTTTTTATCTCATAATGAGCGAAATGTTCCTACTCAATTGCACGAGCATTATTTCTATTTATTTACCAAATCAGGAATACCAATACATACAGTAAATAGAGAAATAACAAATGCTTTTTTACTAAATAATCCATAATTACATATTAATGCCCGAACTCCCTAATCCTGAGAGTGGCATTGAAGGGAATACTCTAATAATCTCCCACTTGCAGTTGCCACAAATTATGTTATCTAATACCCATATTATCCAGATATCTCTCTGAAACAATATATAATAGTCGCTTGGTGAATAGGTTAGCAAGACTATTTGCTGAGTTTACTCTCTGCAGTTCAACATATCGGTTATTCATCAATATCCCTGACGATTTGATACTTCCTCACAATATTCTTGGTCTTGTGATATGACCTGGGCTCTTTAGCATGTGCAACAGCTCATTCCTCATCGCGATAAAGAGGCACTCGCAGCTCTGCACTAGGGACAACTTGAGGTTCTTTAATAAACTTCTTGATCCACAATGCCTCCCTTCGTGCCCCCAAGGAAGCTTGGTATTCCTCCTGACATGTGAAATGTGTGGTCGCAGTTTCCTTAGAACTTATCTAAGAAACTGCTCCACCATTCAGAGTAAATATGTATACTTAAGTGGATTTTTCTTTATCCATGTCTCCTCCCAAAATCAGAGTCCGTGAATTCATACACTCTTAGTTCTCCACTATTGTATGTAAGGATCATTTCCTTTGTCCATTTAAGGTACTTCATAATGTTCTTAACTATTGTCCAGTGTTCTTTACCCGTATTAGCTTGAAACTGACTAACTATTCTAACAACATACGCAATGCATGGTATAGTGCATAACATTACGTACACGAGGCTACCTGCCTCCGAGGCATAGGGTACCTATCTCATCTCCATTGTATCTTCCTCAGTTTCAGGACACATATCAGTGGAGAGTTTTATTCCATGTCATATGGGTAAGAACCCTCCTTTAGAATCTTGCATCTTAAATCTCTTTAGGATCTTCTGTATATAGAGGGCTTGGGGTAGTCCTATCATTCCCTTTGCTGTATCACTATAGATGCAAATTCTGACAATGTAGGAATCTTCTCCAAAGTCTTTCATGGAGAATGTATTGGAAACCACGCTTTTACTGAACTAGGCAATGCCACATCATTTCTTATTAGTAGAATGTCATCTATATATAGTATTAGGAATGCAATATTGCTGCCACTAAACTTTTCCTAAATACAAGGCTCTTTCTCATTTTGCACGAAGTCAAATCCTTTGACTGCACTGACAAAATAATGATTCCAACTTCGTGATACCTGCTTCAGCCTATAAATTGCACGTTGAATCTTGCACACTTGTGAATGTCGGTAGAAGACACGAAGTTTATGGCTTGTTCCATATATATTTCCTCCTCGAGAGTCGATTAAGGAAATATGTCTTTAGGTCCATATATCACATCTCATAATAGTAATGGGCAGCTATGACAAGCTTCACATGACAAGACTTGATCATGGCAACTGGTGAGAAGGTCTCATTGTAATCGATCCCTTCCTTTTGGGTATAACCCTTAGCCACAAGCATAGCTTTGTAGGATTCTATTTTGCCATCCCCGTCGGTCTTTCTGTTGAAGACCATTAGTTCCCAATGGGCACTATGTCCTCATGTTGGTGTACCAAAATTTAGACCTGATTGTCTCAGTTTACATGGCCTCTCTCCACTTCACAGAGTCCACATCCACCATATCTTGGTCATGTGATGTAGTATCATTCTCTGGGGTACCATATGTATGGTGGAGACCAGTTCCTCCATATGCATGTAGCCATACCTCTTAGGTAATTAAGAAATCCTACTTGACCTATGAGGTGGTAGCAGTTGTAATTCAGTAGGTCATATTCTTTCTTCTTATAGAGGTGTATCCTCGAAAGTTTCTCTTTTGTTCTTGCAAAGAAATATTTATACATGCTCCATCGTGCTAAATAAATTTGTCTTCCACGAAATGTTCTTGTAAAGCAGCATTGATACTATGATCCTCAAGTATTTAGAATAGATAACCCATCAAATTAGTGGGGTATCCTGGGAAACATCCATTAACAGACCTAGTTTACAATCTCTCAACCTGTATCTTCTTAAAATAGGTCGGATATCCCAAAATCTTAATGTGATTAAGACTTGGTCCCCTACCTCTCCATATCTCATATGGTGTTGTAGGAACGGACTTGGAAGGACATATGTTCATGATGTATGCACTAGTAAGTAGTATATGTCCCAACATGTAAATAGGCAAATCAGTATAGTTTAGCATGGATCGACGCATGTCCAACAGGGTTCAATTCCTTCTTTCTGGAACCCCATTCAACTACCAAGTTGTCGGAGGTGTGAGTTGCAATATTATTCCGTGTTCTTTTAAGAACTCATCAAACTCTGTACTCATTGTTGCGGGAAAATCCCTCACAATATGCCGCAAGTGCACGGTGTCAACAAGTAATAAAGTGATAAGTAAAGTATCGTTCCCTCGAGGACTGATTTCACTAAGTACCAAAATTTAGTCAACTCACAATTTTATTTTAAGAACAATTAAATAGAGTTTATATCTAAACTAATTGCAGAAAATAAATAATAGTACTAATAATAATAATAATAATAATACTAATAAGGGGTAGGATTATGATTTTCACCTCAAACAATCGGGAATGATATTTATTCGATTCAATTCACTGTTATTCAATTGATTGTAAGCTAGGAATTCCTAAATTATTCTAAAGCCTTTCCCAAGGTCGATAGAAAATACTACGAATTACTAACTCGATATATCCCTATTCGAATCAGATAATTAATAGCTAAAACAGTTCAAGAATTCCCACAATAACAGGCTTCACAATTCGCATGAGTATATCCCTATCTCACGAAAATTATGATTCGTCTAACAAGAACTATGCCTAAATTTCATCTCCCGAATCCATAAAGACATTCAAAACAAATTAACTGTTGGCCACACAATTAAAAAGCATTAAGAACAGTAAGAAAAATCCAATTCAATAGAATAACGAGTAAATCGAAATAATAATAAATAATCAAACCGTCATGTAATTTGCTACAATCAAAATCCTACTCAAATAGATCTAAAAAACTAAGATGCAGAAAAACCGTAGGGATCCGTGGTCTTGTCGTCGCCCACAAATCTCCTCCTTGTATTATCCTTTATTTCTTCACCCGCCGAAAAACGTGCCTCCCTCTTTTGGGATTCTCTCCTGTGCCTTTTATATCATTCTTTCTTAACCCTCCAGTAGATTTCTCCTTTTTCAAGGAAATCAAATTCCTTCAGTAGTTTTCCTCTCGGCCCACCAAATAAAAAAAAGTCCCTGCGGCCCAAGTTCTCTTCCCAGTGGCGTTTTTCCTTGCGCTTTCTGTGCCGCGGCTCACTTGGTGTGTGCCGCGGCACACACTACAGTGTGCACCTCATTCGCTGGTTGTCTTCGTGTGCCGCGGTTCACTTGGTATGTGCCGCGGCTCATGACCAAAAACTGTTATTTTCGCCCGTTTTTCATCGTTTTGGCTTCCGGACTCCGATTTCCTGCAAAACATATAAAAATAATGCATTAAAAGCTCATTTATGCTGATTTAGGCTCAAGATGGATATAAAATAATGATATAAAAGCGCATAAAAATACGCCTAACAAATACCCCCAAACTTGAGCCTTTGCTTGTCCTCAAGCAAACAATTTTCAATTTTAAACAAAATGTATCGTGAATAATCATGCAAATCCATAGTGCTCAACTTAATCAATACTGCCCTGAAAATCTCAAAGAATAATACAAGTATCGTAATAGTGAGTCACGTCCCGGACACTGATTCCACTAAGTAACCAATTTCAGTCCTAATCAATCGTTCATGAAGAAAATCAAGCTCAAAGATTAACAATCGTGAATTTAACCGACCGTCAATATGAAGGGTTAGATTAAACAAGCCAATTCGCCCAGTCCCACAGTCTAGAGGCAAAATTCAAGAATTTCATTATTAAACTTACTCATCGGACAACATTCCCTTATGTATGATCAATAATATGATTCGAGTTAACCACTAGGTTCGGATCTCGGTGTAACACCCCAAACTAGGCGGATATTACAGTGCCGTGAATCCCCGACTGGGACCCACCAGGCAAATGAAAATGATGAATTAAATAATATAATTGTAGTACCGAACCACATTATATTACCAAACACTCCGATGAAGAGTTTAAGTACAACACACCAGGACAATACCGAATACTAGTGTATTTTATATGAAGATAAAATACACCACCCTGAATAAATAAACATTACAAACGGAATTTGCAGCGGAAAATACAAATGACAGAAATAACTGAAATGACTGAAAATGACTGAACAAACGGAATGACTGGGGCCCCCTACTAGTATCACTGGGACTCGTCGCCGTCAACATGATCTTCCCGTGCCTTTGCCTTGCCGTGACTGAAAACAAAATCCCAACGGGGTCGATTACTGAACAACAATCCTCAAGGGTTGAAAATACACAAACATGATTTAATCGAAGTTATGAAATATCCTTAGTTATGAATTACGCTGAAGAGGAGCATCATAGTACGCCCGTAGTGTTACGTGCAAGTGTACAAGACGGATGACCGGACACACCCGTCCTTGTACCTAATTAGTCTCACGGAGGTAAGCGTTACCGTGTGCACGGTCCGATGTATCACTCCCAATACATGGCCATCACGTGCCCGACTAAAAATTCCACACATCCGCACCCGGCCACGCAATATGAACCCAGAAGGTCATATGAACAAGAATGACCATAATGAATATCAATGAATAATACTAATCCGACAAAGTCAAGAATGACTCACCGATACAAAAGTGATAATGAAGTGATTGATAGTTTTCAATGAAATGATTGGAACCGCCGTTCCTCGCTAATGAAATGATTATCCGACAATTACAAGTCTCAAAATGATTAATACAATGATGAATGAGTTATGATTATGAATGATCAACAACAAAAGGAATGAATATCCTTTTAACCGAGTAAGATTTAACTTACACAATACCGATGAAGAATGTCCGTCCACGAACAACGTCCTAAGTGAAATACCGGTCGCTCGAACAACCTTGAATAACAATAATTACCAACAACCGTTCAATACACGAATCAAACAACAAAACACGACTAACCCAAAGGTCGAAACAACGATAATCGAACTCATTGGGGCATTCTAACGAATACGTAACCAACCACACGACTTCGAAAATATCCAATCCCGAATATGTCGAAACCAACACTAAAATGAGTATTTCGAACTAACAAAACACTTCAATGATATCAATAATCCATCAGGAATCCATAAATCATGATTATAATGACATCAATCGGAAAAATCCCCAATTAACCGAAGTCAACCCCAAGGGTTCTTGAAAACAATTCCGAAAATAACCATTAAATCCGTAGGAATATATTTATCCAAGTAGATAATCCATAACGTAACATATCCCAATGATAATCCAAGCTTACACGAAGAAATCGGAAGGAAAACCCAAAAATCCGAAATTCTAGATCCAAGAGATTAATACCTTTGATTCGACGTTTCGGAGATGATGAAGTGATGATAAATTCAACTCAAAGACTTGAAGATGATGATTGATGATTACACCTCGAAGAATCCCCTCTCGATCGCTCGGAATCGCCCAAAAATACCGAAGGAATGAAATGAGATGAAAAATGACGAACTCTGACTAAACTGTCCAATTTATACTCAGTCCAGGTTAGCGTGCGCTAGCCCTTGTGCATAGCGTGCGCTAACGAGTAATTTGGGTAGTCCAGTACCCACTGTCCGAACACGGTAGCGCGCGTGCGCTACGACCATACTACTAGCGTGCGCTAATATCCATTGTTAGCGTGCGCTAGCGAAATATTTGACGCCCAGTACTGGAGTCCAGAAAAACATCTGCTCTCTGATCTAACCTCGATAGCGTGCGCTACAACCATTACTTAGCGTGCGCTAATATGTCGGTTGCGTACGCTAACAACAATGCATAGCGTGCGCTATGAATAAACCCGGTGCAGTCCAGTAGCCACTGGACTCAACCTGATCCGCCCCTAGCGCGCGCTACTCCACACATATAGCGTGCGCTACTACGACCCGTTAGCGCGCGCTACTTACCACTCGTAGCGTGCGCTACAATTATTCTCACCTGCAGTCCAGTACCTTCTGGACTGCAGCCAAGGTAGCCTTAGCGTGCGCTAAAGCTAAGCGGTAGCGTGCGCTACCTATACCCAATTAGCGTACGCTAAAGGAGTATGTAGCGTGCGCTACTCCTCAAGCACAGCTTGCAACGAAAATGACAATGATGATAAACACGGCACGAAACTCCAATCAGATTAATGATGAATGACGATCGATACTCGATACAATTACTCTGAATGATGAATACCATGATAGAATCTGAGTGACAAATGATCAATAATGAATGAAATTACTGAGTATCAAATACTGAATGATAATTACTGAATGATAATTACTGAATTACAACCGGGTATTACATACACCCCCCCTTAAAAGAGTTTCGTCCCCGAAACTAAGGGTCAAACAAATCGGGATAACTCTCCCGCATACTATCCTCGGTTTCCCAAGTAGCCTCTTCGACTCCGTGTCTAGACCACTGAATTTTAACCAAAGGAATCGTCTTATTCCTCAACTGCTTGATTCGCCGCTCTAAAACTCGTATAGGACGCTCCTCATATGAATGATCGTCGGCGATCTCGATTTCGTCGAACTGAAGTATGTGACTCGGGTCGGCAACATACTTCCGCAACTGAGAGACATGAAACACATTATGAATTCGGCTCAACACCGGAGGTAAAGCCAATCGATAAGCTAACTCGCCCACTCGATCCAAAATCTCAAACGGTCCAATGAATCTCGGACTCAACTTTCCCCTCTTCCCAAAACGGAAGATACCACGACTCGGGGATACCTTGACCAACACATGGTCACCAACCTCGAACTCTAATGGTCGGCATTTACGGTTATCGCATATGATTTCGCCGACTCGAAAGCCAACAAACGACTCCTGATCAAAGCTACCTTCTCACGGGCGGCTATAAGCATATCGGGCTCGGTGCCCAATGATTCAGATAAGTCGTCCCAACACAACGGAGATCGACAACGACGACCATACAAGGCCTCGTAAGGTGCCATCTTGATCGAAGCATGCCAACTATTATTATACGTGAACTCGATCAATGGTAGTTGGGCTTCCCAATCGTCTTTCCAATCGAGGACGCATGCCCTCAACATGTCCTCTAATGTCTGAATGGTCCTCTCGATTGTCCGTCTGACCGAGGATGAAAAGCGTGCGAGATTAAGCTGAGTTCCCATAGCACGATGAACTGATTTCGAAAAATGCGACACAAACCGTCCGTCACGATCGGAAACGATACTTTTAGGAGTACCGTGCAGTCTCACTATCTCTTTGATGAAAAGTTGGGCAAGTCTCTCGGGACCCCACGTATCCTTGATCTCAAGGAAATGAGATGATTTAGTTAAGCGGTCCACGATCACCCAGATCGTATTCATGCCACGGCGACTCGTCGGCAAACTCGTGATGAAATCCATAGAAATGTCTTCCCACTTCCATTCGGGAATAGGAAGAGGTTTCAGCATACCCGCCGGTCGCTGATGTTCAATCTTAACTTGTTGTGAGTTAAGCATCTCGAAACAAATTCTGCGACTTCTCGCTTCATATTACTCCACCGGTAATTTTGTTTCAAGTCCTTGTACATCTTGCTAGACCGGATGCAGAATAAGGGGTAGCATGAGCTTCTTTCAAAATCGAGTTTTTCAACTCGTCATTCGCAGTACACACAACCGATTCTTAAACCTCAAAAGTCCATCCTCGTGGACCACAAATCCAGGGGCTTTCCTGAGCCACATCCTCACGGATGCGTAACAATGATGGGTCCGAACCACGATTCTCTCGAATTGTCTCCTCTAGTGACGATGAAATCTCTAACATACAAAGCCGCCCGAAATCGCCGGAAGCGACCTCGATCTCGGGTCTAAGGAGTTCCCGCCAAGCTCCTTCGAATCGTTAAATGGGCAAGCATCGATCTCGAACGGACTTACGACTCAAGGCGTCGGCGACAACGTTCGCCTTGCCCGGGTGGTAGAGGATCTCAATATCATAATCTTTGATTAATTCCAACCACCGTCTCTGACGCATATTTAACTCCTACTGAGTAAATATATACTATAAGCTCTAAAGATCGGTGAATATCGGCGGTGACGCCATAAAGGTAATGACGCCAAATCTTCAAAGCGAACACCATGGCTGCTAGCTCCAGGTCGTGGGTCGGATAATTAACCTTGTAAGGTCTCAATTGCCGGGAAGCATAGGCAATGACCTTCCCGTTCTGCATGAGCACACATCCGAGACCCTGTCCGGACGCATCACTATAAACCACAAATCCTTCCGTCCCTGCGGCAAGGAAAGTGCAGTCTTGACATTAACCGGCTCTTGAGTTCCTCAAAACTCCGACACGCGTCGGACCACGTGTATTTCTTATCCTTCCGCAATAAGTTCAAGGGTTGAGCGATTTTAGAAAATCCTTCCACAAATCGCCGATAATAACCCGCTAATCCGAGAAACTTCGGATTTCCTTAACGTTCTTCGAGGTAGCCAATCTCGAATAGCCTCCGTCTTCTCGAGGATCGACACGAACTCCGTCGATGAAATTACGTGTCCGAGAAACGTCACTCGACATCCGAACTCACATTTGGAGAACTTCCCATAAAGTTGTTCTCGTCTCAACACGTCGAGCACTCGATGAAGGTGAGACTCGTGTTCCTCCGGTCACGAGAATAAATCAAAATGTCATCGATGAAGACAACAACAAACCGATCCAAAAAGTCGATGAAAACCCGATTCATTAACTCCATGAATACCGCAGTGCATTAGTCAATCCAAACGGCATAACCACAAACTCATAGTGACCATAGCGAGTTCGAAACGCCGTCCTCGCGATATCCGACTCTCGAATCCGCAATCGATGATATCCAGATCTTAAGTCGATCTTGGAAAATCTGAAGCTCCCGAAGTTGATCTAAGAGATCATCAATACGGGGTAAGGGGTACTTATTCTTGATCGTCACCTGTTCAACTCCCGATAATCAATACATAAGCGGAATGAACCATCCTTCTTCTTGACAAATAACACCGGTGCTCCCCACGGGACGCACTCGGTCGAATATAACCCTTCTCGAACAACTCTTCAAGTTGGTTCTTTAATTCTGCATTTCGGTTGGGGCCATCCGCACGGCGCCTTCGATATCGGGGACGTACCGAGCTCCAACTCAATCGTGAATTCCACATCCTCTGTGGAGGCAAACCAGTAGCTCGTCTGCGGAAAACATCGGCATATTCCCTCACTACCGGAATATCCGTTAACATTTCTGATGACTTCTCGGTTTTGGCCATATAGCACCAATAACCGACACATCCCTGATTGAGTAATCTTACTGCTTTCATTGAATTAATGACCTTACCAGAACAGCCGGGATTACCTCCCTTAAACACACATTCAACTCCATCGTCTGAAATGATAGTGACCATACGCTTACGGACATTAATGATGGCGTCATGACGATCCATCCAATCAATACCCAAGATGACGTCGTCCCTCGGCAAATCTACCACGATTAGGTCTGCTGGCCATACACGACCATGGCGAATCGGACACCGAATCTCCCGACACGATAATTCGTCTACCATCAGGTAGGCCAATGACATAAGGCTCACAACTAGTAGCACTACCCAGACGTAGTCTACTCAAACATGACTCGGAAATGAATGAATGCGATGCACCAGTATCGAAAAGAGTACACACAGGTTGAGATAGAATATCGAGTGTACCTGAGATCATTCGGGCCTCTGTATCATCGGTCTTCTTCATCTCATAAATCCGGGGCTTGCTAGTCCCGTCACCGGACGCTCCGTCGATGGCTAAAAGCTCCCCCTTTAGTCGCTCCCGTCGTTTTAAACGACGCCGATTGAGTGGACTGATTGAGCAGTGGCCGCTTAGGGGCACGAGATGACGTCTGAGTAGGTTTGGAGTCCCTACGGCAAAAACGGGCCTTATGTCCCACAATTCCACAGTTATGACACGTGATGACTGTCTCGGACACTTAGTGCCGACATGACCAAGATCCCCACAGTTGTAACAGGTGATGGCCGAAGGCCGCTCGTGATCGAGATTCCGCGGGTTTAGACGACACCGGAGGTCGCTCGAAAAAGCGAGCCCGCACGGGGTTTCTTGAAGGTTGTCGACCGCCTTGGTGATTACGGTTCTTCGATTTCTTGCTAGCAGACGAAGGTTGCCGCTTAGCAATTTCCTTAGCGATAAGCTCGTAGGTGAGAGCTTTCTCAATGAATTCGGCCAACGTGGTGCAATTATGGTTAAATAATGAAGTCTCATACGGGGTTTCACCTCTTGCTTTGAAATACTTGATTTTATCCGCCTCTGAATGAATGATGGACGAGGCGAAAGGAAGAAGTTCTGAAATTTCTCGGCAATAGCGAGAACATCCTCGTCTGTTGAGGGTCGGGGTGAGCAATGACAGCCTTGGCCTCTCTGAGTGGGGCCGGATAATACCTCTCCATCATGAGAGTCTTGACCGATCCCAAGTACAAGATCCTTCGGTGGGCTTCAATGACAACCACCAAGAATGTGCGCTCTTACCAAGGTAGTAAGCCGCAACGAAACTTTGTGTCCTCGGGACACTCTACCATAACAATGACTTTTCGAAATGCTCGAGCCAATGAATGATATCTGCCGGCTCCGACGAGCCCTCAAAAGTAGGTGGCCTGCGGCGAGAGATATCGCCGATGATGTTACTCACATTCCTCTCTTGCCTCCGAGGTGGCGGCGGAGGAGCTGCGGTCCCGATTGACGGAGTTATGCATCGTCTCCATCAACCGAGCCATCCGAGTCATTTGGGCCATCATGCCCGCATAAATGCGAGTGGATCAACCGGACACCCTCCGACCGAGCCGTGTCCGGTGCGACTCCCGATAATGAATGATCGCGTCCGGGTGAATGAGTGGCGCTGGCCGCTCGATGAATTAGCATTATTCCTCGCGTTTGCACGTGTATTCACACGAGCTCTCGGGATTCGGCCCGCTCCACGGCCTCGTCCTCCACGTCCTCTGCCCGCCCTTTCCATGCGAAGTGGAAAGTCATATGATGATTATATATCTTGCATGAGTATCACATTATGATTATATTATGAAATAACGAAAATGAGCATACGCGCTCAAATACAGCGATTACATGAATGATTAATTGACGTGACATGATTATCCGATGAAGTTACTGAAATGATTATCTTGAATGAGTTAACAAGATTAATGATTCGATCTTCACGATCAACAATGAACAATGAAATGAATTGGTGATTAATGAGTTAACACGACCGTCTGGTCAAAATGACCATGATGATTGAGGATTGTTAAGCGATGAATTATGAATGAATGATTAATGCCAGAAATTAAACCATGGCATTAGAAATCTTACGATTCTTGGTCCGATTGGCTCGGCATTTGCACAGAGTCACACGTGACGCGAAAGTCCAATGATACTAGTCCGGACGATGATTTCAAATGAGACATGACTTGTGGGGTAGTATTCAAAACCACTCTCGATACCAACTCGTAACACCCCAAACTAGGCGGATATTACGGTCACAGTGAATCCCCGATCAGGACCCACCAGCAAATGAAAATGATGAATTAAATAATATAATTGTAGTACCGAACCACATTATATTACCAAACACTCCGATGAGGAGTTTAAGTACAACACACCAGACAATACGAATACTAGTGTATTTTATATGAAGATAAAATACACCACCACGAATAAATAAACATTACAAACGGAATTTGCGGAAAATACAAATGATGAAATAATCGAAATGATGAACAAGCGGAATGGTAGGGCCCCTACTAGTATCACTGGGACTCGTCGCCGTCAACATGCTCTTCCCGTGCCTTTGCCTTGCCGTGACACGAAAACAAAATCCCCAACGGAGTCGATACACAGAACAACAATCCTCAAGGGTTGAAAATACACAAACATGATTTAATCAAGTTATGAAATATCCTTAGTTATGAATTACGCTGAAGAGGAGCATCATAGTACGCCCGTAGTGTTACGTGCAAGTGTACAAGACGGATGACCGAACACACCCGTCCTTGTACCTAATTAGTCTCACGGAGGTAATCGTTACCGTGTGCACAGTCAATGTATCACTCCCAATACATGGCCATCACGTGCCCGACTAAAAATTCCACACATCCGCACCCGGCCACGCAATATGAACCCAGAAGGTCATATGAACAAGAATGACCATAATGAATATCAATGAATAATACTAATCCGACAAAGTCAAGAATGACTCACCGATACAAAAGTGATAATGAAGTGATTGATAGTTTTCAATGAAATGATTGGAACCGTTCCTCGCTAATGAAATGATTATCCGACAATTACAAGTCTCAAAATGATTAATACAATGATGAATGAGTTATGATTATGAATGATCAACAACAAAAGGAATGAATATCCTTTTAACCGAGTAAGATTTAACTTACACAATACCGATGAAGAATGTCCGTCCACGAACAACGTCCTAAGTGAAATACCGGTCGCTCGAACAACCTTGAATAACAATAATTACCAACAACCGTTCAATACACGAATCAAACAACAAAACACGACTAACCCAAAGGTCGAAACAACGATAATCGAACTCATTGGGGCATTCTAACGAATACGTAACCAACCACACGACTTCGAAAATATCCAATCCCGAATATGTCGAAACCAACACTAAAATGAGTATTTCGAACTAACAAAACACTTCAATGATATCAATAATCCATCAGGAATCCATAAATCATGATTATAACGACATCAATCGGAAAAATCCCCAATTAACCGAAGTCAACCCCAAGGGTTCTTGAAAACAATTCCGAAAATAACCATTAAATCCGTAGGAATATATTTATCCAAGTAGATAATCCATAACGTAACATATCCCAATGATAATCCAAGCTTACACGAAGAAATCGGAAGGAAAACCCAAAAATCCGAAATTCTAGATCCAAGAGATTAATACCTTTGATTCGACGTTTCGGAGATGATGAAGTGATGATAAATTCAACTCAAAGACTTGAAGATGATGATTGATGATTACACCTCGAAGAATCCCCTCTGGATCGCCCAAAAATACCGAAGGAATGAAATGAGATGAAAAATGACGAACTCTGACTAAACTGTCCAATTTATACTCAGTCCAGGTTAGCGTGCGCTAGCCCTTGTGCATAGCGTGCGCTAACGAGTAATTTGGGTAGTCCAGTACCCACTGTCCGAACACGGTAGCGCGCGCTACGTACCTATTTGTAGCGTGCGCTACGGCCATACTACTAGCGTGCGCTAATATCCATTGTTAGCGTGCGCTAGCGAAATATTTGTCGCTTGAGATCGGAGTCCAGAAAAACATCTGCCCTCTGATCTAACCTCGATAGCGTGCGCTACAACCATTACTTAGCGTGCGCTAATATGTCGGTTGCGTACGCTAACAACAATGCATAGCGTGCGCTATGAATAAACCCGGTGCAGTCCAGTAGCCACTGGACTCAACTTGATCCGCCCCTAGCGCGCGCTACTCCACACATATAGCGTGCGCTACTACGACCCGTTAGCGCGCGCTACTTACCACTCGTAGCGTGTGCTACAATTATTCTCACCTACAGTCCAGTACCTTCTGGACTGCAGCCAAGGTAGCCTTAGCGTGCGCTAAAGCTAAGCGGTAGCGTGCGCTACCTATACCCAATTAGCGTACGCTAAAAGGAGTATGTACCGTGCGCTACTCCTCAAGCACAGCTTGCAACGAAAATGACAATGATGATAAACACGGCACGAAACTCCAATCAGATTAATGATGAATGACGATCGATACTCGATACAATTACTCTGAATGATGAATACCATGATAGAATCTGAGTGACAAATGATCAATAATGAATGAAATTACTGAGTATCAAATACTGAATGATAATTACTGAATGAT
This sequence comes from Orobanche coerulescens, assembly GCA_033398695.1. Lineage (NCBI taxonomy): Eukaryota > Viridiplantae > Streptophyta > Magnoliopsida > Lamiales > Orobanchaceae > Orobanche > Orobanche coerulescens. The sequence goes on from CM065809.1 coordinate 65,229,331, forward strand.
AATTACTGAATTACAACCGGGTATTACACTCGGGATGTTTCATCGGGATAATCCTAGGGTGGAATTCCATTCTCATGCATTGGGGAACCGTTTGACGTAAAAGACACTCATGGGGCACATGGATGCTTCTAGTTACTAAGCCCCCCTCTACAGCGGAGAAAAAACTCGAATAGCAATTCCCGCATGTCAAGGTTGCCGTTTTACGTGAGAGTAGACAACGGGTCACGTGAATACCCCCGGTTACTAGGCTTCCCATCATCGGTAATGCGATATTTCTAAATTATTAATCTATTCGGGGTCGTCGTTTTACGCGAGAGTATACAACGGGTCACGTGAATACCCCCGGTTACTAGACTTTCCATCATAGAACAATCAATATCTCGACTTTTTCTTGGGAAAAACTGTCCGTCTCTAAACTCAATCCGAGGGCCAACAAGACTCATATTACTGGACGACTAGCTACACAAAAAATTTAACCAAACGTATAGACGGTGATTTGAAAACACGTATGTCTCTTTTCTTATCTGCTTAAATTTCTACAAAAACGATAAAATTTCGGACCTAAATGAATACTCAATGTAAAATGTAAATCGATCGCAACTCGACCAAAAGTCAACTGTTTCTTCAAAGAGAAATCAGTATCGTAACATCAGTTTTACACATGGAAGCACGAAAAATTCACGAAAAATTCAAGCTTGCAAAAACCATCAATAGCATGCAAAATAAAGTCCACTACACATAACATTATCAATAATAAAACTCATGTGAAAATAAAAGAGATAAGGAAAAGTGAAACTTATTCCAAATGTCTTCTTGAACACCCGCACATGTCTGAGTGGAAACGTCGGTCAGTCCATACTTCAAATAACGCCCAACATCACGAGGGACCCCCAAACTTATTCTCTAGTCATGAGATAACAATAGACATTAAATCAAGAAAGACTAGAATATGAAGAATAATAACTCATTGGGGTAAAAAAAATTATATTAGAGAAATGAGGGCCAACAAGAATACACGAATCCAAACGAAATACAAAACAAAAGAAAATAATTAATAACGAAAAATCAAATAAAAACAACTAACTAGAAAGCAAGTAAAAATGATGGGTTGCCTCCCATCCAGCGCTCTATTTTACGTCTTGAGCACGACGTGGCGAAAAAATTTAACGTGGCTTTTTTCTTGGTAGATTGCCAAATGCCCCCTTCTTGCAATCTATAAGCCTCTTATTCCATAGGGGAGGCTTTGGCTCATGCCCGGTTGCCAAAAATAATGAGTAAGAATAATTATGCGGACAACCAAAAAATGATGGAAGAATATAATAATGATAAGGCATGAAAAAATAAGCAGAGTTCGAATGGGCAAATAATAAAGCATTATCATGCACAACCTCATTAGAACTCTAAGAATCAGCCTCAACAAAATCAAGAGTAATGGGGTCAATCTCTCCCATTATGGATTTAGGAAAAATTATGCATGGCACCGTTAATAAAATTTTTGGCACAAAAGTATTCACCTTATTAGTCGAAGTTTGATGACAATTTAATGGAATTTCTTTGGAAACATCAACAATGATAACTTCTTCTCTAGGCTCATCACACTTTATGAAATCATTGGGTGCTGGGGGATCGACCCTAAAACTCAACATGTCGTTCTTCTCGACCTCCCCCTCAACTTCACTACTAAATAAATGAGCTGGAAAATAACCATAGTGAACTTCAAGACCACGATGTGCACATTCTAGCTCAAAAAGGGTACTATCAGGATTTTTAAAAACGTCTACACATTGTTCAAGCATGGTCTTTTGTTTTGGGGGAGGGGGCTGACTGACCCTATTTGGCGAATTATTAAGAACATTGGGAATTATGAAATGCCAAGGGCCACGATACTCATAGGAAAACATAATGAAAAAAATAAAAATATAGAAACTAAAGAAGAAACTTCAAATTAAAATTAGAGTCGCTTGGTATTGATATTAGCGAAAAATCAGTCCCCGGCAACGGCGCTAAAAACTTGTTGCGGGAAAATCCCTCACAATATGCCGCAAGTGCACGGTGTCAACAAGTAATAAAGTGATAAGTAAAGTTGTAACACCCCCAATATATTCGGGAATATTACAGCGCCGTAAATCCTTTACATAAGGATTTACAAGGCTGAAGAATTGAACAAGCATAAAAAAGTACTAACGAATGAAAATAACGGAATTACAGTACATCAGTTCTGACCAAATACAGAAACAGTACAATTGTTCAACAGAACTCAATGATACATCAATAAATCCAAATCATCACAAATGACTTTGTACTCGAGTACTTATTGAAATAACGAATAAACAACAGATAAATAAACCCGGTCGGGACATCACTCTGCACCCTCGTCGTCATACAGTTCCAGTGATTGTTTCCCCGCTCTCCTGGATCCTGAACACAAACAAAATGTTCACCCCCGAAGGGGTTAGCACAACGATGCTAGTACAAGTACCACAACATATTATTCATATCTCACGGTGAATAATAATAACGTAAACAACAAAATACCAACGAGTCTTCTCCTACGAGAAACTCAATCATAACATACACAACTGATAATCACAACATGACATCAATACATACTCATGGTAATTCCATCGATCCAGCGTTCACTGCCTAGAACCCACGATGATCCCGTCAGACCAACCCGTGGTGGAAAAACCCGTCCGATGATTCAGCGCACGCTAGCATAGATCCCTCGATGATCCCGTCGGACCAACACGAGGTGGACATACAATAACGACATACATGCACGACAATATGTATAACAACAATACGTAAAACAATTAAGGTACTTGCCTCGATTTGAAGACAATAATAACACTTCCACGGAAATGAACACTTGACGATCGTCCTCCTCAATCAATCACGTAACTAGACCAAACCTTAACAAAAGAAATAATATAGGATTTATCTCACGTCGTACAAATGTTTAACAATTCGATTAACGGTCAAAAGTTCATAAACTGCAATCTGCCCGAATAGCTTAGCGCACGCTAAGTATTCTGTAGCGTGCGTTATGTACGCCCGATAGCGCACGCAAACAACAAAGACTAGCGACGCTAACTACGCATGGTCAAGATTTACCGATCACCAATCGACTCGATCGATGGTCTAGCGACGTTACGCCAAACGTAGCGCACGCTAACTAGTACTCGATAGCGCACGTTAAGCGCATATCATAGCGTGCGCTATCTCGCATGGCGCCATCACGAAAGCAAGAATCGTTTCTTGCCATGTTCGAAACAATGAAATCCTTCGTGATAATTCATGTTACTTCCATGAATACCAAGTTCTTACTCTTATGAATGATCTCCAGGATGATATCAATTTCAAGATGCAAATATACGTATAATCATCATGACACCATAATCCATCTTGATTACAATTCTCATGCAAAGTTGGTGATCTCCGGTTGATGTATTAGATGCTACTATCATTATACATATTCAGACTTCATCTTGAGGTGAACTAACAATTCCGACTTATACGAAAGAATATTTCCTAAGATGATTCTTCCTTTAAGTTCTTACAATATCTTTTCCAAATCATGATCACAAAGATAATATAAATCTTATGGATTGTTAACTTCCGAATATTTCTCTCATCATTTGAAGTACTAGGATTCCAACTTCAAGTTTCCAACAATAATATCGTAATTGTAGACATCCCAATCTTCTAAACATGAAGTTGTTGAAATAATTCACTAATGAAATTCAATATCTCGTTAACATGATCATCATACCCATTGGAAATCCAAATCTAAGACTGGTGATAGGTTGAACATAGCTTAATATGCCGAAATCACTGAACCACAAGGTGTAATCCGGCTCCGGTTGGTTATGTGCCCCTCCAAGGTGTTACTTCTCTTCAATGATCACTCACAAGTGATACTCAATCATTCAATGATCACTCATAAATGTTCTAAGTGTTTAGAAGGGAGATTCTTGCTCTCTGGACTCTCAAAGATGAAGTATAGACGAAGGAAATGAAAGCCCAAGCGGTTGTTGTCCCATTTATAATATTCTGCATTATTGACAAGTTAGCGCACGCTACTAAGCATCCCTTAGCGTGCGCTAATAATGGTTGACTTCATAATTTGTCCGGGTGCGTCAGCGGGAATCTTATCCGGACCCATGTCCCGCTGGCGCATGAGCTAGCTGTCCCGCTCAATAATTGAGTCCTTAGCGCACGTTACTCATACCTGCATAGCGTGCGCTAATGATGGCTCGATAGCGCGCGTTAAGATACATTCTTAGCGTGCGCTATCACGAGGTTGCTTGAACAATTTGCAAGTTTCTATACTTATGTACAATGATGTCAATGCACGAAATATCATATTCTGATAATCAAAACCATCAATCCGAATAATACATGATTTGAATACATATGAAATACACCGCAATAAATCCGGATATTACAAAAGTATCGTTCCCTCGAGGACTGATTTCACTAAGTACCAAAATTTAGTCAACTCACAATTTTATTTGAAGAACAATTAAATAGAGTTTATATCTAAACTAATTGCAGAAAATAAATAATAGTACTAATAATAATAATAATAATAATAATAATAATACTAATAAGGGGTAGGATTATGATTTTCACCTCAAACAATCGGGAATGATATTTATTCGATTCAATTCACTGTTATTCAATTGATTGTAAGCCAGGAATTCCTAAATTATTCTAAAGCCTTTCCCAAGGTCGATAGAAAATACTACGAATTACTAACTCGATATATCCCTATTCGAATCAGATAATTAATAGCTAAAACAGTTCAAGAATTCCCACAATAACATGCTTCACAATTCGCATGAGTATATCCCTATCTCACGAAAATTATGATTCGCTAACAAGAACTATGCCTAAATTTCATCTCCCGAATCCATAAAGACATTCAAAACAAATTAACTGTTGGCCAGACAATTAAAAAGCATTAAGAATAGTAAGAAAAATCCAATTCAATAGAATAACGAGTAAATCGAAATAATAATAAATAATCAAACCGTCATGTAATTGGCTACAATCAAAATCCTACTCAAATAGATCTAAAAAACTAAGATGCAGAAAAACCGTAGGGATCCGTGGCCTTGTCGTCGCCCACAAATCTCCTCCTTGTATTATCCTTTATTTCTTCACCCGCCGAAAAACGTGCCTCCCTCTTTTGGGATTCTCTCCTGTGCCTTTTATATCATTCTTTCTTAACCCTCCAGTAGATTTCTCCTTTTTCAAGGAAATCAAATTCCTTCAGTAGTTTTCCTCTCGGCCCACCAAATAAAAAAAAGTCCCTGCGGCCCAAGTTCTCTTCCCAGTGGCGTTTTTCCTTGCGCTTTCTGTGCCTCGGCTCACTTGGTGTGTGCCGCGGCACACAGTACAGTGTGCACCTCATTCGCTGGTTGTCTTCGTGTGCCGCGGTTCACTTGGTGTGTGCCGCGGCTCATGACCAAAAACTGCTATTTTCGCCCGTTTTTCATCGTTTTGGCTTCCGGACTCCGATTTCCTGCAAAACATATAAAAATAATGCATTAAAAGCTCATTTATGCTGATTTAGGCTCAAGATGGATATAAAATAATGATATAAAAGTGCATAAAAATACGCCTAACACTCATATACTCGCCTTGGATGGTTACTGTCCAGGTGGTTATCCTGTTGACGACTACTTTTGTCTGACTGAAGGGCCTTACTATGATTACCATCTCAAATTAGTGTCTTTAATTCCTTAAACTTTGTGAAGACTTCGGATTTGTGTCTCATCAGGTACACAATGACATACCTAATATGATCATCAATGAACGTGGTAAAATACTGGTATCCATCTCTTGCTGCATCAAAAGCACTATCGGTATGAACTAATCCAAGTTTATCAGCCCCGCTTTTAGAAGTCCCTATGAAGAGAGAAATCATTTTTCCTTTATGGTAACACTAACAAGTAGGATAAGAGTCTTATCCCAATGGACCCATGAGTCCATCTTTCTCCATCTTGTGAATCTTGATATGACCAACATGATAGACACGATCCACTTCTAACTCCTGACACAACCTATTTAATACCATAATAACATTCATAAAACATGGTTGAATTTTGACAGTTTCCTCTAACATAGAACCTACCCCAAAACCTGTGACAATAATATAAAAATATTTAATATCACCATGACATAGAGACATAGGTCTCAACCCAAATCAAACTCATCTCCTTGACATAGCATTACAAACGCCCATCAATAAGATCAAACACAAATACTTACGCAAGTCCAATCATATAACATACATATATCCCATATTTAAAGAAACTACTAAGTTCTAAAACCTTATTGACATTACATAAAGTAACACACCACGCCATTAATCAAACTAAAATATATATGTAATCCAACTCAATAACATAGTGCGTATCTATAATACAAGGTTTAGAAATAGTAGCCAAGGCAGGATAAGCTCATGGTTTATCCCAACAGGTTGTCATCCATGTACATCACCTCTCTAACAACCGTAGAACTCTAACAATCCAGCCAGCTAGTGATCAGGTATCAGCAAGCTCACCTACAATGCATAAACTATGTGAACTATATCTTAGTAAGTAAAATACATGTATTCTAATGGTATAATATTGTAATATCCGCAATTTCGACTTCCGATAATTTTCTTTTTTTGGCGGAAGTCCATCATAGCGAATCCTTTGTGACTGTTTCGTCATTCTGAGAATGATTAATTCTACATTTTTTGACATCCGAGTTTGTTTCGGTGTCGTTTTATTGAGTTCCGTACTTCTTAGCGACGTTTCCGCACTTGAGTGCGATCTTTGCGAATCTCGTTCGAAACTATTGCTTCGTGTTTCCCGTAAGTCCGTTTAATGTTGTTAGACGTGTTGTGAACTTCGGTTTGGTAATTTGATCACATATCGTGATTTTTCGGCACTTTTTGGGCACGAACAGGGTGCACTGCAACACAAGGGGTTGCGCACCGCGGCACACACCCTGCAGACTCGAGCCTGGCTGCGGCTGTACCGCGCGCCGTAGCCCTCTGCTGGCCGTGCCGCGGATTTTCTTGGGCGCTGATCGCAAATTTCAGCCGCGGGCCGCGGCACACTCAGTCCGCGCCGCAGCACGCGCGTCAGCAGCACTCTTATCAGTGGGATTTTGAGAGGATTTCATTTCCTCTCACTTCTTCTCCCAGTGGGCGATTGTCGAGCGATTTTTGGGCAATTTGTCTTAGAGATATCATCCTCCTCGAGTTCTTGGTGTAGATTTACAACACCAAATTATGTTCTTCGTCATTGCTCCGAGGTATTTTCTTGATTCTCTAGAGTTGACCTTTCTTTTTGGAAGTTTTGTTCTTAATTCTGAATCCAATCTGGTGTAGATGAATCGATTGGTGTTAGATGTTATTGTTAAACATGTTTTATGGATTGTATATCCATACCTTCGGTTCATTTCAACCCGAAGGGTGATTTTAGTGTTCTTGAGGTGTAGTGAACATTTAATGTTCGATTAAATGTTCGAAGGAGTTTTCCTTCGATAGTTTGTTGTGATCTCCGTTGTTTTTGGTCTTGATCATCGTCGTAATCATGTTTATGTTGTTTCTTCTAGAGGATTATAGGTGCTCGAGGATTCTGAGTTGAATCCCGTTTGGTGATTAATAATTCGTGTGGTGTTCTCGTAGTGTTCGCGGTGCTATCGTGTTCTTGATAGTGTTCGGGAGTTCGGGGCTGTTCGACCACATCCCATACGTTGTCTAGTTGCGATCGTAGTTTAGAGGCAAGTACCTTGTCCATAAATTTCTTGTTTTGTGGATATGATGATCGGTAACCGTCTAACTGTGTTCGTTTGGTTGTTGAAATGAACTTTCAAAGAATCGGTTTAACCTCGTTAAAGGCTCTCCTTAAAAACACGTGTGTGTTTTGTGAATGGTGTGTTTTGTGAATGATTAAGTGAAACATATGGATACAATCGATGTTGATGTTGTGCTTAGATAATATATATACATATATATTATTTCATTTCGGTGCGTTGTGATTTGACGATTATGTCGTGCTAGATATTTGTTGTCTCTGGGTGAATTGTTGGAATATCCTTGGTGTGATATGTTATCTCTGTGAATGTGTGGATATGGTCGAGGTCTACAGTGACACATGGCATGTGATCACTTGGTCATGATACAACAAGTGATTGATCCAACCGTGAGAGCCCAAGACAATCTACGGTGACCCATGTCTTGTGATCATGTGGTCAGGATGCAACAAGTGATTGATCCAACTGTGATATGATAAGAATACCTGCGGTGACACATGGCATGTGATCATGTGGTCAGGAGACAACAAGTGGTTGATCCAACTGTGAGATGCCGTGACATGTGATCACGCTGGTGTGTATATGATTTGTGAATGTGTTTTGCCAGGTCGAGTACCTTGTATGTGTGAATAAGATTTGCGTATCTTGGGCGATTATGTTGATTTTCATGTCCGTCGAGGACACGAGACGTGGGTTATGACCCTATGAATTATTGTTGGTTTTTATTGTGAAAGCAAATCTTTGGGCTGTGACCCCTGTTGGTTTTGTAAAGAGATGGATTCAATAACCCTGAATGGTTTTTGTTAAAACTCTCATTGGCATTTCGAAACATCTTATAAATGGTTCCTTTGAATGGTGACCTTTTGAATTTGGAAAGTTTTACTCAAACTCTTGCACCGGGTAGAAATTTTTGTTATGTTTGAATCTTTGGGGATTCCTGGTTACTGTTATTCTTGGAATATGATTTGTATGAATCATATTTGCACTTTGTACTTGCACTAGCAAAATAACAGAATTTTGCTAGTCCCCGAGTAATCAAGGTGTGGATGTCTGTTTTGCATTCAGGTTTTGGGGAGCATAATAAAGGGTTGGCACGAAGGGTGATGAAAGATGATCGATACTAATCACATGAGGACCCGTACGTTGTTGTATTGGTTTGGTTGTATTTTATTTCCGCTGCAGTATTTTTCCCATTTTACGGGAGTGTGTTGTATTTTGACCCCTGCGTGGGCATGTATTGAGATTGAGTTGTATGTATTAATTGAAAGACCAAATCGGTCTACTGAGTCATTTTAGCCTTAAAGGTGATGTTGAGATGTTTGATTTTAGTTACCAGCCTGGTAGATCATTGAGGAAAGGGGTCTACGGCATGTAATATCCCTATGTGGATTGGGGGTGTTACATAAATGTTATCGTAGATTTAGGTTGTGGAAACCTAGGCTGTCGGGTAAAGTTGTGTCTGTTGAGTCTTGTCTCATCGGATTTTGTCTGACTGAGTCGTGTCGCGATGCATCATCTGAGTTTTTGGTCGTGATTAGTATCGTGGAGCGATCATCATCTTCGTGCGACCTATGGATGTATGTCTCCCTTCTTTGTGTTGTGCCTCGTGTGACACGAGTTACTGTATGATTATGTGTTAAGTGAAGGAATCCTTATGTAGATTTTTGGTTTCGTGATATGTGTTTATTCGACTCTCATATTTTGTTTATATGAGGAGTATTGTTGCTGTTTATGTCTTTTCGACTGTTGTTTTTGTCCGCTGCTAATAATTTTCAAAATGATTTGCTCGTTTTGCAAGTATTTTTGGAAGCCTTTGTGCTTAATACGGAATGGTGGTGTATTTATGTGTGCTTTGCTCACCTCGGGAGGGTCCGATGAGGCCTCGAGGGAATCCAATGGTATAGCCCTGGATTCACGAGTTTGATTCGCTAGCCAGCTTAGGAGGGTCCTTAGAAGCCTCGAGTGGGACCAGTGGTTTAGTCCCGGTCCTAGGCAAGTTTGAACTGTTATTTGACTGTTTGTTTCCTGGGAAGAGACATGTCTTGTGTTGATTTGAACGACATGACGCGTGTGGCATGAGGTGTAAAACCGAATGTTGATACGCATGAGTTTTTGGGCATTCTAGCCTAATGGATTTTTTTGAAAACCTTGAGTATCTTAGAGAATGATTTTCGAGACGTACTTTCAAAATGGATTACATTTTCGAGGCGCCTACTAGCGCAACTATATGTTTCAAAATTCATCTACTTTGAGGACCAAAATATTTTGAGATATTCTCAGTAACTTAGAAACGCATTTACTTAGACCATAAGGTCGAATATTTCTGAAAGTTTTAATTAAAAGAAAAGTGTCCTCATTTTTATCAAACGCAAGATGTTTTTTTTCAAAGTCTCGATAACGATGTTTGCATTACTTTTTTCGAAATATGATACTCAAGATCAACTAGTATTTCCAAAATTATTTTCAAAAAGATGGTTTTCATATTTTAAAAATCTATCATTCCTGTTTGCGGTCAGGGAACGTGTGTATGATGTTAGCATTGTTGTTAGGGTGTTAGCCCTCTGTGAGAGGTGTGATGTTGTATTTAATGTTGTAGCTTCGTGGTTATTTGCGCGTTATTGCACCCGTGCGAGCTATTAGAGCTTGGGTTTGTATGATTGTATACATCTGTGATTGTTTCATGATGTTTTGTAATTGTGCACTGGTTATCGTTCGAGCCATTGATATTGCCGAATTATGCCGTCGTTGCTGTGATATTCATATATGTGTTTCCTTACGATGCTAATCGTTGTATGTGGTGTGTTGTGATTTTCCTTTGTGCTGAGTGGTTACTTATTCAGTATGCCGAGGGGCAGAGGTCGTGGTCGTGGTGATCAGACGCGTGATCGGGATCAGGCTGCTGGTGATGGTGTTGGCATCGGTGTTGCTACTATTTTGCAATATGTAGCTGCACAGATGACTCAGTTGACTCAGGCCATTCAGCGTAATACCGATGTGACCCAGAACATTGGTGCAAATCAGTGGCTTCGATAAGTGGTTCGTATGAATCCCCCTTGTTTCGCTGGTGCCGCTGATGCATTGTGGTGGGATGGATGGCTTTTCCAGTTAGAAAAGATATTCGAGGTAGTGGATTGTCCAGAAGAGCGTAAGTTTTCAGTTGCTCAGTATCTCCTTAACAAGGATTCCGCTAGATGGTGGGAGGCTGTTAAACCTCGAGATCGTGTTGTCACGTGGGCAGAGTTCCAGATATTTATGAGAGATAAGTTTTGTCCGAAACCAATCAGGAATCAGAGGATAAATGAATTCTTTTCGGCAAAACCGCAAGATATACTGTTGTCCCAAGCTATTATTGATTTTAGCAAACAGCTCAGCTATGTGCAGGATCAAGTAAGGACGGTGGAGGATAATATATGTCATTTTAGTAGGTAGATAAAGCCGGAGATTCGTCAGTACATGGCAGGTCTCACTTGTACTTCCTTGAGAGATTATCAGAATAGGGCATTAGCCTATGAGCTATCCAGATTATCAAGTGAGAATATGTCTGACTCGAAGAAACAGAAAACCATTGGGGACTTTTCCGGAAATCAGGGGAGTGGGCACCCTGAGGTTGGGACTTTGTTTCGTCATTCTAAGAGGGTTCCCCGATCGCGTGATCATAGGAGAAGTATGCCTGCAGTGAGTAATGTGAACAGCCCGAAGACATGTTACAACTGTAGTCGAGCGGGCCATACCGCGAAGAATTGTCGTTCACCGTTAGTCAGCTGCTTTGACTGTGGTCAGGTTGGTCACCGAGCCGTGCAATGCGAAACGGTAGCTAAGAGATTTGGGGATTGAGGTTGCGTCTCTTCTCCGAAAGCACACGGTGATGCCTAGTGTGGTTTTTGAGGATTTCGACGTAGTCCGAATTGCTTGTGGTTGTCCTTGTGGATCGTTTTGTGTTTATTTTTTGTTTTTTTTACTGTGCATGTTTTCTGATATTAAATACCTCCTGTTTTGTGATTGTTGGGATAATTGACTTGATTGTACTATCTGTTTGATGACGCTCGTCACTTGTTTGTTTTACTATGTCTCTGCTTGTGGTATTGCGTTGGTTGTCGTCGAGCATGATTTGCGCCGTATGTTTCTCTGTGTTGCTTGTAGCATTTCACCTTTGGGTGTGAGTCTTTCGGTTATTGTGTATCTCGTTGAGATTTGCCTTGTGGGATGTTGCTCCTCTCTATTTATTTTATGTTTCGGGACGAAACTTCTTTTAAGGAGGGTAGTATGTAATATCCACAATTTCGATTTCCAGTAATTTTATTTTTTTGGCGGAAGTCCATCTTAGTTACTCGCTTGTGACTGTTTCATCATTCTGAGGATGATTAATTCTGCACTTTTTGACATCCGAGTTTGTTTCAGTGTCATTTTGTTGAGTTCCGTACTTCTTAGCGACTTTTCCGCACTTTAGTGTGATCCTTGCGAATCTCATCCGGAACTGTTGTTTCGTGTTTCCCATAAGTCCGTTTAACGTTGTTATACGTGTTGTGAACTTCGGTTTGGTTATTTGATCACATATCATGATTTTTCGGCACTTTTGGGGCACGAACATGGTGCCCCGCGGCACATACCCTGCAGACTCGGGCCTGGCAGTGGCTGTATTGTGCGCCGCGTCCCTCTGCTGGCCGTGCTGTAGCACTACCTGGGCGCTGCTCGCGAATTTCAGCCGCATGCCGCGGCACACTCAGTCCGCGCCACGGCACGCGAGTCAGCAGCCCTCTTAGCAGCGGGATTTTGAGAGGATTTCATTTCCTCTCATTACTTCTCTCCGTGGGCGATCGTTTGGGTGATTTTCAGGCGTTTTTTGGGCGATTTGTCTTAGAAATATCATCCTCCTCGAGTTCTTGGTGTATATTAACAACACCAAATTGTGTTCTTCGTCACTGATCCGAGGTATTTTGTTGATTCTCTGGAGTTGACCTTTCTTTTTGGGAGTTTTGTTCTTAATTCCGAATCCAATCCAGTGTAGATGAATCGATTGGTGTTAGATGTTGTTGTTAAACATGTTTTATGGATTGTATATCCATGTAACACCCCGAGATATTCGGAATAATTACAGCGCCGTAAACCCTTTAAGTAAGGATTTACAAGGCTAAATAAAAGAAATGTAAATATAATTCAACCTTACAACTGATGTTCAAAATACAGAACTGGTTCAACTGATCCAATGAGTTAACTTATACAACCATATCGAAAATGATATTATTAAAACACACGTACTCGAGTACTAAAGTGAACCAAGAAGACAAATCATAATAACACTAAACATCAACCACATCACTGAGCCATTTCATCGTCTGCTTGCAGATCGTGGTTGCTTCCCCGCTCCTCGGCTACCTGAACATCAAAACAATGTCCACCCCAGAAGGGGTTAGCAAAACAATGCTAGTACAAGTATCATAATACATAAATCATCAGTGCATCATAAAACATGCAAAACGGACTTCCGTCATCGGAATCCAACGATGTGAATCCTCACGATTCCATCAACACAATACAGGGTAACCCAGCGATCCAGCGCCCTTGGTATAGATCCCCATGATGATCCCGTCGGACCAACGCATGGTGGAAAACCCATCCAGTGATCCAGCGCCCTCAGCATAGATCCCCATGATGATCCCATCGGACCAATGCATGGTGGACATTCGATCCAGCGCCCTCAGCATAGATCCTTATGACCCCCTCGGATCATTTATACCATAAACCAATCAATTATGCATACATATATGCATTACAATATGTTCATCAATATGAACAATTAACAACGAATCCCACGAGAAATTAAAGAAATAAGTCTCATATTTGACAACATGAACAAAACCATATGCATGATCAAAGTTCTAATATAAATCAAACTCAACATATGATACTTGCCTCGAAAATGGCAAGAATGAAATACTCCAACAAATGACATGCGTCCGTATGTCACTGCCCCTCGATCGTCCCCTATGCAAGGCTCGAACCTAAGAAATAATAAAGAATTCATCTCATGCCGTACGAATGTCTAACAATCCGGTTTACGGCCGCAAGCTCTAAAAATGAATTCTGCCCGAACTACTTAGCGCGCGCTACGTACTCTACGTAACGTGCGCTAAGCCTGCCCGTTAATGTACGCAAATAATCAAGTCTAGCGTACGCTAGCTGTGTACTGACAGTCCTCTCTGATCAGCCGACTGTCCTGCCTGATGACCTAACGTACGTTACGTACCAAACGTAGCGTACGTTACTCATTCTCGATAGCGCACGTTAATATACCTATCTTAGCGTGCGCTAACTGCGCATGGCAGTTTACTACTGGGCAGAAAACTTGAGCTAAAGGTGATGAAACTCATGAAATCTTCAGTGTTAATACATGCCATCTCCGTGCATATCATGCTCATACGGTTTGTGAAAGATCTTTACGTATTAAATGACTACGAGACACAAGGATACGTATCATCATTACAACACCATAATTCATCTTGATCTTCATGAAAATATCCTAAGTTCAATCCATTCCAAGTCCCAAAACGTATGATTCCTTTATGTAAGGACATAAGAACTTGGTAATCTCCATATACTGGTCATAATCGGTTTTGAAGATACATAAATATGCTTAGGAGTCCACATACTAAAAAGGTTCAATGGATTATACGATGAATAAGTGCCGAAATGTCAAAAATATCCTTCTAACACATGATGTTCGACTACTAACGAATTTAACTGACTAGATAATCCAAAATCATGATCAAAACGTCCTTCAGAATATTACTAATATTGGTGAAGAATCACCTACCTCAAAGTAGTGAAGAACACGAAGGAACTAGAAGGAATCCAACACCGAGAGCTTGAACAACAATCTACAATGATCTTCAATCTTCGACTCGAGCTAGGATGCTGATATGAAGGGTTTAGGATGAAGAGAGTAATTCTCTAAGTCCAAGGATTCGGATGTGGGAAGTGAAAAGACTGAAAATACGAAAAAGGATGTTGTCCTATTTATAGAAAGTGATTATTAGCGCGCGCTAGTCCATATTCATAGCGTGCGCTAACGGCTTACTGACTTCACTGTACTCAGCATTTAGCGTGCGCTATCATCATATCAGTAGCGTGCGCTGCCGCGTTGACTTGGCTTTTTCCCGACAGCCATCCAGGTTCATCCCGACATAATCCGACCGAGATCCGCAGCCGATCTCACCTACCGCCCTGTCTCAATCATGCTGAACACGTGTAGCGCGCGCTAAGGTTCATACATAGCGTGCGCTATGGATACAAATTAGCGTACGCTACATATAGTCGATAGCGTGCGCTACATGCGCAGAATCACATTTTAGATCACATTCATGAAATCATGCGCTCAACAACACCGGATCATGAAATACAGAGAATAATACTCAGATCAAAATGCAACAATAACAATATCACAAGGTTCAAATATGTAACACCCCGAGATATTCTGAATAATTACAGCGCCGTAAACCCTTTAAGTAAGGATTTACAAGGCTAATTTAAAAGAAATGCAAATATAATCCAATCGTACAACTAAAGTTCAAAATACAGATTTGGTTCAACTGATCCAATGAGTTAACTTATACAACCATATCGAAATGACATTATTAAAACAGACGTACTCGAGTACTAGATGAACCAAGAAGCCAAATCACAATAACAATAAACATCAACCACATCACTGAGCCATTTCATCGTCTCCGTTTGCAGATCGTGGTTGCTTCCCCGCTCCTCGGCTACCTGAACATCAAAACAATGTCCACCCCCGAAGGGGTTAGCAAAACAATGCCAGTACAAGTATCATAATACATAAATCATCAGTGCATCATAAAACATGCAAAACGGACTTCCGTCATCGGAATCCAACGATGTGAATCCTCACGATTCCAGCAACACAATACAGGGTAATCCAGCGATCCAGCGCCCTTGGTATAGATCCCCATGATGATCCCGTCGGACCAACGCATGGTGGAAAACCCATCCAGCGATCCAACGCCCTCAGCATAGATCCCCATGATGATCTCGTCGGACCAACGCATGGCGGACATTCGATCCAGTGCCCTCAGCATAGATCCTTATGATCCCCTCGGATCATTTATACCATAAACCAATCAATTATGCATACATATATGTATTTCAAAATGTTCATCAATACGAACAATTAACAACGAATACCACGAGAAATTACAGAAATACATCTCATATTTAACAACATGAACAAAACCATAAGCATGATCAAGGTTCCAATATAAATCAAACTCAACATATGATACTTGCCTCGAAAATGGCAAGAATGGAAATACTCCAACAAATGACACGCGTCCGTATGTCACCGCCCCTCGATCGTCCCCTATGAAAGGCTCGAACCTAAGAAATAATAAAGAATTCCTCTCAATTCGTACGAACGTCTAACAATCTGGTTTACGGCCGCAAGCTCTAAAAAAATGAATTCTGTGTGAACTACTTAGCGCGCGCTACGTACTCTACGTAATGTGTGCTAAGCCGGCCCGTTAACGGACGCAAATGACCAGGTTTAGCGTGCGCTAGCTGTGTACTGACAGTCTTCTATGAACAGCCGACTGCCTGATGATGTAACGTACGTTACGTATCCAACGTAGCGCACGTTACTCATTCCCGATAGCGCACGTTAATATATACATCTTAGCGTGCACTAATCGTGCATGGCAGTCACTACTGGGTAAAACATGAGCTAAAGGTGATGAAAACTCATGAAATCCTCAGTGTTAATACATGCCAACTCCGTGCATATCATGCTCATACGGTTTATGAAAGATCTCTATGGATTAAATGACTACGAGACACCAGGATACGTATCATCATTACTACACCATAATTCATCTTGATCTTGAGAAAGTATCCTAAGTTCTATTCGTCCTAGGTTACAAAACGCATGATTCCAATGTGTAAAACATAACAACTTGATAATCTCCACCTACTGGTCATAATCGGTTTGAAGATACAAGAATATGCTTAGGAGTCCATACACTAAAAAGGTTCAAAGGATTATATGATGAATAAGTGCCAAAACGTCGAAATATCCTTCTAACACATGATGTTCGACTATTAACGAATTTAACTGACTAGATAAACATGATCAAACGTCCTTCAGAATACTACTAATATTGGTGAAGAATCACCTACCTCAAAGTAGTGAAGAACAAGGAGGAAATTCGAAGCAATCCAACGCCGAAGGTTTGAACACCAATCCTCCAATGATCTACAATCTTCAACACGAGCTAGGATGCCGGCAAGAAGTGTTTAGGATGAAGAGAGTGTCTTTCTAAGTTCAAGAATTCGAATGGGGGAGTGAAAAATCTGAAAATATGAAAAAGGATGCTGTCCTATATATAGAAAATGGTTATTAGCGCACGCTAGTCCATATTCATAGCGTGCGCTAACGGCTATTTGAAACGTTACTGATTTCACTGTACTGAGCCTTTAGCGTGCGCTACCCTCATGTGAGTAGCGTGCGCTAACGTGTTGACTTGGGTTTTTCCCGAAAGCCGTCCAGGTTCATCGCGACACAATCCGACCAAGATCCCCGGCCTGATCTCACCTACCACACGTCTCAATCATATTGACCACGTATAGCGTGCGCTAAGGTTCCTTCGTAGCGTGTGCTATGGATCCAAGTTAGCATACGCTACACTTAGATGATAGCGTGCGCTACAAGCGCAGAAACACAATTTATAAATCACATTCATGAAATCATACGCTCAACTACACCGGATTATGAAATACGGAGAATAATACTCAGATCAAAGTGCAACAACTACAATATCACAAGTTCCAAATACATATCAGAAATCTCGGGTATTACATCCTTCCTCCCTAAAAAGAAGTTTTGTCCCGAAACTTAAGATGAAAACAACTCCGGATATCTAGTCTTCATACTGTCCTCCGTTTCCCAAGTGGCCTCTTCAACTCCGTGTCGTGACCATTGTACTTTAACAAAGTGTATTGGTTTATTCCTCAATTGTTTGATCCGACTCTCAAGTATCTTGATTGGTCTCTCTTCGAAGGTGCCGTCATTAGCTATCTCGATCTCGTCGAAATCAATGACGTGACTGGGGTCCGGTACATACTTCCGCAATTGGGATACATGAAACACATTGTGAACGTGACTCAGCGATGGCGGTAAGGCCAACCTGTATGCTAAATCCCCAACTCTCTCTAGGACCTCAAATGGCCCGATATATCTCGGACTTAGCTTACCTCTCCTCCCAAAACGGAAAATACCTCGTGTAGGAGACACCTTCAATAGTACATGGTCCCCAGCGTCGAACTCTAGAGGGCGACGACGTACATCTGCATAAGACTTCGCCGACTGCAGGCGATCCAGTCTCTCTCGAATCAAAGCTATCTTCTCTTGAGTCTGAACTATCAATTCCGGTTCCGTCCCGATCAAGTCCGAAGAATCATCCTAGCACAGGGGTGATCGACATCTTCTTCCGTACAAAGCTTCAAATGGTGCCATCTTAATAGAAGCATGCCAACTATTATTGTAGGTGAATTCAATCAATGGCAAATGAATTTCCCAATCAGTTGACCAATCCAAAGCACAAGCTCTAAGCATGTCTTCTACTGTTTATATAGTCCTTTCGGACTGACCGTTCGTTTGGGGATGATAAGCCGTGCCAAAGTTGAGCTCAGTCCCCAAAGCCCTGTGAACTGCCTTCCAGAAGTGCGACACGAAGCGACCATCTCGATCCGAAATAATGGTCTTTGGTGTCCCATGCAATCTGACTATCTCCGCAATAAATACTCGCGCCAATCTCTCGGGTCCCCATGTATCTTTAGATCCTAGTAAATGAGCCGACTTGGTTAGTCGATCAACTATAACCCAAATCATGTTCATTCCCGTTCTAGTCCTTGGCATACTGGTGATGAAATCCATCGAGATATCCTCCCACTTCCACTCAGGGATCGGAAGTGGCTTTAACATTCCGGCAGGTCGCTGATGTTCAATCTTAACCTGCTGACAAGTCAAACACTTCGAAACGTACTCTACTACGTCCTTCTTCATATTCCCCCACCAGAAGTTTAGTTTTAGATCCTTGTACATCTTACTGCTGCCCCAGTGGATAGAATAAGGTGCACTATGAGCTTCTTTCACAATTGCCTGTCTCAAATCATCATCATCGGGAACGCAAAGTCGAATCTGAAATCTCAGAACTCCATCATCTTGTATCACGAATCCTGGGTCTTTTCCTTTCTTTACTTCATCACATAACCGAAGGATTAGAGAACCGTTCAACTGCTTAGATTTGATCTCCTCGACTAGTGATGAAGTCAGTTCCATCACATATAGTTGCCCTTGGATTCCTGGTGCCCATACTTCAATCCCTTCGCGGATCGGGCCTCGCCGAATCTTTGGTTTGGGATGTAAGTGCTTCCAACACTCGAAGAGAAACAGGTTTATGGCTCAAAGCATCAGCTACTACGTTTGCTTTACCCGGATGGTAGAGAATCTCCAAGTCGTAATCCTTGATCAATTCCAGCCACCTTCTCTGCCTCATGTTTAATTCTTTCTGGCTGAAAATATACTTGAGGCTCTTATGTTCTGTAAAGATCTGACAATGAGTGCCGTACAAATAATGTCTCCAAATTTTCAATGCAAAGACTACAGCTGCTAGCTCCAGATCATGAGTCGGGTAATTAACCTCGTACGATTTCAATTGCCGAGAAGGATAGGCAATTACCGTATCCTTTTGCATCAACACACATCCCAGACCCTGATTTGAAACGTCGCTGTATACCATGAATCCATCAGTGCATCTGGTAACGCTAATATAGGTGCTGTCGTCAGTCTCTTCTTAAGTTCATCATAACGAGTCTGGCATTTCTCATCCCACGTAAACTTTTGAGTTTTCTGTAACAGCTGGGTGAGCGGACGAGCAATTTTGGAAACTCCCTCTACAAAGCGGCGATAATATCCAGCAAGTCCTAGGAAACTCCGGACTTCTTTCACGTTATTAGGAACTTCCCATTCCAAGATTGCTTCGACTTTCTTCGGGTCCACCTGAACTCCGTCAGCTGATATCACATGCCCAAGGAAAGTTACTTCCCTAAGCCAAAACTCGCATTTTGAAAGATTTGCATACAGTTGTTCCTTCCTCAAGGTGCTCAAAACCACACGCAAATGTTCGGCATGCTCCTCTGTGTCCTTCGAATATATCAAAATGTCGTCAATGAAGACGACCACAAATTTATCCAAGTATTATAAGAATACCCGATTCATCAATTGCATGAATACCGCAGGAGCATTTGTAAGTCCAAAGGGCATCACTACAAATTCATAATGCCCGTACCGGGACCTGAAAGCAGACTTAGGTATATCCGATTCCTTAATTCTCAACTGATGGTATCCTGATCGCAAGTCAATCTTCTAGAATACCCTTGCCCCTTGCAGTTGATCAAACAAGTCGTCGATCCGAGGTATAGGATTCTTATTCTTGATTGTCACTTTGTTGAGCTCCCTGTAATCAATACACAGTCGGAGGGATTCATCTTTCTTCCAGACAAAGAGAACGGGCGCTCCCCAAGGAGAAACGCTAGGTTGAATATTACCCTTCTGTAATAATTCCTCGAATTGCTTCTTTAACTCATACATCTCGGTTGACGCCATGCGGTATGGTGCTCTGGAAATAGGAGCGGCTCCAGGCTCTAGTTCGATAGTGAATTCCACCTCCCTCTGTGGAGGTAACCCAGGTAGTTCATCAGGAAATACATCAGAGAATTCATTCACAACTGGAATAGATGAGAGCTCTACTCCTTCCTCTTTCCTCATGGCATAGCACCAATGTCCATGACATCCCTGCTTCAGTAATTTCACGGCTTTCATTGCTTTGATCAATTTTCCCGAGCTTCCCGGTCTCCATCCTCGAAATAAGTGTTCAGATCCATCATCAGGAATGATAGAGATGACTCTCTTTCGGTAATTCAGAATAGCTCCATAACGGTTGAGCCAATCATCTCTGAGAATTAAATCGTCACCGTAGATGTCAACTACAATAAGATTTGATAGCCAATCTCTCCCTCCTATAGACACTGGAAAATCTCTAGCTTCTAGGGTTCCCACAATTTTCTCTCCACTCGGTAATCCCACAACATAAGGTTCACAATTATACAAGCACGAGATTTTCAAACGATTAACACAGTTCAAAGATATAAAAGAATGCGTAGCTCTCGAATCGAACAAGACACTAACTGGTTGCAAAAGGATCTGAATTGTACCTGATGCAACAGCTGTGTTCTCATCATCCTTCTTCATCTCGTAAATACGCGGAGGAACAGACCCAGCGCTGGATGCCTCTCTTTTCCCAACATTCTGCTGCGGGAAACCGCTTTGCTGCGTCTAGTTTACACTAGTGTCCTTCGGAACCGGTACAGGAGTGCGAGTACCAAAAGATCGGGTCGCATTCCCACAAAATGTTGTGCGATGCCCTTCCTGTCCACACACGAAACAGGTCACAGCAGGCGCGAAACAGTCACGTTGAACATGCCCCGCTTTGCCACAGTTATAACATTTCTTCCCCGCCTCAAACAGCCAGGCCGCCGGAACTTCTTTCCTCCTCGAGAAGGATGTGGAGGCCTCTGGATGAATGAAAGAGGACTGGCCCCTATGAGGCCCACTACTCTTATTCTCCGTGAAGTTGCCACCACTTTCGCTTCTTTGCTTCCGTTGATTTCTCTCTGCCGCCTCTTTCATATCATAGCCGCCTTGTCACGAGCATCACGCAAAGTGGTACAATCAAATCCGGACATATATTGCTTAATTTCCGACTTTATTCGCATGTCGAAATGAAAAATCCTCTCTGCCTCGGTTCTGACCAAGTGACGCACATAAGTCAACTGGTGATTAAAAGTCTTAATCACGTCCGTCACAGATGCTTCTGAAATTTGTGGTGAGAAAAACTCCCGGACTCGGGCCTCTCTAACTGGGCGGGGACAATACTGCGCTTCCATCATTAATTTGAACTCTGTCCAGTCGACATTATGCTCTTCAGGTCGAATGGCCTCCCACCAGTCGAAAGCCTACCCCGTCAGAAGATACTGGGCGATCGGAACCTTTTTGTCGTTGGGACAGTTAATCCCCGCAAAAGTCTTCTCTAACTCCTTCAGCCAGTGATCCCAAGAAAGCGTCTCAGCAGAACCGTCAAATTTCGGAGGATGCAATTTGATCACCTCAGTAAGCCATTTATCTCCCCGATTATCCACGTTATGCTGTTGTCCCATCGCCGTCTGCATGCGATCCACAACTTGAGCAACCGGTTTATCTCGAGCAACCACTCGCCAAGCACTCCCGCACGTTAGGATCTCGCATTATTATTTGCCGATCTCGTTGTCCCCTAATGGGGATCTGTTCGGCTAGCGGTTATTTCTGGGGTAGACACCGAATCTTCTTGTCTCGCATTTCCACGTCCGCGTCCACGACCGCGTCCGCGTCCACGACCTCCTCTCAACATACTGTAAACACAAATACTCAATATCTAGGGTAAACTTTCTAAAAGTACGTCCAACAATGTTCACAAAACATGAATGAAATAAAACGGTAGTATCTGAGATTAGGAAACTAACAACCACGGTCCACACGACGATGCTGGCTCAGCAGTGATGTTACAAACGACCAATAATCAAATAACGTAAACAGACCCAACTAACCCGACTGCCAAGATATCCATGAATCTTATCTCCGATACCATATTCTGTAACACCCCGAGATATTTGGAATAATTACAGCGCCTTAAACCCTTTAAGTAAGGATTTACAAGGCTAATTTAAAAGAAATGCAAATATAATCCAATCGTACAACTAAAGTTCAAAATACATATTTGGTTCAACTGATCCAATGAGTTAACTTATACAACCATATCGAAATGACATTATTAAAACAGACGTACTCGAGTACTAAATGAACCAAGAAGCCAAATCACAATAACAATAAACATCAACCACATCACTGAGCCATTTCATCGTCCTGTCGGTACTGTGGTTGCTTCCCCGCTCCTCGGCTACCTGAACATCAAAACAATGTCCACCCCCGAAGGGGTTAGCAAAACAATGCTAGTACAAGTATCATAATACATAAATCATCAGTGCATCATAAAACATGCAAAATGGACTTCCGTCATCGGAATCCAACGATGTGAATCCTCACGATTCCATCAACACAATACAGGGTAATCCAAATGATCCAGCGCTTGGTATAGATCCCCATGATGATCCCGTCGGACCAACGCATGGTGGAAAACCCGTCCAGCGATCCAGCGCCCTCAAAGATAGATCCCCATGATGATCTCGTCGGACCAACGCATGGTGGACATTCGATCCAGCCCTCAAGATAGAACCTCATGATCCCCTCGGATCATTTATACCATAAACCAATCAATTATGCATACATATATGCATTTCAATATGTTCATCAATACGAACAATTAACAACGAATACCACGAGAAATTACAGAAATACATCTCATATTTAACAACATGAACAAAACCATAAGCATGATCAAGGTTCCAATATAAATCAAACTCAACATATGATACTTGCCTCGAAAATGGAAAGAATGGAAATACTCCAACAAATGACACGCGTCCGTATGTCACCTCCCCTCGATCGTCCCCTATGAAAGGCTCGGACCTAAGAAATAATAAAGAATTCCTCTCAATTGCATTTAACGCCTAACAATCCGGTTTACGGCCGCAAGCTCTAAAAAATGAATTTCGTATACTTAGCGCGCCACGTACTTCACGTAACGCGGCGCTAAGCCACTGCTAACGCACGCAAATGACCGTGTTTAGCGTGCGCTAGCCGTGGTAATCGACAGTCTTCTGAGCACCGATCGCTCGCACGATGATGTAACGTACGTTACGTATCCAACGTAGCGCACGTTACTCATTCCCGATAGCGCACGTTAATATATACATCTTAGCGTGCGCTAATCGTGCATGGCAGTCACTACTGGGTAAAACTTGAGCTAAAGGTGATGAAAACTCATGAAATCCTCAGTGTTAATACATGCCAACTCCGTGCATATCATGCTCATACGGTTTATGAAAGATCTTTATGGATTAAATGACTACGAGACACCAGGATAGGTATCATCATTACTACACCATAATTCATCTTGATCTTGAGAAAGTATCCTAAGTTCCCTTCGTCCTACGTTACAAAACGCATGATTCCAATGTGTAAAACATAACAACTTGATAATCTCCACCTACTGGTCATAATCGGTTTGAAGATACAAGAATATGCTTAGGAGTCCATACACTAAAAAGGTTCAAAGGATTATACGATGAATAAGTGCCGAAACGTCGAAATATCCTTCTAACACATGATGTTCGACTATTAACGAATTTAACTGACTAGATAAACTTGATCAAACGTCATTCAGAATACTACTAATATTGGTGAAGAATCACCTACCTCAAAGTAGTGAAGAACAAGGAGGAAATTCGAAGCAATCCAACGCCGAAGGTTTGAACACCAATCCTCCAATGATCTACAATCTTCAACACGAGCTAGGATGCCGGCAAAAAGTGTTTAAGATGAAGAGAGTGTCTTTCTAAGTTCAAGAATTCGAATGGGGGAGTGAAAAATCTAAAAATATGAAAAAGGATACTGTCCTATATATAGAAAATGGTTATTAGCGCGCGCTAGTCCATATTCATAGCGTGCGCTAACGGCTATTTGAAACGTTACTGATTTCACTGTACTCAGCCTTTAGCGTGCGCTACCCTCATGTGAGTAGCGTGCGCTAACGCGTCGACTTGGCTTTTCCCCGAAAGCCATCCAGGTTCATCGCGACACAATCTGACCAAGATCCCCGGCCTGATCTCACCTACCACACGTCTCAATCATATTGACCACGTATAGCGTGCGCTAAGGTTCCTTCGTAGCGTGCGCTATGGATCCAAGTTAGCGTATGCTACACTTAGATGATAGCGTGCGCTACAAGCGCAGAAACACAATTTATAAATAACATTCATGAAATCATACGCTCAACTACACCGGATTATGAAATACGGAGAATAATACTCAGATCAAAGTGCAACAATTACAATATCACAAGTTCCAAATACATATCAGAAATCTCGGGTATTACAAAATATATATCAGAAATCTCGGGTATTACAATCCATACCTTCGGATCGTTTCAACCCGAAGGATGATTTTAGTGTTCTTGAGGTGTAGTGAACATTTAATGTTCGATTAAATGTTCGAAGGAGTTTTCCTTTGATAGTTTATTGTGATCTCCATTGTTTTTGGTCTTGATCCTCATCGTAATCATGTTTATGTTGTTTCTTCCAGAGTATTATATGTGCTCGAGGATTCCGAGTTGAATCCCGTTTGGTGATTGATAATTCCTGTGGTGTTATTCTCAAAGTGTTCATGGTGCTATCGTGTTCTTGATAGTGTTCGGGAGTTCGGGGCTGTTCGACCGCATCCCATCCACCGTCTCATTGAGATCGTAGTTTCGAGGCAAGTACCTTGTCAATACATTTCTTCTTTTGTGGATATGATGATTGGTGACTGTCTAAATGTGTTCGTTTGGTTGTTGAAATGAACTTTCAAAGAATCAGTTTAGCCTCGTTAAAGGCTCTTCTTAAAAACGCGTGTGTGTTTTGTGAATGATTAAGTGAATCATATGGATACACTCGGTGTTGATGTTGTGCTTTGATAATATATATACATATATATTATTTCATTTAAGTGCGTTGTGATTTGACGATTATGTCGTGCTAGATATTTGTTGTCTCTGGGTGAATTGTTGTAATATCCTTGGTGTGATATGTTATCTCTGTGAATGTGTGGATATGGTCGAGGTCTAGGGTGACACATGGCATGTGATTATGTGGTCAGGATGCAACAAGTGATTGATCCAACAGTGAGAGCCTAAAACAATCTACGGTGACCCATGGCTTGTGATCATGTGGTCAGGATGCAACAAGTGATTGATCCAACCGTGAGATGATAAGAATACCTGCGGTGACACATGGCATGTGATCATGTGGTCAGGAGACAACAAGTGATTGATTCAACCGTGATATGCCGTGACATGTGATCACGTTGGTGTGTATATGATTTGTGAATGTGTTTTGCCAGGTCGAGTACCTTGGATGTGTGACCAAGATTTGCTTATCTTGGGTGATTATGTTGTGTTGATTTTTATGTCCATCGAGGACACGTGACGTGGGTTATGACCCTGTGAATTTTTGTTGGTATTTATTGTGAAAGCAAATCTTTGGGCTGTGACCCCTGTTGGTTTTGAAAAGAGAATGATTTGATAATCATGAATGGTTTTTGTTAAAACTCCCATTGCCATTTCGAAACATATTATAAATGGTTCCCTTGAATGGTGACCTTTTGAATTTGGAAAGTTTTACTCAAACTCTTGCCTCGGGTCGAAATTTTCGTTATGTTTGAATCTTTGGGGATTCCTGGTTATTATTATTCTTGGAATATGATTTGTATGACTCGTATTTGCACTTTGTACTTGCACTAGCAAAATAGTAGAATTTTGCTAACCCCCGAGTAATCGGGGGGTGGATGTCTATTTTGCATTCAGGTTTGGGGAGTATAATACAGGGTTGGCATGAAAGGTGATGAAAGATGATCGATACTAATCACATGAAGACCCATACGTTGTTGTATTAGTTTGGTTCTATTTTATTTCCGCTGCAGTATTTTCCCCATTGTACAGGAGTGTGTTGTATTTTGACCCCTGCATGGGCATGTATTGAGATTGAGTTGTATGTATTAATTGAAAGACCAAATCGGTCTACTGAGTTGTTTTAGCCTTAAAGGCGATGTTGAGATATTTGATTTTAGTTACCGGCCTGGTAGATCCTTAAGGAAAGGGGTCTATGACGTGTAGTATCCCTGAGTGGATTGGGGGTATTACAAATATCACTACTTTTATGCAATCCAACATGAAGTGCAATGCTTGACATGAACACGTATTTTAATTCTCATTGCTGAAAATAATTTATTTCTTTAGACCCTTGACTCAACTGCTATACACCAAAAAGAGATATATACATCATCAATTACCATAACCTCCAGTCCTACTATCTGACACACCCGAAGTAATATCTCATAGGGCACTGGAACCAATAATTATAATGGATTCGTCCGACTGTCTCACACACCCAAAGTAATGTCTCACATGGCACTGAGCATAAAATCAAGAGCCACATCGACTATCTCAGATACCTGAAGTAATATCTCACAGGGCACCTAGTTCATACATCATATTAGAATGTAAGACATGCATGTAAAATTAATAAAATATTTTACTTCCTCATTGTAGTAACGTGCATGTAAGATATTTTTTTATGACTATGTAATATGCATGCACATGATGAAATGTATGACATGCAATGCCATGATCATCATATTGCAATATCACTTAACTATTATACATTACTTAACATCTACTTTCGTCACACCCATATATATATATATATATATGTATATATATAATAAACACATATAGCACAGAATATTATGTTTATGCGTTGTAGTTGCAGATGGACTTTTTGAGTTAGGGAAATGCTCAAACATGTGGCTTACAGATGGTGAATCTGACCTTATAAACTTAAGAACTATTCTATGAAGTACATCAAAGGGTTACTACAAATTCTGATTTAGTTCAACACCTCTTTTGAACTTCTAAAGTTATCGATCTCTTTATAGGCACGAATTTGGTATCTATCGGGTTTTATTCTCACCTTTGGCATGTTTCAGCCTATGAACTTAATTAATACAAATTATAAGTATATTAAGAGATTCCATACATTCTTCTTCAATGGTTTTGTTTCTCATTATAACCCTTTAGCTATAAGTTAACGAAATAATAAGTTCAACCGAGGAAGTTGCCTAACCCTTTACAAGAACCTGGATTTATATAGCTCGTTACTCATTAAATATATGTTTAATTTACACCAAATTTTGATATAATTTCCCTAACATACTCAAAATAAATATGTTGCAATCCCCTACCCCTGAATCACCCGAATTATATACAATCCATAGATGTTTCTATAATATGGAAAAATTGAGTTATTTGGTGTCTAGTGATGATTTAAGCTCTATAAATCCACCCTAAACATAAAATTATGCCATGGATGAATTTTTCACATCATTATAACATCTCTATGGTTCTGAAAAGTCCTTCTTTCTCGAAATAATCAAAAAAGGTTTCGAGATCATGAAGAAAATAAAAGAAACTCGCCTTGATTGTCAAAAGATATCATGTGGTGTTGTTTTGATGAATTCTTCTTGATCTTTTGGTCATTTTTCGAGGTTCTGAGATTCTTGAAGGAGTTTAGACTAATTTTGAGGGATTATGACCCAATTTATCCCTCATCCAAGTGATTTAAGTCAGTTTAGAGTGTGAAATGTCAAAAATATCCATGAATAGCTTCTAGAAATCAAGTTTGAAAGAATGAAGTGGTTCGAGTGGTTATGATTCGGTTCTTGGATGGTTGAACCGGTTCCTTGTATAAATGATCCATTTTTAGAGTATGATGGCATATCTAGGGGTTTTGTAGAACTTTTGGATGTGTTTTTATTGTTTAAAATCAAACGGTGCTGAAAATACTAGTGAAGGAGTTTTTTGTCAAACTTTATAAAAAAATTATACATATAACACTATAGATAACAAAGGACGAATTTACCAACATGATATAGTTAGGGTAATAAACTGAAATATAAGTTCGATCCTGACTGAAATGGATCGTGTATAGACAGATCACAATAGTTAGCAAATATTATCAGGACAACATGATAAAGTTAGGGCAATAAACTAAAAAAAAAAGTATGGAAAAAGAGTGGAGGTGTTTGATACGTGTTATTAGCTTAAATACGAGTTATCTGGAACCATCAATATAAATTAACTCAGGACACGTACCGACTAAAATCAAGAGGTAGAATTCTCAGTTCTTGACGGACACGTCGCTGACACATATAGTACTTCTAGATTTATCGCGCGTGTTTAGTGTAATATAATGACATGTGTTTTCATCTTTATATAGTGATGATTATCGACAATAAATTAAAGCCTTCGGAATTGAATTTTATATTTTCAGTATTAATGAATGTATTTGATCTGTATCATAAGATAAAATATGAAATGCCTCACTAAAGATAACTAGCATATAATTTACAAGTAATGCATGAATAAAAGTAGCTAGATTAGTAGTGTGAGGCTCGGGTCTCATAATTACTAAGTCTAAGGTGCCACTTTAATGCTTGGTTAGTTTCCTCTATCATATATACCATATTTTCTAGTCATAGTATTAACAACAACTTTATTTTGCAAATTTAGATGATAGAGACTATTCAACAATGTGGTTGAGACAACTAATTTACTCTAAAAATAACTCGCATCAATCATCACCAATGTATAAATTGTAACATTTTCTATCCATAACAGGAATTAAAACAATTTTCGTGTGCCACTTGGGCGAAACTAACACATCATCTAACTTAAATAAAACCAGATTCCAAATATAAGAGAAATGATCAAATGTCGGTTGTTAGAAATATACCCTCGAATGCCACTCAGGGAATGGGAGAGTTAGAGCTTTGTATTTTAATTATGAACATAAATTGAATAAGTCTTTTATTATTTCTATATTATATCATTTGCATCATGATTTGGTATATAGAATAATAATCTTTGCATTTGAGATCAAACATTACACTCCTTATAAAGATAAGGAGATGGCACTGGAAGTGTTGAGGGCTCGAATGCTTGAATGGTTCGCAAGTTGATAAAACTCAATAGGCACTGAGTTTAGACAAGACTTGTATAACATGTACTTTGACATGGAGAGTTCATATCTTTTACTAAGAATTAGTGGGAGCACACATTTTAAGTATGTTAATAGGATTAGTACACTCAGACTCGACTCAACTCGATTCAGCCACATAGATTTCACTTTGGGATAGTCAATGACTGAATCGAAAGGTTGTGATAGGTATATGTGAACCTTTGACTTGAGGATACAATATGAGATGTTCTTGTGATATTAAGTTAGTCATTAGAGTAGTTTGATCCAATCACCGGTTGGTGGGGTCAACATCGAAATGCAACTTAGTGGGCAAGTAGCAGTCACTACTGAATATCAAGATAGGATTCTTTCTCCCATAAGTGAGCAGGTAAATTTCCTATGTGGTTAAGAGCAAATTAGATCTTAAGTATTTGGCTAAGACATTCAGAGCTAGTTGTATTTGATAAATGAGAGCTCGATGATCTCGAGTTTTCACTAAAAAGTACATAGAGTCAAGTTACAATAGGGTTTGACATTACAATGACCCTAATACTTGATTGGAACATATGATTGAAGGATTTATACGTATACGGTATTCATAACGTCATGATTTTTGGAATGATCCCTATCATTCGTTCTTAATTAGGTTACGGTGTAGGCCACATGACTGGCAAGGTGGTGCTAACACTCATTGGTTCGTCCCAATACTGACTGAGACGAATCTATAGAGTCGGGGCATAGGGATAGATGATGGGTTATATTTATCTTATTCTCTCTTCGTTAATATTGGACATTAGATGCCTAATTTAATTATTGTACAAATTTAATTGGTCTCGTGAATAGAATAAATTACTAGGTAATTAATTTTATTCATATTATTTCTTAGATAATTTATTTTAAATGTGATTAAATAATTGGATTGATTAATTGTATTAATATTGAAACGTACCAAGGATGTTTATCTATCAGACTACATACCAGAGGTCCGTTTCAAGGACCGAAATGGACAACTCATTATTATTCTTCATAGCTGCCCCCACCTAACACCACATGTTGGTAATTGATCGTCTTTGTCTTTATATCATTTTGATATTTATGTGTGGTTTTGATGATATATTAAATATATTATTTTAAGGCTTTGATGAATAATTAAGGTGTGTGATCTATGTATTAAATCAACATCATCTTCCAATTACCTTTGTGGAGTGGTCGGCTGTGAGTTGAGAGAGAGAGAGAGAGAGAGAGAGAGAGAGAGAGAGAGAGAGGGAGAGGGAGAGGGAGAGGGAGAGGGAGAGAGTTTCTTAAGTTTCATACATTTGAGTTTAAGTGTATTTGAGATGAAGAAAATTATATAAAATACTTTGAGTATTTATAAAATTAAAACCAAATTTATCTACTTCTAGCAGCATTCTTCGAGAATAAGAAGGTAAAAATTATTCCGTCATCTCCTGATGCATGATATGTAGAGGCACAGTGCTTTCGGTGCTCGGGGTTTTACAAAAGCTTGAATCATTTGTTTTCAATATGTAAGCAAAAGACTTCAAGGGTATGATTTTTAATTCATGATTTATTATATTCGTATATATGATGCTTGATCGATCTTGTTTCACGTGTTCATTTTACTGATTAGATCAATATTTATATTCCATTGCTAATTCAATTTTAAGCCCCAAATCTCAGCAGTGGTATCAGAGCAAGGTCTATGTGATCGTATAAATGATATTCGCATTTAGAATGCTTGATTGAATGTTTGTATGTTTATAATAACAATTGTTTTAATCGTTAATGTTTAATTATTTGTCTAAAATAAAAATTTCATGATTTAATGTTACAATATAGATCTATTTTTCTTTTGAAAAACTGATTTCTATGTGTAATATTAATATTAAAATAATATTATTTTCGGATTTGGGATGAAAGACGAGCTAAAAAGTATTGCATCTGGATCGGGGTTGTCGGCATCAAGTCCGCAATGAGGGTAGGCGGCCGAGACCCATGTGGACCTTCGACTGTGGGTCGGCTGCCGCGAGCTTGGCCCGAGTCTTGTATTTTTTTACTCCATTTTTATATTTCATGTTTGATAAATTAATTTTCCACAAATTAAATTGGGTTTAATTTGACTAAAATATAAATATGGTAATGTTATTTTTAAGGAAATTAATTTAATGGACTATTTATTTTCGTCCGGAACAAGTTAAAATTATTGGTTGTGTGAATTAATCGGGATAATTCTAATAATTAGATTATTTTATATTGATTGGATCAATATATAATATTTAGTATTTATGCCATTACTTTAATGTATTTATTGCATTTTATTGGGATGGTGATGTAGTTCATGGACTTAGTTTTGAATCTTTATTCAATGGGGTTGTAAAGGCCATTTTCAGCTAGTTTACTTTTATTAGTAAATTTGTGTAGGGTGCTATTTTTCTTGATGTAATAAATTAGCTATGACAAAGAGCCGAAGACGAACCTCCATGAAGTCGAAGATTCAAGACATGTAATTTAATTACTTGTAATTTATCGAGTCGATGATGACTTGGTACCTAGTAATGATCTATGAACTGGATGTTGGTAGATACTAGGTGTGGATGTTTTCATATTGTATGGCGAATAAACAAACCGACAAACTGCACTTCTAAATGGATTAATATGCAAACTGTGACATATTATCGCATAATACTCCAACTTATAAGCACTAAGTTTTAAAGGTTAGATGATTTCTACCCTCCATCAAACTCATGGAAAATTGAATTCTATATAGAGATACTATTCTTCCAAGTATGTCGGGGTAGTATTTTGGGGGAGGTCGCTAAATTCCTAGATGCATTAGATGGCTTCGTTTGTGACAAATCAAACTCCTAGAAGTCGTATGGGTTGTAGGGTAAGATGCAATTATCAAACTGATAGGATTACATGGTTTAAACTTAGATAGTTCAGCGAGCGATATATACCGTACGGGTTGAGGGCAGGTGAACTAGGGGTAAAATAAGATTGAATTATCAATTAGAAGGGTTGGTGGTAGATATCACTTTATAAAGAATGATAGAATAGAAACTGAATGGATTCCACATGAGAGTGTGTAATGCCAATAAAATAGTGGGAACCGAGTTATGAATAAAGAACGTCCTTAAATTCTTTACTCGATAATAGTTAAACAGTCACTAACGAATCCAAAAACTATTCTCTGAAATTAACAACACTATCTCAAAAAATGACAATGAACCCACTCGCTATTTTACTTGAAAAGAACACTCTTACTGGACCAAATTTTGTAGACTGGCTCCCAATCTGAGTAAAGTCCTCCGTATGGAGATGTTGTGCTACTCTTGGAGGCAGACATCCCACCGGGTCCTTCAAGGACCATAGCTAATCAGGAAGATGTTGATGCCCATGAGAAATGGGTTAAAGACAGTGTTGTAATCCCCAGTTTAATTATGTGTATTTTCTATAACAGCCCGAAAACAGTGGCTATTACAGTGCCGTGGACCCCTACCGGGACCCACCAGGCGATATCACGATATACACTTACAACCTGGCAACATGGCACCGTACCACAATATTTATCAAACCCAGATGTGGAGTATAAGTTATACATGTTTTTACTACGAGCAAGCACACACAGGATCCAAATTCGGTACAGACCATATGACGATGGGCAATACCTAACAGATTATAGTACATTCATCCGACACAAAATAAAATGAAAATCACAATAAAACATAACCGAACATCAAAAGACTCGAGCCCCTCCGAAATAGCATACTTAAAAACCCTCCGTCGCCATTGTGCTCATCCTGTGCCTTGCCCTTTCCTCGCTCTGAAATACAAGTATTTCGCCCCAAACCACAGGATCAGTTATACATGATAATAATTCTCATGACATTATACAATTCATATATATACGGATCTCAAAGAAAATAATCGACTACTGAATATACCCCGGAGGCGTATAAACAATCAGTTCCAACTGTCGAACATAACCAGATATACGAACGACCATATAATATGGCTCAAGACGGACGTCACAGTACGCCCGATCCGGAAATGTGTCCGTGCACATGTCCACCCCGTATACGGAATCCAGAATATACATGGGACGATGTACCTAATTAGCCTCACGAACTACGTCTCGTGTGCACGATCTAAATGCGGAAAACATCCACGCATGATCATCAAGTGCCCGGCTAAAAATCCTACACATAACCAATCGGCACGCAGATATGACTCCAGAGATGTCACGATACAACATGACAACGAAACTCAACGAATTACACCTTTATCAAGGAATCGAACAACTCACTGAAGTGTCAACAAAGCTCAAAAGGACCAATGGTAACAAGAACGGTAATTTCGGGTATATAATCCCAACACCATTATAATACGATCAAGGGCATCACCATATCACGAATCATAGATTATCAGAATCATTTCATACACACGAAACGCATAATAATCACAAGAATTCAACCATCATTATAACCAAGCAAGATAACTTGCCTCAATTCCGTAGATAAATAATCCTTCTTTGAATGGTCAAACGAACGGTATCCTCGTCTAACAATACTCACGTGAACAAGCAACCTTGAATGAAATGTAATTCATTCAACAACACATTCGTACGATAACGGTATCATTACATAAACAATATTCGCAAATTTATTTGAATAAATTAATTATCCTATTAATTACTTTAATGTTCCAATTATAAATCATCATATGTTTATCATGTTCATTCACATATTCTAACATTAATGTCAAATACTTGAAGTTCAGTTTATTACCAAAGTAACATTGTGAAAACATCTTTTCAAATCATCGGCACTTCCGATTACGATATAAGGTTATGTTAATTACGTTCTTCATTATTTTACCAACGATTACATTAAAACTAATTCCTATATGAAGCATAAGTTCAAGTTTTTAGTGAACTAAGAACATCATTTAAATTTACGTCTCTTAACATACACGGATGATGAAATGGAATTCGGCTACTCGTCTACCGCATTTGTATCACCATATTCACTACAATCCTCTTAAGAACATTATTAACATATTAATGTAGCGTTTAACACCCTTTTAAGCTATCAATGAACTCGATTAACTTGATCATATAAAGATTACAACTTCCCTCTATCAAAATCCATTGTTTTGCTTTTGAAGAATTTATTAAAAGCCTAGTTATATCATTAGATACTCGGAATTCTAAAAGTAACTTCATCCCATCTTGTGAAGATCATCTTCAATGGGTTAACATAATTCTTCCAACAATTTATTACAAAGGTGTTGGTTTTAGAGGCCAAAATCATGGTTCCATATTACCTTCAAGAATCAATTGAATGTTCAAGACAAGTTTAATATCTCCCACCTCTAATCATTAAGGATTTCATCCTTAACATGTTCCTAGTGTTGAGATTATAATCAAGTTCTGATTATCATGTTAAACATCAGGTTTTATATATATCATTATCAACACAATCATATTATGAAGTTATGTACATCAAGAAGTAATACTAATACCCTTAATGTTAATCTTCACTTAGTTTGAGCATGATTCAATTAACTTATCATGTTTACACTAGCTTAAACTAACATTATGTGAAGTGTTTATATACTATCATCATCATCATAAGCATAGATTTAATATGAGTTAAGGAAAGACCAACCTCAAAATGAAGAACAACACCAACACTTCAAGGGATACACTTCAATCTCCAAATCTCCAAGTCACAACCCAAGTGCTGAAGCTCCAACACAAGTTAGAAGGGCTAGAAACGGAGTTGGATGGGAAGGGAATCGTTTTTCTCAGTTGGGAGGTTGAATGGGTCGAGCAGGAAATGAATGGCAAGTCATGTTTTTATAATCTGAACTCGTCATTACGTACGTTAACGAAAGGGGTTAACGTACGTTATAGTCCTTACGTACGTAATCGCATGGACATTATGTACGTAATCAATTTCACCAGATCTTTCTGCCTCAGAACACGCAAATCGTTACGTACGTAAACATATAGCTATTACGTACGTAATAGCCGTTGACTTGGCTGTCGCGATCGACTCCCGACCACCTACCCCCGCTCGGCCCCACCCGCCGAAAGGCGAGCTGTTGATGGATCTCTCGCATTACGTACATTAACTTATGAACGTTACGTGCGTAAGGCTACATACATAGCGTACGTAAAGAAGAAAGTTTAACGTACATTAAGTGCTATAACAAGCATAAATGGAATTCTCCTAATATCACCTAACAATTAATATAGTATGAATGACCATAATTCTAACTTAACATAATTCGTCGATATACTTGCTACAACAGTACAAATATGGTGCGAAAATACTTGGTTTAAATCATAAAATACAATAGTAAAGGCAAGGTTATTACATACTCCCCCCCTTAAAAGGAGTTTCGTCCCCGAAACTAAGGGGTAAACAGCTCGGGGTATTT
Source organism: Orobanche coerulescens (assembly GCA_033398695.1). Classification (NCBI taxonomy): domain Eukaryota; kingdom Viridiplantae; phylum Streptophyta; class Magnoliopsida; order Lamiales; family Orobanchaceae; genus Orobanche; species Orobanche coerulescens. The sequence goes on from CM065809.1 coordinate 65,265,430, forward strand.
CTCTCGCATGCTTTCTTCAGTCTCCCACGTAGCTTCCTCGACTCCATGTCTCGACCACTGAATTTTTAATAAGGGAATCGCCTTGTTCCTCAGTTGTTTAATTCTTCTCTCAAGTATCTGCACAGGCCGTTCTTCATACGAATGGTCATCGGCTATTTCGACCTCGTCGAATTGAATAATGTGGCTTGGGTCAGCAACATACTTCCTCAACTGAGATACATGGAATACGTTGTGAATCCGGCTCAAAGCTGGTGGTAATGCTAAACGATAGGCTAGGTCGCCTACTCGTTCCAGGATCTCAAACGAACCAATATACCTTGGGCTAAACTTGCCTCTCTTCCCGAATCGGAAAACACCTCTAGTAGGAGATACTTTGACTAATACATGGTCACCAGCCTCAAACTTGAGTGGTCATCGACGATTATCTGCATAAGATTTCTGGCGGCTTTGGGCCGTTAATAGACGACTCTTGATTAGGGAAATCTTCTCGCGGGCTGCCAATAACATATCAGGTTCCGTACCAATAGATTCAGACAAATCGTCCCAACACAAAGGGGACCTACAATGACGACCATACAATGCCTCGTAAGGTGCCATCATGATCGAGGCGTGCCAGCTGTTATTATATGTGAATTCTACCAACGGCAGTTGGGCTTCCTAGTCGGGCTTCCAATCGAGAGCACATGCCCTCAACATATCTTCTAGAGTATGAATAGTTCTCTCAGACTGACCGTCGGTCTGAGGATGAAAAGCCGTACTTAAGTTCAACTGTGTACCCATAGCACGATGAACCGCCTTCCAGAAGTGCGGCACGAACCGTCCGTCCCGATCTGATACAATACTCTTAGGGGTACCATGCAGTCTCACAATCTCTTTGATGAATAACTGGGCCAATCTCTCAGGGCCCCAAGTATCCTTGATCTCCAAAAAGTGGGCTGATTTAGTCAATCGATCCACAATCACCCAAATCATATTCATGCCTCGACGGCTCGTCGGCAAGCTAGTAATAAAATCCATCGATATGTCTTCCCACTTACACTCGGGAATTAGAAGTGGTTTCATCATGCCATCTGGTCGTTGATGCTCAATCTTGACCTGCTGACAGGTCAAACATTTCGAAATGAATTCGGCAACCTCCCGTTTTCATGTCACCCCACCAATAATACGACTTCAAATCCTTATACATTTTGTTCGATCCCGGGTGTATGGAATACGGGGTAGCATGAGCCTCCTTCAGAATAGTATTCCTCAACTCTTCGTATGCTGGTACACATACTCGGTTTTTAAAGCGTATTAGTCCATCCTCGTGAACCACAAATCCAGGGGCCTTCCCCTGATCGATTTCTCCTCGAACTCTAGATAAGAATGGGTCCGTCATCTGTTTCGTCCTGATCGTCTCATCAAGGGATGATGAAATCTCAAGCGTGCACAGTTGTCCCTGAATGCGTTGTAACCAGACCTCAATCTCTGGTCCTGAACTCTAATTGCAACTCCTTCTGGGCGGTCAGACGAGCCAGTATCTGCTCCTGCACCGTCTTGCGGCTCAAGGCATCGGCAACCACGTTTGCCTTGCCTGGATGATAAAGGATCTCGATATCATAGTATTTGATTAGCTCTAACCACCTCCTTTGTCTCATATTCAACTCCTTCTGGGTAAAAATATACTTCAGGCTCTTTTGGTCCGTAAAAATCCGGCAGGTAACTCCATACAGATAGTGGCGCCCGATTTTTAAGGCAAACACTATAGCTGCTAACTCCAAGTCGTGAGTCGGGTAGTTGACCTCGTAAGGACGCAACTGTCTGGACGCATAGGCAATCACTTTCTCTTCCTGTATTAATACACAGCCAAGGCCCTGTCTCGATGCATCGCTATATACTACGAATCCTTCCGTTCCTTTAGGTAGAACCAAAACAGGTGCTGAAATTAATCAACTTTTGAGTTCATCAAAACTTTGCTGATATGCTTCCGACCACAAGTACTTCTTATCTTTCCTCAACAGATTAGTCATCGGTTGAGCAATTTTGGAAAATCCTTCCACGAATCGTCTGTAATAGCCTGCTAGACCCAAAAAACTACGAACTTCCTTCACGTTCTTCGGAGGTAGCCAATCTCGGATAGCTTCTGTCTTCTGTGGGTCTACTCTTACTCCATCTGCTGATATTACATGTCCCAGAAAAATAACTTCAGACATCCAGAATTCACACTTAGAAAATTTTCCATAGAGTTGTTCTCGCCTTAATGCATCGACAACCTGGCGGAGGTGACACTGATGCTCCTCATGATCACGAGAGTAGATCAGGATGTCGTCAATAAAAATGACTACAAAACGATCCAGATAATTAATAAAAACTCGATTCATCAATTCCATGAATACTGTGAGTGCATTAGTCAGTCCGAATGGCATGACAACGAACTCATAATGCCCATAGCGAGTGCGAAAAGCTGTCTTCGGGACGTCAGACTCTCGAATCCGCAATTGGTGGTACCCGGATCTCAAGTCGATCTTGGAAAATACAGCGGCTCCCTGGAGCTGATCCAATAGATCATCGATGCGAGGTAAAGGATATTTGTTCTTAATTGTTATTTTGTTCAGCTCACGGTAATCAATACACAAACGCAGCAATCCATCCTTCTTCCGTATGAATAACACCGGCGCTCCCCAAGGGGATGCACTGGGTCGAACATATCCTTTCTCAGTTAACTCCTCAAGTTGTCTTTTCAACTCCTGCATCTCAGTCGGGGCCATACGATATGGTGCTTTCGAAAGCAGGGATGTCCCTGGCTCCAACTCAATGGTGAATTCTACCTCTCGCTGTGGGGGTAGTCCTGGAAGCTCCTCTGGAAATACATCTGGATAGTCTCGAACTACTGGACTATCAACCAATTCGACTGGTCGGTCAGTTTTCTTGGTCATGTAACACCAATAACCAATGCATCCTTGGTTCAGTAATTTCACAGCCTTCATAGCGCTGATGACTCTCCCAGAATGATTGGGATTATCACCCCGAAAAATACACTCGACGCCATCATCCGATGTGACGGTCACCATTCGCTTACGGACGCTAAGCACGGCATCGTGACGATCCATCCAGTCGATACCTAAGATTACATCATCTTTAGGTAAATCAACCACAATCAAGTCGGACAACCACTCACGGTTGTTTATGAGAATCGGACAGTTCTGTACTTCACGACTCCCAATAATTCTTCTACCATCGGGTAGACCAATTACATAAGGTTCGCAATTGGTAACATGATTCAATTGCAAACGACTCAAACAAGAAGTAGACAAAAAGGAGTGTGAAGCACCAGTATCAAAAAGAACACAAACGGGCTGAGAGTGGATCTCGAGAGTACCTACAATCATGCTGGCTTCGGGATCATCGGTTTTCTTCATCTCGTAGACTCTGGGTTTTGCAACCCCGGAAGCAGGTGTACCAGCTTGATTTCCACGGCCCATCCCTTTGTTTGCCCCGGTAGTATGGTAAGAAGCGGACGGAGGAGCACGTTCTTGAACAGAAGACTGTACTGGAGCAAGAGATGCTACTGGAGCACGCCCGAGTCCAACCCTGCAATAGCGAGCACGATGACCGTTCTTCCCGCAAGTGTGACAGGCAACGAGCCGGCTTCGGACACTTGGAGCTGATATGCCCCTGGTCTCCACAGTTATAACACACGACAGGTGAGCTGATTGCCTGAGAGTGCGTTCCTATCGGTTTCGGTGCCATAGGTGGCCGTTCAGAAGTATTTGGTACAGGCTGGGGTTTCTTGAACATCCCCCGGTTACTGTCTCCTTGGGTCTGGTTTCTGGATCTCTTGTTGGAAAACTGAGGCTGCTTCTTAGAAATCTCCTTCGCAGTAAGTTCATACTCCAAGGCCTTCTCAATAAACTCCGGTAGGGTCGTACAGTGCTGATTGAGTAATTGCATCCTCATTTGGGGTTTAAGCCTCTTGAGGAAATATTTGATCTTATCAGCTTCCGAACGGACAACTGACGTAGCAAAAGGGAGAAGTGCTTGGAATTTTTCAGCAATCGCTAACACATCCTCGTCTTCCGATGGATCGGGGTTCAGTAATTCATACAGTTTGGCTTCACGGAGGGGTGCAGTATAGTAACGATCTAGCATAAGATTCTTAAATTCCTCCCATGTACTCGCGCCATCGGCAGGCCTCACAGAAAGCCACCAAGTATGGGCACTCTTACTAAGGTAGTAAGCTGCCACTGCAACTCGATTTTCCTCTGGGCACTCCACCATCTCGAACAGTTTCTCGAAATGCTCTATCCAAAGGTACAATGTCGCAGCTCGATGAGCCTTCAAAAGTCGGAGGTCGCTGTCGTGATATGTCGCTAATAATCCGGCTCACGATCCCGCCAGGCACCAGAGGCGGAGGCTGTTGCCCCTGCTGTTGACCAGTAGTATTCCTCTGCATAGCTTCTATCAGTTGACCCATTGGGTCATCTGGGCCATCATGCCCTGCATCACGGTATAAGGATCGACACGTGCATTCGCTCCAGTGTGGTGTGATTGGTCCCTAGAAGGCGAATCACTGCCTGCGGAACTCTGTTCCACATTCGCGCGTCTGTTAGCTCGTGGTATCGAGATTCGGCCTCTTCCGCGACCTCGTCCCCCTCTGCCACGGCCTCTCGGATTCCTTTCCATACTGAAAGAATCAAGTCACAAGTACAATCCAATTTATCAATCATAATTCATGCTAAGTTAATAGCAACAGGGAATTTCATATCCAACAAAGCAGTTCGTAAAGAATCACTGGCACCACAGGTCTTACACACTCAATATCATATCAACATCAAGTCGAAACAATTCCAATCACATAATTAATTTAGGTTCACCTCAAACAGATGAATTTTACCTCATGTTAGCAAGATGCCAAGATAAGTAAGGAGGACAATACATCGTCAATATCATGCCACTAATCAAATTATGGTTCATGAGAACATACCGTATTCGACGGGTCACGCGCTTGCACAGGTTACACATGGCATGAAGGTCTCTTGATGCTATTTCGATTCTACAATGACTCAAAATAAAAACACACTCTCTGATACCATCTTCTATAACAGCCCGAAAACAGTGGCTATTACAGTGCCGTGGACCCCTACCGGGACCCACCAGGCGATATCACGATATACACTTACAACCTGACAATATGGCACCGTACCACAATATTTATCAAACCCCGATATGGAGTATAAGTTATACATGTCTTTAATACGAGCAAGCGTACACAGGATACAAATTCGGTACAGACCATATGACGATGGGCAATACCTAACAGATTATAGAACATTCATCTGACACAAAATAAAATGAAAATCACAATAAAACATAACCGAACATCAAAAGACTCGGGCCCCCCCGAAATAGCATACTTCAAAACCCTCTGTCGCCATTGTGCTCCTCCTGTGCCTTGCCCTTTCCTCGCCCTGAAATACAAGTATTTCGCCCCAAACCACAGGGTCAGTTATACATGATAATAATTCTCATGACATTATACAATTCATATATATACGGATCTCAAAGAAAATAATCGACTACTGAATATACCCCGAAGGCGTATAAACAATCAGTTCCAACTGTCGAACATAACCAGATATACGAACGACCATATAATATGGCTCAAGACGGACGTCACAGTACGTCCGATCCTGAAATGTGTCCGTGCACATGTCCACCCCGTATACGGAATCCAGAATATACATGGGACGATGTACCTAATTAGCCTCACGAACTACGTCTCGTGTGCACGATCTAAATGCGGAAAACATCCACGCATGATCATCAAGTGCCCGGCTAAAAATCCTACACATAACCAATCGGCGCGCATATATGACTCCAGAGATGTCACGATACAACATGACAACGAAACTCAACGAATTACACCTTTATCAAGGAATCGAACAACTCACTGAAGTGTCAACAAAGCTCAAAAGGACCAATGGTAACAAGAACGGTAATTTCGGGTATATAATCCCAACACCATTATAATACGATCAAGGGCATCACCATATCACGAATCATAGATTATCAGAATCATTTCATACACACGAAACGCATAATAATCACAAGAATTCAACCATCATTATAACTAAGCAAGATAACTTGCCTCAATTCCGTAGATAAATAATCCTTCTTTGAATGGTCAAACGAACGGTATCCTCGTCTAACAATACTCACGTGAACAAGAAACCTTGAATGAAATGTAATTCATTCAACAACACATTCGTACGATAACGGTATCATTACATAAACAATATTCGCAAATTTATTTGAATAAATTAATTATCCTATTAATTACTTTAACGTTCCAATTATAAATCATCATATGTTTATCATGTTCATTCACATATTCTAACATTAATGTCAAATACTTGAAGTTCAGTTTATTACCAAAGTAACATTGTGAAAACATCTTTTCAAATCATCGACACTTCCGATTACGATATAAGGTTGTGTTAATTACGTTCTTCATTATTTTACCAACGATTACATTAAAACTGATTCCTATATGAAGCATAAGTTCATGTTTTTAGTGAACTAAGAACATCATCTAAATTTACGTCTCTTAACATACACGGATTGATGAAATGGAATTCGGCTACTCGTCTACCGCATTTGTATCACCATATTCACTACAATCCTCTTAAGAACATTATTAACATATTAATGTAGCGTTTAACACCCTTTTAAGCTATCAACGAACTCGATTAACTTGATCATATGAAGATTACAACTTCCCTCTATCAAAATCCATTGTTTTGCTTTTGAAGAATTTATTAAAAGCCTAGTTATATCATTAGATACTCGGAATACTAAAAGTAACTTCATCCCATCTTGTGAAGATCATCTTCAAAGGGTTAACATAATTCTTCCAATAATTTATTACAAAGGTGTTGGTTTTAGAGGCCAAAATCATGGTTCCATATTACCTTCAAGAATCAATTGAATGTTCAAGACAAGTTTAATATCTCCCACCTCTAATCATTAAGGATTTCATCCTTAACATGTTCCTAGTGTTGAGATTATAATCAACTTCCGATTATCATGTTATACATCAGGTTTTACATATATCATTATCAACACAATCATATTATGAAGTTATGTACATCACGAAGTAATACTAATACCCTTAATGTTAATCTTCACTTAGTTTGAGCATGATTCAATTAACTTATCATGTTTACACTAGCTTAAACTAACATTATGTGAAGTGTTTATATACTATCATCATCATCATAAGCATAGATTTAATATGAGTTAAGGAAAGACCAACCTCAAAATGAAGAACAACACCAACACTTCAAGGGATACACTTCAATCTCCAAATCTCCAAGTAACAACCCAAGTGCTGAAGCTCTAACACAAGTTAGAAGGGCTAGAAACGGAGTTGGAAGGGAAGGGAATCGTTTTTCTTAGTTGGGAGGTTTAATGGGTCGAGCAGGAAATGAATGGCAAGTCATGTTTTTATAATCTGAACTCGTCATTACGTAAGTTAACGAAAGGGGTTAACGTACGTTATAGTCCTTACGTACGTAATCTCATGGACATTACGTACGTAATCAATTTCACCAGATCTTTCTGCCTCAAAACACGCAAATCGTTACGTACGTAAACATATAGCTATTACGTACGTAATAGCCGTTGACTTGGCTATCGCGATCGACTCCCGACCACCTATCCCCGCTTGGCCCCACCCGCCGAAAGGCGAGCTGTTGATGGATCTCTCGCATTACGTACGTTAACTTATGAACGTTACGTACGTAAGGCTACATACATAGCGTACGTAAAGAAGATAGTTTAACGTACGTTAAGTGCTATAACAAGCATAAATGGAATTCTCCCAATATCACCCAACAATTAATATAGTATGAATGACCATGATTCTAACTTAACATAACTCGTCGATATACTTGCTACAACAGTACAGATATGGTGCGAAAATACTTGGTTTAAATCAGAAAATACAATAGTAAAGGCGAGGGTATTACATTTTCATCTCTCACTGAATCGAGTGATTATTATATTCAATAAATATGATTTTCCTATTATTCATATTCTAGTATTCATGATCACAAGTGTATGATACTTGCAATGCATGCATCTGCATGATATTAATGCACCCTATCAGACAAAGCTAGTGTACGCGAAACAAAGAAGTTAGCGCACGTTAAACATGTGCCCTTGCATATGCTAAAGGTTGTTAGACTCATACAAAACATGGTCGGCGTATTAAATAAACTTTCTTTCCTCCAGTCGGGGCTTTATAAAAGATGTGCCCTTGCGTGTAACACCCCCAATCCGCTCAGGGATATTACACGCCGTAGAACCTTTCCTCAAGGATCTACCAGGCTGGTAACAACATATAACAACTCAACCATGCCTTTAAGGATAAAATGACTCAATAGACCGATTTGGTCTTTCAATAAATACATACAACTCAAATACAACTCATGCCCACGCAGGGGTCAAAATACAACCACACCCGTACAACGGGAAAAATATAGCAGCGGAAAATAAAGTACAACTGAACCAATAAACAATGTACAGTTCCTCATGGGATTAATATCGATCATCTTTCATCATCCTTTGTGCCGACCCTGTGTTATGCTCCAAAACCTGAAAAAATAGACATCCACTCCCCGAATACTCGGGGGTTAGCAAAACTCCACTGTTTTGCTAGTGCAAGTACAAGTGCAAAAATACGAGTCATACAATTCACATTCCACGAATAACAATAACTAGGAATTCTCAAAGATCCAAACGAAACGAAAAGTACTTCCCGAGGCAAGAGTTTGAGGAAATATTCCAAAACCGAAAGATCACAAATCAATGGAAATAATTTATAAAACAGTTTAGAATGCCATCGAGAGTTTTAATAGAAAACAATTTAGGATTATCAAATCCCGCTTTTCAAAACCCAAAAGACGAAAGGGGTCACCGCCCCAAAGGTTTACTTTCCGTAAAATGACCTTTACCAAACCGTTGGGATTTTAGCCCCAAATCCGTAAAATGACCTTTATAAAACCATTGGGATTTTAGCCCCAAATCTCATCAACTCACAGTACACAAGAACGACCACAAGGTTCGTATCCCAACATCAAAATCCACAAATAAAGGATTTAAGACAAACAACAAAATACTCTAGAGCCATCCTAGCCAAGTAGGCCAAACGAACAACTTACCTCTTACACACTTAGTCAATGCATGCAATCATGAAAACCCTTCAAAAGCACTCATTTCCGAAAATTCCATAATCAAATCACATTTGCAAAATGCACCACAATTAACCGTCGATCCACGTCTCTGTGGACCCCTACCGAGATCCCGTCGGATCTAACCCGTAGTGGTTAAAAGCAAGCTCGTCGATCCACGTCTCTTGTGGACCCCTACCGAGACCCCGTCGGATCTAACCCGTAGTGAGCATACACACACACAAGTTACTCATGCAATACTAATATGCTAAGAATGTAAGTTCATCAAGAATACTTACTAGAGATGACCACTAATCCGACACCATTATCAAACTCTTCAAAAACACAATAACAAGATTAAATACGAAATACACGATCCCATAACTTTAAACAACAGGAGTATCATCATCAAATCCTTCAACGTTCAAAATAATCAAATCATAATCAATTCCCAAAATACACCGTTCACAAAACACACACGCATTTTGAAAGAGAGCCTTTAACGAGGCCAAAACAAATCTTTTGAAAATTTATTTGCAAATAACCAAACAAACACACCAAGACGACCACCGATCATCATATTCACAAGACGAGAAGCGTATGAACAAGGTACTTGCCTTGAATAAGAACAATGCGGAGAATCGACCGAAGTAGGTTGGCCCGAACCGATTACGAACCCGCCGACTCCACCGAAAGCCAACTCGCGATAATAAACTACGAAGGACAATAACGACAATGAAAATGAATTCCATAGCATGACTTAAAGCCGTTGAATTCAAAGAACGAATGACGAAAGTTCAAGTGTTTCCCCCAAAACGGCCTAGAACACGATTCGTCCCGACAAAACACGAAAACGGAATTCCAAGTTGAAATATGGATATACAATTCATAGAATGTGTTTAACAACATCATTTAAACACAATCGATCCATCAAAAATGTATGAAAAACGAGATCGAGAACAAATCCCCCAAAAAGTCGATTCGAAGGTAATCAAGAAATATACTTCGATTCGACGAAGAACAATGGATTAAATGATGTTAAACACAAGAATAATACCAAGATTAATCATACCCATCATGAATTAATCAATAATACGGAACGAATCGGACAAAAACGCAAACCCCAAAATTCAAGAAACTAGGGTTCTAAGAAAGATTACCTTGATTCGCTGGATCAAAGGACGATATAGGATGATTGATTGATGATATGAACTCAAGAACTTCGTGGATTTGTTGTTCAACAACATGGCTTTGCCTCCTCCGAAGCTCCAGCCGCGGATCGAAAATAAAGGAAATGAAAAACGAGAGGAAATGTGACTGCTTTGTCACATTTATACTGGGCCGGACTAGCGTGCGCTAAGTGCCGAGCTAAGGCGTCTTCTCGGCCCGAGCCGCAATCCGATGACCTCTGACCAGATCGCTCGGCAGTAGCGTGGCGCAGCCTTTCCGGCCGTGGCGTGTGCTACTGCCGGACGTAGCGTCGCGGCGTTCGGCTTGAGCGTGCGCGCTACCGCCGATCCTACCCGAGTCCGAACCTCGTAACCCTCCGCCTGCACTCCGATAGCGTCGTTGGGTCGCCTGATAGCGTGCGCTACACTGCCGGAAGCGCGCGCAGCCTTTCCGGACATAGCGTGCGCTCGCCGGTTCTGCCGTGCTTGCCCGCCGCCCAGACTTCCGACCGTGCGGCGCCGCACTGTCGGCGGTGCTCAGGCGTGAAGATCCGACGACTCGATTTCCGAAAACGTACGGAACGAACACGACGAAAAGTTCGCGGACAACATCCACGACCCGAAATGATAACATAATGCAATAATTAATCATACACGACCAAGAAAAGAGTCGAGACAGCAAATACATATACCGATACCCATAACTTTGAATAAATTACAAAATGGCCCAAAACGCCCGAAAATCACGATACGTGATCGAATAACCAAACCGAAGTTCACAACATGTCTAACAAAGTTAAACGGACTTACGGGAAACTCGAAACAGCAGTTTCGAACGATATTCGCAAGAATCGAACTCAAGTGCGGAAAAGTCGCTAAAAAGCACGGAACTCAACAAAACGACACTGAAACGAACTCGGATGTCAAAAAGTGTAGAATTAATCATTCTCAGAATGATGAAACGGTCATGAGCGAGTCATCAAAACGGACTTCCTCCGAAAAAAAAGAAATTACCGGAAATCGAAATTACGGGTATTACATTCTACCCTCCTTAAAAGAAGTTTCGTCCCGAAACTTAAAATAAGTAGGGAGAAGCAATATCCCCTGCCAGGAAAACTCGACGAGATACACAAAAACTGAAAACTCGCGCCCGACGGCGAAACGCTGCAAGAAACGCAAAGAGATATGTGGCGTGAAAATACGCTCCACGGCGACTAACACAACGCCACCGGTAGAGACATAATAAAATCAACAAGTGACAAGCGTCATCAAACGGATAATATAGTCAAGTAAATTATCCGAACCATCACAAAACACAACGAACGAAAATCAATATGATTGACCGACCCAACTGTACATCAATCAAAACGCGAGCCAATCGCTGAACAAATACGGAATTCCACCGCCCAAGGGTTGGAAGATCGAAAACGAGACCAATTTCCCAAACTTAAGGAAATTACGAAGGAGCCTGAACGCTCAACAATCACGAAACGAGAACAAAAACCGAACAAACAAATGACCGAGATAACAAAAATCGAACAATCATGTCCGAAACACGAAGGATAATAAAATTCAAACAACAACTCCCAGGATGATCTGGTGAGAACAACAAGACATGCATTCCCATAAGATCCACAGGAAAGGGAATAGCGATTGAAAAGTCATGACGACAAACGAGTTATTTCGAAACAATACCACACTCGTTTGATCGACAAAAGCAAGGGGCAGGACAAGCTCAGAAATGTCAACGGACATAAACGAGTTGACAGAGTCGAAAACACAAGAGTTCCAAATCCGATCCACTTCGAATGAAAGAACTAATAGAACCAGATGATGTCACTCCCGAACGAGGTTCACAAGAATCGAACCGAACCCGAAAAAGTCACAGCGATAATCAGATCGACCCACAACAAGATCACAACTCGTTCGGACGATGAAACCTAAATACAGAACAAGTTCATAAAGTATCAATGAATATGAGCGAATCGATAGACTGGAGAAAGAGAAAATACCGAAGTCAAAATAGTACGGGTATTACCTTCGACCTCGTCCACGAAATTCACAAAAATGGGAGCAAGGTAACAAGACATTAAACAACCGACACATAACGGAATAATCACCGATGCACACGGTCATACCAAACCAAGATCTAACAGCTCGCACATGAGCGACAACGCAGAAATCACTATGAGGCGGCAACATTCAACACCAACATCCCACCTCTCACAGAGGGCTAACACAACAAATATGTGGAAAACGACTCAACACTCACATCGTCAATTCGATCATACTCGGGAGCAAACATCAAAATGACAATGCGAACATCATACATACATACCCAGCCCTCAAACGGGAATGGGTAGGTTTTAAAAACGAAAACCTCATTTTGAAAATAATTTAGAAGAACACCGGTTGATCTTGAATATCACCTTTAAAAAAAAAGTACAAACGTGAAACATCGTTATCGAGACTTTGGAGAACCATTTCACATTAGATAAAAACGAGGACACTTTCTCTTAGTAAAAACTTTCAGAATATTCGACCCTCGGATCTAAATAAAACTGTTTCTAAAACATTGAAAATATCTCAAAACATTTTGGTCCTCGAGGTAGAAGAATTTGGAAACATATTGTGCCACCTTAGATGTACCACGAGAAAATAATTCATTTTAAAAGTACGTCTCAAAATTTATTTTCTAAGATACTCAAGGTTTTAAAAGATAATGTAACACACCCAAAACCAACCCGGGATATTACACGCCGTGGGCCCCGCGCCGGAACCCACCAGGCTAAAAACCAATTACAATAACGACAAGAAGGCCGATGACGGTAGTATTTTATATCAAAACTCACAAAATCATTTGAAAACACCAACTACCGTCAGAACGATCAAGGCCAAAAACTCGGTTAAGGGAATCGGTTTTCGAAATAAAACTCGGTCGGTAAAATACCAAAAGCCATTACAAAAGAACTCACGCAGCGGATAAAAAAATAAAGTCAAACATGCACAATCCAGCAACACTACTCCTCATATGAACGAAATAGGAGGGTCAAATAACCGCGTATCAAGAAATCAAAATCCATAAGAGGATTCCGTCACTTAACAAATAATCATAAAAATAGCTCGTGTCACACGAGGCACAACACAAAGAAGGGAGACTTACATCCACAGGTCGCACGAAGATGATGATCGCCCCACAATACTAATCACGACCAACAAACTCAGACGACGAGTCGCGACACGACTCAGTCAGATAAAATCCGACGAAACGAAACTCAATAGACACCACTAACCCGATAGCCTAGGTTTCCACAAACCTTGCTCCGATACCATTTATGTAACACCCCCAATCCGCTCAGGGATATTACACGCCGTAGAACCTTTCCTCAAGGATCTACCAGGCTGGTAACAACATATAACAACTCAACCATGCCTTTAAGGATAAAATGACTCAGTAGACCGATTTGGTCTTTCAATAAATACATACAACTCAAATACAACTCATGCCCACGCAGGGGTCAAAATACAACCACACCCGTACAACGGGAAAAATATAGCAGCGGAAAATAAAGTACAACTGAACCAATAAACAATGTACAGTTCCTCATGGGATTAATATCGATCATCTTTCATCATCCTTCGTGCCGACCCTGTGTTATGCTCCAAAACCTGAAAAAATAGACATCCACTCCCCGAATACTCGGGGGTTAGCAAAACTCCACTGTTTTGCTAGTGCAAGTACAAGTGCAAAAATACGAGTCATACAATTCACATTCCACGAATAACAATAACTAGGAATTCTCAAAGATCCAAACGAAACGAAAAGTACTTCCCGAGGCAAGAGTTTGAGGAAATATTCCAAAACCGAAAGATCACAAATCAATGGAAATAATTTATAAAACAGTTTAGAATGCCATCGAGAGTTTTAATAGAAAACAATTTAGGATTATCAAATCCCGCTTTTCAAAACCCAAAAGACGAAAGGGGTCACCGCCCCAAAGGTTTACTTTCCGTAAAATGACCTTTACCAAACCGTTGGGATTTTAGCCCCAAATCCGTAAAATGACCTTTATAAAACCATTGGGATTTTAGCCCCAAATCTCATCAACTCACAGTACACAAGAACGACCACAAGGTTCGTCTCCCAACATCAAAATCCACAAATAAAGGATTTAAGACAAACAACAAAATACTCTAGAGCCATCCTATCCAAGTAGGCCAAACGAACAACTTACCTCTTACACACTTAGTCAATGCATGCAATCATGAAAACCCTTCAAAAGCACTCATTTCCGAAAATGCCATAATCAAATCACATTTGCAAAATGCACCACAATTAACCGTCGATCCACGTCTCTGTGGACCCCTACCGAGATCCCGTCGGATCTAACCCGTAGTGGTTAAAAGCAAGCTCGTCGATCCACGTCTCTTGTGGACCCCTACCGAGACCCCGTCGGATCTAACCCGCAGTGAGCATACACACACACAAGTTACTCATGCAATACTAATATGCTAAGAATGTAAGTTCATCAAGAATACTTACTAGAGATGACCACTAATCCGACACCATTATCAAACTCTTCAAAAACACAATAACAAGATTAAATACGAAATACACGATCCCATAACTTTAAACAACAGGAGTATCATCATCAAATCCTTCAACGTTCAAAATAATCAAATCATAATCAATTCCCAAAATACACCGTTCACAAAACACACACGCATTTTGAAAGAGAGCCTTTAACGAGGCCAAAACAAATCTTTTGAAAATTTATTTGCAAATAACCAAACCAACACACCAAGACGACCACCGATCATCATATTCACAAGACGAGAAGCGTATGAACATGGTACTTGCCTTGAATAAGAACAATGCGGAGAATCGACCGAAGTAGGTTGGCCCGAACCGATTACGAACCCGCCGACTCCACCGAAAGCCAACTCGCGATAATAAACTACGAAGGACAATAACGACAATGAAGATGAATTCCATAGCATGACTTAAAGCCGTTGAATTCAAAGAACGAATGACGAAAGTTCAAGTGTTTCCCCCAAAACGGCCTAGAACACGATTCGTCCCGACAAAACACGAAAACGGAATTCCAAGTTGAAATATGGATATACAATTCATAGAATGTGTTTAACAGCATCATTTAAACATAATCGATCCATCAAAAATGGATGAAAAACGAGATCGAGAACAAATCCCCCAAAAAGTCGATTCGAAGGAAATCAAGAAATATACTTCGATTCGACGAAGAACAATGGATTAAATGATGTTAAACACAAGAATAATACCAAGATTAATCATACCCATCATGAATTAATCAATAATACGGAACGAATCGGACAAAAACGCAAAAACCCCAAAATTCAAGAAACTAGGGTTCTAAGAAAGATTACCTTGATTCGCTGGATCAAAGGACGATATAGGATGATTGATTGATGATATGAACTCAAGAACTTCGTGGATTTGTTGTTCAACAACATGGCTTTGCCTCCTCCGAAGCTCCAGCCGCGGATCGAAAATAAAGGAAATGAAAAACGAGAGGAAATGTGACTGCTCTGTCACATTTATACTGGGCCGGACTAGCGTGCGCTAGGCTGCCGAGCTAGCGTGCGCTATCGGCCCAGGCCGCAATCCAGTGACCTCCTGGACCAGACTGCTCGGCCAGGTAGCGTGCGCAGCCTTCTGGCCGTAGCGTGTGCTACCTGCCGGCCGTAGCGTACGCAGCGTTCGATAGTAGCGTGCGCTACCTGCCGATCCTACCCGAGTCCAGAACCTCAGAACCCCTCTGCCCAGACCCGATAGCGTGCGCTACACCTGCCGGTTAGCGCGCGCAGCCTTCCGGCCGTAGCGTGCGCTACGCCGGTTCCTGCCGTGCTTGCCCGGCCAGTTCCCAGCACTTCCGACCGTGCCGGCCGCACCTGTCCGGCCAGTGCTCAGGCGTCAAGATCCGACGACTCGATTTCCGAAAACGTACGGAACGAACACGACGAAAAGTTTGCGGACAACATCCACGACCCGAAATGATAACATAATGCAATAATTAATCATACACGACCAAGAAAAGAGTCGAGACAGCAAATACATATACCGATACCCATAACTTTGGGTAAATTACAAAATGGCCCAAAACGCCCGAAAATCACGATACGTGATCGAATAACCAAACCGAAGTTCACAACATGTCTAACAAAGTTAAACGGACTTACGGGAAACTCGGAATGTTAGCCGAACGATATTCGCAAGAATCGAACTCAAGTGCGGAAAAGTCGCTAAAAAGCACGGAACTCAACAAAACGACACCGAAACGAACTCGGATGTCAAAAAGTGTAGAATTAATCATTCTCAGAATGATGAAACGGTCATGAGCGAGTCATCAAAACGGAATTTCTCCGAAAAAAAAGAAATTACCGGAAATCGAAATTACGGGTATTACATTGCGTACGCTAAAGGTTGTTAGACTCGGACAAAACATGGTCGGCGTGTTGAAGAGCCTTTCTTTCCTCGAGTCGGGCCTTTCTTCAAATGAATGCACATGATTTATTCAAATGTAACCTGTACATCTAACAAGTCAGTTTTTGAAATTAATGACCGTCCCACTTATGACACAGTTCTTCTTCCACTATTGCACAAAACGGCAGTTTGAAATTTGAAATCGTAGTTTTTAAGGCATTAAGGTGCAGATGTCTCTCCAGCATTGAAAGATAAATTATTTTAAATTTAGACAGTGCACGTGGACTTAAAACAATTTGTTTTGTTTTAGAATATAAATTTAGATACGATTAAAATATTAATTGATATCCTACAGTGTATGTTTTGTATCCATGAATATATAGTGTCCCCCCTTAAAAGTTTAATACAAGATTCAATTATTACAGAAATTTTGGATTAATATTGCATTCTTGGGTCATACTATATTCCCCCTTAATTAATGCATACGTTATCCGTAGTAAGGTTGTAATCCCTTCTTCTTCCTACAGTAAGGATATAACTTGAAGTTCTGAGTGTAGGACTATGTAATATACCAGATTTTCAGTATAAATTTTTCGTGTTATTTTATTTTAGATATACTGAATAGCTTGGTGTCTATACAGTATGGATTAAATGAATTGAGAATGGAGACAGTTGTATTTGTATAATTGACGTGATTGGTCGAAAGTTATATTTGAGGATGTCGTGTATCAGGTTGTTTTGATTTTGATATCGGGTATATCATATGGGAATGTTATTGGGATGTGTAATCGTATTCAGTATGTTGAGACGAAGAGGCAGGAGTAGCTGTATTGGCTAAGTGTAGAAGCTATTATGTACGTTAAGCTGAGGAGCTTACGTATGTTAAGTTGGTAAGCATAATGTACGTTATGTATCATGCATTACGTACGTTATGAGGGCAATCGGACATGATCCAGGTTGTGGCCGACAGTGGGCCCCATGGTCGGCAACTTTCGGCGCGGATGTGGACAGGTGAGTCAATGGATGATTTAACGTACGTTATGCTAACGGTGTTACGTATGTTAATAGAGTATGAAGGTTATGTATGTTATACCTATTATGCTACGTACGTAATGGTATCAGTTGATAAGAGCAATAGCTTCTGGATTGAGGATAACGTACATTATTCTTAGGTGATTACGTATGCTAATGGATTGTTGCGTACGTAAGGAGTTGGACATTACGTACGTAACGGAGTTAATGTAGTAAGTCAACACCTTTATTACGTACGCTATGGCATGGGCCTTACGTACGTAATCATGAAATGGAAATGAGGCAGTATCCTCTGGACTGTCGTTACTTATGCTATCAAGGTCAGATAGCGGACGTAAAGAGTTGTTGCATACGTTAATGGTTGCATGTTACGTACGTAACGATTGAAAGTTTATATAAGTGAGATGTCCGTCACTTCGATATTTCAGAACTTCACTTCATTTTTTCGCCCTTCAACCCCAGAGATGGATTTTGGCTCTTCTAACTTGATTATGAGCTTGAGGGCGTGGATTTGGGGCTCGAGATATAAAGACGTTGATTCTTGAGGTGTTGATTGTGTTGTTTATGTTTAAGAGGCATGTTGGTTTATCCTCTCTTTATTTTCAGGTTTTGATGATTGTTGTTGATGATTAATCCGTGTGCTGATATATTATGGGAGTGTTGTGATGATTCTTGAAGTTTCATAGGGTTTGAGTTCAGGAAGATGATGATATGTGTATATATATGTATGTATATATCTTAGATTATGTTGTTGTTATGAACATGATTATAGAATCATGGTGCTCTTGGTTTTGATTATAAACATGGATATGGTAGTATTGTTGTGATTCTTGATGTTATGTGAAGTATTTGTTGAAGAAGATGATAGTTTGGAAGTTAGATAACATATTGGATTATGTTGTCTTGGTGATTCTGAACAAAGTGATGTTAATTGGACATGATTATGGATTAATTCATGTTCTTGAAGAACTCTTGAATTATATGTCATGATATGATGAATATGTGTAAGGTGTTGGTGTTTTGGATATGAATATGAAATGTTCATATCTAGAACCAAGTATGTGTTTTGGTATAATATTCATATAGGAATACGAATATGATTACAAATTTGATGAGATTATTAATCATCTTTGAGTTTGGAAGTTCATACGTATTGAACAAGTGTTCAATTTGAATGATTAAATTATTTGACAGCCTTGGAATATAATTATTTATAATGTTGAACTAATTGGATGGTCCGAATTGATGATGATAATCAGTAATTGGTTTCAACTATGAATTTACAAGGAGGAACCTTGTTAATTCGTATTTAAGATTGAATTTGGAATCGATAATGTTTAGACCCTTGTTATTGGTTTGAATTGATTATTGATATGATTATCGGATTTCGGCTTGTATTGTGGATATGAGTTCGTAATTGTTTGAGTTTTATTGTTCGGTTTTGTATATGATTGAGGTATTGTTGAACCGTTGAGTTTATTGGTTGGGTATATCGATTGTTGATTGTTATCGAACTTGTTGTTAATCGATTATTATAATAGGTTGTGATAATTCATCGTTGATTATGACCGTTGTGTGGCGGTTGAGGTTGAAGAGTTCGTAGATTGCTTTTGGTCGGGGCTGATGATCTCGTAGACAAAGGCAATGGAATTGGTAACTGTTAGGAGTATTTGTATGCTCATTATTTTATATCCATTTCATGTCTAAATCTGCATAAATGAGCTTTTAATGCACCATTCTTATATGTTTTGCAGGAAATTGGAGTCCGGAAGCCTAAACGACGAAAAACGGGCGAAAACGACAATTTTTGGCTAGGAGCCGCGGCACAAGAAAAGCGAGCCGCGGCACACGCACGGCATAGCAAGGCACTGAACCAACTGTACCGGGGGACGAGGCACGTTGAATCTGAGCCGCGACCCATGAAGAAAATATAGCGCCCAGGTATAGGCGCTGAAGGTTAGGGGCCGCGACACACACTTACTGAGCCGCGGTCCACGGGGCGGTTTTGATGGATTTGCCGCGTTTCTGGGCCGTTTTTTGGAGCCTGTTCTCAACCTAATTCCCGGACGTGTTTTGGAGACGAAGGAGGGTTATAAATAGGGATTAAAAGTCTGGGATAAAAGAGGAGAATCATCGAGGAATAAAAGAGAAGGAGAAAACATCAAGGAACCAAGAGCGGAAGCTAGAGAACGGAGGAATCCGAGTTCTTCAACTGCGTTTGATTTTTATGCTTTCTTTAATTGTTTTTGTATTTTTATTTCTAGCATGTCAGGCTAGAACCCTATTCTAGTATTTTGATGAAACCGAGGTTTTAATGAATTAACTTTCGATTTTGCATTATCAATATAATTCCCTTTTCTATTGAGTTTTCCCCAATTGTTCTTAATGCTTTCAATTGTGTGACCTATAATTTAATTGTTTTAATTACGCAACTCGAATCGGGAGAGGAGAGTTGGTAGGAAAAATTGGTGAGAACCGTTTTATCTTGTGAGATAGGAATATACTTATAGGAATTACGTGGCCTGTCTGAAGATTCCGTGCTTTTTGCCTATTGTCGAATTAATTCAGTGTGTTATTCGCCTTAGAAAAATCTATTGACCTCGGGAGAGGCGGTAGAGTATTTTAGCAACCTTCGCCTTTAATAAATTGGGAAATCATTAAATTCATATAATCGAGAGTAATTCGGATAAACCGAGGTGGATTCACAATCCTAGATTAATTCCTTATTTGATTTTCTTTCTTCGAACAATCGTTTTTACTATTTATTCCTTTATAAATTTTCTTTAATTATTACTTGCATCAAAATTTTGATAGTTCAAATAAAATTAGAATACGCATAAATTGGTAGTTAGTAAGTCAGTCCTTGTGGGAACGATATCTTACTTATCACTTTATTACTTGTCTACGATAACGTGCACTTGCGTTCGCAAAATCTAGCAACAAGTTTTTGGCGCCGTTGCCGGGGACTGGTTATCTTACTAATATCGATTTCAGTATTTCTAGTCTTAATTTGAACATTATTTTATTTTTGTGTAATTTTTTTATTTGTTTTTCCTTTCAGGAATTTCTGGTTAGTGCATGAGAAAATTCGGTAACGAAGGCCTACTACCTTTGGATACTGAACTCGAACGTGTTAGATTGGTACCGCCACTAGAAGGGGGGTTGAATAGTGCGGATAAGAGTATTGAACTCTTTTTGTGCGGAAGCAACAAATATCGGAGTAAATAAAATGAGGAAAAGAAAGAACACAAGAAATTGTTCGAGAGGTTCGGCTATTAACGAAGCCTACGTCCCCAACCTAGTTTTATCGACTAGGACTTTTCTTAGAACTTAGAATTGCACTTTCTAGTTTAGTGCCAACTTCTTACAATGATTTCCGGGCTCAAGAACAACCTCACTAAAAACTCTCTTATTTTTCCGGGTACAAGATAACCTTTTCAAAAACAAATGCGAGTAGGAACTCGACTTTACACGATATATCGCTCTTTGATACAAGAACGAAGATTGGAAATTATAGAACAAATCTTCTCGCATCACAATATGGAATAAGTATAGCTCTCAAAATATATGCTTGGAATTTCTTGAGTATGCTTGGAAGCTCAGAATACTTGTGTGTCTTCTATCTCCTTGAAGTGAGCTATTTATAGCCTTCTTGAGCTCATTTTCCCGTTGGAGCAGTTTCACTGCTTACATACGTTAGGCGCTGTTGGTTATGTACGTTATGAACGTTACGTACGTTATATGCTTTGTGTAGCGGCCGTAACGATCAGTGAAGAACTGGTTCAGTGAGATCTGATAATATACGTTACGTACGTTATGAACTGTATGGTTACGTATGTAATCTTCCAGTCAGAGATCCGTTGAGTGTGACGACTTGTTGTAAAGGCTAATGACTTTTCCAACAGTCAGAATATTTCAAACCTTACGTACGTTAGCTAGAGCTGGTTACGTAAGTTACCTGTACAGAAAAACTTATGAAAACAATGAGTGTTACGTACGTTATGATAGGCGAGTTACGTATGTTAACTGTACTAAAATTCTTGCAAACAACTATGAATGTTATGTACGTTAAGATGGTTTGATTTACATATGTTAACTGAAGGAAAAATATGTTTTAAGTAAATTTTGGTTTTAACAAAACATCATCAAAATGTATAAAATGATCTAAAAATTATTGTTCCAAGAATCTCCCCCTTTTTGATGATGACAAAATTTAAGTATAGGAGTTTTTGAAAAATGAGTTTAGGAAGATTTCAAAAGATTTAATATCCCTTTTTCTTTATATAAGGCTCCCCCTGAAAACGAGCAAGGGTTATTTCAAACGAATTCAAAAACGATACATATTTTTCTTCCCCTTTTTGTCATTAACAAAAAATTGAGAGATCCTGCAAAAAATCAGCGATACACAGAATAATCAACAAAATTCAAGACAATAACCATAAGAATTCATAAAGACAAAGATGATTAATACAAACAAAACACATTTAAAATAAAACACCAATAGAGTTTATGCACGAAAAAAAATGTTTGGTCTTAATAGAAAAGGGAACGTCATCATAATGAAAGATAATATGACTAATCAAGGTCCGCAGCCGGAGGCGTCGGTGGAATCCCAAAGTGAGTGCAAATGCTTTTGACCATGATTTTGATTTCGCTCAAATCTTTCTCGAGTCTATCCATCCAAGTAGCCATCTGAGATGAGGAGGATTCCTAACGAGGTTGAGAGGAACCGTGCTGAGATGAAGGACGAGGTCTAGTATGTTCAATTCCCCTAGACGTGATCCTCTCCTCCGGTCTTGGAAGAGCACCCCCATCTACAAGCCGATCATCATCCTTGAGGTACGCAAAGTATATCCACCCTCGGTTTCTTGTGCAAATACACCTCATCGTCTGTATAGTCCCCTCGGTGACTAAGCTCCCCCTAGGAATAGGAACCCCATGAAGTCCAGATAAATCAACTCCTGTATTCTCAAATATTTCTATTAAGATCGACCCAAACGGCATTCCAGATTTTCTTTGGCGATCAACTTTCGCGTAACTCTTTTTTGTGGAAAATTTGTCCTTTTTCCGCGAACCATTTAAGCACAATAAACGCAAAGTTGACTTGATGATCTTTCCACATGTGATAGATGATTTCCATGTCCATATTTACAAGACGAAGCTGAGCATTAACTTTAGGCATTAGGCATCGAGTGATAGCATCGTGAAGCAAGCGGATGTTTATCCCAAAGTCATTGTTCTCAAAATGCCCCGAATGAACATCTAGAACGGCTTTGTCTGTCAAGAAATCACGGACCTTAGACTCATAAACTCCATAACTTTCATCGTCAGAAAAGTTGTCAATGACTTCATCTGGAGCGGCAAACTCTCCTTTACAACAAAATCCCTCATTAGGGAGACCAAAGAGTTTCGAAAGTTTTGCGGCATCAAAAGATATAGTTTTGCCACGGACAAGAGAGTTAACCACAGCGAGTCCATCGGAATCATACGTGACAAAAAAATTGGCATAAAACTCTTTCACACAATCCACATATATCGGACGAGCAAGGCTAACAAAACGATTTATTCCAAGCATATCGAAAAATTCTTCGATAGCAACACCAACAGAATTCAGGGATTCGAAATCAAAATGGTGACTCAGAGTTACCTCTTCGTCAATAAGGATTTCGTTGAAAATTTTGATAGCTTGAGTGTTCCGAAAGGATGGTTTGCCGGAAGCCGAGGAAGACGTTTGAGAGGTTTCTCCTCTTCGCTTCTTTCCGGTTCTGGTTGCCATCTTGAGTGAATTGGCCAGAAAAGTGAAGATTGATGGATGAAATTGAAGTTTCGGTCGATTTTGTAGAGAGTTCTTCGCCGTAGATGCTAGGGATTGAAGTGAAATGAAAGGAGACGGTCGAAATGGGTTTATAAGTATTAGGTTCATAGGAAAATTACGTACGTTATACACTATCTGTAACATACGTAGCGTGAAAATATGAAGTCTCTAGGCTAAATCCTGCGATTTGTTACATACGTAACATACAATCCTGTAACGTACGTAAGGTCCTATTACGTACGTAATGGACCCTTCTTAACGTCCGTAATCAAGACCAAATGAACAGTCTTTTCCTTTCGATGATGTCTCGATTTAAATGACCATTTAATGTAACTATGATGAGTATGCAACATTTAAAAATGATCAACATGTCCCATTCCTAAATTTATGCGAATAAAATTGAAAGCCTCTTCGGGTAATGATTTTGTAAAAATATCCGCCAATTGTTCATTAGTACCAACAAATTAGAGACGAACATTCCCGTTTTGGACATGGTCACGAATAAAATGGTGACGAATTTCTATGTGTTTTGTCCTACTATGCAAAATGGGGTTTTTGCTTAAATTAATGTCACTCGTATTGTCACAAAAAATAGGTTTATTTTTAAGTTCGATGCCATAATCAAGTAATTGATTTTTGATCCAAAGGACTTGTGCACATGCACTTCCCGCAGCCACATATTCTGCTTCAGCTGTGGAAGTAGCGACACTACTCTGTTTCTTACTCCCCCATGAAATTAAACACGAACTCATAAAATGACAAGTTCTGGTGGTGCTTTTTCTATCAATTTTACATCCACCGAAGTCGGCATCACTATATGCAAAAAGTTGAAAATCAATGCTAGAGGGATACCACATGCCTAAGCCAGCAGTATATTTTAAATATCATAATCCCCAAAGGATAATCAACATGATCAACGATCTCAACACAAACAGTCCTGGGATCAATATCCCTCAACAAACAGCCAATACGAATCTCATTATACGAATCCTCAACATATAACATATATCACAACTCAACATAATAATTATCCTCATGACTGAACTAAACTTAAATGACCTCAAGCCAACGATAATATCCTTTCCACGAACAAACCATCAAACCGACATTTTACATTTTTAATATCATTGCTATATGAATTATAAATGAAATAAAAGCGAAACCATTCATTAAGTATTATAAACTGAACAAGAATAAACTTGCTTTGATACTGATACCACGAAGCCGTTACCAAAATCCACTGCCTTCGTCTACGAGCTCCTTAGCCCCGACGAGAGCAAATATATGAACTCTTCAACCTCAACCGCAACACAACAGTCATAATCCACGATCAAACATCTCAGCCTATTGAAGTAATCAATCAACAAAAATCTGATAACGATCAGTAACCAACATAGCCAACCAATCAAACTCAACGGCTCAACAATACCTCCATCATATACAAAACCGGACAATACAACTCAAACAATCACGAACTCATATCAACAATACAAGCCACAACTCGATAATCAATATAACCGATCAATTAACCCAACGATTCCACAATATCCCGATTAAGTACAAATCCAACAACCCAAATCAATCAATCATGAACTCAAAACCACAACACGATTCATAATCCGATAATCATATCGACAATCAAATTAAACCAATAACAAGAGTATAAACGTTACCGATTCCAAATTCAATCTTAAATACAAATACAAGTTTCCTCCTTGCAAATTCATAATCAAAACCAATTATCAATTATCATTATCACTCCGAAAAACCCGATTAATTCATTATAGATAATCATATTCCAATGGTTTCAAATAATTGAATCATTCGATTTGAACACTTGTTCAATACGTATGAATTTCCAAACTTAAAGATGAATAATAATCTCATCAAACTCACAATCATATTCATATTCCTATACGAATATTATACGAAAACTCATAACTTAGATCTAGATATGAATATCCCATAATCATATCCAAAACACCAACACTCTTAAACATATTCATCAAATCATATAATCCAAGAGTTAGTTAAGAACACGAATTATTCTGAAACCACATTCATCATATCAATGATCAATTCATATCGATATTAAGGATTTCATAACATACTCTATTCCAACTTCAATCCCAAATATGAATCAACAAGACTCCTTGTTCATATTCGTAAATTCATAAAAACAAATACCGGTCATTATCATGAATAATCGTATTCCAAAATTAACTGTAAACTTTATAATTATCCGTCCACCTCATACGACTCGATAGTATTTCAATTATGTATGGATCAAATGTTCTTATCCCAAACAAATCTGACATACCTTCAATTCAATCTCATAATCCGGTGATCTCAATAACAGTTGATTCGAGCACGAAGCAAGTTTAATCAACATATTCAATTCTGAATTCAAACTTAAATTCAACATGATATGGTTATCCCTTGTTCATATATATCAATCTCATGCCAAACTACACTTAGATTCATTCGACTCATATGAACACATATCCGCAAAGAAAGATAATATTCTTGTCAAATTTATAATCACGATTCGTATATCATCAAGACCATACGAAAGATCAAATCACCATTCACATAACTTGTCCCTTAACATCCATAATCATCATCACTTGTTCTAAATATCAACATTCCATGTTCATATCTAAAACATAAACACTTGAAACATATACTAATCATAATCATCATATTCTTCTATATACACCTCATATATCATCAAGAAGTACAACATTAATACCATAACCATCATCATAGGAGGAAGACATCAACAACAGCATTAAAAATTCGAATTCAAAGAGAGGATTATCCAACATACCTCTTAGAAGATGAAATACACAAGTAACCACCTCAAAAATCATCAATATCTCCATATCTCAAGCTACAATCCCATGTTTTCATGCTCATAATCAAATTAGAAGGACTAAAAACTCCATCTCTGAGTGTTTGAGGGAGAAAACGAAGTGGAGTTTTGAAGAAAACGAAATGACGGGCATCAATTTTTATAAACTTCCAGCTCGTTATGTACGTAACATGCCAAAGTTAACGTACATAACCACCATTTACGTACGCTATCTGACCTTGGTAGCGTACGTAACGACAGTCCCGGGGCTCCTGACTCATTTTGTTCAATGCCTTACGTACGTAATCCTTTCTCCGTAGCATACGTAATACTTATGTTGACTTTCTACTGTAACATACTCGTATTACGTACGTAATACACCATGCATAGCGTACGTAATGCGCGAGGTTGACTTGCCTGTCCACATCCGTGCCGAAAGCTGCCGACACAGGGCCCCACCTGCCGACCACATCTCGGTCCTGTCCAATTCCCTCTGTTATGTACGTAATGCCTTATGCATAACGTACGTAAAACATTGAATTTAACTTACGTAAGTCCTTAACCTTAGCGTACGTAATGTCCTTCTATACTTGGCCAAAATCTACATGTTCCTGTCCATCTCGACGTACTGGATACGTATATGTTGTGTCAAGATTTAACACCTTCCGACCGGCGATCGCCTCCGAGGCCGAGCGACCGACTTACTGCCGAGCGGCCAAGTCAGTTCTGCCGATCAGCAACCTGGCGACCGAGCCCTAACCCAGCGGACATGCTAGACTGGCCAACCGAAGGTCCCAGGACAAGTCCCGGTGCCGAGCGATCGACCTCAGATACGATCGTCTCTCGGTACTCGGCGACCGACTCCTGGCGACCGACATCTGGCGACCCTCTATCGGCATCTGCCGATCGACCGTTGGTGACCGACCATTGGTGACCTGCCCTTGGTGACCGACCGTTGGCGACCTCAGATGATCAGCCAGGGACGACCGCTCATGTCGATTACCACCGATGGACATCCAGTCGGTGAAGGCCGAGCCTCAAGACTGGCACCACGTGCAAAGACCGAGACAAGATCCGCGAATCTCGGGCCATTGACCAAAGCCTGACAGATTCCCTCCACCAGCCGACAGGCCGCCGAAAGCTTGTCAGTAGGGCCACATGTTGGTCGACTCGGACACGTGATGGCTCCTTATTGGACCGCCATGGTGTGCCCGGCCTCTTCCTTGGACTTTAGCCCGACAATGACATCTTCCTTGGACTTTAGCCCAAGCGGAGAGATCGCCCCATTATAATATTGGCCGTGATGATCGGCACATTATTATATTGGCCGGCAGGCGATCGGAAGATTATTATAATGGCCGGCAGGCGATCGGCCACTACAGGACAGGACCCGGCTGCCTCTATATAAGCAAGGCACCCTGCACTTGGACACGGCTTCAGCTTCCTTGAGTTTCTCTCGAGCATTCAGACATTACATACGCAATACAGAAGCTAAATACCCAGCACTTGGCTAACATCCAACTCTTGGCAACAGCTTTCTTTCGGTCTTACTTCTCCCGGCCTTTTCTCCTCGAGTAGATTATCGGCGGGACGAAGAGCACCAAGCTTTGCTCAAGAGCCGGATTAACAGAGTCTTTTTACACTCATTGTATTTAGATTTCTCTCATTAATACTTGTATCCACGAATATTTGTATTAATAACATCTCGCGAGAGCATTCAAGCCCGGGCCTAACAAACCCGGCAAATCTTGTATTATTTATCTTCTCTCGGAAGTGCTCCCGCAATTGTTGTTTGTTGTCCGTCTTCCAGCAGTATTAATCTTCGGATAAATATTTTGGGCAACAACAATTGGCGCTAGAGGAAGGGGATCCAACCCTCGATTTTATATACCTACCGTCCCGAAGAACACTCACTGTTCTCGGGGCAGATACTTGAAGTGACACTCACTGCACTTCAAAGAAATCCTTCAGAAAACATGTCTTCCGCCTCCGCGTCGAAGAAAGCCGCCCGGCCCGGCGGACCTGTTCCGTCCCGGTCCGAGCGCGGCCGATGGTGGAAGGCGGCCCGCGTCGAGAGACGCTCGATCCGTCCGGGGGGCGGCCCGAGCCTCTCGCTCGATCGATTCGAACCAATGAGCAGATCGAAGAGGCCATAGCCGCCCTTCAGAACGACGAGTGCTCTCGACGCGCCTCCTGCCGCCCCCGGTCTCTCGCCGGAAGATCAAGCGGAAGCTCAAGGCACTACTGGCCGAGCAATCGCCAGGAGGCTTTCGCCCGCAAGAAGAGGCGCTCGGCAGCCGGGGCACCTCTGTCTTCGATCGCCTGGGCAGTGACCCGACCTGGCGACCAGGGCAGTCCGGCCCCAGCTACGAAACGACGGAGTTGGTATCCGTCAGCAGGAGCTCGGCCTACCCGGCTCCCACAAGACGATCCAGCCGCCTGGCTCCCACTCGCCAAATTCCCGAGGTCGGCAGCAGCGGGGCCCGGAGATCGGTACACGATCGCCTCGGCCCCCTCTCCCAAAGCCGATCCGCAAGCAGCCGAGCCGCGGCGATTGCCGCAATGCAACGTCGACTCAACGACATGAGGGCGCTCCTGCAATCCGCGGCAGGCGCCGTGAGGACGATCGCCCCGCCGAGCGAGCCGCTCGCGATCGACATCGAGCTCGCCCCGGTGCAGCACACGATCGCCCCTCCTCAGACACCCGTGTACCAGGGGCGATCGGACCCCCAAGCACACCTGCACAAGTTCAACATCTACATGACCGGGTGTGGGGCATCGGACGCGACCAGGTGCCGAATGTTCCCTCTGACACTGGACGACCTCGCCCACCGGTGGTACACTTCATTGCCACCTCGGTCCATTGGCTCCTTTAACGAGCTGGCGCACGTCTTCACGGAACACTTCGCCACCAGGGTCGCCCGGCCAGAAGGTCCCCTTCGCATGATGCGAATCAAGCAGGGAGAAGAAGAGTCCGACTCGGACTACATCGACCGAGTAGACGTGATCATCCTCAACGGCGAGCCCGTTAGCGATGAGACCGCCCTCTACGCTGTCCTAGGAGGTTTTCAGGGTTTCTCGCCTATGTTCAGGCATCTCACGAAGACCCTGCCAACGACCTACGCAGCCTTCCGGGCTAGAGCCGCAGATTTCCTGTCCAGGCAAAGGCTTCTTCTCAGCCTAGGAGTAGATCGGTCGGCGCCCGTACGACGACCTCCAGTCTTCCAGCCCGATCGCTACTATCCAGAAGAGCCGGAGGACTCGCTCACCGCCTACAGTCCAACATTCTAAATAAGGGACTGGCTCCCGCCGATCGCCGATATCCGACCTACGAATAAAGCGATCGGCTGCCGAGCGGCGATCTCAAGTCATCCGGCCAGATAGCAACATCATCGGCAACCCGGTGGACTCGATCGCCATCTAGAGTCCTGCATATAACATGACGGACTAAGGCATAAGATCGCCTCCACCGCACATCATAAAGCCATGGCCCTGGCAGTCGATGGAACCGGCTGCTTCGGCCATGCAAGGTCCCTTTCGGCCGAGATCGCCCGCCCTTCGTTTAAATACGAGGCCGGCGTAGTCGGAGGGCTCTCCAACATTAATCAGTGGACTCATTCCACAACCCCGTCTCAACGTACACCGTCGAGGTCGGCCATCTCCATGGCCGGCCGAGGTGGAAGCAGAGCTAACAAGCCGCGGGCGTGGAGTTGATTCATCCGACGCCGCGCGCGCAAGGACTCCTCTAGACCGAGACCGCACGCCCTTCGTTTAAATACGAGGCGGCGCGGCTAACAGAGGACCCTCATAATAAAGTGAGTCACGAGACACTCATTGTCTTCGCGCACCAAGACACGGTCATGGGGTCGGTCCATCGATCTCCGCGACTGTGCACGATTCCTCAAACAAGCGAAACCACCAAGTTTCCGTGGGGGATCGGCCAATGTTGTTTTTTGCAGGTACAAGACCGAAAGATAGCTAAGCCAATCGACTATGATAGCCTGAGTCCGAGTCCTAAGTCAGCTCAGATCGCCCGTCCTCATCCATACACGATCACCAGCAAGAACCACCTCGCCCCATGTCTTCAACATAGGAGCAAGCTGGGGGGCAATTGTTGTGTCAAGATTTAACACCTTCCGACCGGCGATCGTCTCCGAGGCCGAGCGACCGACTTACTGCCGAGCGGCCAAGTCAGTTCTGCCGATCAGCAACCTGGCGACCGAGCCCTAACCCAGCGGACATGCTAGACTGGCCAACCGAAGGTCCCAGGACAAGTCCCGGTGCCGAGCGATCGACCTCAGATACGATCGTCTCTCGGTACTCGGCGACCGACTCCTGGCGACCGACATTTGGCGACCCTCTATCGGCATCTGCCGATCGACCCTTGGTGACCGACCATTGGTGACCTGCCCTTGGTGACCGACCGTTGGCGACCTCGGATGATCAGCCAGGGACGACCGCTCATGTCGATCACCACCGATGGACATCCAGTCGGTGAAGGCCGAGCCTCAAGACTGGCACCACGTGCAAAGACCGAGACAAGATCCGCGAATCTCGGGCCATTGACCAAAGCCTGACAGATTCCCTCCACCAGCCGAGCCGCGAAAAGCTTCGGTAGGGCCACATGTTGGCCGACTCGGACACGTGATGGCTCCTTATTGACCGCCCAAGTGTGCCGACCTCTTCCTTGGACTTTAGCCGGCCCGACAACATCTTCCTTGGACTTTAGCCCAACAGCCCAGGAGATCGCCCCATTATAATATTGGCCGGCAGGCGGTCGGCACATTATTATATTGGCCGGCAGGCGATCGGCAGAT
Source organism: Orobanche coerulescens (assembly GCA_033398695.1). Taxonomy (NCBI): domain Eukaryota; kingdom Viridiplantae; phylum Streptophyta; class Magnoliopsida; order Lamiales; family Orobanchaceae; genus Orobanche; species Orobanche coerulescens. The sequence goes on from CM065809.1 coordinate 65,296,792, forward strand.
TATTATAATGGCCGGCAGGCGATCGGCCACTACAGGACAGGACCCGGCTGCCTCTATATAAGCAAGGCACCCTGCACTTGGACACGGCTTCAGCTTCCTTGAGTTTCTCTCGAGCATTCAGACATTACATACGCAATACAGAAGCTAAATACCCAGCACTTCGCTAACATCCAACTCTTGGCAACAGCTTTCTTTCGGTCTTACTTCTCCCGGCCTTTTCTCCTCGAGTAGATTATCGGCGGGACGAAGAGCACCAAGCTTCGCTCAAGAGCCGGATTAACAGAGTCTTTTTACACTCATTGTATTTAGATTTCTCTCATTAATACTTGTATCCACGAATATTTGTATTAATAACATCTCGCGAGAGCATTCAAGCCCGGGCCTAACAAACCCGGCAAATCTTGTATTATTTATCTTCTCTCGGAAGTGCTCCCGCAATTGTTGTTTGTTGTCCGTCTTCCAGCAGTATTAATCTTCGGATAAATATTTTGGGCAACAACAGTATACTCGTATACTGAATACATATACTCATCCCAAAAATATTCTCATACGATACACCTGATGTCCAAATCAGTTCAACCTGATATACCATATCCTCAATATAACTGTCAATCAAACACGTCAATTACACAAGTATAACTGTATCGGTTCTCAATTTATTTTATACATACTGTATAAACACCAAGCTATGCAGTATATCTCAGATAAAATAACGCGAAAAATTTATACTGAAAATCCGGGTATTACACCACTGAACTTTAACCAAGGAGATTGGTTTATTTCTCAATTGTTTGACTCGACTTTCGAGTATCTTGATTGGATTTTCTTCGAACGAGCCATCGTTAGCCACTTCAATCTCGCCAAAATCAATGATATGACTAGGGTCCGGTACATATTTTCGTAATTGGGATACGTGGAACACATTATGAACGCGACTCAGCGATGGCAGTAAGGCTAACTTGTACACTAACTCCCCAACTCTTTCAAGGATCTCGAATGTCCGACATATCTCGGACTCAGCTACCTTTTCTTCCCAAAACGGAAAATTACTCGAGTAGGAGAAACCTTCAATAACACGTGGTCCCCAACCTCGAACTCCAACGGGCGACGACGCATGTCTGCATAATACTTCTGTCGACTCTGGGCAGTCAACAACCTTTCACGAATTAGCGCTACCTTCTTTTGAGTCTGAACTATCAACTCTGGTTCAGCCCCGTTCAAATCAGAAGAATCATCCCAACACAGGGGCGATCTGCATCTTCTTTCGTACAATGCTTCAAACGGCGCCATCTTAATGGAAGCATGCCAACTATTATTGTAGGTAAATTCAATCAACGGCAAATGAATCTCCCAATCGGTTGACTAATCTAAGGCACAAGCTCTTAGCAATTCTTCTACTGTCTGTATAGTCCTTTCGGACTGACCGTCCGTCTGAGGATAATAACCTGCGTAAAGTTCAACTCGGTTCCTAATGCCTAATGAACTGCCTTCCAAAAGTACGACACAAAGCGACCATCTCGATTCGAAATAATGGTCTTCGGCATACCATGCAATCAGACTATCTCCGCAATAAACACTCCTGCTAACTTCTCCGGTCCCCAAGTATCTTTAATACCCAGAAAATGAGCCGACTTGGTAAGACGATCCACTATCACCCAAATCATATTCACCCCCATTCTGGTCCTTGGCATATTGGTGATAAAGTCCATCGATATATCCCCCCACTTCCATTCAGGGGTCAGAAGTGGTTTCAACATTCCTGCAGGTTGTTGATGTTCAATCTTAACCTGTTGACAAGTTAAACACTTTGACACGTATTCCACTACGTTTTTATTCATATTTCCCCACCAGAAATTCTGCTTTAAATCCTTATACATTTTACTGGTGCCCGGATGAATAGAATAGGGCGCGCTGTGAGCTTCCTTCATGATCATCTGCTTCAAAACATCATCATCGGGGACGCAAAGTCGACTCTGGATTCTCAGAACTCCATCATTATGTATGACGAATCCTGGGGCCTTTCCTTTGTTCACTTCATCACGTAACCGAAAAATCAGAGAATTATCCAACTGCTTAGATTTGATTTCTTAGATTAATGACGAAGTTAATTCCATCATACACAGATGCCCTTGGACCCCTTGCAAACATACTTCAATTCCTTCGTGAATCAATTCTCATTGGATGTTGGACTGCGACGTAAGCATTTCCAACATCTGTATAGAAACTGGTTTGAGGCTCAATCCATCGGCTACCACGTTTGCTTTTCCTGGATGATATAGAATTTCCAAGTCGTATCAATTCTAGCCACCTCCTCTGCCTCATGTTTAATTCCTTCTGACTGAAAATATACTTGAGGCTATAATGATCGGTGAAGATCTGACAACGAGTGTCGTACAAATAGTGTCGCCAAATCCTCAGGGCAAAGATGATAGCTACTAACTCTAAATCATGAGTCGGGTAGTTAACCTCATATGGTTTCAACTGTCGAGGCATAGGCAATCACCCTATCCTTCTGCATCAACACACAACCCAGACTCTGATTTGAAGCATCACTGTATACCATGAACCCATCAGTTCCATCTGGTAGGGCTAATATTGGCGCCGTTGTCAGTCTTCTCTTAAATTCATCAAAGCTAGCCTAACATTTCTCGTCCCACATGAATTTCTGAGTCTTCTGCAACAACTGAGTAAGCGGACGAGCGATATTGGAAAATCCTTCCACAAAACAACGATAATATCCAGCAAGTCCTAAGAAACTTCGGACTTCTTTCACGTTCTTAGGAGATTCCCACTCCAAGATTACCTCAACTTTCTTCGGGTCTACTTGAACTCCGTCAGTTGATATCACATGCCCAAGGAATGTTACTTCCTTAAGCCAGAACTCGCATTTATAAAGTTTCGCATAAAGCTGTTCATTCTTCAAAGCATTCAAAACGATATGCAAATGCTCAACATGCTATTCTGGATCCTTCGAATAAATTAAGATATCATCAATGAAAATGACCACGAATTTATCCAAGTATTCTAAGAATACCCGATTCATCAATTGCATAAACACCGTAGGAGAATTAGTAAGTCCAAATGGCATGACCATAAATTCATAGTGCCCGTACCGGGACCTGAAAGAAGATTTCGGTATATCCGATTCCTTAATCCTCAACTGATGGTTTCCCGATCTCAAGTCAATCTTTGAGAATACCGTTGCCCCATGCAGTTGATCAAATAAATCATCGATCCGAGGCAATGGGTATTTATTCTTGATCGTCACCTTGTTTAACTCCTTGTAATCAATACACAATGGGAGGGATCCATATTTCTTACGGAGAAAGAGAACGGGTGCTCTCCAAGGAGAAACGCTAGGTTGAATGTAACCCTTCTGCAATAATTCCTCAAGTTGTTTCTTTAATTCATACATCTCGGTTGGCACCATATGGTATGGTGCTCTAGAAATAGGTGCGGCTCCGGGTTCCAATTCGATATTAAACTCTATATCTCGTCGTGGAGGTAACCCAGGTAGCTCATCATGGAATACGTCCGAAAATTCGTTCACAACTGGAATGGATAAGAGCTCTACTCCTTCTTCCTTCTTCATGGCATAACACCAAAATCCGTGACAACCCTGCTTTAGCAATTTAACTACTTTCATAGCTTTGATCACTTTCCCTGAGCTTCCTAGTCTCCATCCTTTGAATAAGTGTTCAGATCCTTCATCAGCAAGAATCGAGATAACTCTCTTCCGAAAATTCAAAATAGCCCCATAGCGGTTGAGCCAATCCTCTCCAAGAATTAAATCCTCACCTTGGATGTCGAACACAATAAGATTTGACGGCCAATTTATCCCTCCTATAGACAAAGGAAAATCTCTAGCTTCTAGAGTTCCCACAATTCTCTCTCCACTCGGCAAACCCACAACATAAGGTTCACAATCATGTAAACACGATATTCTCAAACGATTAACACAGTTCAAAGATATGAAAGAATGCGTAGCTCCTGAATCGAATAAGACACTAACTCGTTGAAAAAGAATCTGAATCGTACTTGATGCAACAACAGTGTTCTGATCATCTAATCTCCTCATCTCGTAAAGGCGCAGAGGAACGGACCCAGCATTGGATGCCTCCCTTTTCCCGAGATTCTGCTGCTGAAACCACTTTGCTGTGTCAGGTTCACACTTGTCTCTTTTGGAACTTGTGCTGGAGTGCAAGTACCAATTGATCTAGTCACATTTCTGCAAAAAGTCGCACGATGCCCTTCCTGCCCACATTCAAAACAGGTCACAAGGAACAGTCGATGTAGGACTATGGTATCCTAAGGAAGGCGGATTCGATTTAGTTGGATACAGCGACTCGGATCTCGGAGGATGCAAGCTAGATAGGAAGAGTACAAGTGGAACTTGTCACTTTCTCGGACCTAGACTCTTTTCTTGGTTCAGTAAGAAGCAATTGGCTAACTCTCTTTCCACGGATGAATATGAATACTATGCTGCTGGTAGCTGCTGTATGCAAATCCTTTGGATGCAGCAACAGTTGTCAGACTATGGAATTGAAGCCAGAGAGACTCCAATCATGTGTGATAGCACGAGTGCAATTGCAATAACGCACAATCATGTCCTGCACTCGCGCACTAAGCATATCAACATGAAGCATCATTTTATAGGGAATCACGTCGAGAACAAGGATGTTCGCCTTGAAAAAGTTCATACAGACATTCAGTTGGCCGACATCTTCACCAAGCCGCTCGACACAGCAAGATTCAACATGCTGAGACAAGAATTTGGGAATGCTACAGCCAGACTCCCTATAAGTAATTTACTGTATTTACTCAACAAATTGAGGGGGAATGCTGTAAGACCCAAGAATACATTATCCAACGTTAATTATATGTACACTCAGAACCGTCAATATAGCACTGTAGTGAGCAAAGACATATGAATCCTACAGCTGACGTGTGCAATAATTAAGGGGGAATACTGTAGGACCCATGAATGCAGCATTAATCCACAAGTTGTTGTATGGAATTTAAAACCTATATGTACCTTTTTAAGGGGGAACGTTGTATCGACGCGGATACAACACATACTATAGGATTTCGATTCAGTATATATATTATATTATATCATTTCTTTTTAAAATGATTTTTGTCCATGTGCCCTGTTTTTATGTCAAATGTCATGTACATTAAATGCCTTACACGACATCTGGACAACTGAATCTCAAAAGCCGCGATGTTTTAAATTGTTTATTGTTTTAAAACCACAGTTTCAGGCATTTAGGGTGACACAAAAGTCAGAAGTGGGACCCGCTTATATTTTAGACATTTTACTGGATTAGCGTACCAGTTACTCAGTCTATCTTAACCATTGATTTCAAAAACCGGTTCCCATCCCTTAAAATCTGACCATTCGTACTCTGTAAAACCCTATTTCGCCGCCCAACTATAAAAGGACTGATACTGCCACTAGAGACTCTTTACGCTTTCTACAAATTTAAGAGTTCTCAAGCAAAAACAGCCTACATACTTTTCTGTATTTTACTGCATATTACGTGTTTTCTTCTTCACTTTTTCCTGTAAAATCATCAAATGGCTGGACAAACTTCTTCTCCCGCTCTCAAGAAAACTGCTAACATCATCGATGGACGGATCTTTTCAAGATCTGTTGCCATTGAATGTCTTCTCGCTGAAACCAATGATGTCGAACCCATGGAGTACATCATCACTCGTCTTCATCAACAAGGCCTCTATCGCCTTGGAAGTTAAACTGCTGACAAATATGATGTTCATCTGGTTGAGGAATTTTACCTCAACGCCGCCGTACGCTTTCTGTCGCTAGACCAAGGAGGTCACGTTGCTGACATAACCGCTACCATCCAAGGAGTTGAGATCTGTGTTGATAGCGATCTGATCCAGAATATCTACAGGCTACCTGCTGATGGCCTGACAATGGATCAACTTGAGACATTTGGGTCTCAAGAGCTAATAACCAAGTTTTATGGGCTGTTCACCGGCTCAACTGTTGTTGACATGGTTCAAACCACCTGTCACAAAAAGAATTTTTGTCTGCCTTATGTATATTTGCATGATTTCTGCTGCAGGATAATTGAGAATCGAACTGGTGCATTCGAAATGTGTACTAATCTGAGGTTCAGGATGATGGTGGCTATTCTGACCTGTGAAAAGGTCAACTGGTGCCAGATAATCCTGAAGCGCTTGCAAGAGGAGGTATGTAAGCCTGCCTCACAGAAGAAATCATTTGGTTTAATGTTAAACCATATTTTGACAAAATACGGACTGTCGCAATCCGATGATGCAAAGAAGAATAGCACCAGGATATACCTAGGAGGCGTCAAGCCTACTGCATATAACCAGAGCACCTTGGTCTGCAACCACCCGAAAACCAAACATATGCCAGTTTCCGCAGATCCAAGAGATGAGTCTTTGAAGTCCTAGGAAGTGGAATCTTCAAAGAAGAGAAAAAGATCTCACAGCAAGAAACCCATTGCTGGTGAGAAGCCAAAGAAGAAACTAAGGAGGCTTTCTAAAGTCAAATCTGCCAAGCCCTCCGAAGCAGTTTCTACCGTGGCGCAACCCACTGAAGAACAACCCCAGGGCCCAACCCCTGTGGAAGAGGTGTCCACTACTGTATCAACAGTAGATACTGAGCCTTTGGCGGCTAGGACGGATGATGGGACATCTGCCAACGAGAAAGACTCTAGCGAGTCGGCTGCCCCTACGGAGCCAAACGCTACCTCTCCTATGCAGGATTCCACACCTGTACAGGATCAATCTTCCTTTGGGGCACCATCCCATGTAAGGAATCCCACTTCCCTACAGGATCCCACACCTGTAGAGGAACCCGTCGCTACAGCGGACCCAGCCGTTGTACGCAGTCCCTCCCCTGACACCATTATTCACAAAACCCTTCTCGCTGTTCAGATAGACCATGCTTACGAAATATTTCTGAAATGGAAAGGCTATAGGCTAGCTCCGTATGAAACATTGTACAACTGGAGCGATTGGAGCCAAGAAGAAAGATATGTATCAGAAGTGACAGACTCAATGTAAATTGAGGCCCTGATCCGATGGGATAACCCTTTCTGCAAAGAACTGATTGAAAGCCATCTTCTGCAGAAATCTGACGCAAGGAGGAAAGGTAAGGATAAGTCAGATGACTCTCCCCCGAATCCAAAAGACGACCATGACAATGACTCAGACGACGACGACGATGCTTTACAAGCTCGTCTGAGAATGAGTCGTGAAGAGGCTTAAGATAGGGACGCCTCTCCACCAAAGGATGACGAAGGGCCGCCAACTCAAAGCAAGCCCCCTTCGCCACAACAAGAAAACATCCCCGACGACGAGGAATCAGTCCCTCAAGTCGAGGAGGAAGGAATAGTTTTGGAACAGGCACCCGAGCCTACCGCCGCTCAAGAAGAAGTTGCCCTCGCTGTCCAGCAAGAGGAATCAATCCCTCTGCCAGAACAGGCGGAAGCTGAGAGACAACAGGAGGATTCAGTCCCTCCTGCATCCATGTCTATAGACGAAACTTCGCAATAGGAGGACACATAACCCCCTGCCGCCGAACCAGAACAAGCTGCTCCCGCCCCTTCAACCGTGGAATCCGAGGACGGTAATACACCTGAGGATGTCCAACTCAATTTACGCCCAACCGTAAATTTGAGTAGGTTGAACTGCTCTGAAGATTTTGCTCAACCAGATTCTCCGGTTTCTGCCGCTAGGAAAGAGCGCCTGCGTGCTCTTGGTCTTCAAACTGTATTCATTCAGGATGCAGTGAATGCTCTGTCTTCAGTTGAAAAAGCCTTGAATTGGATGCATACTTCTGCCGTGGAAGAGATGACCACCTTATAGCATGAAGTTTCTCGAGTAGTCGAGGCCTTCATTATTTTGCCATAAGTATTCAAGCAAGCTCTGAAAATCATGGAAGACAAGCAAGAGCAACTCCTGAAGGAAGAGGCAACCAAAACTCGAATCGCTGAAGCCAAGACCGCATGTGCTATGATCGAAAACAGTTCTCAATTGCGAGCCCACGACAAATATATCCAGGACATGTCGAAGGCACTCTCCTCCCTTGTAGAAAGAGTGACTAACATCAAGACGAAACAGGATGCTGCATTAGAGATCCTAGGACGTCTTGATGACGCCAAAAAGGGGGAAGAAGCAAGAGAAGCTGCAAGAAGAATCAGGTTACAGCATGAAAGGGAATTTGAGGCCGCTCAAGACAGCATCACTGCTGAGTTAAACAAGCTAGCCCCTCCCTCTTAGAGTTTTAAGATTTCAGGCTCTAGACCAGAATTTCATGATCCAAATGTTTCGTGGCAAAATATAATCCAAAGACCTTCTGAGATTCGTCTGCCGACCAACCGCCATCCTACTGCCAATGAAGTGAAGCAATGGAGGAAGAACGAACTGATGAGATACTTTATAAAACTCATCAGGGAATCCGCCATCTTCAAGAGCTATAAAACCTTAGCAGAGGCCGCATACAAATTTACGAAGATGCTAGAAGACGGAAAACTCCCTCTCCAAATCGAGATGAAATCCAAACACAGAAGAGGAGATCGGATCACCCATCCAGAAGACTGGATTCTTGCCTTTGATAGATCCTATGAAGGAAGCGCTATATACCAGGATCGAAGCAACGATTCCCTACAGAACTGGTGGCGTGGTACCGAGAATGATCCAGGGAGAAAGCTATGGAGGCATGCGGACTACAGATAGGAGTTGAAAACCTTGTATATTATTTTCGTTTTGTAATTTCTCTTCGAAACAGCAAACCATGTACTCAATTTGTTTTGAATATCAATAAAAGTGTTTGTTTGTCTTGAAAGATTACAACTCGTAATCTACTCTGTTGATGTATGAGTACTTCAATTGTTTGATAACAATCTCAAGTATAGAAACTTGATTGATAATTAAGCTGTACGAACTAGTCTACGAACAGTTCATGATTTCTATTGTAAGCTTAGAAAACATTGTAAGATTGTGCCTGCGCGCCAATCATAAGTCTAAGTTGTAAAACTCCTTAGTTGTATCGAACTCGCTTGCGAGCAGTTTATTAAATAGACAGTTGCTGAAAGACAGACCTTTTGACGAAAGACCAAGAAATCTGCCAGAAGTCATCAAAGAAAATTACTTCATGAAGAAGGTTTTGGCATCATCAAGAAGACTTGAATGTTAGAAAGTTAAAGTCTTGGCAAATTGTCAAAAAGGGGGAAATTGTTGGGAAAACAAGAACCCTGTATCGAAACAGTCGGGATATTCAATCCCTGTATCGAATGGTATTTGATAAAGAGGTTTTGACATATATGCCAAATCTGCATACAGTAAAGGAAACTGTATCGAAGTGTTGAGGCATCAACCTGTATCGAAGACCTGTCTCAAATCCAGCATATAGTGGAACCCTTCAGTACAGCAAAGAAGTCTTATAAAGACCAAGTATGGAAACTGTCTCGAATCACCAATACAGTTATCTTCCATACAACTTTCAACAGGACAAGAAGGATTCTTCAGAAGTCAAGTCCCGTTGAATAAAGAAGTATTTAAATACTCAAAGGATAAAGTATTTAAATACTGTCAATCAACAAATCTTCAAATCCCGCTAAATCCGGATCGTGCTTTTAATCCTGTTGGAACGGAATCTTGCTCAACGGAAACATCTCAACGGATATATATTTCAGAGACTATATATATCACATCAAGATGCTGAAGATCAGTTACCCAAGCTATCGAAATTATCAAGCTATCAAAGTTATCATCAGAGCAAAACATATCTCCAAAGCTTAATGCTACTCAGATCTAAAGAGATATACAGTGCTCATCATCTTGAACAACACTTCATCAGCTGAGAGCTCTTAAAGTCAATGTTGTTGTTCATCCTCTGTTCTATACTTTGAACAAACCCAGATCAGCCCTCTGTGGACTGAGTAATCGTTGCTTTCCAGAACTGTGTGTGAAGGAATTGCATCGAAGAAGATGAAGCTTCAGAACTGTGTGTGAAGAAGCAAGTCAATGCATTAGCTCAAAACCAATCTGTGTGAACGGTTGAAGCTAAGATCTTTATATCAATCTGTGTGAACGATATATTGATTGTGTGTGTTATTATAATTACGTAGTTGTGTACGTAGTAATTATAATAAACTTTTTACTCCTGTGTGGAGGACCAGTGGACGTAGAGGGGTTTACCTCGAACCACTTTAAATACTGTGTTATTTACCTTCGTTTTAATGCTTTATTTATCGTGATTATTTAAGTATACATCAGTACACCTAGTTGTCGTATCCACAAAGAACTTCATCGTATCTAAGACTTCCGCTACGCACTCAGATTTAAAATCAGTACAGTTTGTTGTTTAAACTGCTTCCCAGACTGTGTCCAGTATACTTAGTGGCCAACAAAATGCTTGATGAAACACAACACCGGAGCTTGTGCACCAATCCACAAGGGTCTAAGATCTTCAAAATTGAGCTAGAATAAAGTATAAGGTGTTGGGGGTCTTTAGATGGCGAAAATCGGTAAGGCAGGGAGGATGAAATGAAATGGGGTTGAGGTTTATAAATAGAATTCTAAAACTTACGTACGTTATCTGCTCTAACTTACGTACCTAAAGGCCTTAGCATACGCTAGCCACAAGCCTTAGCATATGTTAACGTCTGGCCAAAGCTCACTGCCTCGATTCTGGCTTTGCTTACATATGTTATTAGAGTAGTTTACGTACGTAACACTATGTACTTACCGTGCGTTAACAATCCATCTTAACATACGCTAAGCCCAGTTGACTGGCTTAGCTGGAAATCCGTCCAGGTTCATGCGGGCAATTTCAACGAATCTTCTTCCGGTCCCCACACGTCGACCCTTGTCTGATCTCGAATTTACTGAATCTTACGTACGTTAAGCTTCAACCATAACGTATGTTATCTTCCAAACGTAGCGTACGTTATGCCTATCACCTAGCGCACGTTAAGACGTGCAGAACCATGCATGCATGAATGAGTAGGAAACTCCAAAAACACAAGAATACGAATACGGGAAACCACACTTCAATTATTTATACCACATAATCAAACGTTACAAGTTCAAATACAGGTAAAATACACAATAATTATTTGGGCATTACAAACAACCCCACGAGGCTAAAAACCGTTTCAAAAACGTTTAAAAATGCCAAAAGGCCGATGATGGTAATATTTAAAATACTCAAAATATTTTCCAAAGCATAATTCTCAAGTAACGTCATCAAATACTATTTGAAAATACAAGGCGAAATGCCAAATCTCGACAGTTCAAAATGTATGTTAAGCCACCACTTATACGTACTGATAAAATAGTTTAGGGAAATTGGTCTAATGAAATAACCCAAGTTCGCAAAATGCCAAAAGGCCATTTTGAAAGTTATACACGAGTTGGTAAAAATACCGGAAAGTCATTTTAAAATACACACGCAGCGGAATAAAACAACCAGAAAGAATACTCAATTCTCCAAAACATGCCACAGCCAGTATCACCCGGGAAGCTCATCCTTTCACGACCGCTACTAGCTCGATCTCCATGTATCTAAAAATAAAGCCCACGACGGGGTCAGCCATAATACTCAACAATGATAACGATCACATCATCATAAATAATTACATACCAATGTAATAATACTGTAAGAATACTACCAACGTAATCTTACCACCATAACCTTACCAATCCATAGCAATCCATAACAAATCAATCCTTACCATAATCCACATTTCGCATTCTAAAATGACAAAATGATGTCAACGACAAACATTTGTACTGTAATCAAACAATACCAATAATCCTCAAAACATCATCATAACTCATAAGCATGAACTGATTCATCCGTACCAAATCTTATCCGTCGGATTTGCACCGTCAAATCTCAATATGGATGAAAACCAATACAACACAAAATACCTGTAGATAAACTACCACAAGATAAATATAACAATTCCCGAAACATCGACGTACAGTCTGAATGCTCATACGATCAATAACCAGATCAACCAAAACATCAACCTGGAAAATCATCAACAAGATAATTCCAATACGACCAACAAGGATCAATGATAACCGAGAATATCATCAACATGATCAACTCCGACACGATCAACCAAGGACCGAGAATACCATCAACAAGGTAAACTCCAAACGATCAACAATAATGGATCTTAAGAAAATAACCCCGACTGTCGAACATACCCCTCAGCTGTATGACAACCAGTCGCAAAACGTCAAACATATCCAATCATACATGGACTATGAACTACCAAACAATATGGCTCAAGATGGACATCACAGTACGCCCTATCTAGAAATGTGTCAGTACACATGCCCACCCCATATATGGAATCCAGAATATACATGGGATAATGTACCTAATTAGCCTCACGAACTACATCTCGTGTGCACGGTTCAATGTGGAAATATCATCACATAACCATAGTGTGCCCAGCTAAAAATCCTACACAATGACCAATCGGAACGCAGATATGATTCCAGATATGTCACGATCCAACATGACAACGAGACTCAAAGAATCACATATCCAATAAGGATCAAAAGACTCACCGAAGTGAATAATGACACACGGATAATGAAAGATCGACACGATCGACAATATCTGAAACAACCATCCTGAGATCATAATCCCCAAAGGATAATCAACATGATCAACGATCTCAACACAAATAGTCCTGGGATCAATATCCCTCAACAAACAGCCAATACGAATCTCATTATACGAATCCTCAACATATAACATATATCACAACTCAACATAATAATTATCCTCATGACTGAACTAAACTTAAATGACCTCAAACCAACGATAATATCCTTTTCCATGAACAAACCATCAAACCGACATTTTACATTTTTAATATAATTGCTATATGAATTATAAATGAAATGAAAGCGAAACCATTCATTAAGTATTAGAAACTGAACAAGTATAAACTTGCCTCGATACTCATACCAAGAAGCCGTTACTAAAATCCATTACCTTCATCTATGAGATCCTCAGCCCCGACCAAAGCAAATCTGTGAACTCTTCAACCTCAACCGCAACACAACGATCATCATCCACGATCAAACATCTCAACCTATTGAAGTAATCAATCAACAATAATCTGATAACGATCAATAACCAACATAGCCAACTAATCAAACTCAACGGCTCAACAATACCTTGATCATATACAAAACCGGACAATACAACTCAAACAATTACGAACTCATATCCACAATACAAGCCGCAACTCGATAATCACCGTAACCGATCAATAAACCCAATGGTTCCACAATATCCCGATTAAATACAAATCCAACAACCCAAATCAATGAATCATGAACTCAAAACCACAACACGATTCATAATCCGATAATCATATTGATAATCAAATTAAACCAATAACAAGGGTCTAAATGTTACCGATTCCAAATTCAATCTTAAATACGAATACAAGTTTCCTCCTTGTAAATTCATAATCAAAACCATTTACCGATTATCATCATCACTCCGGACAATCCGATTAATTCAACATTATAGATAATCATATTCCAATGGTTTCAAATAATTCAATCATTCGATTTGAACACTTGTTCAATATGTATGAATTTCCAAACTTAAAGATGAATAATAATCTCATCAAACTCAGAATCACATTCGTATTCCTATATGAATATTATAAGAAGACTCATAACTTAGTTCTAGATATGAATATCCCATATTCATATCCAAAACACCAACACTCTTAAACATATTCATCAAATCATATAATCCAAGCGTTAGTTAAGAACATGAATTATTCTGAAACCACATTCATCATATCAATGATTAATTCATATCGATATTAAGGATTTCATAACATACTCTATTCCAACTTCAATCCCAAATATGAATCAACAAGACTCCTTCTTGTTCATGTTCGTAAATTCATAGAAACAAATACCGGTCATTATCATGAATAATCATATTCCAAAATTAACGTAAACTTTATAATTATCCATCCACCTCATACGACTCGATAGTATTCCAGTTATGTACGGATCAAATGTTCTTATGCCAAATAAATCTGAATTCATACCTTCAATTCAATCTCATAATCCGGTGATCTCAATAACAGTTGATTCGAGCACGAAGCAAGTTTAATCAACATATTCAATTCCGAATTCAAACTTAAATTCAACATGATATGGTTATCCCTTGTTCATATATATCAATCTCATGCCAAACTACACTTAGATTCATTCGACTCATATGAACACATATCCTCAAAGAAAGATAATATTCTTGTCAAATTCATAATCACGATTCGTATATCAAGACCATATGAAAGATCATATCACCATTCACATAACTTGTCCCTTAACATCCATAATCATCATCACTTGCTCTAAATATCAACATTTCATGCTCATATCTAAAACATAAACACTTGAAACATATACTCATCATAATCATCATCTTCTTCAATATACACCTCATTTATCATCAAGAAGTACAACATTAATACCATAACCATCATCATACGAGGAAGACATCAACAACAACATTAAAAATCCGAATTCAAAGAGAGGATTATCCAACATACCTCTTAGAAGATGAAATACACAAGTAACCACCTCAAGAATCATCAATATCTCCATATCTCAAGCTCCAATCCCATGTTTCCAAGCTCATAATCAACTTAGAAGGACTAAAAACTCCATCTCTGAGTGTTTGAGGGTGAAAACGAAGTGGAGTTTTGAAGAAAATGAAATGACGGGCATCCACTTTTATAAGCTTCCAGCTCGTTACGTACGTAACATGCCAAAGTTAACGTACATAACCACCATTTACGTATGCTATCTGACCTTGGTAGCGTACGTAATAACAGTCCCGAGGCTCCTGACTCATTACGTTCAATGCCTTACGTACGTAATCCTTTCTCCGTAGCGTATGTAATACGTATGTTGACTTGCTACAGTAACATACTCGTATTACGTACGTAATACACCATGCATAGCGTACGTAATGCACGAGATTGACTTGCCTGTCCACATCTGCACCGAAAGCTACCGACACAGGGCCCCACCTGCCGACCACAGCTCGGTCCTGTCCGATTCCCTCTATTACGCACCTAATGCCTTATGCATAACATACGTAAGACATAGAATTTAACGTACATAAGTCCTTAACCTTAGCGTACGTAATGGCCTTCTATACTTGGCAAAAATCCAACTGTTCCTGTCCGTCTCGACGTACTAGATATATATACTCATATACTGAATACATATACTCATCCCAAAAATATTCTCATACGATACACCTGATGTACAAATAAGTTCAACTTGATACACCATATCCTCAATATAACTGTCAATCAAACACGTCAATTACACAAGTATAACTGTCTCGGTTCTCAATTTCTTTTATCCATACTGTATAGACACCAAGCTATGCAATATATCTCAGATAAAATAACGCGAAAAATTTATACTGAAAATCCGGGTATTACACCACAGAACTTTAACCAAGGAGATCAGTTTATTTATCAATTGTTTGACTCGACTTTCGAGTATCTTGATTGGCTTTTCTTCGAACGAGCCATCATTAGCCACTTCAACCTCGCCAAAATCAATGATATGACTAGGGTCCGGTACATATTTCCATAATTGGGATACGTTGAACACATTATGAACGTGACTCAGCGATGGCAGTAAGGCCAACCTGTACACCAATTCCCCAACTCTTTCAAGAATCTCGAATGGTCTGGTATATCTCAGACTCAGCTTCCTTTTCTTCCTAAAACGGAAAATTCTCCGAGTAGGAGAAACCTTCAATAGCTCGTGGTCCCCAACCTCAAACTCCAACGGGCGACGGCGCACGTCTGCATAAGACTTATGTCGACTCTAGGCAGTCAACAACCTTTCACGAATTAGCGCTACCTTCTCTTGAGTCTGAACTATCAACTCTGGTTCAGTCCCAATCAAATCAGAAGAATCATCCCAACATAGGGGCAATCTACCTCTTCTTTCGTGCAACGTTTCAATCGGCGCCATCTTAATGGAAGCATGCCAACTATTATTGTAGGTAAATTCAACCAACGACAAATGAATCTCCCAATCAGTTGACCAATCTAAGGCACAAGCTCTTAGCATATCTTCTACTGTGTGTATAGTCCTTTCGGACTGTCCGTCCATCTGAGGATGATAACTTGTGCTAAATTTCAACTCGGTTCCTAATGCCTTATGAACTGCCTTCCAAAAGTGCGACACAAAGCGACCATCTCGATCCGAAATAATGGTCTTTAGCGTGCCATGCAATTAGACTATCTTCGCAATAAACACTCGTGCTAACTTCTCCGGTCCCCAAGTATCTTTAATACCCAGAAAATGAGCCGACTTGGTTAGACGATCCAATATCACCCAAATCATATTCACTCCCATTCTAGTCATTGGCATATTGGTGATAAAGTCCATCGATATATCCTCCCACTTCCATTCAGGGATCGGAAGTGGTTTCAACATTCCTGCAGGTCGTTGATGTTCAATCTTAACCTGTTGACTAGTTAAACACTTAAAGACATATTCCGCTACGTCCTTCTTCATATTTCCCTACCAAAAATTCTGCTTTAAATCCTTATACATTTTACTGGTGCCCGGATGAATAGAATAGGGCGCGCTGTGAGCTTCCTTAATGATCGTCTGCTTCAAAAAATCATCATCAGGGACACAAAGTTGACTCTGGAATCTTAGAACTCCATAATCATGTATCACGAATCCTGGGGACTTTCCTTTGATCACTTCATCACGTAACCGAAAAATTAGAGAATCATCCAACTGCTTAGATTTGATTTCTTAGATTAATGACGAAGTTAATTCCATCATACACAAATGCCCTTGGACTCCTTGCAAACATACTTCAATTCCTTCACGAATCAATTATCATTGGATGTTGGACTGCGACGTAAGCGTTTCCAACATCCGTATAGAAACCGGTTTGCGGCTCAATCCATCGGCTAACACGTTCGCTTTGCCTGGATGATATAGAATTTCCAAGTCGTAATGTTTGATCAATTCTAGCCACCTCCTATGCCTCATGTTTAATTCCTTCTGACTGAAAATATACTTGAGGCTCTTATGATCGGTGAAGATCTAACAACGAGTGTCATATAAATAATGTCGCCAAATCTTTAGGTCAAAGACGACAGCTACTAACTCTAAATCATGAGTCGGGTTGTTAACCTCGTACGGTTTCAACTGTCGAGAGGCATAGGCAATCACCCTATCCTTCTGCATCAACACGCAACCCAGACCCTGATTTGAAGCATCGCTGTATACCATGAACCCATCAGTTCCATCTGGTAGGGCTAATATTGGCGCCGTTGTCAGTCTTCTCTTAAATTCATAAAAGCTAGCCTGACATTTCTTGTCCCACACGAATTTCTGAGTCTTCTGCAACAACTGAGTAAGCGTATGAGCAATATTAGAAAATCCTTCCACAAAACGACGATAATATCCAGCAAGTCCTAAGAAACTTTGGACTTCTTTCACGTTCTTAGGAGATTCCCACTCCAAGATTGCCTCAACTTTCATTGAGTCTACTTGAACTCCGTCAGTTGATATCACATGCCCAAGGAATGTTACTTCCTTAAACCAGAACTCGCATTCAGAAAGTTTCACATAAAGCTGTTCATTCTTCAAAGTATTCAAAACAATACGCAAATGCTCTGCATGCTATTCTGGATCCTACGAATAAATTAAGATGTCACCAATGAAAATGACCACAAATTTATCCAAGTATTCTAAGAATACATGATTCATCAATTGCATAAACACCGCAGGAGCATTAGTAAGTCTAAATGGCATCACCATAAATTCTTAGTGCCCATACCGGGACCTAAAAGCAGATTTCGGAATATCAGATTCCTTAATCCTCAACTTATGGTATCCCTATCTCAAGTCGATCTTTGAAAATACCGTTGCCCCTGCAGTTGATCATATAAATCGTTGATCCGAGGCAATGGGTATTTAATCTTGATCGTCACCTTGTTTAACTCCGTATAATCAATAAACAATCGGACGGATCCATCTTTCTTCCGGACAAAGAGAACGGATGCTCTCCAAGGAGAAACGCTAGCTTGAATGTAACCCTTCTGCAATAATTCCTCAAGCTGTTACTTTAATTCATACATATCGGTTGGCACCATACGGTATGGTGCTCTGGAAATAGGTGTGGCTCCAGGCTCCAATTCGATATTAAACTCTTTATCTCTCTGCGGAGGTAACCCAGGTAGCTCGTCAGGGAATACGTCCGAGAATTCGTTCACAACTGGAATAGATGAGAGCTCTACTCCTTCTTCCTTCTTCATGGCATAACACCAAAATCCGTAACAACCCTGCTTTAGCAATTTAACTGCTTTCATGGATTTGATCACTTTCCCTGAGCTTCGTGGTCTCCATCCTTTGAATAAGTGTTCAGATCCGTCATCAGCAATAATCGAGATAACTCTCTTCTGATAATTCAAAATAGCCCCATAGCGGCCAATCGTCTCCAAGAATTAAATCATCACCTTCGATGTCGACCACAATAAGATTTGACGGCCAATTTCTCCCTCCTATAGACACAGTAAAATCTCTAGCTTCTAGAGTTCCCACAATTATCTCTCCACTCGGCAAACCCACAACATAAGGTTCACAATCATGTAAACACGAGATTCTCAAACGATTAACACAGTTCAAAGATATGAAAGAATGCGTAGCTCCTGAATCGAATAAGACACTAACTGATTGCAAAAGAATCTGAATCGTACCTGATGCAACAACAGTGTTCTGATCATCTGATCTCCTCATCTCGTAAAGGCGCGGAGGAGTGGACCCAGCACTGGACGCCTCCCTTTTACCGACATTCTACTGTTGAAAACCACTTTGCTGTGTCAGGTTCACACTTGTCTCTTTTAGAACTTGTGCTGGAGTGCGAGTACCAATTGATCTAGTCACATTTCCGCAAAAAGTTGCACGATTCCCTTCCTACCCACATTCAAAACAGGTCACAGAAGGAGCGGAGCAATCATGCCGAACATGCCCTGCTCTACCACAGCTATAACACTTCTTCGATGCGTCTCAAACCGTTGCTGCTGTTCGGAACTTCTTTCCACCTCGAGAAGGATATGGAGGTTTCCCCAATACTCTTGTTCTCATTGAAGTTTCCAGACACTTTCTGCTTCTTTGCTTCTGCAAATTTCTCCACCGCTGCCTCTTTCATCTCGTAGGCCAGTGCATTGTCTCGATACTACCGTAGAGTAGTACATTCAAATCCGTACATGTATTGCTGAATCTCCGGCTTCATCCGCATGTCGAAATGAAAAATCTTTTCCACCTCGGTCCTGAAAAAATGTGGCACACAGGTCAGCTGGTGATTAAAAGTCTTGATCATGTCTGTCACAGATGCCTCCGGATTTTGTGGTGAGAAAAACTCCCAGACTCTAGCCTCTCTAACTGGATGAGGACAATATTGTGCTTCCATCATTAATTTGAATTCCGTCAAGTCAGCATTATGATCATCAGGTCGAATGGCCTCCTACCAGTCGAACGCTTCCCCAATAAGAAAATACAGAGCAATCGGAACTTTTTGGTCTTTGGGGCAATTAATTCCCACAAATATCTACTCTAATTCCTTCAGCCAGTGATCCCAAGTAGGCATCTCTGCCGAACCGTCGAATTTTAGTGGGCGTAACTTGACCACTTCTGTAAGCCACTTGTCTCCCCGATTATCCTCGTTACATTGTTGGCCCATCGTCGTCTGCATGCGTTCAACCACCTGAGCAAACTGGGTCATTTGGGCGACCACCTGTTGAAGCACTGCCGGCATGTTAGGATTTGCGTCTTCCTCCATAGTTCACATTCGGTCATCGTTTATCGACTCTTGTTGTCCACCAGAATAGGAATCAGTTCGATTAGCCGATAAATCTGGGGCAGATGATGAATCTTTCTGTCTCACATTACCACGTCCGTGTCCACGACCGCATCCGCTTCCACGACCTCCTCTCAACATACTCAAAACACAATTACTCAATATCCAGGGCAAAATCTTCTAAAAGGAAAATCCGTCAATATCCACAAAACACCAAATAAATAAAATGGTAAGTGTATGAGATTAGAAAACTTACAACCACAGACCACATGACGACGCTGGATGAGTAGTGATGTTATAAATGACCAATAAATCGGACGACATAAACAGACCCAACTAAACCTGACTGCCAAGATATCCATGAAACTTAGTTCCGATACCATTCTGTCACACCCCGAGATTTTAGGAATAATTACAACCGTAAACCCTTTATACGAGAATTTACAAGGCTAAATTAAGGAAATGCGGAATAATACAAAATACCATAAAAATTTAATAGTTCGGCAACTGGTTCAAACAACTCAAATGAATCCAATTATTACAAACATCTCAAATCATCAACAGGACACACGTACTCGAGTACTGTAAATCAAACCAGAATAATAAAACAACACGACGAATAACATCACTGAGCCCATTCGTCATCATGTCGGTACTGTGGTTGCTTCCCCGCTCCTTGGATACCTAAACATCAAAACAAATGTCTACCCCCAAAGTGGTTAGCAAAGCGATGCTAGTACAAGTATAATAATATACCAAAACAGATATGCAACAACGATGCATAGCAAAATACATAATACGGACTTCCGCTACCGGAATCCAACGATGCGAATCCTCATGATTCCATCAACACAACATGGGTAATACAATGATCCAGCACCCTTAGCATAGATCCCAAGATGATCCCGTCGGACCAACACGAGGTGGAAAACCCGTCCAATGATCCAGCGCCCTCAGCATAGATTCCAAGATGATCCCGTCGGACCAACGCGAGGTGGACATCTGATCCAGTGCCCTCAGCATAGATCACATGATCCCTTTGGATCAACACAACATGAACAAACACCACTATGCATACACATATGTAAAAAATCGATATGTCCATCAACATGAACATACAAATAAATCAATAAGATATCATGACAATTCAACTGGAATGATCTCATGTTCAACAACATGAATAACAATGTGCATAACCAAAATCATCAATATTAAACCAATATTCAAAATACGATACTTGCCTTAAATATGGCAAGATTTAAATACTCCAACAAATGTCACGCGTCCAAAGGCCACCGCCCCTCGATCGATCACCTTGAAGGCTCGGACCTTGTTCAAAAGAAATAACAAGGAACTCAAAATACTACTCGAAACTAACATATGCTCACCGAAAGTTCTAAGTTATAATCGTGTTAACAATGACGTAGGGCCGGTTCACGGTTAGTCTACTCGACGAAAGATGAGCCAGAAATAATGATATATTTCATATGAGTCGAATGACCATATCGGAGGTGAAATGCCGATGTCTACGGATTTCAAGGATATACAAGTCATCAAAATATAAACTTCAATATTGGTTTCAATTCCCAATTCATATATGTTTCGGCTCTTACGATTCATATCACAAGTGTGACTCAAGGTACAAGCGTACCAAATGTACTACGCAAGGGAACGATACTACGGTGATCCGGGATTGATTTCATTGACATAGCCGATTCATTTCAAGTATGAACATGAAGAATATTGTCAAATCAAACACTTCTATAAAAACATGGATTATCATCGGTGGAACATCTTAGTAATCTCAAACCCTTACTAAAATCATGCTCATAATTCAAAACAAACTTAGGACACTACATCCTAGGGTTTTTATCCATCAAGGTTCGATCAACACTCTTAGCAGCGAAGGAAAAGCAAGGTATAACTGGGTTCTAATCTTCAAAAATATGGTGCTGGATTCAATATGATATAACAAGTACAATAATTTTCGAAGCAAGCTCAAAATATATCTAAGAACATAAATTCCAGCTTGGTATCGTATTAACATACCTCCATAAAGAGAAGAACAATGAAATGCTTGATGAAACACAACACCGGAGCTTGCACACCAATCCACAAGGGTCTAAGATCTTCAAAATCGAGCTAGAATAAAGTATAAGATGTTGGGGGGTCTTCAGATGGTGAAAAATCGGTAAGGAAGGGACGAGGAAATGAAATGGGGTTGAGGTTTATAAATAGAATTCTAAAACTTACGTACATTATCTGCTCTAACTTACGTACGTAAAAGCCTTAGCGTGCGCTAGCCTCAAGCCTTAGCGTACGTTAACGTCTGGCCAAAGCTCACTGCCTCGATTCTGACTTTGCTTACGTACGTTATCAGAGTATTTTACGTACGTAACACTATGTACTTAGCGTGAGTTAACAATCCATCTTAACGTACGCTAAGCCCAGTTGACTTGCTTAGCTGGAAAGCCATCCAGGTTCACGCGGGCAATTTCAACGAATCTTCTTCCAGTCCCCACATGCTGACCCTTGTCTGATCTCGAATTGACTGAAGCTTGCATACGTTAAGCTTCAACCATAACGTATGTTATCTTCCAAACATAGCATATATTATGCCTATTACCTAGCGCACGTTAAGACGTTCAGAACCATGCATGCATGAATGAGTAGGAAACTCCAAAAATGCATGAATACGAATACGGGAAACCTCACTTCGATTATTTACACCACATAATCAAACGTTACAATTTCAAATATAGGTAAAATACACAATAATTATTTGGGCATTACATCCGAGATCCAGAAGAAATCACAAGGGCAGACTCCTTCATCCGCGGAGTCTTCATCTGAGACTGTGCGGTCACTAGTTTGTTCACTAGCCTAGCTAAGTTGCATGCAATCTCATTGCAGTTGAAATTCATAACAAACTGTGAGAAGGAATCAAGAAGAGATTGTAGAATAAGGTCGGTCTAAAGAGAAGCATCCATCTTAAAATCAAGAGCCTCCAATCTCCCGATCATGGATATCATTTTGAGGATGTGGTCCCCAACCTTCTCACCTTTCTTCATCCTTGCACCGAACAGTTGCTTGGATATCTCATATCAAGCTGTTCGACTGTGCTCACCATAAAGCTCGGTTAAGTGAGATAGAATCTGCCTAGCAGAAGTCATTTTCTCATGAGCTTTCTGAAGCTCATTAGACATAGAAGCCATCATGCATGCACGGACTTTTACGTCATCATTAATCCACTTTTTGTGATTTTCAATCTCTTCCTGATTGGCTCTTGTCCGCACTAGAGGCGCCGGAATGTCTGTCTCCAAGACGTATCCCAGTGCCTCTATACTGAGGACTATCATCAGATTGCGGAGCCAATACACAAAGTTAGCTCCAATCAAGGTGTTCTTTTCGAGTAAAATTGCGAGTGGGTTCATTGTCATATTGAGAGTTATGTCTGCATTAAGTACGACATATTAATTAGTGACTCATTAAATTATTATTTGAGTATAGAATTAAGGTCTTTTCTATTCTTTAACCCAACTTCCACTATTTTTATCGGAATAACACACTCCCATGTGAAATCCGGAAGTATAGTTCGCTCTTCGTCATAGTGGTGATCGAGTTCTTTATAAATTTTAACAGAGAGCAATCGAACAGGTTTCTAGTCTATTAATTTTCATAAAGTGGTGTCCAACACCAACCCATCTAATGGATAATTTGTTGATAGTCCATCCGTCTTGGCATCCACATAAGCACTCCAGTCATCTGAACTGGCCGATCAGAGCAACAAGCCGGACCGAGTACGAATCAGATTCCCTCCTGGGCTCGTTAAAGACCGGACCGGTCAGAAACATCAAGGCCGACCCGATATCCAGACCGGAAGGGCTGACCAGATCCAGGATGAATACGCTCCAGCTCAAGATTATGACAAGGCCGACCAGAACGGCGGGAGACCCGAGGACCGACCCCAGTGGATAAGCATCGCCAGAAGCATGCGGGACAGGCACACAGGACAATTAATACACGCTGTCATATATCTTCCCGAAGCAATCATTAGAAGTCGCCACGTGTCCAAGGCATGCTTTCACTCTGACAAGTGTTTTGGGCATATTCTCCAACATTCTCCAGTTGTCATCTCCTGATTGGCCGAGATTGTCTATATATATAGAAAGTGTATAGAAAAAAAGGGAGGGGAAATTTTGTGCGAAAATAGATAGAGAGAGAGAAAAAGAGAGAAGATCAGACTTGTAATAAACAAGCGAAAAACATAGACCAGCTCAAAATATTCAGCTCGGCTTTATATCATATTAAGGTCATTAATAAAATTTAGTGATCTGATTTATTCCATCTTATTTATTGTGTTCTACGTGTCTTCGATCCATTCGTCCCGATCAGCACACGTGACGTTGACCAAATCAGCCGTCAACATGATTCGATCTTCTTTTTCCCCTTGTTCACTCCCCTCAACCTATACGGTTTCTATGGTTCGTGAACAAGTCAAGTTTATACCATCGACGCAAATCAGTTTCACAATTGAATCTTATCCGGCAACCTATCAGGTTTCTAGGGATAAAATTTGCTCCAACCGAAGGCATCCAATGCACTCCCAATAATTTATCCATCCTCCCCGAATGACTACCCCGATAACTCGAAAGCATAGCAAATCCGGTTTGGATTTCAATTTCCCGAAAGCTCGATGGAGGGAAGGAAAACCTTGAAACCTTATAAACTTAATAATTTGTCGTGGGAGAATTTTCGCGATTAATGTTACACTTTGCGCATTAATTCATTTAAGCGCGTTTGTGCATTCATACCATATGAATAAACATTCACAACCTATTTGCTACCAACATGTGGTTCATGGACCATTCCTAGAATCAAAAACCCCATAATCTAATTATGAGTCTTCGTCTTGAATCTTTGTCTTCTCGAAATGGACCTTCCTCCGGTCTTCGTCATTACATATAAATTTTACATTGAAAAAATTGCATCCTAGATACAAATATTTCTAGTAAAATAAATAGGCTCAAAACGGCCTTTACAACCCAATCGAATAAAACCGAATGATTCAAAACTAAGTCCATGAACCACATCCTCATTCAAAAGCGTTCATCCAATAAATATTATATAAATAGATAGCGTAGAGATACATTGATCCAATCAACATATAAACAACAAATAGAATCGATCCAATCAATTCACACAACCGGTTATATAAAAACTTTCAAAATAATTCGGTCGATCACAAGTATTCAATAAATCAATTTTTCCTTATAAAATGAAATACCATATATCATTTTAATCATATTAAATCCAATTTAAAATGCCGGAAATTAATTTTCAGAAATACACAAAGAAAACAAGCCCGAAATGGGTCCGAAGGAGACTGGACCACGCCCGAAACACATCGGGCAGCAAGTAGGGCTGCCCAGCAGCCCTGGTCCGTGGCCCCCTGAGCCGGCGGCCATGGCCCCCAGTCCAGAATGCACGATATGGGCTGCAAGAGCCCTGGGCCGCGGCCCCCTTTGTTCGGTCCACTCCCGGGCCGTCCAACGGCAATTTGGTGCTCGATTTTCAACCAGATATCCAATATCTATATTTTTCAACATTCATATCTTCAATATAAATCATATTTCCCAGAAATTAAAGATTTATATTTAGACATAAACTCACGAAAAATATAACTACAATGAACGGTAAAACATACACCACGATTATGACTATAAATGATTCTAAATCATTCACCATCCAATCAAGCATTCCAAATGCTAAATATCGTATATACAATCGCAAGACCTACGCTCCGATACCACTATTGGGATTTGATGCCTAAAACGAAGGCCCAGCGAAAGCGGTAAAATGAAAAATAATTCGATACGAATCCCTATGAGGATCGATCGAGCTACATATGTACGAATATTAAATGAACAAAGGAAGATTCGAAATCATACCCTTGTAGTCCGTGGATTAAATGATGTCCTTCCCTTGAGCGATTCCCCAAGCTTTAGCTGTTCTCCGCGAATCCAATCTGCTCCAAGCTCTTGGATGATCTAACGCCGAAAGTACCATGTCTCTACTTGCTTCGCGCCGGAAAAATGAACGGAATGACAATCACCTTGCTATCCTCGAAGGATACGGCTAGAGCTAGGATGATGAAGCTTTCGATTGTGATTATAACACTCTAAGTATATAGATCACACACTCTCAATGAATATCTTGATTTTCTCCAAGAACAATCAAGAAGTGAAATGAAGAAGATGAAGACTATGGAAAAAGAACTCTTTGCTCTTTTTCTCTCTCTCTCAACCGTATGAATGTGTCAAGAATCAAGTGAGAATAATGACAAGTCTTCCTTCCATTCTTTATACACTTCTAACCTATTAACACAACACATCCACATGATAGATAACCCCACAAGTCATTGTCTTCCATTTAAAATGGAAACAAAAGATAAGAGGGAGGTGGGTGGAAATGGGGGGGGGGGGCATCATGAATAAATCGAACGAGTTCGGTTCGTTTCGGACTCCCGAGAGTCCAAACAGATAAACTCCGATTCCATTCCGATGTATTTATATTAATTAATTAATTCAATTAATTAATCATATCGAATACATAATAACATAATTAATTTCTACAAGAAATAATTATATTCATGAATTAAATTAATCACCCAGTAATTTATTTTATTCATTAGGCCGTAAATCAATTTATCCAATAAATCAATTTAGACATCTAATGTCCCAAATTAGATATCCAATATCTAATATTCATAATGAGAGAATAAGCTCGATTCATTCCATCGTCAATCCTATTGCGCGACTCGTTAGGTCCGTCTTAGTCAGCAATGGGAGGAACCAAAGAGTAGTAGCACCACCTAGCCATCCTGGTGGCCTACACTGTACGCCAACTGAGAACGAATGATTGGGATCATTCAAGAGACATTCTGTTGTGAATACCAGCATACGTATAAACTCTTCTTTCAAATGTCCCGATCAAGTTATAGGGTCACGGTCAGTCAAACCCTATATGTACTTGACGTTATGCATGAGTTAATGCAAATCAAGATCATCGAGCTCTCGTGTATCCAATAGAAGTAGCTCCAACGCTTTGGCCAAAGACTTATGATCACATCTGCCAATAACCGCATCGGACATATAACCCGTTCACTAACAGGAGAAAGAATTGTACCTTGGTATTCAGTAGGACCTACTACTTGCCCATCAAGACGCACGTCGAGGTTGACCCCCGCCTTCCAGTTTACAGGGTCGCACTACTCTAATGAAAATCTTGATGTCACAAGCACATCCCTACTAAATCCTCAAGTCAGAGGTTCACAAATACCTATCACAACCTTTCGATTCCGTCATTGACCGTCCCAGAGTGAAATCCATGTGACGAATCGAGGGTGAGTCGGTTCGAGTATACTAATCCAATTAGCATACCTATAACGTGTGCTCCCACTAACCATTAGTTTTCGACAGGCACTCTACATGTCAAAGAACACGTCATACAGGTCTTCACATAAACTTAAAGCCCAGTCAAGTTTCATCGACTTGCGAACGATTAAGTATTTGAGCTATAAACATTTGTAATGCCGATCCCCTTATCCAATAAGGAGTGGAATGTTTTGCTCAGAAATACACGGACTAGTTTCTATATATATATATATATATATATATATATATTTATGAGTTAGGAATGTTAGTGAGCCGCAGCACACGAAGAGGACCAGCGGGCACCAGAGTAAACTGTACTCTGTGCTGCGGCACAGACCAGGTGAACCGTGGCCCAGAAGGAATAAACAGCTCCCAGGTTTTTAATCAGCGCGCCATGTGCCGCGGCACAGATTAAGTGAGCCGCGGTACACAGGGCGGTTTTGGTGTGCTTCGCGCGGGTTTGGGCCGTTTTGAAGCTAGTTCTCGACCTAATCACACGGACGCGATTTGGAGGCTGCAGGGAGCTATAAATAAGGGTTTAAGGCCCTAATTAATGATGGGGGGATCTTGGGGGAATCTTGGAGATGGCAATTAAGGAGGATCGCTGAAGAGAGGGCAAAAGCCAGAAGAACGGAGGAATCCGA
Organism: Orobanche coerulescens; assembly: GCA_033398695.1. Taxonomy (NCBI): domain Eukaryota; kingdom Viridiplantae; phylum Streptophyta; class Magnoliopsida; order Lamiales; family Orobanchaceae; genus Orobanche; species Orobanche coerulescens. The sequence goes on from CM065809.1 coordinate 65,324,790, forward strand.
GCTCTTCATCTGCATTTGATTTTCAGGCTTTCATTTATTAATTCTGTATTTTTATCTTTTAGCATGTCAGGCTAAAACCTTGTTCTAGGATTTTGATGAAACCTAAGTTTTGACGGATTTGCTTTAGATTATCTATATAATTCCCTTTTTATTTAGTTTTCCCAATCGATTTTAATGCTTTCAATTGTCTGGCCAATAATTGGATTGTTTTAATTACCTTACTCGAATCGGGAGAGGAGAGTTGGTAAGGAACTATTGGTGAGGACCGTTTTATCTTGTGAGATAGGATTATACTCATAGGAACTACGTGGCCTTTTGGAGATTTTGTGCTTTTTGCCTATTGACGAATTAATTCACCTAGGGATAGAGTGCGTTATTCGCCTTTAGAAAAATCTATTGACCTCGGGAGAGGCGGTAGAGTATATTAGCAATCTCCGCCTTCAATAAATTGGGGAAATCATTAACTTCAGATAATCGAGAGTAAATTCAGATAAACCAAGGTGGATTCAGAATCCTAGACTTTTTCATTAATTGATTTTCTTTCTTCAAGCAATCGTTTTAACTGTCAGCTCTTTTATTGGTTTTATTTAATTATTAATTGCAACCCAACTTTCGACCGTTCAAATAAAATTAGAATACATAAAATCGGTACTTAGTAATTCAGTCCTCGTGGGAAACGATACTCACTCATCACTTTATTACTTGTAAACGATAACGTGCACTTGCGTTTATGAAATATCGCAACAAGTTTTTGGCGCCGTTGCCAGGGACTGATTTTTACTAATATTGATTTCAGTATTTCTAGTCTTAGTTTGAACATTTTTTTTATTATTGTTTTTGTTTAATTTTATTTATTTGTTTGTTTTTACTTTTAGGATTGTTCGGTTAGTGCATGAGAAAATTCGGTAACGAAGGCCTACTACCTTTGGATACCGAACTCGAGCGCACTCTTCGGAGAAAAAAGAGGAGAAACGAGAGCTACCGACGAAAGTCACTATGGCCGATAATACTGGAAATCACGAAGCGAAAAACCCCATGGTGCAAGCTCAACCGGCGTTAGCACTTCGAGATTATGCTATGCCGCAGATCAATGCGAACTTTTCGGGGATTCGGCGTCCCACCATCCAGGTGAATAATTTCGAAATCAAGCCTGCAATTATTCAGATGGTACAATCGAGCCAGTTCTGTAGATTACCAAACGACGACCCCAACGCACACATTGCGTCTTTTCTCGAGATTTGTGACACGTTCAAGAACAATGGTGTCACTGACGATGCTATCCGTTTACGGCTTTTCCCTTTCTCTTTGAGGGATAAAGCAAAATTTTGGCTGAATTCTTTACCGCCGGGCTCGATCACGACATGGGCGGAATTAGCGCAAGCCTTCCTTGCTAAATTCTTCCCACCATCAAAGACAGCGAGGTTACGGAACGAGATTACTACGTTTGGTCAATTTGATATGGAGTCGCTTCACGAGGTATGGGAGCGATACAAGGATTTACTGAGGAGATGCCCACATCACGGCTTACCGGATTGGCTCCAAATTCAGACGTTCTATAATGGATTGAGTGCCTCTACACGCACTCTCGTGGATGCAGCCGCTGGAGGAGCCTTGATGGAAAAAACAATGGCTGAAGCACATTCTTTGTTGGAAGCAATGGCCGCAAATGCATATCAATGGCTAGCCGAACGAGTAAATCCGAAGCGAGTCATGGAAATCTTTAATAATGATCCGATCTCTGCACTTTCAGCTCAAGTCGCCGCTTTGATGCAACAACTTCAAGCCTTTTCGCATGCTCCTTCCCCCGTTACCATTGAATCTTGTAACTGGTGTAATGGATCCCATCCTAGCACAGAGTGCCAAGTTGGAAACCCTTTCGAGCAGCCCCCAATTGAACAAGCTCAGTTCATAGGAAATGGGAATCGACAAAACAATCCGTACTCTAACACGAGAAATCTGGGATGGTATAATCATCTTAACTTCTCAGGGAGAAACGGACAAAACTCGAACCAGCCTCCATTCGCCCAACACTAACAGCAACCTCCGCCTGCTCCAAAAGTTTCTCTAGAGGAAGCCATTGCGAAATTGGCAGTGAATACGGTTCAGTTTATGACCCGTACGGAAGCAACATTGCAAAATCATTCCGCTTCCATTCGCAACTTGGAAGTCCAACTGGGCCAGATAGCAAATGTATTAATAGCCCGCCCGTAAGGTGCTTTGCCAAGTACGACTGAAACGAACCCTAGAGAGAGTGTCAATGCCATCGGTTTGAGAAGTGGTAAGAAATTGTGCGAGCAGCCTGAGCAGAGCGAAAAGATAAGTGAGGAAGGGGAGAAGAAAAATTCAGCGACGGAGGAATCACAAGATTGGAGACCCTCGATACTATTTCCGGAAAATCCCAAGGCATATGTACCACCCGTCCCGTTTCCGCAGCGATTACATCAGAAAAAGGTGGACAAGCAATTCTCAAAGTTCCTCGACATATTTAAGAAGCTGCACATTAACATCCCATTTGCCGATGCCTTGGAGCAAATGTCGAATTACGCGAAATTCATGAAAGAAATTTTGTCAAAGAAAAGAAAACTCGAGGAGTTTGAGATAGTAGCATTGACGGAGGAGTGCAGCGCTATTCTTCAGAAGAAGCTTCCGCCAAAATTGAAAGATCCGGGAAGTTTTAATATACCTTGCACGATAGGAAATCTGACTTTTGATAGGGCATTATGTGATCTCTGGGCGAGTAATAATCTGATGCCTCTTTCTATTTTCAACAAGCTTGGAATCGGAGAAGCAAAACCGATGACTATCTCTCTAAAATTAGCCGATAGATCGATTAAACATCCGAGGGGAGTAATAGAGGACATTTTAGTAAAGGTTGATAAGTTCATATTTCTGGACGATTTCATTGTACTTGAAATGGAGGAAGACCACGACATCCCACTTATTTTGGGAAGACCATTCTTAGCGACCGGCCGAACTCTCACAGACGTAGAAAAAGGCGAACTAACTCTAAGGGTTCAAGACGAGCATGTCACGTTCCGAGTGTTTAAATCTTTTCCATGTCCAGGTGGTGTTAAGAAGAACTCGCAAATTGAAAGTGTGGATACCGTTGCGAAAGACACACACCGGAAGAATCGTCGGTCGAAAAAGTCAGAATCTGTTTCAGCTGCCCCGACACCTAATAAAGAGCAAGTCGCATGTATTAGACATTTGAATATGTCGCCATCCGTCCAGCCACAAGCAAAAACGTCTCATTCTGTCCTAAGTTCATTCGTGAAAGAGAAAAATAAGCCGGACATAAAACGGAGGCCAAATCATGAGAAAAATGGGTGCTTCAGAAAGTTGTTTGTGTCAAAACCTTTTCGCAAACAACACTTGGTGTCCGAACCGAAAATTGAATCGCTAAAGACCAATGGTCAAAATTTTAAAACACATATTAACGGTTCGATGAACGGGGCGGAGTCCAAATGGAGTTTGCGAAAAGCGAACTGATTTTTAATAGGTTCGGGTGAAGACTATAAACTTAGCGCTTCTCGGGAGGCAACCCGAGTTTTAGTAGTAGATTTTTATGTTTCAGTATTTTTCTTGCATTTTTGAACATTTATTTTTCTTCAGTTTTGCTTTGATTTGCTAGCCCTCTCGTTCTTGACGTGTTCCTTTTAAAATTTTGTGCAGAAAAAAGTCCCAGGGGAGAAATTTATGCTTGAGCCGCGGCACAAGGCTTGTGAGCCGCGGCACACACAAATCGAACCAGAAGGCTGAACATTATGTACTATGTGCCGCGGCACAAACCAAGTGAGCCGCGGCACACAAGAACTCTGAGCCGCGGCACCCGAATGATGAGCCGCGGCACAAGACAAAACAAAACAGCAGGTAAAAGAGGTTGTACTCTGAGCCGCGGCGCACTTAAGCTGTGCCGCGGCACACCGTGCGGAATTTGAACAGCCCAGGTAGCTTATAACACGCATTTGGCCGGCACCCCAGGTACAATCTTTCCCCTCTCCCTTGCACACGCGACTGGCCGACCTCCTCCCATCTTCTTCTTCTTGCATTCTTCTTGCAGTCTTCACAATCTAAGCAAGGTAAGTCGAAATTTCTAATCTTAATTGTTCTATGAATTGAAAGGTGAAGTTGTGTTATTCATGTGATGATTGATTATTTTCTTTCAAAAAGTTCTATCAAGTTGAGTTGAGATTACGATATGTTTGATTGATTATGGATGATTATTTTTCGATTAAGAATGAATTGATTACGCGTATCATGATAATCGATGTGTGATTGTTATTTGTGGGGTTTGAATCGAGCTATTACAATTATTGTTCTTCATTTAAACTCATGCCTTCAAAGTGTTTGATAAAATACCTGAATGAAAAATTCTTATTTGTTAAGTCAATGTTCTTAAGCTTTGTGCAACGAATTCATTTCTGGATTTACAGCAACCCCAACCCTTACGTCAATGTTAAACGTGAAAGTTTAAATTTTATTTCTCTCTCATGGCGGTGCTAGCTCGTTAAATTCTTGATTTATGTTGGATATCCGTAGCCGAGTAATGTTAGTCTCGTTATTGCTTAAGTAAGTGAACTACGGTGTTTATTTTTTTAAGGACTCGCTATGGCTAGAACAAAGAAGCTCAGCAAAAGGGCCAGGACTCAGTCATCCCCTACACGAGGGGAAACTTCTCATAGTCGAGCCGAGTCGGAGGCACACCAATTTTCTGACCCAGAGATCCATAAAATCTTCAACGAGAAGATTCTCCCTCGACCTCTGATCCCGGAGAGGGGATTCACCCCAGCCCCACAGGACGGGGAGCTTCTGACCATGATCGACGAGATGGGGTGGGTCCGTTTTGCTGCACCTCCTGAGCCGGCGGTGATATCTATTGTGCAGGAGTTCTATGCGAGTGCTTTGTTGAAGCACATTAGGGCGGGGCAGACGTTACAACAGCTAGACACTCGGACTCAGGTCGTAGTCCGAGGCATTATGGTGGATTTTTCTGTAGCTGCTATTCGGAGGTTATTTGAGCTGCCGGTGGTTGATGAGACGGCTTATGCACGAGTTATGGATAGCCTCACGAAGGAGGCTCTGCTCGAGACTCTTACACAGCCCGACTCCGACTGGGAGCGGCGCGCACCGGCCTCTTCCACCTTCTCCTTTAAGAGCTCGCGCCTCAGCCGGTTCGGGCGTGCTTGGCTGTATTTTATCTGCGCTCGTATAGACCCCATCTCGCAGATCCGCACTGTTTTTCTCTCTCGAGCCCGTACATTATATGCTATCACCTCTGGGCCGCGATTCGATGTGGCTCCTCTCTTGGTCCGATCTATATTCCAGTGTATTCAAGGAGGGGCCAAGACGGGGCTTAAGCACCCCTCGCTTATTTGCGCTCTGTGCCGGCAGTCGGGGATGACGTGGTTGGACGACGAGCCGATGCTAGCTCCGCAAGGCCCGATTGATCACCGCATCATTTCGCATTTCTACCAGTGGGGAGGAGCACCGGCACACGCTCGGGGGCGGGGATTTTTACTTGATGAGGCCCACGAAGGGTCCCCCGAGCCTCTTCTGCTGACACAGGAGCAGGCAGAAGCCAGCCCGCCGCCCGACAGAGAGCACTTGCAGGCTATGTTCGACGGGCTGAGAGAGGAGATGAGGAGAGAGAGAGGAGATGAGGAGAGAGAGAGAAGAGATGAAGAGAGAGAGAGAGCCTTCTGGCTGAGATGAGAGAGGAGAGGTGGACGGAGAGGGAGAGCATCATTGCCGCCGTTCGAGATGAGATGCGAGAGCAGGCCTGCCGGGCCAACCGGCGTGAGACGAAGCGTCTGGCAGCGAGGGATGCCTACCACCAGGAGCACCTTGCTGTATGGACGACCCACATTATGCACCCAACGGGCCATTTACTCCACCTGCTCGGCCATCCACACCACCCTCCTCGCCGGACGACGCCGGCGCCAGTTCGTGAGTTGATTGTAGGGGAGTACTTGACCTTCTTCTATTCTTGCATATTATATTTTGTCCATTGAGGTCAATGTACGTCCTAAGTTTGGGGGGGAGGTTTTACTTTCCGTTGATATACTTATTGTTGTACTTATTCGGTTGCACTTTTCATTATTTTTAGTTATATTTTTTGTTGCTAAGCCTTGCTTGTCATGATTTTACTCTTATTCGTGAATTTTTTAGTGCTTCTATTTGTGTAAAACTGATGTTACGATACTGAGTTCTCTTTGAAGGAACGGTTGAGTTTTAGTTGAGTTGTAGTCAATGATATCTGTTTCTGTTAAGTCTTCAATTAGGTCCGAAATTTTTTCGTTTTTGTAGAGGTCTTAGTGGATAAGAGAGGAGACATACGTGTTTTAAAATCGCCGCCTATACGTTTGGTTACATTTTTCGCGTAGCTAGTCGTCCAATAACATAAGTCGTGTTGGCACTTAGATTGAGTTTAGAGTCGGACAGTTTTTCCCAAAAGTCGTGATATTTTTTGTTCTATGACGGGAAGTCTAGTAACCGGGGGTATTCACGTGACCCGTTGTTTACTCTCGCGTAAAACGACGACCCTGAGTAGACTAGTGGTTTATAGATTTCGCTTGTGCCGATGATGGGGAGCCTAGTAACCGGGGGTATTCGCGTGACCCGCTGTTTACTCTCGCGTAAAACAGCAACCTTGACTCGGACATGCGGGAATAGCGATTCGAGTTGTTTCTCCGCTGTGGAAGGGGACTTAGTAACTAGAAGCATCCATGTGCCCCATGAGTGTCTTTTACATTAAACGGTTCCCCCAACACATGAGAATGGAATTCCACCCTAGGATTTTCCCGATGAAACATCCCGAGATCCGAACCTAGTGGTCAACTCGAATCAATTTATTGATCATATATAAGGGAACACTGTCCGAGGGTTATTTTTTTTGATGAAACTCTTGGAATTTTTTGCCACTAGACTGTGGAACTGGGCGAGTTAGCTTGTTTATTTTAACCCTTCATATTGGCGGTCGATTAAATTCATGTTTGTTAATCTTTGAGCTTGATTTTCTTCATTCACAATTGATTAGGACCGAAGTTGGTTACTTTGTGGAATCAATGTCCTGAATGTAACTCGCTATTACGATATTCGTGTTATTCAGAGAGAATTTCAGGATAGTATTGATTAGGTTGAGCACTATGAGTTGCACGATTATTCACGATATTCTTTTGTTGAAATTAATTCTTTTTGCTTGAGGACAAGCAAAGGCTCAAGTTTGTGGGTATTTGTTAGGCGTATTTTTATACGCTTATTTATCATTATCTTGTATTTTTTTGGCGAGTAAATTTGCATAAATGAGCTTTTAATGCCTTATTATTGTATGTCTGACAGGAGATTGGAGTCCGGAAGCTTAAACGAGGCAGAACGGGCGAAAACGGCGAATTTTGGCCGTGGGCCGCGGCACAAGGCAAGTGAGCCGCGGCACACGAAGAGAACCAGCGGGCACTAGAGTAAACTGTACTCTGTGCCGCGGCACAGACCAGGTGAACCGCAGCCCAGAAGGAATAAACAGCGCCCAGGTTTTTAATCAGCGCGCCATGTGCCGCGGCACAGATTAAGTGAGCCGCGGCACATAGGGCGGTTTTGGTGTGCTTCGCGCGGGTTTGGGCCGTTTTGAAGCCAGTTCTCGACCTAATCACACGGACGCGATTTGGAGGCTGCAGGGAGCTATAAATAAGGGTTTAAGGACCTAATTAATGATGGGGGATCTTGGGGGAATCTTGGAGACGGCTATTAAGGAGGATCGCTGAAGAGAGGGCAGAAGCCAGAAGAACGGAGGAATCCGAGCTCTTCATCTGCGTTTGATTTTCATACTTTCATTTATTAATTCTGTATTTTTTATCTTTTAGCATGTCAGGCTAAAACCTTGTTTTAGGATTTTGATGAAACCTAAGTTTTGACGGATTTGCTTTAGATTATCTATATAAATCCCTTTTTATTTAGTTATCCTAATCGATTTTAATGCTTTCAATTGTCTGGCCAATAATTGGATTGTTTTAATTACCTTATTCGAATCGGGAGAGGAGAGTTGGTAAGGAACTATTGGTGAGGACCGTTTTATCTTGTGAGATAGGAATATACTCATAGGAACTACGTGGCCTTTTGGAGATTTTGTGCTTTTTGCCTATTGACGAATTAATTCACCTAGGGATAGAGTGTGTTATTCGCCTTTACCGAGGCGGTAGAGTATATTAGCAATCTCGCCTTCAATAAATTGGGGAAATCATTAACTTCAGATAATCGAGAGTAAATTCGGATAAACTAAGGTGGATTCAGAATCCTAGACTTTTTCATTAATTGATTTTCTTTCTTCAAGCAATCGTTTTAACTGTCAGCTCTTTTATTGGTTTTATTTAATTATTAATTGCAACCCAACTTTCGACTGTTCAAATAAAATTAGAATACATAAAAATCGGTACTTAGTAATTCAGTCCTCGTGGGAAATGATACTCACTCATCACTTTATTACTTGTAAACGATAACGTGCACTTGAATTTACGAAATATCGCAACAAGTAGCATTCGAAGGCATACTCGTAACACCAGTTAGAATTATTCAGAGCTTCATTGGCTGAAACAGGTTAAAACTGAGCTAAGAATACAGATAGCGTGAACATAGTGAGTTTCCGAAGTTCCACTTGAGATTTCCATACAGGGAATTTAGACTTCTCAGAATCTATCTCTTCATGTGCACAAATTACGGTGCATTGTGTACTCTGTATTTTCCTAAGTGTGGTTACATCGGCAGCGATATCTCCAATTATTAATTCCTGTGGGTGATTTCTTAACCACCTCATGTCAGGTTTTATTTCAGCATCCCGTGTTGTAACTTGTTGAACCGTAGCCTCATCTTCAGCTTGTAAAACATCATCTTTTACTGCTTCTGTTCTTACAGCGGCAGGTTTGATTTCTAAGTCCATTATATTGGAGCGTGGTGGTCATCAATGGAAAGTGTCTGGATTTTCTGGGTTATGTCTTCTACTCCTGTATGGTTACAATAAGGTTCGTCAAATATTACGTGGACGGATTCCTCTATTGTCATCTTTCTTTTGTTAAATATACTGAAAGCTTTGCTTGTAACACCGCCAAACCACTCGGAAATATTACAGCGCCGCAGACCCTCTACGTCAGGATCTACCAGGTGAAATACAGAAAACACAACAACACAATACATGCCAACATGGCTAATAATGAACCATTAGACCGATTTGGTCTTTTTCCACAATCACACACATCAAACATACATTACTCTTTCTCACAACTCATACCCACACAGGGGTCATAATACATCAACACTCCCATAAGACTGAAAAATACCACAACTGAAAAACAAAACAACGAGGCAATACAAAAATACTCAACACTGGTCTTCATGTGATTAGTATCATTGTCTTCCATCATACTTCGTACCGATCCTGTGATTTGCACCCCAGCAACCCGCAAGTACCTGGACACAATACAGACATCCACCCCCCGATTACTCAGGGGTTAGCAAAACTCCACTGTTCTGCTAGTGCAAGTATAAAATACAAATACAAGCCATACACAACATACTCCAAGGATATAAGATCGGGAATAGTCATCCAGTCATAAATAACAACAGACTTTCCGAGATAATTTACTGAATAAAACCGTTTGAAACATGAAAAATGGAACTGTAGTTCGATATACAATTTGAGAAAACATTTTAATATCTTGGGAGTTTTGAAAACATTTAGAATTTAATAATCCTGAACCTCTCGAGACCACTTTGGGACACGACCCAAAGATCATTTTCCAAAAAAACAATTCCAAAAAGAAAATACAGGGTCCACGACCTAATCATACCATTCCGATTACAAACCGCGGGGTCCACGACCCAATCATCCATAACAACATATTCCCAAGGATTATTAGCATCTCGTGCTAACAAGCCACGAACCTCAGATGCTCCCGCAGAACATACCCGAGTGAATAACCCAATGAGAAACCATATCAAATCACATGTTACCGTGGCAACAGTCACATAACCATAACCATACATACGTTCATAGTTATCCTGGCATCTCACTAGCAAGCTACGAACCTCGGAGCCTCCACGAGACCTACCCGATTGGATAACCCATGACAAGTACATCACATAACCAAACCACAACAATAAGTTATCCCGGCATCGTGCTAACAAGCCATGAACCTCGAAGTCCCTGTAAGACATACCCAGATTAGATAACCCCACAAGTTATCCCGGCATCAGGCTAGAAAGCCACGAACCTCAGAGTCCCCACAAGACATACCCGATTGGACAACCCCACGGTCATGCCCGATCCATACTAGCAAGGACGGATATCGGAGATTGAACAAACTTACCCGGAGGCACACCACTTACAACAATCGCGCACATCAATAAGCAAATACCAATACCAAACAACACTAAGAACCACAACCTCCTTACATAGGAGTAATAACTAATATCACAAAACGTCACATATTCACCGAACAAGTACACATATCAACACACAATCCTCAGCAAATGATTACGGTCGACTATACTCACTAAATATGATTACAACATCATCCAACATACGACACATACACACACATATTCCGAAAACACATTTACTCACGAACCATACGAGTATCTTTGAAGAAAACTCTTTTATCGAGAATATACCGAACTTTTTTAAAGTTTATTAAAACATTCGGATTGCACATATAATAAATTATCAACCATTACGTCTACGAAATATGAAATGTATGAGCAAGATACTTGCCTCGATACCACGAGCAACGGAACAACGAATGGACACGGTCGGGTAGCCCTCGAACTTTCAAGAACGACCAAGAACTCGACAACCCCACGAATACTACGAAAATAACATCACCACGAATCAATAACACTAATCGGAATTCGAATCGACCCGGAAAACAACAAGGATCCGAGGGTTTCTTCAAAGAAATCAAGAACCAAGTTCCGGGTGATAAAAATAGATAAACGAGTTACAAAATCCGAAGATCACGACCAAGACAACAAGAATACCATAATCGATTAAATCGAAGAATCACGAAGAAACACCCAAAGATTACACAACTATGGTTCTAAGGAAGAAAATACCTCGATCTAACGAAGAACAAGGATTTGATGATGATATAATCGACAAGAGTCTTCCAAAATGCCTAGAAATCGACTGGGACCGACCAAGAACACCTCTTCTCGTCTCCCCCATCCGACAGTCGCCACAAGGAGTGGACAATAGGGTAAATGAGGTCTGGCCCGTCATCAGGCCTATATATGGCCGAGAGCATTACGGCCGTAACCGGCAGCTCATTACGGCCGTAACTCGGTCAACTTAGCTTACATACGTACCGGACGCTACCTTACGTACATATCGGGCACCCCTTACGGCCGTACTCGGCATAACCTTACGGCCGTAACCGAGTTCCCAGGGTTACTGCCCAAAACCTGCTGGTGCATTACGACCGTAACCGGCCCACGCCTTGCGGCTGTAACGCAGCAATACGACCGTAACCGAACACCCCCTACGGATGTAATCGAGCTCCCAGGGCTACTGCCAGCAATGTGCTGACACTTTACGGCCGTAATCGGCCAGGCGTTACGGTCGTAACTCGGCTCAGCCAACATCCGACAACCCGGCTAGAAGCTCGACGATGTCTCGATCACACTAATGCAACGTTTATGATTCAAAACAACAATGAGCAGGCTACGAAACCCAACGTACCACAACCCAAGCATGCGTTTCCAAAGACGTGGACGACAACAAACCTCTCGACCGAAGAAAAATTCAACAAAACCGGAACAAAGATCTCGGGTATTACATTCTACCCCTCTTAAAATAAGTTTCATCCCTGAAACTTAAAACATAAAACGATCAACGCAAAACAATCTCAGATAACATAAGCTATCCATTGCCGACGACCTGCAACGAATCACATGCAGCACGTGACTGCTACCGTCCATATCACTACGCCAGAATGATAACAAAATGTAACGAACAAAATCAAGGTGGTTTACCAACCCGAACAGTACATCAATCAAAACATGAGTTAATCGCTGACCAAATACTAAATTCCACAACCCAAGGGTTGGAAGATCGAAAATGAAATTAGTTTCCCGGACTTAAGGAAATTATGAAGGGATCTGAATGCTCAAAAATTACGATACGAGATCAACAGAAACCGGACAACAAACGATCGAACCACAACGATCGAGACAACAACGGTCAAATAATCATATTCGAATCACAACGAATAACAAAAATCGAATAACATCCCTGAAGTTCACAGCTTAACTCAGAAAATATATGATCCGGTGGAAACGACAAAATATGCATTTACATAAGATTCACATGAATGGAACCGAATTTGGAAAAACTCAAAACAACAAACGGATTAATCCGAAATAATACCACAACTCGTTCAAACAATAAAAGTGAATAATAGAACAAGTTCAAAAAGTATCCACAATGGCAAAGGAGTCATTAGAGTTGAAAATACAGAAGTTCAAAACCCGATCCACTTCTAATAAAAAAAGTTTATCTCCGAAATTCGAAACAACAAAGCAAGGAAATAACATAACATTCAACCGGTAGACTACACCCCGTAGGGACTTCTCACAGTCGATCCTGATATCAGTTTTCAAGTCCGTGCCTCGGAAGGCTCTCTGACTAATTCGCAAAACTGAACCCGGTGTCCCACGAGTCCGCACTTGTAACACGTTACTAGCGGAGAAGGGCAGTTTGCACGAACATGCCCCGACACATTACAGTTAAAACACCTCTTGGCTTTACCAGGAGTCAAAGCTGACGATTTGGAACTCTCTGTCCCACGCATCGAGTGATAGAGCTTCTTAGCAGAAATACTACGACGTTGCATCCCAGAAACACCAACTCCTGTAAGGCCCATAAGGTCATCGGACAACCTCTGCTTCTTCGACTCGGGCACACGTTGCGATGATAACGAAGCTAGTTCGTAAGCTAAGGCTCGATCCTGATAGTCCCTCAACTAAGTCCAAGTGAGTCCCAACATATACTGGCAAATCTTTAGTTTCATCCATCTGTCAAAACGAATGATCTTCTCTTCTTCGGTTCTCACCCGATCTCGCACATAACTGAGTTGTTTGCTATAGTCGATGATAGCCTGCGACATTGATATATCTTGCGGTTATGCCATGTTAAACTCACGAATCCTCTGATCTCTTATCAGTTTCGGAAAGAACTCATCTACCATAATTGCCTGGAACTCCGTCCACGTGACAACTCGATCACGAGGTTTAACAGCTTCCCATCAATCAGCGGCATCTTTGTCAAGAAGGTACTGAGCAATAGGTACCTTCCGCTCTTCGGGACAACCGACAGCCTCGAATATATTTCCCAACTGGAAAAGCCAACCGTCCCAGCCTAATGCATCTGCAGCACCGGCGAATCGAGGGGGATTAATTCGAACTACTTCCAGAAGCCACTGATTTACACCGACGTTCTGGTTAGCGTCAGTGTTTTATTGAACCGACTGGGTCAACTGAGTCATCTGTGCTGCTACTTGTTGCAATATAGTAGCAACACCCATACTAATATCATTCCCGACACTATTCTCTCGATCCCGCGTCTGATCCCCATGGTCATTCATACCATGGTTGCGACCACGACCTCTGCCCCTCGGCATATTAACAAGTAACCACCTAGAGCAACGAAAGATTATAACACATAATCACACACACAATTGTTATCATTGGACAACACACATAGAATACGGTCACAGATGATCGGTCTAGCGATCACAAAAGTTAGACCTAATGGCCAAATGCAGTTCCAAAGATTCTGTCCAGATTGATTAGCACGCGCTACAATAGAGACTTAGTGTGCGCTACACATGCCACATTAGCGCGCGCTAGCTTCACACTTGGCGTGCGATAACTGTTGTAACTCAGCAACACGTTATGAACATATACCAAACATTACCAAAATCGAAGGTTACAAATAAACAACAACATACGAATCCAAACGCTGTCGATTCACACGATTATAGTATTACACAAATAACCATCAGAAGTTAATTAACATTCCAAACGGAATTTCCACCTCTCGGTCCAGAGAACTATCTCAACGAGTGCATACCGAAAGACTCAGTGTTCACACCACCACTTTAATCACAACTCGGGGCACTATAGCCAAAATAAAAACATCCTCACTACATATCTTTTAACCGAAATTCATGAAACCGAAAAGTTGAAAGCGAAAGTCACGTCTCCAGTAAATTTTTTTAGACCTCGTTTGACTTTTTAAAATCAAAATATTTGAAAACATGCAATACAAGATGAAAATAAAATATAAGTAGTTTGAATTCTGAAAAATTTTCGGTCTCGAGGTCATCATATGGAAATAAAACTTTTTCCTCTCTTGGAGGATGTTTTAAAATGAAATTTGCGTGACTTCCCAAAATATTTAAACCATTAAAGTATCACGTTGATAAACTTTCTTTGCGTAACCACACCAAAACATTACTCCTGTAAAAACGATTTATACAAAGATATATATATATATATATATATACACACACACATACATATACACCGGAACTACTCTCCATTCCAGCACATTACATTAATCAAACAAGCATGGAGTACTTCACGATTCACATTTAAATTCCACATCATAACACAAAAATTATACAAGCTTGGGTAACACGAGACTGAACATATAGTGGGGAGACTTACATCCATATATCGCACGATGATGGATGCACCTTGATACTAATCACGACCGACATCTCAGATGACGCGTCTCGACATGACTCAGTCAGACAAAATCTGATAAGACAAGACTCGACTACAAACAACTCGACCCGACAGCCTAGGTTTCCGCAACCTAAGCTAAGATACCATATTCTGTAACACCCCCAAACAAATCGGGAATATTACAGCGCCGCGGACCCTCTCCGTGAGGATCTACCAAGCTAAATACAGAAAACACAACAACATAGTACATGCCAACATGGGTAATAACGAACCATTAGACCAATTTGGTCTTTTGCTACAATCACAGACGTCAAACATACATTACTCTTTCTCACAACTCATACCCACACAGGGGTCATAATACATCAACACTCCTATAAGACTGGAAAATACCTCATCGGAAAGACAAAACGAGGCAATACCAAAATACTCAACACTGGTCTTCATGTGATTAGTATCATCGTATTCCATCATCCTCCGTACCGATCATGTGATTCGCTCCCCAGCAACCTGCAAGTACCTGGACGCAATACAGACATCCACCCCCCGATTACTCGGGGGTTAGCAAGACTCCATTGTTTTGCTAGTGCAAGTATAAAATACAAATACAAGCCATACACAACATACTCCAAGGACATAAGATCGGGAATTGTCATCCAGTCATAAATAACAACAGACTTCCCAAGGTAATTTACTGAATAAAACCGTTTGAAACATGAAAAACAGAACTGTAGTTCGATATACAATTTGAGAAAACATTTTAATATCTCGGGAGTTTTGAAAACATTTAGGATTTAATAAGCCTCATCCTTTCGAGACCACTTAGGGACACGGCCCAAAGGTCGTTTTCCAAAAATACAATTCCAAAAACAAAATACAGGGTCCACGACCCAATCATACCATTACGATTACAAACCGCGGGGTCCACAACCCAATCATCCATAACAACATATTCCCAAGGAATATACGCATCCCGTGCTAACAAGCCACGAACCTCAGATGCTCCCACAGAACATACCCGAGTGAATAACCCAATGGGAAACCATATCAAATCACATGTCACCGTGACAACATTCACATAACCATAACCATACATACGTTCATAGTTATCCCGGCATCGCACCAGCAAGCTAAGAACATCGGAGCGTCCACGAGACCTACCCGATTGGATAACCCATGACATGTACGTCACATAACCATACCACAACCATAAGTTATCCAGGCATCACACTAACAAGCCACGAACCTCGGAGTCCCCGCAAGACATACCTGGATTGGTTAACCCCACAAGCTATCCCGGCATCGGGCTAGCAAGCCACAAACCTTAGAGTCCCCACAAGACATACCCAATTGGACAAGCCCACGGTGACGCCCGATCCGTACTAGCAAGGACGGATCCCGGAGATTCAACAATCTTACGCGGAGGCACACCACTTACAACAATCACGCACAACAATAAGCAAATACCAATACCAAACAACACTATGTACCACAACCTTCTTACAAAGGAGTAATAACTAGTGTCACACAACGTCACATATTCACCGAACAAGTACACATATCAATACACAATCCTCGACAAATGATTACGGTCTACTATACTCACTAAATATAATTATAACATCTTCCAACATACGACACATCCACACACATATTCTGAAAACACATTTATTCACGAACCATACGAGTATCTTTGAAGAAAACCCTTTTATCGAGAATATACCGAACCTTTTTAAAGTTTATTAAAACATTCGGATTGCACATATAATCAATTATCAACCATTATGTCTACGAAACATGAAATGTATGGGCAAGATACTTGCCTCGATACCACGAGCAACAGAACAACGAACGGACATGGTCGGGTAGCCCTCGAACTTCCAAGAATGACCAAGAACTCAACAACCCAACGAATACTATGAAAATAACATCACCACGAATCAATAACACTAATCGGAATCCGAATCGACCCGAAAAACAATAAGGATCCGAGGGTTTCTTCAAAGAAATCAAGAACCAAATTTTGGGTGATAAAAAATCGCTAAACGAGTTACAAAATCCGAAGATCATGACCAAGACAACAAGAATACCATAATCGATTCAACAACCACAGATTAAATTGAAGAATCACGAAGAAACCTCCAAAAATTACACAACTAGTGTTCTAAGGAAGAAAATACCTCGATCTGAAGAAGAATAAGGATTTGATGATGATATAATCGACAAGAGTCTTCCAAAATGCCTAGAAATCGAGTGGAACCAACCAAGAACTCCTCTTCTCGTCTCCCCCATCCGACAGCCGCCACAAGGAGTGGAAAATGGGGTAAATGAGGCCTGGCCCATCGCCAGGCCTATATATGGCCGAGAGCGTTACGTCCATAACTGACAGCTCATTACGGCCATAACTCGATCAACCCCGCTTATGTATGTACCGGCCGCTGCCTTACGTACGTACCGGAACGGCCATAACCGAGTTCCCAGGGCTATTGCCAAAAACCTGCTGGTGCATTACGGCCGTAACCGGCCCAGGCCTTGCGGCCGAAACGCAGCATTACGGCCATAGCCGAACACCCCTTACGGCCGTAATTGAGCTCCCAGGGCTACTGCCCGTAATGTTCTGACACCTTACGGCCATAATTGGTCAGGCCTTATGGCCATAACTTGGCTCAGCCAACATCCGACAGCCTGGCTAGAAGCTCGACGATGTCTCGATCACACTAACGTGACGTCTATGATTCAAAACAACAACGAGCAGGATACGAAACCTAATGTACTACAACCCAAGCAAATGTTTCCAAAGATGTGGATGACAACAAACTGCTCGACCGAAGAAAAGCTGACAGAGGAGTATCCTATGAAAATACCCTCATCTAAATTTTCGTCGAAGGTATTTAAACGGATCCTTCCTATTGTTTATCACATAACACCTGCAACCAAATATATGAAAGTATGCAATAATTGGTGTTTTTTTATTCCGTACCTCATATGCTGTTTTGTTGTCATGCTTGTTGATTATACATCGGTTTCGTGTGTAGCATGCTGTATTTGTTGCTTCTTCCCAAAAATGTTGCAGCAACTTGCTTGCGAATAACATGGTTTTTGTTGCTTCCTTCAGCGTCCAATTCTTACGCTTCGAAACAAAATTTTGTTGAGGAGTCTGGGCTGCTGAGTGTTCGTGTTGTATGCGATTGTCCGCACAATATTGCTCTATAAATAGATTAGTGAATTTTGTGCCTCTATCGGAAAGAATTGATATAATACTCAACCCTTTCTCCTTTTGCAGCTTTTTTCAGGTGCTATGGAAGCTTTGTGACAGTATCTTTCTTCTTGTTCAGGAAGATGGTGTAATATCCGCAATTTTCGATTTTCGGTAAATTTCTTTTTTTTTTCGGTCGGAGTCCGTTTTGACGACTCTCTCATGACCGTTTCGTCATTCTGAGAATGATTAATTCTACACTTTTTGACATCCGAGTTCGTTTCGGTGTCGTTTCGTTGAGTTCTGTGCTTTTTAGCGACTTTTCCGCACTTGAGTTCGATTCTTGCGAATCTCGTCCGAAACTGTTGTTTCGAGTTTCCCGCAAGTCCGTTTAACTTTGTTGGACGTGTTGTGAACTTCGGTTTGGTTATTCGATCACGTATCGTGATTTCCGGGCGTTTTGGGCCATTTTGTAATTTCTTGAAAGTTACGGGTATCCGTACCTGTAATTGTTGTCTCGACCCGTTTCTTGGTCGCGTATGACTAATTATGGTATTATGCCTTCGTTTCGAGTCGTTTATGTTGTCCGCGAACTTTTCGTCGTGTCCGTTCCGTACGTTTTCGGAATCGGGTCGTCGAGCCCTGGCGGTGGCGGGACTGGCCGGACGGTGGCGGGACTGGCCGGACGATTGCGGGCACCTGCCGGACGGGTGCGCGAGAACCGCGTAAGCGCACGCTTCTGGCCGGAAGGCTGTCGCGCTAACCGGCAGTGTAGCGCCGCCGCCAGGTGGCTCAGCGTCTGCTCGGGCACAGCGATGGGGTTTCGAGGTTACGGACTCGGTCGGGATCGGCGAGTAGCGCACGCTACGCCGAGCGTAAGCGCACGCTAGTCGGCGGGCGTAGCGCCTTTGTCGGCCGGCTAGCGTCGTTACTGGCCAGGCGATTCGATCCGATGGCTCTTTGGGCAGTCGGCTAAGCGCGAGCTTGACCTTAGCGCACGCTAGCGGGAGTTGGGTCGGCAGTTTGGTCGGCGGGGTTGGTCGGTGATGCCGGGTCGTGTGGGCCACTGGCCGAGGTACTCGGCCGTCTGGCCGATAGCGCACGCTAGTCGGGAAGGCTAGCGCACGCTAGGTGGCCCAATATAAATATGGTGGCGGTCACATTTCACTTCGTTTTTCATTTCCTTCCTTCTCCATCCGCGAGTGGCGATTCATGGGCGACGAAGCCATGTTGTTTAACAACAAATCCATGAAGTCCTTGAGTTCATAACATCAATCGATCGTCCGTTATCAACCTTTGATTCAGCGAATCAAGGTAATCTTCCTTAGAACCCTAATTTCGTGAATTTGGGGATTTTTGCATTTTCGTCCGATTCGTTCCGTGTTGTTGATTAATTCATGATGGGTATGATTAATCTTGATAGTGTTATTGTGTTTAACATCATTTAATCCATTGTTCTTCGTCGAATCGAAGTATATTTCTTGATTTCCTTCGAATTGACTTTTTGGGGGATTTGTCCCGATCTCGTTTTCATCCGTTTTCGATGGATCGATTATGGTTAAATGATGTTGTTAAACATATTCTATGGATTGTATATCCATATTTCAACTTGGAATTCCGTTTTCGGGTTTGTGGAGCGAATCGTGTTCTTGGCCATTTTGGGAAATCGTGAACTTTCGTCATTCGTTCTTTGAATTCAACGGCTTTGAGTCGTGTTATGGAATTCATTTCATTGTTATCATTTGTCCTTCGTAGTTTGTGAACGTGAGTTGGCGTTCGGTGGAGTCGGCGGGTTCGTAGTCGGTTCGGGCCAACCTACTTCGGTCGATTCTCCGCGTTGTTCTTATTCGAGGCAAGTACCTTGCCCATACTTTTCTCGTTTTATGGATATGATGATCGGTGCTCGTCTTGATGCGTTTTTTGGTTATTTGAAATGAAGTTTCAAAAGATTTCGGTTTGGCCTCGTTAAAGGCTTTCTTTCAAATGCGTGTGTGTTTTGTGAACGGCGTGTTTTGGGAATTGATTATGATTTGATTATTTTGAACGTTGAAGGATTTGACAATGATACTCCTATTGTTTAAAGTTATGGAATCGTGTATTCCGTATTTAATCTTGTTATTGTGTTTTGAAGAGTTTGATAATGTTGTCGAGTTAATGGCCATCTCTAGTGAGTATTCTTAATGAACTTACATTCTTAGCATGTTAGTTTTGCATGGGTAACGTGTGTGTGTGTATGCTCACTACGGGTTAGATCCGACGGGGTCTCGGTAGGGGTCCACAGAGACGTGGATCGACGAGCTTGCTTTTAACCACTACGGGTTAGATCCGACGGGGTCTCGGTAGGGGTCCACAGAGACGTGGATCGACGGTTAATTGTGGTGCATTTTACAAATGTGATTTGATAATGGCATTTCCGGAAATGAGTGCTTTTGAACGGTTTTCATTTGCATGCATTGACTAAATGTGTAAGAGGTAAGTTGTTCGTTTGGCCTACTTGGCTAGGATGGCTCTAGAGTATTTTGTTGTTTGTTTTAAATCGTTTATTTGTGGATTTTGACGTTGGAAGACGAACCTTGTTGACGTTCTCGTGTCGTGAGTTGATGAGATTTGGGGCTAAAATCCCAATGGTTTTATAAAAGTCGTTTTACGGATTTGGGGCTAAAATCCCAATGGTTTGGTTAATGTCATTTTTCAGAAGGTAAACCTTTGGGGCGGTGACCCCTTTTGTCCTTTGGTTTTCGAAAAGTAGGATTTGATAATCCTAAATTGTTTTCTCTTAAAACTCTCGATGGCATTCTAAACTGTTTTATAAATTACTTCCATTGATTTATGATATTTCGTTTTTGAAATGTTTTCTCAAACCCTTGCCTCGGGAAGTACTTTTCGTTTCGTTTGGATCTTTGAGGATCCTCGGTTATTGTTATTCGTGGAATGTGAATTGTATGGCTCGTATTTGCACTTTGTATTTGCACTAGCAAAACAGTGGAGTTTTGCTAACCCCCGAGTATTCGGGGGGTGGATGTCTGTTTTTGCATTCAGGTTTTGGAGCATAACACAGGGTCGACACGAAGGATGATGAAAGATGATCGATACTAATCACATGAGGAACCGTACATCGTGTGTTGGTTCAGTTGTACTTTATTTTCCACTGCTGTATTGTTCCCGTTGTACGGGTGTAGTTGTATTTTGTCCCCTGCGTGGGCATGAGTTGTATTTGAGTTGTATGTATTTGTGGAAAGACCAAATCGGTCTACTGAGTCACTGTAGCCTTGAAGGCATTGTCGAGATGTTAAATGTCGTTACCAGCCTGGTAGATCCTTGAGGAAAGGTTCTACGGCGTGTAATATCCCTGAGCGGATTGGGGGTGTTACATAAATGGTATCAGAGCTTAGGTTGAGGAAACCTAGGCTGTCGGGTCAAGTCGTGTTGTTTGAGTCTTGTTTCGTCGGATTTTATCGGACTGAGTCGTGTCGCGACGCGTCGTTTGAGTTTGTTGGTCGTGATTAGTATCGTGGGGCGATCATCATCTTCGTGCGACCTGTGGAAGTAGGTCTCCCTTCTTTGTGTTGTGCCTCGTGTGACACGAGCTATTTTTATGATTATTTGTTAAGTGGTGGAATTTTATGTGAATTTTGATTTCACGATATGTAATTAGTCGACTCTCGTATTTGATTTATACGAGGAGTGTCGTCGTTTGTGATGTCTTTTTATTGTTGTTTTTCTCCATTGTTGATGATTTTCGAATCGATTTGCACGGTTTACAAGTTCTATTGTGGAAGCTTTGTGCTTATACGCGTTCGACTTGTTCACTAGCCAGTGCGGGAGGGTATTTTATCGGTGGTTTTGTTCTGAATGTGGCATTTTATCGTTTATTTCCGTTTAAAGACATGTATTGTCTTGATTTTAAACGTTTTGATGCGTGTGCTAGGAGTTGTTTAGTGAACGTCGGTATGTGTGAGTTTTGGGCATTCTGGCCTATTGGATTTTTGAAAACCTTGAGTATCTTAGAAAAATAAACTTCGAGACATACTTTTCAAATGACTTATTTTCTTGTGGTACATCCTAGGTGCCACAATGTATTTCAAAAATTTTCTACCTCGAGGACCAAAATATTTTGAGATATTTTCAACACTTTTATTTAGACCCGAGGGTCGAATATTTTGAAAGTTTTCACTAAGAGAAAATGTCCTCATTTTTATCAAATGTGATATGGTTCTCCAAAGTCTCGATAATGATGTTTCACGTTTGTACTTTTTGAAAGGTGATACTCAAGATCAATCGGTGTTCTTCTAAATTATTTTCAAAATGAGGTTTTCGTTTTTAAAACCTATCCATTCCCGTTTGAGGGTTGGGTATGTATATGTGATGTTCGCGTTGTCCTTTTGATACTTTCTCCCGAGTATGACCGAATTGGCGGTGTGAGCGTTGAGTTGCTTTCCACCCATTTGTTGCGTTAGCCCCCTGTGAGAGGCGGGATGTTGGTGTTGAATATTATCGCCTCGTAGTGATTCCTGCGTTGTCGCGCATGTGCGAGCTGTTAGAGCTTGGTTTGGTATGACCGTGTGCATCGGTGATGGTTCCGTTATGTGTCGGTTGTTTAACGTCTTGTTACCTTACTCCCGTTTTGTGAATTTCGTGGACGAGGTCGGAGGTAATGCCCGTACTATTTTGACTTCTGTATTTTCTCTTTCTCCAGTCTATCGATTCGCTCATGTTCGTTGATACTTTACGAACTTGTTTTGTATTTCGGTTTCATCGTCCGAACGAGCTACGACCTTGTTGTGGGTCGATCTGGTTATCGATGTTACTTTTTCGGGTTCGGTTCGATTCTTGTGAACCTTGTTTGGGAGTGACATCATCTGGTTCTATTAGTTCTTTCATTCGAAGTGGATCGGGTTTGGAATTCTTATGTTCTCGACTCTGTCGACTCATTTATGTTCGTTGACATTTCTGAGCTTGTCCTGCCCTTGTTTTTGTTTATCGAACGAGTGTGGCGTCGTTTCGGAATAACTCGTTCGTCGTTGTGACTTTTCAATTGCTATTCCCTTTCCTGTGGATCTTATGTGAATGCACATCCTGTTGTTTTCACCGGATCATATATTTTCTCGAGTCGAGATGTGAACCTTGGAGTTGTTGTTTGAATTTTATTATCCTTCGTGTTTCGGACATGATTGTTCGATTTTTGTTGTCTCGATTGTTTGTTTGTTCGGTTTTTGTTCTCGTTTCGTGATTATTGACAATTCAGACTCCTTCGTAATTCCCTTCAGTTCGGGAAATTAGTTTCGTTTTCGATCTTCCATCCCTTAGGCGGTGGGATTCCGTGTTTGTTCAGCGGTTGGCTCGCGTTTTGATTGATGTACCGTTGGGTTGGTCAATCATATTGATTTTCGTTCGTTGTGTTTTGCGATTGTCGGATAATTGACTTGGCTATATTATCCGTTTGATGACGCTGTCATTTGTTGGTTTTATTATATCCCTAACAGTGACGTTGTGTTGGTCGCCGTGGAGCGTGTTTTCACGCCGTATGTTCCTTTGCGTTGTTTGTAACATTTCGCCGTTGGGCGTTAGTTACGCATTCTTGTGTATCTCGTTGAGTTTTCCTGGCGGAATATTTCTTCCCCCTACTTGTTTTAAGTTTCGGGACGAAACTTCTTTTAAGGAGGGTAGAATGTAATATCCGCAATTTTCGATTTTCGGTAAATTTCTTTTTTTTCGGTCGGAGTCCGTTTTGACGACTCGCTCATGACCGTTTCGTCATTCTGAGAATGATTAATTCTACACTTTTTGACATCCGAGTTCGTTTCGGTGTCGTTTCGTTGAGTTCTGTGCTTCTTAGCGACTTTTTCCGCACTTGAGTTCGATTCTTGCGAATCTCGTCCGAAACTGTTGTTTCGAGTTTCCCGCAAGTCCGTTTAACTTTGTTGGACGTGTTGTGAACTTCGGTTTGGTTATTCGATCACGTATCGTGATTTCCGGGCGTTTTGGGCCATTTTGTAATTTCTTGAAAGTTACGGGTATCCGTACCTGTAATTGTTGTCTCGACCCGTTTCTTGGTCGCGTATGACTAATTATGGTATTACGCCTTCGTTTCGAGTCGTTTATGTTGTCCGCGAACTTTTCGTCGTGTTCGTTCCGTACGTTTTCGGAATCGGGTCGTCGAGCCCTGGCGGTGGCGGGACTGGCCGGACGGTGGCGGGACTGGCCGGACGATTGCGGGCACCTGCCGGACGGGTGCGGCAGGAACCGGCGTAGCGCACGCTACGGCCGGAAGGCTGCGCGCGCTAACCGGCAGGTGTAGCGCACGCTGCCGGGTGGCCTAGCGTACGCTGCTCGGGCACAGGCGGTGGGGTTTCGAGGTTACGGACTCGGTCGGGATCGGCGGGTAGCGCTACGCCGGCGTAGCGCGCGCTAGTCGCGGCGTAGCGCCGCGGCCGGCCGGCTAGCGTATGTTACTGGCCGGCGATTGATCCAGTGGCTACTGGGCCAGTCGGCTAGCGCGCAGCTTCCGGCCTTAGCGCACGCTAGCGGGAGTTGGGTCGGCAGTTGGTCGGCGGGGTTGGTCGGTGATGCCGGGTCGTGTGGGCCCCGCCGAGGGTACTCGGCCGATCTGGCCGATAGCGCACGCTAGTCCGGAAGGCTAGCGCACGCTAAGTGGCCCAATATAAATATGGCTGAGCAGTCACATTTCACTTCGTTTTTCATTTCCTTCCTTCTCCATCCGCGAGTGGCGATTCATGGGCGACGAAGCCATGTTGTTTAACAACAAATCCATGAAGTCCTTGAGTTCATAACATCAATCGATCGTCCGTTATCAACCTTTGATTCAGCGAATCAAGGTAATCTTCCTTAGAACCCTAATTTCGTGAATTTGGGGATTTTTGCATTTTCGTCGGATTCGTTCCGTGTTGTTGATTAATTCATGATGAGTATGATTAATCTTGATAGTGTTATTGTGTTTAACATCATTTAATCCATTGTTCTTCGTCGAATCGAAGTATATTTCTTGATTTCCTTCGAATTGACTTTTTGGGGGATTTGTCCCCGATCTCGTTTTTCATCCGTTTTCGATGGATCGATTATGGTTAAATGATGTTGTTAAACATATTCTATGGATTGTATATCCATATTTCAACTTGGAATTCCGTTTTCGGGTTTTGACGGAACGAATCGTGTTCTTGGCCATTTTGGGGGAAATCCGTGAACTTTCGTCATTCGTTCTTTGCATTCAACGGCTTTGAGTCGTGTTATGGAATTCATTTCATTGTTATCATTTGTCCTTCGTAGTTTGTGAACGTGAGTTGGCGTTCGGTGGAGTCGGCGGGTTCGTAGTCGGTTCGGGCCAACCTACTTCGGTCGATTCTCCGCGTTGTTCTTATTCGAGGCAAGTACCTTGCCCATACTTTTCTCGTTTTATGGATATGATGATCGGTGGTCGTCTTGATGCGTTTGTTTGGTTATTTGAAATGAAGTTTCAAAAGATTTCGGTTTGGCCTCGTTAAAGGCTTTCTTTCAAATGCGTGTGTGTTTTGTGAACGACGTGTTTTGGGAATTGATTATGATTTGATTATTTTGAACGTTGAAGGATTTGACAATGATACTCCTATTGTTTAAAGTTATGGAATCGTGTATTCCGTATTTAATCTTGTTATTGTGTTTTGAAGAGTTTGATAATGTTGTCGAGTTAATGGCCATCTCTAGTGAGTATTCTTAATGAACTTACATTCTTAGCATGTTAGTTTTGCATGGGTAACGTGTGTGTGTGTATGCTCACTACGGGTTAGATCCGACGGGGTCTCGGTAGGGGTCCACAGAGACGTGGATCGACGAGCTTGCTTTTAACCACTACGGGTTAGATCCGATGGGGTCTCGGTAGGGGTCCACAGAGACGTGGATCGACGGTTAATTGTGGTGCATTTTACAAATGTGATTTGATAATGGCATTTCCGGAAATGAGTGCTTTTGAACGGTTTTCATTTGCATGCATTGACTAAATGTGTAAGAGGTAAGTTGTTCGTTTGGCCTACTTGGCTAGGATGGCTCTAGAGTATTTTGTTGTTTGTTTTAAATCGTTTATTTGTGGATTTTGACGTTGGAAGACGAACCTTGTTGACGTTCTCGTGTACTGTGAGTTGATGAGATTTGGGGCTAAAATCCCAATGGTTTTATAAAAGTCGTTTTACGGATTTGGGGCTAAAATCCCAATGGTTTGGTTAATGTCATTTTTCAGAAGGTAAACCTTTGGGGCGGTGACCCCTTTTGTCCTTTGGTTTTCGAAAAGTAGGATTTGATAATCCTAAATTGTTTTCTCTTAAAACTCTCGATGGCATTCTAAACTGTTTTATAAATTACTTCCATTGATTTATGATATTTCGTTTTTGAAATGTTTTCTCAAACCCTTGCCTCGGGAAGTACTTTTCGTTTCGTTTGGATCTTTGAGGATCCTCGGTTATTGTTATTCGTGGAATGTGAATTGTATGGCTCGTATTTGCACTTTGTATTTGCACTAGCAAAACGGTGGAGTTTGCTAACCCCAGTATTCGGGGTGGATGTCTGTTTTGCATTCGGGTTTTGGAGCATAACACGAGTCGGCACGAAGGATGATGAAAGATGATCGATACTAATCACATGAGGAACCGTACATCGTGTGTTGGTTGATTTTACTTTATTTTCATTTCTTTGTATTGTTCCCGTTGTACGGGTGTAGTTGTATTTTGTCCCCTGCGTGGGCATGAGTTGTATTTCAGTTGTATGTATTTGTGGAAAGACCAAATCGGTCTACTGAGTCATTGTAGCCTTGAAGGCATTGTCGAGATGTTAAATGTCGTTACCAGCCTGGTAGATCCTTGAGGAAAGGTTCTACGGCGTGTAATATCCCTGAGCGGATTGGGGGTGTTACAATGGTCCAAGCATACATGCAGAAATCGTCAAGAATAACAAGAGAGTATTTCTTACCTCCCAAACTTGCAGGGTCTACAGGGCCGTAGAGGTCCATGTACAGCAAATCCAGTACCATGTGAGTGGAAAGATATGACTTGCTTTTCAGGATGGTCTTAACTTGCTTGCCTTTCTGACAGGGTCCACAAACACTGTTTTTATGAAATGACACATCGGGCAAGTCTCTGACCATTCCCGGTCGATCGAGCTTGTTGATGGTCTTGATGTTGATATGCAACATACTTTGTGCTATATCCAGCTTCAATCTGCAGTGCCTTTAGCAACAAAACATGGAATAATGGAGCTTGTGGGCTTCCAGTTAGCAATATATGCTACCTAGCCCGCTTCTTGTAAGGAGGAACTGCTTGGTTTCGATGTACTTCACCCTACAGTGATCTATAGAGAATTTGACAGAGAACCGTTTTTCGAAGAACTGGCTAATTCTAAGTAAATTATACTGTAGTCCTTCAACATAGGCTACGTCCGTGACTTTGAACTTTCATACAATCCAGGTTCATTTCCCTCTTGTTCTTAAATTGGATTTGTAACCGAATCTCACTTTTGGACCGCGGTCTTCTATGTAATCTGATAGCTTTCTGATATCTCCTGTCATGTGGTGAGAACATATGCTATCGAAGTACCAAATGTCCTTCTCCTTTATGTCCTGTAATCAAAGAAATTAGGTAGATTTAGGTCCATTTTGATTTTTGGGTCCATAGTTATTAGTGCCTTTAGATACCCAAATTTGCCTGACAATAATTGGTTTGCTGTAGGTTACTTTTGATCCTTTTTTGCAATATTTTCATGGGGCAGGTCCATAACCGCTGTAAACCTGATTGTTATGCATGTAAAATCTATGGTTTTGGTTCGAGTACGGTTGCCATTGTTGGAATATTCTATTCCACATAATTATAAAATGCTTTTGATGATGAGTTGATGATGAGTTGTCGATCAAAGAAAACAACAATAGAATGAAGCAAAACAACAAGGAGTCAAAGTCACACAAGCTAGGCAAAAAAGTAGATAACACATGATAGTAAACAAACTAGCGCATGCTAAATAGAGGACG
Source organism: Orobanche coerulescens (assembly GCA_033398695.1). NCBI lineage: Eukaryota > Viridiplantae > Streptophyta > Magnoliopsida > Lamiales > Orobanchaceae > Orobanche > Orobanche coerulescens. The sequence goes on from CM065809.1 coordinate 65,352,722, forward strand.
TAACATACGCTATGAGTATAGTATAACGTACGTAATAGAAAGTCATCTGAAGACTCACCTGATGTCACCTGATGGATAACGCATGCTAAGGTGCAAGACTAGCGCACGCTAAATGACTGAGTTAGCGCACGCTATAGATGCAGCTAACGCATGCTAACGAAGGAATATATCCATCTGAAAAAGTTTGAACTGAAAAGTAAACTTTGAATCGCACGCTATGAGAAGATCTTAGCGCACGCTAAGTTGAAATTATGTCCGTTGGACAGAAGAGTTTCACCATCAAACCATTGTAAACTAAGACCAGCTAGCACACGCTACACGTGAAAGTTAACGCACGCCAAAGGGAAGAAGCAGAAGCTACTGGACTAAACAGCTCAAAATTTAACATACATAACAATGTAATATTAACGTACGTAAAATGGATTAGCACACGCTACACAGGGAAAATAGCGCACGCTAATGAAGACAGCGAGTAATGGCTAGTTAAGGCTTTATGCCTATAAATACCAAGTCATTTGTTCTCATTATACACAACAACTCCAAGCAAATCATATATACATCTGATATTGTTATATTCATCTTTGTTGTTGTAATTGATCTATATTGTCAAGTGTTTGAGTGTTCAAACATGAAAGGAAAGAAAGAATTGTAGATTAATTCAGTATTATTAGGATCGTTGATTCGGAATTATTAGAATCATATCTAATCCGAGTGAGGTTTGTCTAATACCAATCGAAAGCTAGATAGGTTGCTTCCTTGTCTGATAGAAAAGAAAAACTGTTTATCTTGGACCGACATAAAGAAAAGTTTGTAACAGTTTATCTCGGACTGAGAGAAGACGAGATTATAACGGTTTACCTTAGATTGATCGAAGACAAGGTGGCAAAGGTTGATCTTAAACCTATAGTAAAAGATACGGAGAGAGGACATAGGCACAATCGGCCGAACCCTTATAAATATTTTGTCGTTTATCTTCCGAAATTTTAATTACGCTTTTGCAATCGCAAAAGAGTTTGAAAACTCTACATTGCACTATTCAAGTGGTGGTACCAAATTCCCAATAGCCATCTCGGAGGGGGAACCATTTTCTTTGGCCTCAATGCTTGCCTTCTAGGTTTCCAATTGGATTCCCAGATCTGTTGATGATGGAACTACGCGGCAGCCTGCTTCCTGGATGCGTATCGGGGTTCCTGTATCCAATATCTAGGTGCATTGTATTATTGACAGTCCTGCGGTTCATACGTTTGATACTTAGATACAGCCATGCTAACATTGTTGGTATGTTCGGGGAGCATACTGTTGGTGATTAACATTGCATCTTACAGGTCTACGAGGCTGGGGTTTCCGCTACTTATGATAGGAACTTCGTGGCGGAATTGCAGCCTTTGCTTTCCTAAGTGGGGCAGCTATGACCTTTACAGGACTCGGGGCCTCTTCGGGTTCACGAATAGTTTCCACTCTACTGACAAACACCGTACTATACTTTCCCTTGTAGGAGAACGGGTCATATCTTAAGCCACATTTATCGTGGGTGTGTTGCCCAGTGCTTACAATGTTTTCCATCCTTCTTGATGATTTTTCAAATGATTTAAGTATGGTCTCGAGCTCTCCTTGTCGTTTCTCGAGAATTTTTATTTTAGCTGTTAACAAAGCATAATCATTTGTCTTGCAATTATTATGAGATTTTAACTCATTTAGTTCTCTTGCAAGTTGATGATTACTTTATATGAGTTTTTCTTGAGTAATTTTGCTGTTTTCATAGTTAAAAGACATTTTTTAATAATTGTTCTCCAGCAAATCATTTTCATATTTCATCTATATGTTGCTATATGGTTTCCTGTTTGATCATCTCATGGGCTTTCTCAATGGTTCTAAACTCATTCATCATATTTTCTACAGTATGCGATTCATTGATAGGAATATTTGAGGTTCATTTTACCTCCTCATAGGTGTCTTCATCATCTTGTTCTTCTTTGGCCATAAAGCACATATACGCTTTATCTTCTATTTAATCGTCGGAGGAGTCACTGTTAGTGATTGCCTGTAGGCACTCCTCGGGCTTGGTTTGTAACACCCCCTAACCTAGCAGCTGAACCGCAAAGGGGTCCGTGCTACTAAGTTGGGGAGTCTCACGCTTTTAAACTTTGAAAATCAATAAAAAGTAGATTTGGTAATGCGAGTACTCAAGGAAATAATGCAAACCGGTATTATTTATTCAAAACATTACACAACCTTAAGTTTAATACATAGCAAAACCATAACAGAGTAATCTTATTAAAAACAAAACATAGTCTTCCAGCCTAGGGGCGAAATAGCTGGGAATGGCATATGGACAAGTCTCCGGCTGTCAACACTGAAGAAGATAGTCAACTCCTAAACATGAGCATCATCACCTGTGTCATAAGAATCTAATGAGCTAATGGCTCAGTAAGATGAGACTTCTGTAATAGCAAAGTATCACGTAGCACATTTATCAATGAATAACTACTATATATATATAGTCATGTTCTTGTAAAATCCTTTCTTCGGGTACCCTTGAAGTGTGGTACTCGACTGATAGTGATAGGCCATGGTTTTCGGAACCTGTTCATATAATTGGCCAATAAAAGATGTATATGGGGGTTCCCATACTGGTTTTTCAACCAAGGGTATTAGCCGTATTCAACTTTTTCATTCAGTGTGGTTTTCCTTGACCGAATTTCAGCCGCAAGTATTTGCCACCATGTTTTGGGTCCGCCGGTCCCCCGCGTCCCGTGCCTACCCGCCATCAATCAAGTACCATACTTCCTGTTCTTAAACATTCTTTTACATACACATGTTATGCATGATCATTCAATAACAGTCACATATGAAAATATCAATCAATATATGATCCTTATGATACAGCAAGGAAAAGCATCATCTTACCTCAAGTCCTGTGCATGTTGATGTGAAAAGATCAGTTTCTATAGATGGATGTGCTAAAATCCTTGAAGAAAATCTGAAACCTCTTTGGGGACTTTTATCAATCACCTTTGAAAAGCCGATTTGAGCTATCTGTTTGATCGGGATTTTTGTGGCTTTTATAATTTTTGGAAGGAAAATATGTTTGGGCGTTTTAAAGTAGAGTTTCATGACTTCAAAATGATATATGATATGTACAAAACCACGTCCGGAACATGTATAAATAAGGGCTCAAAGTCGGTTGAAAATCAACCTTACCAGACAGTGGAACCCTTATCCGGACGGTGGCCGAGAAGCTTCGGTCGTGACCGACTTTATCCGACAAACCGATGACCTTATATCCGGACAGTGGCCGAGAAGCTTCGTCGGTCGTGATCGACCTTATCCGACAAATGACCTTATCCGGATAGTGGTCGAGAAGCTTCATCGGTCGTGATCGACCTTATCCTGGACACCGGACAAATTTCTTTATCCGGATAGTGGCCTAGAAGCTTCGCCGGCCATGACCGGCGCTTGTCGATCGGCGTGTCCGTGGTGGCCGGCAAATGTCCGTCAACTTGGCTCAACCGGTTCGACCCCTTCCCGATGTCCAAATTCGATTTTCCAACTGTTCTGCACTGCCCGAGTTAAATCTTCGATATGCTCGGAACCAATTTTCGATAATATTAAAATAATAATTTAATATTATTTTGCAAGATAAGTGTTCAAATGAAAATTTTATCGTATCAATTCCGAAAATTTTCGAAATTACTTTCATAAATTCTAAAATAATCCTTATAATTTATTTTGAAATCTTTACTTTTTAAATCTTTCATTTTATGTTGGAAACATATCGATCCAAGTATTGGACAAATTGTAATTATTGAAATCCATGACCATTAGCAAAATAAATAGCACTTAATTAAGTCTTTGAATTTTCTAGGGTATTACAATTATTATTTTATAATCATTTAGCACATCGATCTCCTTACTGAGAAACTGAGCTCCTCACTGCAACAAAACATCTCACAATGACCTTTTATCATGTTAGAGGAGATAATTTACATGTCGTATAAAACATAATGCAAAGGGACATAGCAGTTATTCATGCTCATGAAATGTCTACTTGTATGCCATGCTTTCATAATGCATATTATATAAATGCATTTAGGTATTAAATGGTTATTGGCTTAGGGGATAACCGGCATTACCTCCTCCTCCTTATAAAATTTCGTCCTCGAAATTGACATACCGGTCAGCTACGGATATTTGCTTTGCATTTCCTCCTCTCTTTCCCATGTAGCCTCTTCAACGGCATGATTCCTCCACAAAATCTTTACCAAATGAATTTCCTTGTTCCTTAGTTTCTTTATTTTCTTATCGGGAACTGTACCGGCTTCTCTTCATAGGACAAGTCCGGGATAATTCCAACGGCTCATAATTTAACACATGTGAGGGGATGGAAATGTACCTCTTTAACATGGACACATGGAATACGTTGTGTACACCGGATAGCGAAGGAGGTAAGGCTATTCTATAAGCTCACACCAACTCTCTCAAGGATTTCAAATGGGCCAACATATCTCGGGCTAAGTTTTCCTTTCTTCCCAAATCTCATTATTCTTTTCATCGGGATACCCTCAAGAAGACATAGTCTCCAACCGCGAATTCCAAATCTCTTCTTTGATTATCTCGCATAACTCTTCCGTCTACTGTGCAATTTTCATTCGTTCTCTTATCTTTTCTACCGCCATAGCAACATTGTATCATTTCGGGCCCAAGAGACTTTTTTCTCCAACTTCATCCCAGTGTACGGGAGATCTACATTTTCTCCCATATAGTGCTTCATAAGGTGCCATCCCAATTGTAGATTGGTAACTGTTGTTGTAGGTGAACTCTACCAATGGAAGCTTTGTATCCCAATTGCCCTTGAAATCTAGTATGCATGCTCTAAACATATCTTCGAGTATTTGAATAACTCTTTCTGACTGCCCATCACTTTGTGGATGAAATGCGGTGCTGAAAGCAAGCTTCGTACCCATTGCATTATGTAAACTTTTCCAAAATGCAGATGTGAATTTAGGGTCCCTGTCAGATACTGTAATATCCGTAATTTCGATTTCCGGTAATTTCTTTTTTTTTTCGGAGAAATTCCGTTTTGACGACTCGCTCATGACCGTTTCGTCATTTCGAGAATGATTAATTCTGCACTTTTTATCATCCGAGTTCGTTTCGGTATCGTTTTGCTGAGTTCCGAGCCTTTTAGACGCTTTTCCGCACTTGAGTTCGATTCTTGCGAATCTCGTCCGAAACTGTTGTTTCGAGTTTCTCGTAAGTTCATTTAATGTTATTATTCTTGTTGCAAGCTTTGGTTTGGTGTTTCGATCGCGTATCGTGATTTTCGGACGTTTTGGGCCATTTTCGTAATTTCCAAAAGTTTTGGGTAATTACTTCCGTTGTCGGATTCCGAGCCTTCGGGTGGTCGAAATTGTGTGTTCTCTTAGCTCTTAGATTCTTCTTTGCGAGTACGTCGTAACCGTATCATCGATTCGTATTCAGGTTCGGGTTTCTGGGTCGTTCGGGCCGTCGGAGTTGGCCTCGGCCGACATGGCCGGCACTGGGCCTGCATCAAGATCGCCGAGTCACGTCCGGCAGTGCTCGGCAGCTGGCCGAGTCACGGCCGTAGTGCTCGGCAGCCTTCCGGCCGAGCAGCCGTGACCGTAGGGCCGCGGCACATGCCGGGCAGGCCGCGGCACACTTTGTGGCATTTTTCGCCAAACCGATCAGGTGCCGCGGCACACCGCCGACCACTAGGAGCCATTTTTGGCTCGTGCCGCGGCACACTCATTGGCCGCGGCACACCGTGTACCTATTTAAGGCCCAACACTGCGTTTTTCGCCATTTTTCTCCCGCTTCTACTTCTCTTCCGCGGTGGGGTTGTTCCTATCATGGGGAGATGTTGTTGGTCAACAAATCCATGAAGTTTTGGAGTTCATATCATCAATCATCCATCCTATAACATCCTTTGATCGAGCGAATCAGGTCAGATTTTCTAGAAATCTAATTTTGGGGATTTTGGGTATTTTGTTCGATTTCGTCCGTTTAATCCGATTTAACTTAGGATTGTGATGGATTGATGATTATTTGGATGTATTGTATCACTTCCCTTGTTAACCCATGGTTGGATCGTATCGATTCGTTGTTTTGGTCGAGTTCTTGACCGACGCCTTGAAGGTGTCCGGTAAAATGTCATAGAGGGGTTTTCGGGCGTTCTACGATTATTCTTCCTCGTATGATCGATGATTTATTGAAATTATGTTGTTAGGGACGAATTCTTGTGAAGAACTCGAGTCGGAACCCTTCCGTTCATTGTCTTCTTCGGGGTCCGAGCTTCCCGGTCAAACCGTGTTCTTCGGAGCGTTTGGTAGCGGTTATTAAGGCAAGTATCTTATTAGACGACTTGTATCCTGCGACTAGTAATTACGTATGATATGTATGACGATTTTGCTTGCCTCCGTAAATATGTTCCGTTTGAGTTGGTTGTGTTTTCCGAAATTTGAAGGCTTTGTGATAATAGTGATATATTGGTATACGTGTTAGGCGTTGTGCCATTTGTGCAGGATTGCGATGTACATATGAGATGGTTGTACACGTGGTTGTTCAATGTATTGTGTACCGAATGTGTGTTATGTTGGTTAAGAGTCGTTGTGATGATCATGATATTTGTGTTGTTTTGGTTTACATACTTGATTGTACATTTCAGTGTAGTGTTGGCTTGACATTTAATGATTATGAATTGTGTCGTGTCGATGTGTGGGTGTTCCAGGTAGGGTCTGACGAGGCCTCTGGAGTTCGGTACATGATGTGTACGAACAAAGTGTGTGATCCAGGTAGGGTCTGACGAGGCCTCTGGAGTCCGGTACATGACGTGTACGGACAAGGTGTGTGATCCAGGTAGGGTCTGACGAGGCCTCTGGAGTTCGGTACATGATGTGTACGAATGATGTTGTGGCCGGGTAGGGTCTGTTGAGGCCTCCGGAGTTCGGTACATGATGTGTACGAACAGTGTGTGTGGTCCGGGTAAGGTCCGTCGAGGCCTCCGGAGTTCGGTACATGATGTGTACGAACAATGATCGTGTAGCAGTGATTGTTCGGGTAACATTTTAAATATGGATCTCGGACTCATAATAATATATTATACAGTATGCTTTGAAACGAGAATCGGGCTAAGGCCCTAATGTTTACGAAAAGGTGTTGTAAATTGGGACTCGAGGTCCAAAAGAATTTCTGCTTTAAAAATCCCCGAGATGATGTGTTCCTTTTCAAATATCTCTTACTTGAGTTCGAAATTCTAAAACTTCTCGGGAACATTTTGATAATTGATTTACGTATTAAATTCGTAGTTGCTATTTGCTTGTTACATTTGGTATGGTTTGATACTTGCACTAGTAAAACAAAGGAGTTTACTAACCCCCGAGTATTCGGGGGTGGATGTCCTGCTCGCGTCCGGTACATGCAGTTCGGGGAGCCACAGGGAATAGCACAAGGGGATGACGAGCCGCGATACTAATCAAGAGTTGAGAGTTGGTAGAGTTTAGTTGTATTGTTAGAGTTGATTCGGTCTTCATTGTATTGTATTTCACCCCTGTGTGGGTAATGTTGTTAGTCACCCTGTTGATAGAGTTGTGTGACCTCATGGCCTCGTGTGTTTATGTGTAAGTGACCTTAGCAGTCGTATTATTATATTGTTTGACCACAGCCTGCAAGCATTTGGTTGTTTATGGACGTTAGCTTTGGTAGATCCTTGCGGAAAGGGTTTACGGCGTGTAATATTCCCATACGGTTTTGGGGGTGTTACATTTATGGTATCAGAGCTTAGGTTGCGGAAACCTAGGCTGTTGGGTCGAGTCGAGTCGTGATTTGTCGAGTAATGTGTTGTCTTGTCGTTCGAGTCGTCAGGTGACAAGTTGAGTTGTGCGTAGTCACAACGCGTTGGATATGTTGGCGGATGAGATTAGTATCGTGGGCGACCGTCGTCTCCGTGCGGCCTGTGGACGTAAGTCTCCTCTTTTAGGCATAATAACTGTGTTCATGATTTCATTTATGTGTGATATTTGTGGTGCATAATTTTATTTACACAATGTTGTGTAATGAAGTTGTATTCGATACTTGGATATGCTGTACGTGTATAGAACTGGATGTATTGATGTTTGGCCCTTGAACCACCACGTGGTTGGTATGGTGTGAAAGTTGTGAACCTTGATGGGTTTTACGGTAGAGTTTGTGAAAAACTTCGATGAATGATTTTGCTGTGTGTTTAAACTTGATGCCATGAGATGTATGTGATTGAATTGGCGACCCTGTTTGCCATTTGGGCATGTGGTTTTAATATCGACTATTTTGGATTGTTGTAATTATACCCGCTACGGGTAGCTTTGAAAACGTTTTTCCTTAAAGACTACTGATTTGAGCATTTTTGTGGAAATCAAAATTTTTGGAAAAATCTTGTTTTGCAAAACGGCCCTAATTTTCGGAATTTAAATGTTATGTGTTTGTGTGTTGGGGGCTACTGTGACAATTCTTGATCCTATGACTAGATGTTACTACGTAAGATGTTTTCCATTACGGCCGTAAGCTCAGAGTTGTTACGACCGTAAACTGCATGTTGTTACGGCCGTAAACTTTTGACTGACCCGGTAGAAATTTGTTATTACAGTTGTACCCGTGCCCCATGGTTATTTAATCTATGTTGATATATCAGTGATGGATGGCGTGGTAACATGTTGTTACCCCGTATATGTAATATCCGCAATTTTCTATTTTCGGTAAATTTCTTTTTTTTCGGCGGAAGTCCGTTTTGACGACTCGCTCATGACCGTTTCGTCATTCCGTGAATGATTAATTCTGCACTTTTTGTCATCCGAGCTCGTATCGGTGTCGTTTTGTTGAGTTCCGTGCTTTTTAGCGGTTTTTCCGCACTTGAGTTCGATTCTTGCGAATCTCGTCCGAAACTGTTGTTTCGACTTTCTCGTAAGTTCATTTAATGTTATTATTCATGTTGCAAGCTTCGGTTTGGTTATTCGATCACGTATCGTGATTTTGGGGCGTTTTGGGCCATTTTCGTAATTTCCCAAAGTTTGGGGTAATTACTTTCCGTTGTCGAATTTCGAGCGTTCGGGTAGTCGGAATCGTGTGTTCTATTAGTGCTCGGATTCGCCTTTTCGAGTACTTCGTAACCGTATCATCGATTCGTACTCAGGTTCGGGTTTCGGGGTCGTTCGGGCCGTCGGAGTTGGTCCCGGCCGAGTCATGGCCGGGCATGCTCGGTCGGGCACTCGCCGAGTAACGCGGTAGTGATCGGCGATTACGCACGTAAGGCGGTTACGCACGTAAGGCCCGCCGTAACGCACGTAACGCTTCCGGCATTTCCAGCAAGCATGCGTTTCGCCATGGCGATACGACGTAAGCCATGGCGATTCGACGTAACCCTACGGCAATGGCCTATTTAAGGCTTGGCAGCGTTTTTCTTCCGCCATTTCTCATTCTTTTTCTTCTCGTACGCGGCTGTGGATGTGTGAATCATCTAGAGATGTTGTTGGACAATGAATCCATGAAGTGTTGAGTTTCATATCATCAATCATCCGTCCTATAACATCCTCCGATCTATCGAATCAGGTCAGATTTCCTAGAAATCTAGTTTTGGGGAATTTGGGTATTTTGGTTGTTTTCGTCCGATTAATCCGACTTAACTTAGGATTATGATGGATTGATGAATATTTAGATGTATTATATCATTTCCTTTATTATTCCATGGTTGGATCGTATCGATTCTTTGTTTTGGTCGAGTTCTTGGTCGACGCCTTGAAGGTGTCCGGTAGAATGTCATAGAGGGGTTTTCGGGCGTTCTACGATTATCCTTCCTCGTATGATTGTTGATTTATGGATTATATGTTGTTAGGGTCGAGTTTCTTGCGAAGAAACCGTGTTGAACCCTTCCGTTCGTTGTCATCTTCCTTTTTGTTAGCATCGGGCGTTCCGAAGCTTCCCGGTTGAGCCGTGTTCGTCGGAATACTTGCGTGCCGATTTCGAGGCAAGTACCCTGTCCATATAATTCTTGTTTTGTGGATATGATAATTGGTGATCGTCTAAATGTGTTTGTGTGGTCGTTTGAATTGAACATTCAAAAGATTCGGTTTAGCCTTGTTAAAGGCTTGCTTTCAAAACGCGTGTGTTTTGTGAATGGTGTGGTTTGAGAATGACTATGTGAACCCTATGGATATGTTTGGTGTTGATGTTGCACTTGGTATTGCGTGTGGACGTATATTATTTCATTTCGGTGCGTTGTGGTTTGACGTGGTGTTTGGCTAAGTGTTGATGCCTCTGGATGAATTATTTGGATATCTTTGTTGCATTGTGATATGTGTGTGATTGTGTGAATGTGGGCGGGGCCTACGGTGGCACATGGCATGTGATCATGTGGCCAGTATGCAACAAGCGATTGATCCAACCGTGAGAGCCTAAGGAAAACTATGGTGGCACATGGCATTTGATCATGTGGCCAGGATGCAACAAGTGATTGATCCAACCGTGAGTGCCAAAGTTAATCTACGGTGGCACATGGCATGCGATCATGTGTCCAGGATGCAACAAGTGATTGATCCAACCGTGAGATGTTGTGATTTGTTTAGCTAGCCAGTGCGGGAGGGTCCTTAGAGGCCTCGTGCGGGAATCTATGATATGACTCTGTTCCCAAGGCGATGCATATGTTGTGATTTGTTTCGCTAGCCAGCTCGGGAGGGTTCTTCGAGGCCTCAGGTGGGATGTCTGTGGTAGCGTCCCGGTCCTAGGCGATGCGCGTGCGTGATTATGTTTCGTTGATTTTATGTCCGTTGAGGACACGTGATGTTGGGCTCTGGTCCTGTGAATTGTTGTTGGTTTTCTATTTGCGAAAATAAAACCTTTGGGCTGTGACCCTGTTGATTTTGGAAAGAGAAGGATTTGATAATCCTAATTTGTTTTCTATTAAAACTCCCGAGGGTATTTTAAACCATTTTGCAAACCATTCTCGTTATTTGTGATCTTTTGGATTTGGAAAGTTTTACTCAAATTCTTGCCTCGGGAAGTATTCGTTTTGTGGTATTTTAATCTTTAAGGATTCCTGGTTATTGTTATTCGTGGAACTTGAATTATATGGCTCGTATTTGCACTTTGTATTTGCACTAGCAAAACAGTGGAGTTTGCTAACCCCGAGTATTCGGGGTGGATGTCTGTTTTGCATTCGTGTTTTGGAGCATAGCACGTGGTCGGCACGAAGAATGATGAAAGATGAGCGATACTAATCACACGAGGATCCGTATGATGTTATTGGTTTAGTTGCATTTTATTTCGCCGCAAGATTCTTTCCCCGTTAGACGGGAGTTTGTTGTGTTCGACTGCGTGGCATGTATTGTAATTGAGTTGTATGTATTTATTGAAAGGCCAAATCGGTCATCGAGTCTTTTTAGCCTTAAAGGCATTGTCGAGTTGTTCGTTTGTTGTTACCACTGGTAGATCCTTGAGGAAAGGTTCTACGGCGTGTAATATCCCGAGCAGATCGGGGGTGTTACGTAATGGTATCGGAGCTTAGGTTGTGGAAACCAGTCAGCCGGTCGATGGTGTCTATTGAGTTTTTGTCTCGTCGGATTTTATCTGACTGAGTCGTGTCGCGACGCGTCGTCTGAGTTGGTTGGTCGTGATTAGTATCGTGGGCAATCATCATCTTCGTGCGACCTGTGGATGTAAGTCTCCCTTCTTTGTGTTGTGCCTCGTGTGACACGAGCTATTTTTATGATTATGAGTTAATTGACGGAATCCTCTTTTAGATTTTGATTTCGTGATATGTGATTATTTGACTCCCATTTTTCGTTCATATGAGGAGTAGTGTTGCTGTCTTGTGCATGTTTGACTTTATTTCTTTTATCCGCTGTGTGAGTTCTTTTGTAATGGATTTCGGTATTTTACCGACTGAGTTTTATTTCGAAAACCGATTCCTTAACCGAGTTTTTGGCATTACGGCCTTGATCATTTTGGCGAAATTCTTATGACGGTATTTATTATTTTCTAAATGGCTTCTGTGAGTTTTTGAAATATTACCGTCATCAACTTTTTGACGTTTTTGTAAATGGTTTTTAGCCTGGTGGCTTCTGGCGTGGGGCCCACGGCGTTATAATGTTCCGCGTAATTACCTGAAATTTTTGGGCATTCTAGCCCATTGAATTATCCTTGAAAAACTTGAGTATCTTAGAAAATAAATTTCGAGACGTACTTTTAAAATGAATTATTTTCTCGTGGTACGTACAAGGTGCCACAATATATTTCAAAATTCTTCTAACTCGAGGACCAAAATGTTTTGAGATATTTTCAATGTTTTATAAACACTTTTACTTAGACCCGAGGGTCGAATATTCTGAAAGTCTTTCACTAAGAGAAGGTGTCCTCATTTTTGTTCAAACGCAAGACGATTTTAAAAGTCTCGATAACAATGTTTGCACTACTTTTTGTAAAGTGATACTCAAGATCAACTGGTGTTTCCAAACTATTTTGAAAAGGGTGGTTTTCGTTTTTAAAACCCATCATTTCGTGCTTGTGGTCGTAGAAGGTGTGTATGATGTTGGTATTGTTGTTAGGGTGTTAGCCCTCTGAATTGTGATTGAATTGGTGGTGTGAACGTTGAGTCGTTCGCCACGTATATGTTTTGTTAGCCCATTGTGGGAGGTGTGATGACGATCTTTATTGTTGCCATCTCGTGGTGGCTTGCGTGTTATCGCACCTGTGTGAGCTGTTAAAGCTTGGATTTTTATGCGTTTATGCACATTGGTGATTGTTTCATGATGTTTATGGTTGTGTGCTGGCTATCGTTTGGGCCGTTGTAATCGTCGAATGATGCCGTTGTTGTTGTGATTTTTGTATGCGTTGATATGTTATGCTGAGTTGGCATCTCCGGTATATTGTTTTGCGGTGTTTTGTTCCATTGTATCGAGCATTTGTATTTTCGGTATGCCGAGCCGAGACATTTCAACCGTGATGTGCCGGGGCATGCACGTGTATATTGTCCTCCTCGTCGGTAACACATTTCAAGTGTGGACTCGATGGACACCGAATTCAATTTTGCGAATTGGCTACCGAGACTTTCGGAGTTCGCGCTCCAAACATAGCTTATCGAATCGGCTTTGAGAGGCCTTTGAAGGATGTTTCTGTCGGTTGCTTGTTGTGTTGTCGCCTTGATTTCGTTGTTGTGAGTTTCGGGGACGACACTTCTCTTAGAAGAGGTCGAATATAATACCCGTATTATATTTGGCTCCTGCATTTTCTCTTTCTCAATTCTATCGGCTCGCTCGTGTTCGTTGATACTTTCTGAACTTGTCCTGTATTTCGGTTTCATCGTTCGAACGAGCTGTATTCTTGTTTTGGGTCGATCTGGTTATCGCTGTAACTTTTCCGAGTTCGGTTCGATTCTTGTGAACCTTGTTCGGAAGTAACATCCTTTGGTTCTACTAATTCCTTTATTGGAATTGGATCGGATTTGGAACACTTGTGTTTTCGACTCTGTCGACTCGTTTATGTTCGTTGACATTTCTGAGCTTGTCCTGCCCCTTGCTTTTGTTGATCGAACGAGGTGGTATTATTTCGGAATAACTCGTTTGTCGTTGTGACTTTTCTATTGCTATTCCCTTTCCTGTGGATCTTATATGAATGCACATCCTGTTGTTTTCACCGGATCATATATTGTCTCGAGTCGAGATGTGAACCTTGGGGTTGTTGTTTGAATTTTATTATCCTTCGTATTTCGGACATGATTGTTCGATTTTTGTTGTCTCGATCATTTGTTTGTTCGGTTTTGTTCTCGTTTCGTGATTGTTGAGCGTTCAGGCTCCTTCCTAATGTAACACCCCAAACTAGGCGGATATTACAGTGCCGTAGATCCCCAACTAGGACCCACCAGGCAAATGAAAATGAATGAATTACACAAGATAAATGTAGTACCGAACTACATTACAGCAATAATTACTCCGATGAGGAGTTTAGTTACAACACACCAGGACAATACCGAATACTAGTGTATTTTATATGAAGATAAAATACACAACACTGAATGAAACGGAGTATTCAAGTGAAAGTCTGCAGCGGAAAATAAAGGACAATAACATGAATAATCAAAGATCGGGGCCCCTACTAGTATCACTAGGACTTCGACATCAACATGCTATTCCCGTGCGTTTGCCTTGCCATGACACGAAAACAAAATCCCCAAACGGGAGGCCATAAAGAACCACAATCCTCAAGGGTTGAAAATACACAATCATGATTATATCCGGTTATGAAATATCTGTCGAAACATACGCAATCAAACATGCTATATGAATCAACTAACAAGACGGGCTCAAAGTGTGGCGCCACACTACGCCCGGATGGAAATGTGTTCGTGCACAAGCCACCAACGAGTATCGATCGAATACCCGTGTGGTCTTGTACCTAATCGCCTCACGAGACAATATGACTCGTGTGCACACCCAATGTGAGGCCAACAACCAACACACGACATAAATGTGCCCGACATGAAAATCCTACACATACCAACCGCACACCAAGATGACCTAATGCCACGTTATAACAAAAGTGACATCGAAAATGAATAATGACTCACCGAGGTGGAATGGTAATGAAATAAATGACAAATTAATGAAAAGATTGGAACCGCTGCTCCTTATGATCAAGTGATTAATTGACAACAACAAGTTTTGATACGGTTAATATAATGATGAATGAGTTATGATTATGAATGAACAACAACAAAAGGGATGAATATCCTTTTAACCGAGTAAGAATTAACTTACACAATACCGATGAAGAAAGTCCTTCCACGAACAAATGTCCTAAATGAAGAGATATCGCTCGAACAACCTTAAATAATACAATTACCAACAATCCGTTCAATATACGAATCAAACACGAATATAACGAACTCAAAACGTCGATACGACTAAACCAAGTCCATAGAGGCATTAAATCAAACACGTTGTATCCAAACTCCGATTGTTTACAATCATACCTCAATATACCAATATCAAAATCCCCAAGAAGTGTTTCAAACCAACAAAACATCTCCAATACGATCAATAATCCGTTATGAATATCCAAAAATGTGATTATAACAACAATTAGTCGAAAATCCCCAATTCCAACTCGATATTCAAGGTGTTCTTGAATAATCCCTCAATAATCCAATGAATCCTTATACAAACTCATAATCATATACATATCCCTTCATATAACATGACTATAACGTCCAAAACATCATATCTCAACACAAAATCAAAGTCCAAAGTGTTGAAGGAATATTACCTTTGAAGATCCAAGTACTTTAATCCGAAGAACACGCGTTAGATTGATTATCCGGGCTTCACGATCGAAAGGAGATGAAGAAAATCAAACACCCAAATGATTTGTGAAGGAAAAACCCTCCCTCAAGCTTTCTCTCGGTTGTAGGTGAAGAAAATGGAAGGAATGGGCTGAAATACAAAAACGAATTTAAAGGGGGATTACTGCCGGACACGGCCCGTGCCGATCGGGCACGGCCGTGTCGCATACCGCCGACAGGACTCGACCGTGTCCTCGCTTGACACGGTCGCGGCGCGAGGGCCTTCCGATAGTGACCGTCCGACAGCCGACTCAAGATGACTCGACCGTGTCACGGGACACGGCCGGCGTGGCCGGGCGGTTCTGCTCGCTTATCCGGAAGAGTTCGACTCGTCCGTGCCAAACGACACGGTCGAGTCCTGTGGGCAGATACTTCAGCATTTCCGGACGAGTACGGCACGGGCCGTGTCGGACGACACGACCGAGTCCGGTCGGCGATGATCGCCAAAAGTCAAAAATGAGCGGGTGAGCTAAAACGACCATAACTCTCTCGTCCGGACTCCGATTGACTCACCGTTTGAACCATTGGAAAGCTAACTCGATGCTCTATAATATTGCAAAGATTTAGAATTTTTGGAGTTACCAAAAATTAATGGTGATCTAACAAAGTCGAACTCATATGAGGAAAGTTGCAACAATGAACAATAACGATACACAACTCGAAGTTTTTCCGAACGGTGAACACGGTGAATGAACATGATTGATGAATGATTATAATTGAGTGAAAATACACTGAGTGACAATTACAGACTGATAATTACTGAATGAAAATGAATGAATTACAACCGGGTATTACACCTAATTCCCTTAAGTTCGGGAAATTAGTCTCGTTTTCGATCTTCCAACCCTTGAGCGGTGGAATTCCGTATTTGTTCAGCGATTGACTCGCGTTTTGATTGATGTACCGTTGGGTTGGTCAATCGTATTGATTTTCATTCGTTGTGTTTTGTGATTGTTCGGATAATTGACTTGATTGTATTATCCATTTGATGACGCTTGTCACTTGTTGGTTCTATTATATCCCTAACGGCGACGTTGTGTTGGTCGTCATGGAGCGTGTTTTCACACCGTATATTCCATTGCGTTGTTTGTAACGTTTCGCCGTTTGGCATTAGTTACGCATTTCTTGCATATCTCATTGAGTTTTCCTGGCGGGATATTGCTTCTCCATACTTGTTTTAAGTTTCGGGACGAAACTTCTTTTAAGGAGGGTAGAATGTAATATCCGCAATTTTCGATTTTCGGTAAATTTCTTTTTTTTCGGCGGAAGTCCGTTTTGACGACTCGCTCATGACCGTTTCGTCATTCCGTGAATGATTAATTCTGCACTTTTTGTCATCCGAGCTCGTTTCGGTGTCGTTTTGTTGAGTTCCGTGCTTTTTAGCGGTTTTTCCGCACTTGAGTTCGATTCTTGCGATTCTCGTCCGAAACTGTTGTTTCGACTTTCTTGTAAGTTCATTTAATGTTATTATTCATGTTGCAAGCTTCGGTTTGGTTATTCGATCACGTATCGTGATTTTGGGGCGTTTTGGGCCATTTTCGTAATTTCCCAAAGTTTGGGGTAATTACTTTCCGTTGTCGAATTTCGAGCGTTCGGGTAGTCGGAATCGTGTGTTCTATTAGTTCTCGGATTCGTCTTTTCGAGTACTTCGTAACCGTATCTTCGATTCGTACTCAGGTTCGGGTTTCGGGGTCGTTCGGGCCGTCGGAGTTGGTCCCGGCCGAGTAACGTGCGGTAGTGATCGGCAGTTACGTACGTAAGGCCGGTTACGTACGTAAGGCCCTGGCCGGTAACGTACGTAACGCTTCCGGCATTTCCAGGCAGTGAGTTCGGCCATGGCCGGTTACGTACGTAAGCCATGGCCGGTTACGTACGTAACCCGGCCGGCAGTCGGCCTATTTAAGGCCTGGCAGCGTTTTTCTTCCGCCATTTCTCATTCTTTTTCTTCCCGTACGCGGCTTTGGATGTTTGAATCATCTAGAGATGTTGTTGGACAATAAATCCATGAAGTGTTGAGGTTCATATCATCAATCATCCGTCCTATAACATCCTCCGATCTACCGAATCAGGTCAGATTTCCTAGAAATCTAGTTTTGGGGAATTTGGGTATTTTGGTTGTTTTCGTCCGATTAATCCGACTTTACTTAAGATTATGATGGATTGATGAATATTTAGATGTATTATATCATTTCCTTTATTATTCCATGGTTGGATCGTATCGATTCGTTGTTTTGGTCGAGTTCTTGGTCGACGCCTTGAAGGTGTCCGGTAGAATGTCATAGAGGGGTTTTCGGGCGTTCTACGATTATCCTTCCTCGTATGATTGTTGATTTATGGATTATATGTTGTTAGGGTCGAGTTTCTTGCGAAGAAACCGTGTTGAACCCTTCCATTCGTTGTCATCTTCCTTTTCGTTAGCATCGGGCGTTCCGAAGCTTCCCGGTTGAGCCGTGTTCGTCGGAATACTTGCGTGCCGATTTCGAGGCAAGTACCCTGTCCATATAATTCTTGTTTTGTGGATATGATAATTGGTGATCGTCTAAATGTGTTTGTGTGGTCATTTGAATTGAACTTTCAAAAGATTCGGTTTAGCCTTGTTAAAGGCTTGCTTTCAAAACGCGTGTGTTTTGTGAATGGTGTGGTTTGAGAATGACTATGTGAACCCTATGGATATGTTTGGTATTGATGTTGCACTTGGTATTGCGTGTGGACGTATATTATTTCATTTCGGTGCGTTGTGGTTTGACGTGGTGTTTGGCTAAGTGTTGATGCCTCTGGATGAATTATTTGGATATCTTTGTTGCATTGTGATATGTGTGTGATTGTGTGAATGTGGGCGGGGCCTACGGTGGCACATGGCATGTGATCATGTGGCCAGGATGCAACAAGCGATTGATCCAACCGTGAGAGCCTAAGGAAAACTACGGTGGCACATTGTAACACCCCCAAAACCATAAGGTAATATTACACGCCGTAGACCCTTTCCACAAGGATCTACCAGGCTAAACATCCATAAACAACCAAATGCTTGCCCAGCCAGGGTCAAACAATAAAATGATACAGACCGATATGGTCACTTACACGTGAATACACAGACCGATGAGGTCACACAACCCAATCGACAAAACTGACTTAAATAACATTACCCACACAGGGGTCGAAATACAATACAGCGGAAGACTGAATCAACTCTAACAATACAACTAAACTCTACCAACTCTCAACTCTTGATTAGTATCGCAGCTCGTCATCCCCTTGTGCCAATCCTGTGACTGCTCCCCCGAACCTGCATGTACCTGGACGCAGAACAGACATCCACCCCCCGAATACTCGGGGGTTAGTAAAACTCCACTGTTTTACTAGTGCAAGTATCAAACCATACGAAATGTAACAAGCAAATAGCAACTACGAATTTAATACGGAAATCAATTATCAAAATGTTCCCGAGAAGTTTTAGAATTTCGAACTCAAGTAAGAGATATTTGAAAAGGAACACATCATCTCGGGGATTTTTAAAGCAGAAATTCTTTTGGACCTCGAGTCCTAATTTACAAAACCTTTTCGTAAACATTAGGGCCTTAGCCCGATTCTCGTTTCAAAGCATACTAAATAATATATCATTATGAGTCCGAGATCCATATTTAAAATGTTACCCGAACAATCACTGCTACACGATCATTGTTCATACACATCATGTTCCGAACTCCGGAGGCCTCGACGGACCTTACCCGGACCACACACACTGTTCGTACACATCATGTACCGAACTCCAGAGGTCTCAACGGACCCTACCCGAACCACACACACTGTTCGTACACATCATGTACCGAACTCCGGAGGCCTCAACGGACCCTACCCGGCCACACACATCGTTCGTACACATCATGTACCGAACTCCAGAGGTCTCGTCGGACCCTACGGATCACACACCTTGTCCGTACACGTCATGTACCGGACTCCGCAGGCCTCGTCGGACCCTACCGGTTCACACACTTTGTTCGTACACATCATGTACCGAACTCCGCAGGCCTCGTCAGACCCTACCTGGTTCACACACACATCGACTCGACACAATTCATAATCATTAAATGTCAAGTCATTCCACATTACGCCGAAATGTACAATCAAGCATGTAAACTAAAGCAACACGAATATCATGATCGTCACAACGACTCTTAACCAACATAACACACATTCGGTACACAATACATTGCACAACCACGTGTACAACCATCTCATATGTACATCGCAATCCTGCACAAATGGCACAACGCCGAACACGTATACCAATATATCACTATTATCACAAAGCCTTCAAATTTCGGGAAACACAACCAACTCAACGAAACATATTTACGGAGGCAAGCAAAATCGTCATACAAATCATACGTAATTACTAGTCGCAAGATACAAGTCGTATAATAAGATACTTGCCTTAATAACCGCTACCGAACGCTCCGAAGAACACGGTTCGACCGGGAAGCTCGGACCCCAAAGAAGGCAACGAACGGAAGGGTTCCGACTCGAGTTCTTCACAAGAATTCGTTCCTAAGTCACAACGATATCAATTCAATCACAATTCTACGAAAACGTATGGAACTTTCCAAGTTCTACCCATTGAAGCATTTTATCGGACACTTTGAGGGCGTAGTCCAATTTAATCGATTATTCAAAGGAATACTCAAATCCGTTCCACAAAACTTCAAGGGTATTGAATGATTACGAGTTTACAATCAAGTTCTAACAATAATATGAATCAAAACGAAGCAAATCGGCCAAAACACCAAGAAACCTCAAGAACATCCAAAAACCAAAAGTTTAGGTGTTCTTACCTTCGATCCGGGTGGAAGATGATGTTAATCAATGATTAGAACTTCCAAAACATGTTGCTCCATGTCATATCCATCCAAATCCATCCATTATTGACGAAGAAACGAAGAAAAAGGGTGAAAATGGCCGGATGACTCGGTCCAGGCCCTTAAATAGCCGACCCTGGCCGGCAGGGACTCGACCGTGTCCTGCTAGACACGGTCGCGTCGCCCGATAGTGACCCGTCCGCGGCGGCATTGACTCGACCGTGTCCTGGAACATGGTCGGGCCTCTGGGCAGAGACTTCTGGGTTATCCGGACGAGTACGGCACGGGCCGTGTCGGACGACACGGCCGAGTTCGGCCGGCAGTGATCGGCCAATAACGAGCGGGTGAGCTAAAACGACCATAACTCTCTCGTCCGGACTCCGATTGACTCACCGTTTGAACCATTGGAAAGCTAACTAGATGCTCTATAATATTGCAAAGATTCAGAATTTTTGGAGTTACCAAAAATTAATGGTGATCTAACAAAGTCGAACTCATACTTAGAAAAGTCGTTTAGTAATCCTGAATTCAACAAAACGACACCGAAATCCGAACCTGAATACGAACCGAAGATACGGTTACGAAGTACTCACAAAGACGAATCTACGAGCTAGTAGAACACACGATTCCGACCACCCGAAGGCTCGAAATTCGACAACGGAAGGTAATTACCCCAAACTTTGGGAAATTACGAAAATGGCCCAAATGCCCGAAAATCACCATACGACAACGAATAATCAAACCGAAGCTCACAACACGTATAACAACGTTAAATGAACTTACGAAAAACCCCAAACGGCGGTTTGAACGAGATTCGCAAGAACCGAACTCAAGCGCGAAAAGTCGCTAAAAGCACTAACTCAACAAAGCAAGACCAAACGAACTCGGATGACAAAAAGTGCAGAATTAAATATTCTCCAAATGACGAAACGGTCAAAAGCGAGTCGTCAAAACGGACTTCGGCCGAAAAAAGAAATTTACCGAAAATCGAAAATTTGCAGATATTACATTCTACCCTCCTTAAAAGAAGTTTCGTCCCGAAACTTAAAACAAATAGGGGGAAGAAATATTCCGCCAGTAAAAACTCAACAAGATACACAAGAATGCGTAACTAACGCCCAACGGTGAAATGTTACTAACAACGCAAAGGAATATACGGCGTGAAAACACGCTCCACGGCGACCAACACAACGTCGCCATTAGGGATATAATAAAACCAACAAATGACAAGCGTCATCAAACGGATAATATAGCCAAGTCAATTATCCGACAATCACAAAACACAACGAACGAAAATCAATATGATTGACCAACCCAACGATACATCAATCAAAACGCGAGCCAACCGCTGAACAAATACGGAATCCCACCGCCCAAGGGTTGGAAGATCGAAAACGAGACTAATTTCCCGAACTTAAGGGAATTAGGAAGGAGCCTGAATGCTCAACAATCACGAAACGAGAACAAAACCGAACAAACAAACGATCGAACCACAACGATCGAGACAACAAAAATCGAACAATCATGTTCGAAACACGAAGGATAAGAAAATTCAAACAACAACTCCCAGGATGATCTGGTGAGAAAACAAGACGTGCATTCCCATAAGATCCACAGGAAAGGGAATAGCGATTGAAAAGTCACAACGACAAATGAGTTATTCCAAAACAATACCACACTCGTTCGATCAACAAAAGTAAGGGGCAGGACAAGCTCAGAAATGTCAACGAACATAATGAGTCGACAGAGTCGAAAACACAAGAGTTCCAATCCGATCCACTTCGAATAAAAGAACTAATAGAACCAGATGAGGTCACTCCCGAACAAGGTTCACAAGAATCGAACTGAACCCAAAAAGTCACATCGATAACCAGATCGACCCACAACAAGATCACAGTTCGTTCGAACGATGAAACCGAAATACAGAACAAGTTCATAAAGTATCAACGAACACGACGAGTCGATAGACCTGAGAAAGAGGAAATGTAGAAGTCAAAACGATACAGGCATTACATTCGACCTCTTATAAAAGAAATGTCGTTCCCGCAACTCACAACAACTGGAGTAAGGTGACAACACAAAAAGCAAACGACAGAAATATCTCCCAAGGGCCTCTCAGATCCGATCCTCATATCTATATCGAAGTTCGCGCCCAAAGACTCGAACCCAACTCCCAAAATCGGATCCCGTGTCTCTCGGGTCCACACTTGAAAAGCGCATCGACGAGAAGGAAAATTGGCACGTTCATGCCCCCGGCACAATACGTTCGAAATGCCTCGGCTCGGCATATCGAAAATACAGATGCTAGATACAATGGAACATAACACCGCAAAACAACATACCGGAGATGCCAACTCAGCATAATAAAGAATCATAACACATATCATATACAACGATTACCATCGTAAAGTAATACACACACAAACACTACAACAACGACAGTATCGTTCGGCGACATCAACGGCCCGAACGATAATCAACACATAATTACAAACATTATGAAACAATCACACATGTACACAAACGTACAAACCCAAGCTTCAACATCTCACACTCGTGCGACAACACGCAAATCGCCACGAGGCGATAAACAATAAACACCGGTTCACACCTCTCACAGAGGGCTAGTACAGCAAATGCGTGGCAACGCCTCGACGTTCATGGCACCAATTCGATCATACTCGGGAGCAAACATCATAACGACAACGTGAACATCATACATACATACCCAGCCCTCAAACGGGAATGGATAGGTTTTAAAAACGAAAACCTCCTTTTGAAAATAATTTTGGAAACACCGATTGATCTTGAGTATCACCCTTCAAAAAAAAATTACAATCGTGAAACATCGTTATCGAGACTTTGGAAAACTATTTCGCATTCGATAAAAATGAGGACACTTTCTTTTCGTGAAAAACTTTCGGAAATATTCGACCCTCGGGTCTAAGTAAAAGTGTTTATAAAACATTGAAAAATATCTCAAAACATTTTGGTCCTCGAGGTAGAAGAATTGAAACATATCGTGGCACCTTGGAAGTACCATGAGAAAACAATTCATTTTAAACGACGTCTCGAAATTTATTTCTAAGATACTCAAGATTTTCAAAGATAATTCAATGGGCTAGAATGCCCAAAACTTCGTAATTACGCAAAACATTATAGCGCCGTGGGTCCTGCTACGGAACTCACCAGGCTAAAACCATTTACAACGTTAAAAAGGCCGATGACGGTAATATTTCAAAAACTCACAAAAGCCATTTACAAAATACTAAGTACCGTCACAAGAATTTTGCCAAAACGTTCAAGGCCATAACGCCAAAACTCGGTTAAAGGAATCGGTTTTCAAAATAAAACTCGTTGCCGATACCTTTCGAAATCCATCAAGGTTTACAACTTCCACACCATACCACACCACCCGGTGGTTCAAAGATAAAACAATAATGTGCCCAGTTCTATACACATACTATATGCCACAAGTACTAAACACAATTATATTACACAATACTGTGTAAAGAAAATCATGCACCGCAATTAACTCACTAAGATAAAATCGAGATACACAGGTACTACGCATAATGGAGGAGACTTACATCCACAGGTCGCACGGAGGTGACGGTCGCCCACGATACTAATCTCGTCCGACAACATATCCAACGCGTTGTGACTACGCACAACTCAACTTGTCACCTGACGACTCGAACGACAAGACAACACATTACTCGACAAATCACAACTCGACTCGACCCGACAGCCTAGGTTTCCGCAACCGAAGCTCCGATACCATAAATGTAACACCCCCAAAACCATAAGGGAATATTACACGTCGTAGACCCTTTCCACAAGGATCTACCAGGCTAAACATCCATAAACAACCAAATGCTTGCCCAGCCAGGGTCAAACAATAAAATGATACAGACCGATATGGTCACTTACACGTGAATACACAGACCGATGAGGTCACACAACACAATCGACAAACCGACTTAAATAACATTACCCACACAGGGGTGAAATACAATACAACGGAATACTGAATCAACTCTAACAATACAACTAAACTCTACCAACTCTCAACTCTTGATTAGTATCGCACTCGTCATCCCCTTGTGCCAATCCTGTGATGCTCCCCGAACTGCATGTACCGGACGCAGCAGACATCCACCCCGAATACTCGGGGTTAGTAAAACTCCTTTGTTTTACTAGTGCAAGTATCAAACCATACGAAATGTAACAAGCAAATAGCAACTACGAATTTAATACGGAAATCAATTATCAAAATGTTCTAAAAGTTTTAGAATTTCGAACTCAAGTAAGAGATATTTGAAAAGAAACACATCCTCTCGGGATTTTTAAAGGTAAATTCTTTTGGACCTCGAGTCCTAATTTACGAAACCTTTTCGTAAACATTAGTGGCCTTAGCCCGATTCTCGCTTTCAAAGCATACTAAATAATATATCATTATGAGTCCGAGATCCATATTTAAAATGTTACCCGAGCAATCAACGCTACACGATCATTGTTCATACACATCATGTACCGAACTCCGGAGGCCTCGACGGACCTTACCCGACCACACACACCGTTCGTACACATCATGTACCGAACTCCGAGGTCTCAACGGACCCTACCCGAACCACACACTGCTTTCGTACACATCATGTACCGAACTCCGAGGCCTCAACGGACCCTACCCGGCCACACACATCGTTCGTACACATCATGTACCGAACTCCGCAGGTCTCGCTGACCCTACTGGATCACACACCTTGTCCGTACACGTCATGTACCGACTCCGAGGCCTCGTCGACCCTACCCGGTTCACACACTTTGTTCGTACACATCATGTACCGAACTCCGCAGGCCTCGTCGGACCCTACGGTTCACACACACATCGACTCGACACAATTCATAATCATTAAATGTCAAGTCATTCCACATTACGCCGAAATGTACAATCAAGCATGTAAACCAAAGCAACACGAATATCATGATCGTCACAACGACTCTTAACCAACATAACACACATTCGGTACACAATACATTGCACAACCACGTGTACAACCATCTCATATGTACATCGCAATCCTGCACAAATGGCACAACGCCGAACACGTATACCAATATATCACTATTATCACAAAGCCTTCAAATTTCGGGAAACACAACCAACTCAACGAAACATATTTACGGAGGCAAGCAAAATCGTCATACAAATCATACGTAATTACTAGTCGCAAGATACAAGTCGTATAATAAGATACTTGCCTTAATAACCGCTACCGAACGCTCCGAAGAACACGGTTCGACCGGGAAGCTCGGACCCCAAAGAAGGCAACGAACGGAAGGTTTCCGACTCGAGTTCTTCACAAGAATTCGTTCCTAAGTCACAACGATATCAATTCAATCACAATTCTACGAAAACGTATGGAACTTTCCAAGTTCTACCCATTGAAGCATTTTATCGGACACTTTGAGGGCGTAGTCCAATTTAATCGATTATTCAAAGGAATACTCAAATCCGTTACACAAAACTTCAAGGGTATTGAATGATTACGAGTTTACAATCAAGTTCTAACAATAATATGAATCAAAACGAAGCAAATCGGCCAAAACACCAAGAAACCTCAAGAACATCCAAAAACCAAAAGTTTAGGTGTTCTTACCTTCGATCCGGGTGGAAGATGATGTTAATCAATGATTAGAACTTCCAAAACATGTTGCTCCATGTCATATCGATCCAAATCCATCCATTATTGACGAAGAAACGCGAAGAAATGAAGAAAAAGGGTGAAAATGGCCGGATGACTCGGTCCAGGCCCTTAAATAGCCGACTGCCGGCGAGGACTCGACCGTGTCCCGCTAGACACGGCCGCGTCGCCCGATAGTGACCCGTCCGCGGCGGCATTGACTCGACCGTGTCCCGAACACGGTCGGGCCTCTCGGGCAGAGACTTGGCTTATCCGACGAGTACGGCACGGGCCGTGTCGGACGACACGGCCGAGTTCGGCCGGCAGTGATCGGCCAATAACGAGCGGGTGAGCTAAAACGACCATAACTCTCTCGTCCGGACTCCGATTAACTCACCGTTTGAACCATTGGAAAGCTAACTCGATGCTCTATAATATTGCAAAGATTCAGAATTTTTGGAGTTACCAAAAATTAATGGTGATCTAACAAAGTCGAACTCATACTTAGAAAAGTCGTTTAGTAATCCTGAATTCAACAAAACGACACCGAAATCCGAACCTGAATACGAACCGAAGATACGGTTACGAAGTACTCACAAAGACGAATCTACGAGCTACTAGAACACACGATTCCGACCACCCGAAGGGTCGAAATTCGACAACGGAAGGTAATTACCCCAAACTTTGGGAAATTACGAAAATGGCCCAAATGCCCAAAAATCACCATACGACAACGAATAATCAAACCGAAGCTCACAACACGTATAACAACGTTAAATGAACTTACGAAAAACCCCAAACGACAGTTTCGAACGAGATTCGCAAGAACCGAACTCAAGCGCGGAAAAGTCGCTAAAAGCACGGAACTCAACAAAGAAGCACCGAAACGAACTCGGATGACAAAAAGTGCAGAACTAAATATTCTCCAAATGACGAAACGGTCAAAAGCGAGTCGTCAAAATGGACTTCGGCCGAAAAAAGAAATTTACCGAAAATCGAAAATTTGCAGATATTACACACATGGCATGTGATCATGTGGCCAGGATGCAACAAGTGATTGATCCAACCGTGAGCGCCAAAGTTAATCTACGGTGGCACATGGCATGCGATCATGTGTCCAGGATGCAACAAGTGATTGATCCAACCGTGAGATGTTGTGATTTGTTTAGCTAGCCAGTGCGGGAGGGTCCTTAGAGGCCTCGTGCGGGAATCTATGATATGACTCTGTTCCCAAGGCGATGCATATGTTGTGATTTGTTTCGCTAGCCAGCTCGGGAGGGTCCTTCGAGGCCTCGAGTGGGATGTCTGTGGTAGCGTCCCGGTCCTAGGCGATGCGCGTGCGTGATTATGTTTCGTTGATTTTATGTCCGTTGAGGACACGTGATGTTGGGCTCTGGCCCTGTGAATTGTTGTTGGTTTTCTATTTGCGAAAATAAAACCTTTGGGCTGTGACCCTGTTGATTTTGGAAAGAGAAGGATTTGATAATCCTAATTGGTTTTCTATTAAAACTCCCGAGGGTATTTTAAACCATTTTGCAAACCATTCTCGTTATTTGTGATCTTTCGGATTTGGAAAGTTTTACTCAAATTCTTGCCTCGGGAAGTATTCGTTTCGTGGTATTTTAATCTTTAAGGATTCCTGGTTATTGTTATTCGTGGAACTTGAATTATATGGCTCGTATTTGCACTTTGTATTTGCACTAGCAAAACAGTGGAGTTTTGCTAACCCCCGAGTATTCGGGGGGTGGATGTCTGTTTTTGCATTCAGGTTTTGGAGCATAGCACAGGGTCGGCACGAAGAATGATGAAAGATGAACGATACTAATCACACGAGGATCCGTATGATGTTATTGGTTTAGTTGCATTTTATTTCCGCTGCAGTATTCTTTCCCCATTGTACGGGAGTGTGTTGTGTTCGACCCCTGCGTGGGCATGTATTGTAATTGAGTTGTATGTATTTATTGAATGGCCAAATCGGTCTACTAAGTATTTTTAGCCTTAAAGGCATTGTCGAGTTGTTCGTTTGTTGTTACCAGCCTGGTATATCCTTGAGGAAAGGTTCTACGGCGTGTAATATCCCTGAGCAGATTGGGGGTGTTTGTAACACCCCGAGATATTCAGAATAATTACAGCGCCGTAAACCCTTTAAGTAAGGATTTACAAGGCTTATAAAAAAAAAGGTAAATTTAAGACATCAATACTGCGGAAATTCAAGTTTGTGAAAACGTACAACTGGTTCAACGGGTAATTAATACAACCATATCGAATTAATATCAATAAGACACGCGTACTCGAGTACAGAAACCAAACCAAGAAAACAAATCTCCAATAACACTAAACATCACTGAACCCCTTCGTCGTCACGTGCATCTTGGTCGCTTTCCTGCTCCTTGGCTACCTGAACATCAAAACAAATGTCCACCCCCGAAGGGGTTAGCAAAACGATGCTAGTACAAGTATCATATTAAACAATTTGAATATGCATTAACAATACATAACAAGATACATCACACGGACTTCCGCTACCGGAATCCGACAATGCGAATCCACACGATTCCATTACACAGTATGGGTATTCCAACGATCCAGCGCCCTCAGCATAGATCCCAAGATGATCCCGTCGGGCCAACACGAGGTGGAAATTACCCGTCCAATGATCCAGCGCCCTCAGCCTAGATCCCAAGATGATCCCGTCGGACCAACACGAGGTGGACATCCGATCCAGCGCCCTCAGCATAGATCGTACAACGTATACAAACACAACTCATGCATACACATATGCCAAATCATTATGTTCATCAACATGAACATATAAACACTATATAACGAATATCATGACAAATCAAGGAAGTAAATCTCATGTTCAACAACATGAATAATCATACGTATGCTCCAAAAATAAAATACCGATATTAACATATCACGATACTTGCCTCGAAGATGGCAAGAACGATATACTTCAATGGTCTCAACCCACTCGAAGGTCGCCTCCTTCGATCAATGTAGCAAGCTCGAACCTTAACAAAAGGAATGATATACAAATCATCTCAAGTCGAATAATGGCCTAACAATTCGGCCTACGGCCGAGAAGCTCAAAATAAACAAGCTGTCTGGATTGCTTAGCGCGCGCTACGTACTTTACGTAACGTGCGCTAAGCCGGATCGAAGCGACGCTATCGTATAAGACTAGCGTGCGCTAGCCACGGATCGGCCCGACTTTGGTCTCATAACGTACGCTACGTACGTTTCGTGCGTTAACCGAACCTCGATAGCGCACGTTAACTCACACATGTTAGCGTGCGCTAATCTTGCATGGCAGAATACTGCAAACCGAAAACTGTGTTGAATGGTGAAGAACTCATGAATTCTACCGTGATGATACAAGTTATCCTCGGGCATATCATGCTACTAAGGTTTGTGGAAGTTTTAAGATTATGAAATACAAATATACGGATAGTCATCTCAATATCATAATCCATCTACGATCTTCAAGAAATAATCTAAGTTCCGATCGTCTAACGTCCCAAAACACATGATTCCAACATGAACAACATAGCAACTGGGTAATATCCGATTACTGATCATAAATCGATTTGAACATGCTCAGGAGTCCTTATAATAAGATGGTTCAAAGATTCATACGATATATAGTGCCGATACGTCAAAAAGTATCCTTCTAACATGTGATGACCGATTATAACGAAATACTTGCTATCCAAACATGATTCAAACTTCCTTAGGAACATTACTAACATCAGTGAAGAATCACCTACCTCAAAGTAGTGAAGAACACGGATGAAAATGAAGCAATCCAACACCGAAGGCTTGAACACCAATCTCCAATGATATATGATCTTCAATCTCGAACTAGGAGGTTGGTACGAAGTGTTTAGGACGAAGGGAGTTATGTTCCAAGTGTAAGAGTTCGGGTTATGGGAGGAGAAAGAACTGAAATCACGAATAGGATGCTGTCCTATTTATAATAAATGGCTATTAGCGCGCGCTAGACCCTGATCGTAGCGTGCGCTAACGGCTCACAGTCTAAACTGTACTCGGCACTTAGCGTGCGCTACGCATATACCTGTAGCGTGCGCTAAGGCGTTGACTTGGCTTTTCCCGAAAGCCGTCCAGATTCATTCGACACAATCCGACAAGGGTCCCTCGGCCAGATCTCACCTACCGCACGTCTCGATCAATTTGACCACGCATAGCGTGCGCTACTGATCCCCTGTAGCGTGCGCTATGAATCCCCGTTAGCGTACGCTACACTCAGCCTGTAGCTTGCGCTACATGTACAGAATTTCAATCTCTATATCACATATACGAAATTATACGCTCGACAACAATGGATTATAAAATACGGAGAATAGTACTCAGACAAAAGTACAATCATTACAATATCACAAGTTCCAATTACATAACAAAAATCTCGGGTATTACATCCTTCCTCCCTAAAAAGAAGTTTCGTCCCGAAACTTAGGATGAAAACAACTCCGGATATTTAGCCTTCATATCGTCCTCCGTTTCCCAAGTGGCCTCTTCGACTCCATGTCGTGACCATTGTACTTTAACCAACTGTATTGGTTTATTCCTTAATTGTTTGATCCGGCTTTCAAGTATCTTGATTGGTCTCTCTTCGAAGGTGCCATCATTATCTATCTCGATCTCGTCAAAATCAATGACGTGACTGGGGTCCGGTACATACTTTCGCAGTTGGGATACGTGAAACACATTGTGAACATGACTCGGCGATGGCGGTAAGGCCAACCTGTACGCTAAATCCCCAACTCTCTCTAGGATCTCAAATGGTCCGATATATCTCGGACTAAGCTTGCCTCTTCTCCCAAAACGGAAAATCCCTCGTGTAGGAGACACCCTCAATAGTACGTGGTCCACAGCGTCGAACTCTAGAGGGCGACGACGCACATCGGCATAAGACTTCTGCCGACTCTGGGCAGTCAACAGTCTCTCTCGAATCAAAGCTATCTTCTCTTGAGTCTGAATAATCAATTCCGGTTCCGTCCCGATCAAATCCGATGAATCATCCCAACACAGGGGTGATCGGCATCTTCTCCCGTACAAAGCTTCAAATGGTGCCATTCGAATAGAAGCATGCCAACTATTATTGTAAGTGAATTCGATCAAGGGCAAGTGAACTTCCCAATCAGTTGACCAATCCAACGCACAAGCTCTAAGCATGTATTCTACAGTTTGAATAGTCCTTTCGGACTGACCGTCTGTTTGGGGATGATAAGTTGTGCTAAAGTTGAGCTCAGTCCCCAAAGCCTTGTGAACTGCCTTCCAGAAGTGCGACACGAAACGACCATCTCGATCCGAGATAATGGTCTTCGGCGTCCCATGCAATCTGACTATCTCTGCAATAAATACTCGCGCCAATCTTTCGGGTCCCCATGTATCTTTAATCCCTAGGAAATGAGCCGACTTGGTTAGTCGATCAACTACGACCCAAATCATGTTCATTCCTGCTCTAGTCCTTGGCATACTGGTGATGAAATCCATCGAAATGTCCTCCCACTTCCATTCAGGGATCGGAAGCGGCTTTAACATCCCGGCAGGTCGCTGATGCTCAATCTTGACCTGCTGACAAGTCAAACACTTCGAAACGTACTCTGCTACGTCCTTCTTCATATTCCCCCACCAGAAGTTTTGCTTTAGATCCTTATACATCTTACTGCTGCCTGGGTGAATAGAATAGGGCGTGCTATGAGCTTCTTTCAGAATAGTCCGTCTCAAATCATCATCCTCGGGAATGCACAATCGACTCTGAAATCTCAGAACTCCATCATCTTGTATCACGAATCCTGGGGCTTTTCCTTTTTTTACTTCATCACATAATCGAAGGATTAAAGAATCGTCCATCTGTTTAGATTTGATCTCCTCGACTAGTGATGAAGTCAGTTCCATCACATACAGTTGCCCTTGGATTCCTGGTGCCCATACTTCAATCCCCTCGCGGATCAGTTCCCGTTGAATACTGGTTTGGGACGTGAGGGCTTCCAACACTCGAAGAGAAACAGGTTTACGGCTCAACGCATCGGCTACTACATTTGCTTTCCCCGGATGATAGAGAATCTCTAAGTCGTAATCCTTGATCAATTCCAGCCACCTTCTCTGCCTCATGTTTAATTCTTTCTGACTGAAAATGTATTTGAGGCTCTTATGATCTGTAAAGATCTGACAATGAGTGCCGTACAAATAATGTCGCCAAATTTTCAAGGCAAAAACCATAGCTGCTAGCTCCAGATCATGAGTCGGATAATTAACTTCGTACGGTTTCAATTGCCGAGAAGCATAAGCAATCACTTTATCCTTCTGCATCAACACACAACCCAAACCCTGATTTGAAGCGTCGTTGTATACCATGAATCCATCAGTTCCCTCTGGCAGTGCTAAAATAGGTGCTGTCGTCAGTCTCTTCTTAAGTTCATCAAAACCCGCCTGACATTTCCCATCCCATGTGAACTTTCGAGTTTTCTGTAACAGCTGAGTGAGTGGACGAGCAATTTTGGAGAATCCCTCTACAAAGCGGCGATAATATCCAGCAAGTCCTAAGAAGCTTCGGACTTCTTTAACGTTTTTAGGGGCTTCCCATTCCAAGATTGCTTCGACTTTCTTCGGGTCCACCTGAACTCCGTCGGATGATATCACATGCCCAAGGAAGGTTACTTCCTTAAGCCAAAATTCGCATTTAGAAAGCTTAGCATACAGCTGTTCCTTTCTCAAGATGCTCAAAACCACACGTAAATGTTCAGCATGTTCCTCTGCGTCCCTCAAATATATCAAGATGTCGTCAATGAAGACGACCACAAATTTATCCAAGTACTCCAAGAATACCCGATTCATCAATTGCATGAATACTGCAGGAGCATGGGTAAGTCCAAATGGCATCACTACAAATTCATAATGCCCGTACCGGGATCTGAAAGCAGATTTCGGTATATCTGATCCCTTGATTCTCAATTGATGGTATCCTGATCGCAAGTCAATCTTCGAGAATACCCTTGCCCCTTGCAGTTGATCAAACAAGTCGTCGATCCGAGGTATCGGATACTTATTCTTGATTGTCATCTTGTTGAGCTCCCTGTAATCAATACACAGTCGGAGGGATCTGTCTTTCTTCCGGACAAAGAGAACGGGCGCTCCCCAAGGGGAAACGCTCGGTTGAATATAGCCCTTCTGTAGCAATTCCTCCAGTTTCTTCTTGAGTTCATACATCTCGGTTGGCGCCATGCGGTATGGTGCCCTGGAAATAGGGATTGCTCCAGGCTCTAATTCGATGGTGAATTCCACTTCTCTTTGCGGAGGTAACCCTGGTAGCTCGTCAGGAAATACATCTGAGAACTCATTCACAACTGAAATAGACGAGAGATCTACTCCTTCCTCTTTCCTCATGGCATAACACCAAAGTCCATGACATCCCTGTTTCAGTAATTTTACGGCTTTCATTGGTTTGATCAATTTTCCCGAGCTTCCCGGTCTCCATCCTCGGAATAAATGTTCAGACCCGTCATCAGCAATGATAGAAATGACTCTCTCTCGGTAATTCAGGATAGCTCCATAACGGTTGAGCCAATCGTCTCCGAGAATTAAATCGTCACCGTAGATGTCAACAACAATGAGATTCGACGGCCAATCTCTACCTCCTATAGATACTGGAAAATCTCTAGCCTCTAGGGTTCCCACAATTCTCTCTCCACTCGGCAATCCCACAACATACGGTTCACAATCAATTAAGCACGAGATTTTTAAACGATTTACAGCTTCAAAGATACAAAAGAATGTGTAGCTCGAATCGAATAAAACACTAGCTGTTGCAAAAGGATCTGAATCGTACTGATGCAACAAAGCAGTTGTTCGATCGTCGATCTCCTCATTTCGCAGCGCGGAGGAACGGACCCAAAGATCGGATGTCTCTCTCTTCCCAACGCTCGCGCTGAAATCCACTCTATTGTGTCTGGTTCACACTTATCTCCTTAGGAACCGAGCCGGAGTGCGGGTACCAAAAGATCTAGCGGCTCCACGTAAGGCCGCACGGTGCCCTTCTTGCCCACAATCGTAACAAGTCACGTAAGATGCGGCAATCACGTCGAATATGCCTGCTCGACCACAATTGTAGCATTTCTTTGATGCGTCCGAAATCACGATGCTGTCCGGAACTTCTTTCCGCCTCTAGAAGGATGTGGAGGTTTCTAGCCGAATAAAGGAAGACTGCCCTGCGGGCCCCACCACTCTTGTTTTCTCGCAGTTGCCGGTCACCTTCTCGCTTCTTTGCCTCTATCGATTTCTCCACCGCCGCCTCTTTCATGTCGTAGGCCGCTTTGTCTTGATACTATCGCAACGTAGTACACTCAAATCCGACATGTCTCACTTGAATCTCCGGCTTCATCCGCATATCAAAATGAAAAATCTTTTACGCCTCCGTTCGACCAAGTGTCGCACACAAGTCACCGATGATTAAAAGTTTTAATTACATCATCACAGATGCCTCCGAACTCGTGGCGAGAAAAACTCTCGGACCTTTGCCTCTCTAATCTGGACGAGGACAATCATGCTTCCATCATTAGTTTGAATTCCGTCCAATCCGCATTATGATCCTCGGGTGAATAGCTTCCCACCAATCAAAGGCCTCCCAAATGGAAAATATCGGGCAATGGGGACCTTCCGGTCCTCGGACGCTTAAGACCCGCGAATATCTTCTCCAACTCCTTGAGCCGTGATCCCAAGTAAGTGCCTCGCAGATCCACAAATTTTGGCGGGTGCAATTTAACCACTTCGCCGAGCCATCTGTCTCCCGTTATCCTCGTGGTGCCGCTGTCCCATCGCCGTCGCATGCGATCAACGACTCGAGCGAATCGGTTTATCTGCGCCACCACCTGTTGAAGCACTCCCGGTATGTTAGGATTTGCGTCATCATTCGCTGATCCTTGCTGCCCTCCCGAATGGGAATCGGTTCGACTAGCCGATATTTCTGGGGTAGTTGCGGAATCCTCATGTCTCATGTTACCACGTCCACGTCCGCGTCCACGTCCTCCTCTCAACATACTGTAAACGCAATTTCTCAATATCCAGAACAAAATTTTTGAAATAAAGTCCGTCAATACTCGCAAAACAGTAATTAAGTAAAACGGTAGTATAAGAGATTAAGAGACTTACAACCACGGTCCACATGACGACTTCGGCTGAACAGTGATGTCACAAACGACCCGTAAACAGACCCAAATAAAACCCGACTGCCAAGATATCCATGAATCTTAGCTCTGATACCATATTCTGTAACACCCCGAGATATTCGGAATAATTACAGCGCCGTAAACCCTTTAAGTAAGGATTTACAAGGCTTATAAAAAAAAAGGTAAATTTAAGACATCAATACTGCGGAAATTCAAGTTTGTGAAAACGTACAACTGGTTCAACGGGTAATTAATACAACCATATCGAATTAATATCAATAAGACACGCGTACTCGAGTACAGAAACCAAACCAAGAAAACAAATCTCCAATAACACTAAACATCACTGAACCCCTTCGTCGTCACGTCGCGTCGCTTTCCCCGCTCTCCTTGGCTACCTGAACATCAAAACAAATATCCACCCCCGAAGGGGTTAGCAAAACGATGCTAGTACAAGTATCATATTAAACAATTTGAATATGCATTAACAATACATAACAAGATACATCACACGGACTACCGCTACCGGAATCCGACAATGCGAATCCACACGATTCCATTACACAGTATGGGTATTCCAACGATCCAGCGCCCTCAGCATAGATCCCAAGATGATCCCGTCGGACCAACACGAGGTGGAAATTACCCGTCCAATGATCCAGCGCCCTCAGCCTAGATCCCAAGATGATCCCGTCGGACCAACACGAGGTGGACATCCGATCCAGCGCCCTCAGCATAGATCGTACAACGTATACAAACACAACTCATGCATACACATATGCCAAATCATTATGTTCATCAACATGAACATATAAACACTATATAACGAATATCATGACAAATCAAGGAAGTAAATCTCATGTTCAACAACATGAATAATCATACGTATGCTCCAAAAATAAAATACCGATATTAACATATCACGATACTTGCCTCGAAGATGGCAAGAACGATATACTTCAATGGTCTCAACCCACTCAAGGTCGCCTCCTTCGATCAACGTAGCAAGCTCGAACCTTAACAAAAGGAATGATATACAAATCATCTCAAGTCGAATAATGGTTTAACAATGCCTACGGCCGAGAAGCTCAAAATAAACAAGTCAGTCTGGATTGCTTAGCGCGCCACGCACTTTACGTAACGCGGCGCTAAGCCGATCGTTAGCGTATGCTATCGTATAAGACTAGCGTGCGCTAGCCACGATCGCGATTTGACTGTTGCTCTCATAACGCACGCTACGACGCTTTCGTGGCGTTAACTGAACCTCGATAGCGCACGTTAACTCACACATGTTAGCGTGCGCTAATCTTGCATGGCAGAATACTGCAAACCGAAAACTGGGTTGAATGGTGAAGAACTCATGAATTCTACCGTGATGATACAAGTTATCCTCGGGCATATCATGCTACTAAGGTTTGTGGAAGTTTTAAGATTATGAAATACAAATATACGGATAGTCATCTCAATATCATAATCCATCTACGATCTTCAAGAAATAATCTAAGTTCTGATCGTCTAACATCCCAAAACACATGATTCCAACATGAACAACATAGCAACTGGGTAATATCCGATTACTGATCATAAATCGATTTGAACATGCTCAGGAGTCCTTATAATAAGATGGTTCAAAGATTCATACGATATATAGTGCCGATACGTCAAAAAGTATCCTTCTAACATGTGATGACCGATTATAACGAAATACTTGCTATCCAAACATGATTCAAACTTCCTTAGGAACATTATTAACATCAGTGAAGAATCACCTACCTCAAAGTAGTGAAGAACACGGATGAAAATGAACAAATCCAACACCGAAGGCTTGAACACCAATCTCCAATGATATATGATCTTCAATCTCGAACTAGGAGGTTGGTACGAAGTGTTTAGGACGAAGGGAGTTATGTTCCAAGTGTAAGAGTTCGGGTTATGGGAGGAGAAAGAACTGAAATCACGAATAGGATGCTGTCCTGTTTATAATAAATGGCTATTAGCGCGCGCTAGACCCTGATCGTAGCGTGCGCTAACGGCTCACAGTCTAAACTGTACTCGGCACTTAGCGTGCGCTACGCATATACCTGTAGCGTGTGCTAAGGCGTTGACTTGGCTTTTCCCGAAAGCCATCCAGATTCATTCGACACAATCCGACAAGGGTCCCTCGGCCAGATCTCACCTACCGTACGTCTCGATCAATTTGACCACGCATAGCGTGCGCTACTGATCCCCTGTAGCGTGCGCTATGAATCCCCATTAGCGTATGCTACACTCAGCCTGTAGCGTGCGCTACATGCACAGAATTTCAATCTCTATATCACATATACGAAATTATACGCTCGACAACAATGGATTATGAAATACGGAGAATAGTACTCAGACAAAAGTACAATCATTACAATATCACAAGTTCCAATTACATAACAGAAATCTCGGGTATTACAGTGTTACAGTATAACGCTAGTAAAGGTAATGATATATTGATAAGGTCATTTTGACGACATCGTCTAGCGAAAAGATTGAAGCCTCAATGTGTTGTTTTGCAAATAGCTTCAATCAAAACAGTTTTGATAATGAGATACATGGTTTTAATCAAACGACCGAGGTATTATAAGAGTTTTCAAAAATTTCATTTCACCAATTTTTTCAAACTTGAGAATTTTAAAATTTTATCATTTGAATAATACCCCTAAACATTTTATTTTTGTTGTTAGTGTTTGATCCTGCGATACGTGTGTGGTTTTGACCGTGTTTGATTTGGAAAAAATCCAAACCTCTCTCGTTGATGTGACGTGTGGATTATTTTTTTAATGAAGTTCTAAAATTACGTGTTAGTTCGCACTTGTGTGATGACTTGGAGTTGATGTTTTAACGTCGCTATTTATTGTCTTATCTTGACATTGTGATACTTGTTTGGATGTGTTATTCTTATTGGCCGTCCGTCCCAAGATGCCGAGAGGCCGTGGCCGAGGACGTGGTCGTAGTCGTGGTCGTGATCGCAGCAATCATCCGCAGGTAATGATGATATTGGCGCCGCCACCATCCTTCGTCAGTGATCGACCGTTGGGCGCTTATGAATCGACTGCACACCGAGACGGGATTCGGATGAAGATAACGGAGCCGGTAAGTGGTTACGAGATGTGATGAGAATGCACCCGCCCGCTTTGTAGGTTCTTCGGATTCGTTAGCCGGGAGAATTGGCTCTTCCACTGGGATGAACATTTGATGCCGTAGCTTGCCCCGATGAGAGAAGAGTGCCTATTGCTCAATACCTACTCGACAGGAATCTCAGACCGGTGGGAGGCCGTAGCGCCTAGTGATCGTACCGCTACTGGATGAATTCAAAACTGCCATGGAGGCCGAGTATTGTCCGCCGCCTGTTAAAGAGCGTAGGATTGTCGAGTTTTTCTCGGCTACGCCCCGAGACGTGTCGATATCCCAGGCGATAGTCGATTATAATCGACAGCTGTGTTATGTTCGGGATCAGGTGAAAAGTGAGGCAGATAAGGTTCGTTATTTCGATATGCGTATGAAACCTCAGATTCGGCAGTGTATGGCTCCTTTTATGTGTACAACCTTGAAGGACTATCAGGATCGAGCCTTGGCGTTTGAGATGGCTATAATGTCTACCGAGTCCGTATCGGTAGCGAAAAAGCAGAAGATTTCTGATGACGCATCGGGAAGTAAGGGAATTGGGATTCCCACACCTCAACCCTCGTATCAGCCGAGTATGGGACCTTCTCGGTCAGTTAGAGAACCCAAAAGACCCAAGTCGGTGTCTTTGAGTTCTGGTAATGCTCCTAGGTGTTTCAATTGTAACGTTCTAGGCCATGAACGCGCGCATTGTAAGAAACCGCCAGTGACTTGTTATAATTGTGGACACGAGGGGCATCGAGTTCAGTACTGCGAGATTGTTGCTGAGATGATAAGGGACCGGGATTCTATTCCTACTTCCGGAGGGCCCAGTGATGTCTAGTGATGGTGTTTTTGGTACTCGCTACACGGATTGTTTCGCGTGTAGAGATGTTTCTGTGACGCTTTTACATTTGGAACTTGTTGAATGATATTTTGTTTTGTGTAAGTTCCCGTTTAGTTGTTGAACCTACGGAGGCGTGTCAGTGGACCACGAGTTCATGAGCATGGTATTTTATTATATGTCGTTATATTTTGTTTCGTATCACTGTGATAACCTTAGTTTAAGTTTCGGGGCGAAACTTATTTTTTGTGTGATAGAATGTAATATCCGGTATTCTCATTTTCTGTTATCTTGAAATTATTTGTGTTTTGACGCCGGACATTTTCTTGTTGATGAGTATCAGAGTGATTTCTATCGTGTTATTCTATTTGATTCTTTCGCATAGCCGTTTTAGTCGGTGCGACTTGTTGTCGCGTGCGTTTCTTTGATTAAATGTGTGCATGTGATGTGACGTTAATTGCTCGTTATTGTTTTGAATCTTAGTCGGTGGCATTGTGTTGGTCGTCGTGGAGCGTGTTTTCACGCCGTATGTCTTTTGGCGTTTCTTGCAGCGTTGGCGCGAGTTTTCGGTTTTTGTGTATCTCGTCGAGTCTTCCTGACAGTGGATATTGCTTCTCCCTACTTGTTTTAAGTTTCGGGACGAAACTTCTTTTAAGGAGGGTAGAATGTAATACCTGTAATTTCGATTTCCGGTAATTTCATTAATTTTTTTTTTCCGGAGAAATTCCGTTTTTACGACTCGCTCATGATCGTTTCGTCATTTCGAGAATGATTAATTCTGCACTTTTTATCATCCGAGTTCGTTTCGGTATCGTTTTGCTGAGTTCCGAGCCTTTTAGACGCTTTTCCGCACTTGAGTTCGATTCTTGCGAATCTCGTCCGAAACTGTTGTTTCGAGTTTCTCGTAAGTTCATTTAATGTTATTATTCTTGTTGCAAGTTTTGGTTTGGTGTTTCGATCGCGTATCGTGATTTTCGGACGTTTTGGGCCATTTTCGTAATTTCCCAAAGTTTTGGGTAATTACTTCCGTTGTCGGATTCCGAGCCTTCGGGTGGTCGGAATTGTGTGTTCTCTTAGCTCTTAGATTCGTCTTTGCGAGTACGTCGTAACCGTATCATCGATTCGTATTCAGGTTCGGGTTTCGGGTCGTTCGGGCCGTCGGAGTTGGCCGGCCGACATGGCCGGCAATCGTGGCCTGTGCGATCGCCGAGTCACGTCCGGCGGTGCTCGGCGGCTTCCGAGTCACGGCCGGTAGTGCTCGGCGGCTTCCGGCCGAGCAAGCACCGTAGGGCCGCGGCACATGCCGGGCAGGGCCGCGGCACACTGTGGCATTTTTCGGCCAAACTGATCATGCCGGGTGCCGCGGCACACGCTGGCCGAGCTGCACACCGCCGACCACCGGGAGCCATTTTTGGCTCGTGCCGCGGCACACTCCCATTGGCCGCGCACACCGTGCGCACTATTTAAGGCCCAGCAATGCTTTTTCGCCATTTTTTCTCCTGCTTCTACTTCTCTTCCGCGGCTGGGGTTGTTCCTATCATGGGGAGATGTTGTTGGTCAACAAATCCATGAAGTTTTGGAGTTCATATCATCAATCATCCATCCTATAACATCCTTTGATCGAGCGAATCAGGTCAGATTTTCTAGAAATCTAATTTTGGGGATTTTGGGTATTTTGTTCGATTTCGTCCGTTTAATCCGATTTAACTTAGGATTGTGATGGATTGATGATTATTTGGATGTATTGTATCACTTCCCTTGTTAACCCATGGTTGGATCGTATCGATTCGTTGTTTTGGTCGAGTTCTTGACCGACCCCTTGAAGGTGTCTGGTAAAATGTCATAGAGGGGTTTTCGGGCGTTCTACGATTATTCTTCCTTATATGATCGATGATTTATTGAAATTATGTTGTTAGGGACGAATTCTTGTGAAGAACTCGAGTCGGAACCCTTCCGTTCATTGTCTTCTTCGGGGTCCGAGCTTCCTGGTCAAACCGTGTTCTTCGGAGCGTTTGGTAGCGGTTATTAAGGCAAGTATCTTATTATACAACTTGTATCCTGCGACTAGTAATTACGTATGAT
The DNA here is from genome assembly GCA_033398695.1 of Orobanche coerulescens. Classification (NCBI taxonomy): domain Eukaryota; kingdom Viridiplantae; phylum Streptophyta; class Magnoliopsida; order Lamiales; family Orobanchaceae; genus Orobanche; species Orobanche coerulescens. The sequence continues at coordinate 65,393,890 of CM065809.1, forward strand.
ATGTATGACGATTTTGCTTGCCTCCGTAAATATGTTCCGTTTTAGTTGGTTGTGTTTTCCGAAATTTGAAGGCTTTGTGATAATAGTGATATATTGGTATACGTGTGTTGTTGCCCAAAATATTTATCCGAAGATTAATACTGCTGGAAGACGGACAATAAACAACAATTGCGGGAGCACTTCCGAGAGTAGATAAATAATACAAGATTTGCCGGGTTTGTTAGGCCCAGGCTTGAATGCTATCGCGAGATGTTATTAATACGAATATTCGTGGATACAAGTATTAACGAGAGAAATCTAAATACAATGAGTGTAAAAAGACTCTGTTAATCTGGCTCTTGAGCGAAGCTTGGTGTTCTTCGTCCCCGCCGATAATCTGCTGGATGAGATAGGCCGGGAGAAGTAAGACCGAATGATAGCTGTTGCCAAGAGTTGGAGATTAGCCAAGTGCTTGATGTTTGCTTCTGTATTGTGTGAAATCCGAAGGGAGTTGAAGAAGTGTCCAAGTGCAGGGTGCCTTGCTTATATAGGGACAGCCGGGTCCTGTCCTGTAGTGGCCGATCGCCTGCCGGCCATTATAATAATGTGCCGATCGCCCGCCGGCCAATATTATAATGGGGCGATCTCCTGGGCTGTCGGGCTAAAGTCCAAGGAAGATGCTGGCTGTCGGGCTAAAGTCCAAGGAAGATGCTGGCTGTCGGGCTAAAGTCCAATGCAGTGACTGGCGCCAGCTGGGTGGTCCAATTAGGAGCCATCACGTGTCCGGAATCAGTCAACATGTGGCCCTACTCACAAGCTTTCGGCGGCTTGTCGGCTGGTGGAGAGATTCTGCCAGGCTGTGGTCAATGGCCCGAGATTCGCGGATCTTGTCTCGGCCCTTGCACGTGGTGCCAGTCTTGAGGCTCGACCGTTGCCGATTGGATGGCCATCGGCCTTGATCGACATGAGGCGATCGTCTCTAGCTGGTCATCAGAGGTCGCCATCGGCCAGTTGCTGAGGGTCGGCATCGGTCGATCACCAAGTGTAGGTCGGCCAGATGCCGAGAGAGGATCGCCCGCTCGTCGGTCGCCAGGAGTCGGTCGCTGAATACCGAGAGGGGATCGTCCATTAGTAGATCGCCAGGGGTCGGTCGCCGAGTATCGAGAGGCGATCGTATCTGAGGTTGATCGCTCGATACTGGGACTTGTCCTGGGGCCTTCTGCAGCGCCTAGCATGTCCGCCGGGTTAAGGCTCTACGCACGGTCGCTGATCGGCAGATCCGCCTTGGTCGCTCGGCAGTGACTCGGTCGCCCGACCTCTTAGGCGATCGCCGGTCGGAAGGTGTTAATTCTTGACACAACAATTGCCCCCCAGCTTGCTCCTATGTTGAAGACATGGGGCGAGGTGGTTCTTGCTGGCGATCGTGTAAGGATGAGGACGGGCGATCTTGCTGAGCTGACTTAGGACTCGGACTTGGGCTATCATGGTCGATTGGCTTAGCTATCTTTCGGTCTTGTACCTGCAAAAACAACATTGGCCGATCCCTCACGGAAACTTTGGTGGTTTCGCTCTGTTTGAGGAATCGTGCACAGTCGCGGAGATCGATGGACCGACTCCATGACCGTGTCTTGGTGCGCGAAGACATTGAGTGTCCCGTGACTCACTTTATTATGAGGGTCCTCTGTTAGCCGCGCCGCCTCGTATTTAAACGAAGGGCGTGCGGTCTCGGTCTAGAGGAGTCCTTGCGCGGGGCAGCGTCGGATGAATCAACTCCACGCCCGCGGCTTGTTAGCTCTGCTTCCACCTCGGCCAGCCATGGAGATGGTCGACCTCGACGGTGTACGTTGAGACGGGGGTTGTGGCATGTGTCCACTGATTAATGTTGGAGAGCCCTTAGACTACGCCGGCCTCGTATTTAAACGAAGGGCGGGCGATCTCGGCCGAAAGGGACCTTGCATGGCCGAAGCGTGGTTCCATCGATCGCCGTGGCCATGGCTTTATGATGCGCGGTGGAGGCGATCTTATGCCTTAGTCCGTCATGTTATATGGCCGGATCAGATGGCGATCGTGTCCACCGGGTTGCTGATGATGTAGCGTGATGATCGGCGATCGGGATGGAAGACTGTCGATCGTCGCTCGGCTGCCGATCGCTTTATTCGTAGGTCGATATCGGCGATCGGGCGGGAGATCGTCATCCGGGCGCCGATCGCGCTGCTCACAGGCTAAGAAGGAACCTTTGCCTGGCCAGAAAATCTGCGGCTCTAGCCTGGAAGGCTGCGTAGGTTGAAGGTTGGTTCTTCGTGAGATGCCTGAACATAGGCGAAAAACCCTGAAATCCTCCTAGGACCGCGTATAGGGCGGTCTCATCGCTTACGGGCTCGCCGTTGAGGATGATCCCGTCTACCCGGTCAATGTAGTCCGAGTCGGACTCTTCTTCTCCCTGCTTGATTCGCATCATGCGAAGGCGACCTTTAGGCCGGACGACTCTGGTGGCGAAGTGTTCCGTGAAGACGTGCGCCAGCTCGTTAAAGGAGCCAATGGACCGAGGTGGCAATGAGGTGTACCACCGGTGGGCGAGGTCGTCTAGTGTCAAAGGGAACATTCGGCACTGGGTCGCGTCCGATGCCCCACACCCGGTCATGTAGATGTTGAACTTCCTTAGGTGCGTCTGGGGGTCCGATCGCCCCTCGTACATGGGTGTCTGTGGGGGAGCGATCCTGTGCTGCACGGGGGCGAGCTCGATGCCAATCGCGAGCGGCTCATTTTCTAGGAAACTTCCTTGTGGGAGCCGGGTAGGCCGAGCTCCTGGTGACGGACACAAACTCCGTCGTCTCGTAGCTGGGGCCGGACTGCCCCGGTCGCCAGGTCGGGTCGCTGCCCAGGCGATCGAAGACAGAGGTGCCCCGGCTGCCGAGCGCCTCTTCTTGCGGGCGAGAGCCTCCTGGCGATCGCTCGGCCAGTAATGCCTTGTGCTTCCGCTTGGACTTCCGGCGGGCGGCCGAGGGAGTGATAGCAGGAGGCGCGTCGAGAGCACTCCGTCGTTCCTGAAGGGCGGCTATGGCCTCTTCGATCTGTTCATTGGTCCGGAACTGATCGAGCGAGAGGCTCGGGCCGCCGTCCCGGGACGGGATCGAGCGTCTCTGACCGCGGCGGCTGCCTTCCACCATCGGGCCGCTCGACCGGGACGGAACGGGGTCCGCCGGCCGGCCGGGCCGCTTTCTTCGACGCGGAGGCGGAAGACATGTTTTCTGAAGGATTTCTTTGAAGTGCAGTAAGTGTCACTTCAAGTATCTGCCCCGAGAACAGTGAGTGTTCTTCGGGACGGTAGGTATAAAAATTCGAGGGTTGGATGCCCTTCTTCTAGCGCCAATTGTTGTTGCCCAAAATATTTATCCGAAGATTAATACTGCTGGAATACGGACAACAAACAACAATTGCGGGAGCACTTCCGAGAGTAGATAAATAATACAAGATTTGCCGGGTTTGTTAGGCCCGGGCTTGAATGCTCTCGCGAGATGTTATTAATACGAATATTCGTGGATACAAGTATTAACGAGAGAAATCTAAATACAATGAGTGTAAAAAGACTCTGTTAATCCGGCTCTTGAGCGAAGCTTGGTGTTCTTCGTCCCCGCCGATAATCTGCTGGATGAGATAGGCCGGGAGAAGTAAGACCGAATGATAGCTGTTGCCAAGAGTTGGAGATTAGCCAAGTGCTTGATGTTTGCTTCTGTATTGTGTGAAATCCGAAGGGAGTTGAAGAAGTGTCCATGTGCAGGGTGCCTTGCTTATATAGGGACAGCCGGGTCCTGTCCTGTAGTGGCCGATCGCCTGCCGGCCATTATAATAATGTGCCGATCGCCCGCCGGCCAATATTATAATGGGGCGATCTCCTGGGCTGTCGGGCTAAAGTCCAAGGAAGATGCTGGCTGTCGGGCTAAAGTCCAAGGAAGATGCTGGCTGTCGGGCTAAAGTCCAATGCGATGGGGCGCCCGGTGGCGGTCAATTAGGAGCCATCACGTGTCCGGAATCCGTCAACATGTGGCCCTACTGACAAGCTTTCGGCGGCTTGTCGGCTGGTGGAGAGATTCTGCCAGGCTGTGGTCAATGGCCCGAGATTCGCGGATCTTGTCTCGGCCCTTGCACGTGGTGCCAGTCTTGAGGCTCGACCGTTGCCGATTGGATGGCCATCGGCCTTGATCGACATGAGGCGATCGTCTCTAGCTGGTCATCAGAGGTCGCCATCGGCCAGTTGCTGAGGGTCGGCATTGTAACACCCCCAAGTTATTCAGGGTATATTACAGCGCCGTGAGCCCCGCCGTGGGACCCACAAGGCTAAACATACGCGGAACTATAAACTTGACCGATAAGGTCAACATACAATGGAAAGAAAGACGATACAATTGGTATTCAAAACCATAACCAATGAAACCATATACATCACTGCACAAATCAATACCTCGGCAACACAGGCCGGAACAACAAGGAAACTGAAATACAATACTCGAGTATTAAAAATCCATTCCAGTACAACAACACTGAATGGAGGAATCCAAGAAAATAACCGGAGACAAAACACAGTATCACACTTGCCCATCATCTTCATGCCGACCCGGTACCCACCTGTCCGCTCCCCTGGAACCTGAAATACATGAAACGTATTTCCCCCATAAAGGGGTTAGCCGTCGAATAGCTAGTGCAAGTATAACAATATGAAACATAATACTCCTCGACAATAAAGTAAATGTAATCCGTCAATTCATCAATATCCGTCAATTCATCAATTTAAGACTAGTATTCCGGAATGACTAAAATCTCAAGACGTATGTGAATGCCGTAAAAACGGTTCGTTCATATCATACGCCGTTACATGTAGGAATGCCGTCAAAACGGTTCGTTCATTACATGCCAACATTATTTCATATGAATGCCGTAGAAACGGTTCGTTCATATCAACCATGGAATCGCACCAGAGGCTACGAAACCCTCAGAGGACCATAGGCCCGTCCCGGAGTGGCTAGAAATAATCATATCATCAATATTTCATACTTTCAAAGTCGAGAACGTACAATCATAAATGTATACTTGCCTTAATAAACGTTACCGAAGATCCCGAAGAACACGGTTAAACCGGGAAGCTTGAACCACGAAGAAGACAACGAACGGAAGGGTTTCGACTTGAGTTCTTCACAAGGATTTCGTCCCTAAGTCATATCAATGATAAATCAACAATCGTACGATGAATAATAATCGTACAACGCACAAAACCCCCCTCTTAGACCTTTTGTCGGACACCTTCAAGGCGTCGACTAATAACTCAACCAAAACGACGAACCAATACAATCCAACCGTGGAATAACGATGGAAATGATAGAATACACCTAAATCATCATCAATCCATCACTAATCTAAATTACTACGGATTAAAAGGATGAAGTCAAACAAAATCCCCAATTTCCAACATAAAATTCGAAGTGTTCTTGAATAATCTTTCAATAATCCGATGAATACTCCAACAAGTCCATAATCATGCGTATATCACTTCATACCCCATGATTTTAACATCCAAAACATTATTACCCAATACAAAATCGAAATCCAAGATGTTGAAGAAATTACCTCTTGAAGATCCAAGCACTATGATTCGAAGAGCACACGATAGAACGATGATCCGGGCTTCACAATCGAAAAGAGATGAAGAGAAATCATATACTCAAGTGATAGGTGAAGAAACCTTCCTCTCTCAAGCCTTTCCTCTCGTGTGATGGTGAAGAAATGAGGTATATCGGTTGAAAGCCTTGTGAAAACGCAGATATAGGGGTAATATGTCATGTGTGCCGCGGCTCGGTATATGTGTGCCGCGGCACAGGCCCAAAATTCGCTCCCAGGGCTCGGCGGTGTGCCGCGGCTCAGCCAGTGTGCCGCGGCACCGGTACGAGCGTTTTGGCGAATCGGCAAATGAGTGACTTAGCTATTTCGACCATAACTCCCTCGTCTGGACTCCGATTGACTCACCGTTTGAACCATTGGAAATCTGACTCGATGCTTTATAATATTGCCAAGATTCAGAATTTTTGGAGTTTCCAAGAATTTACGGTGATTTAACAAAGTCGAACTCATACGTGGAAAAGTCGCTAAAGAGCACGGAATTCAACAGAACGATACCGAAACGAACTCGGATGACAAAAAGTGTAGAATTAATTATTCTCAGGATGACGAAACGGTCCCAAGCAAGTCGTCAAAATAGACTTCCGCCAAAAATAGAAAATTTCCGGGGATCAAAATTACGGGTATTACATTCTACCCTTCTTAAAAGAAGTTTCGTCCCGAAACTTAAAACAGGTAAGGAGAAGAAATATTTCGCCAGGAGAAACTCAACGAGATGCACAAGAACCGAAACTTATGCCCAAACGGCGAATCATCGATATAGAACACCACAATGCATTACCCGAAGGTAAATCAATCCAACGCTGAAATAAATAAGGATCACAATGCCCGAAGGCTCCAACGGAAATACCGATACATCACAATGGCCTGAAAGCCCTCAGCCGAAGCTGCCAAAATATCACGATGGCCTGAAAGACGAACAGCCCGAAGCTGCCAAAATATCACAATACAGATCTCAAAGAAACAAACCTGACTGTCGAACATACCCTTCGGGCGTATGAACGCTCAATCACAACACGTCGAACATATCCAATCAAACATGATCTATGAACGATCAAAAATTGTACGGCTCAATGATGGACATCACAGTACGCCCGATCCGGAAATGTGTCCGTGCACATGTCCACCCCGTATACGGAATCCAGAATATACGTGTGACAATGTACCTAATTAGCCTCAAGAACTACGTCTCGTGTGCACGGTCCAATGCGGAAATATCCACGCATGACCATCGAGTGCCTGGCTAAAAATCCTACACATAACCAATCGGCACGCAGACATGATTCCAGATATGCCACGATACAACATGACAACGAAATTCAAGGGATAAAACATCCAATACGGATCATACGACTCACCAAGTGAACGATGACACACGAATAATGAAAGATCGACACGACCAACGATAATCAAAACCAACCATCCTGGGATCAGAATTCCCTAAGGACCGATTAATACGAGCAACGATTACAACACAATGATTCGGAAAATCCTCAACCTTCAACGATCACAAAATTATCGAGTTCACAAGAATAATAGTGTGCTGCCTTGAGTCGGCCAACACTACAATAATAATTCAACGGATGGGAACTCTCCTCGACAGTCCCAATTCAATACTTCGATTACCGTAGAATGGCCAATCGATAACAACGATACAATGGATGAGAATATCTTTGACAACAGATGGGAATTATCTTCGATAATCCCAATTAAATACCTCGATTACCTTAGAACGGTCAATCGATAATCAATGATACGATAGATTAGATGTCCCGGTGTCTTAAACCGACCACCGAAACGGAGATGACAAGAGGATATATCAAACGTCCCAATTCGGTTAACGCAACATCATAGCAACAGTTCCAATTCGACAACAAAGATTCAACGATTACTCAGAACGACATTAATCGCGAACAATAATAATTGATACATCGATACCGCGAACCGGCTATCGACAGCAACTTTACCAACAAGTATCGTAATGCCTTGAACAGGCCATTCACAACCAACAGTAACATTTGGCATAGTTTTCCGACGGGCGTCGTGTCAACCAATCCCCTGATATCAATACAATCATAAAGAGGCCAAGTCTCGAAATGATACACACATTCATACACATACATGATAACATTAATCTCATTGACCAGTACAAGTATAAAACTTGCCTCGATATCAATACAACGAACTGTTACCAATTCAGTTGATTTCGTCTTACAAGTTCCTTAGTCCCGACCAAGTTAATCTACGAACCCTTCAACCTTAACCGCAACACAACAGTCATAATCTATGATCAAACATCATATCTTACTGTAAAACGAAGGATTGATAATCAACCGGTTCGATGATGACCAATATCAATACCACCAAACCACGAACTCAATCGTTTTACCATATCTCGACTAATCACAGTCTGAACAATCCAACTCAGACACTTACAAATCCTGTCCACAATACGAGTCGAAATATAATGATCATATCAGCAACCAATTCGGACCAGTAATAAGGGTCTAAATGTTCCAAGCTCAATTCTTAAATACGAATTGACAAGGTTCCCTTCTCGTAAATCCATCGTTAAAATTTTTCCGATGATCATCGTTAATTCTAACCATCCAATTAGTTCAACATTATAGATAATCATATTTTAAGGTTATCAAACACTCCAATCATTCGATTTGAATATTTGCTCCATACGTATGGGCTTCCAAATTCAGAGATGAATAATAGTCTCATCAAGCTCATAATCACATCCGTATTTCCTATACGAATATTATTTCCAACACATAGTTTAGCTCTAGATATGAATATTTCATATTCAAATTCAAAACATCAACCTTCTTAAAAAATTTCATCACCTCGGATAATTCAAAAGTTCTGCAAGAGCATGAAATATCCGAAATCACGTTCAGAACAACATATCCGAGGTATATATATATATCTCCATGTTATCATTTCCTTCATCATGTCATTCATACAACCTCAAGAATCACAACAAAACCCTTATCGCCATATGAAGAAGATCTCAATAATCATATCAACATCCGAAATCTTTTATTACAATTCCAATAAATCTCGTACAGCATTATCACATGATACCAAGATTGTAACACCCCAGATCCTCCTGGGAATATTACACGCCGTAAACCTTTCTCACAAGGATTTACCAGGCTAAGCACAATTTTCCACGTCATTTCAAAAATGTCAAAAAGACCGATGACGGTAATATTTTTTTTTTCAAATACTAAAAAATCATTTTCCAAATACCGTCAAAACGATCAAGGTTAAAATGCCAAAAATTCAGTTTAGGGAATCGGTTTTACAAAATAAAATTTCAGTTGGCAAAATACCAAAATCCATTTCAAAAATACTCACGCAGCGGATAAAAGTACAGTCCAATTTATGCATTTTCATTGAAATAAGACGAACATCAAAATACACGATTCCCAACATACTCTCTCCCAAGTAGTAATCCAAAATGAAAAAAATGAGCCACTATCAAAGGGATACGAGGATTACCTTGTATGGACGAACCACGAAGAAAGAATAATTGAACTCCATTCCAAGAATCATTAAATCATCATAGTCATCATATGGCCTCAAGAACATCAATATCTCTATGATTCCATAATCATAATCAACATATTCGAAGCATATCATTATCTTCCTTCAACATAAACCTCATAGAATATGGATAACACAAGAAATCACTTCAAGAATCAACAATAGTTCTATAACCAAGCTCTAATTCCATGATTCCAAGCTCACCATCATGTTAAAAGTGTTTAAAACACTCTTAAAAGTAAAGAGGGACGAGTTTTGGAGGGAAATATCTCAAAGGATCGTGAGAGAAATGAAAGGCAACACTTCAATATATAAATTGCACTCTCATTACGTACGTAAGTGTCCTTTCTTAACGTACGTAACAACTTTAATGTACGTAATCCAAAATCCATAACGTACGTAACCAACTCACTGTCTCATTCCGTGCAGTCCATTACGTACGTAACCCATACCATATAACGTACGTAATATACCAGTTGACTTGCTACAGTACAATGGTTGTGTTACGTACGTAACACGTCCTGTATAACATACGTAACACGTACGTTGACTCACCTGTCAACATCCTCCGCCGAAAGTTGCCGAAACAGGGTCCCACCTGCCGACCAGGACTCGGTTCTGTCCAATGCCTTCGTTACGTACGTAATACCTTAGCCTTAACGTACGTAACCATGCCAATCTTACATACGTAATCTCACCTTATTAACGTACGTAATAATTCCATACTTAGCCAATTTCAACAATTCCTGTCCAAAGTCATGACATACCAAATACGAGCATACGGCAAAATCAATACATATACTCAATTCAATAACATTTTCAAACATTCACAACGTCCTCGAGCATAATTAACCATCCACGATATCCAATATATAAATGAAAAAAAATATATCCGAAAAATCGGGGTATTACACTCTACCCCCCTTAAAATAAGTTTCGTCCTCGAAACTTACAATCACTCGTACAAACAACATTTCAACGGGAATTCAATTTCACCAAGAATTATCGAATAATTCGAACAACATACTTACAAGTCTGCGAAGTCGAAGATCTCCCGTGATACTAGCATGCGACTCCTAAACAAGGTCTCAACATAATACCGATACACATCAATATCGCAATTAGCAACTTAACAAAATCTCAAGGAAGAGTTAACGTCCGTGACCACGACCACGATTCTTGCTACTTTCAGTCAACATTCTGAAAGGCACACACGTGCGGAAATATAATCCAAATCGCACCTTCTCAAAGTGACCAAATCCCAAGAATGCCAAGCTATAAACGAAACGATTAAGAAAAATACAAGAAGAGTGAGAGGACTTACATGTACCGGTCGCACTGTGATGATGGCAGAGTAGTGATACTGTGGGCAAATGCCGACTCAATCGACCCAAAAGACCGACAGCCTAGGTATCCATAAACCTAAGCTCTGATACCATATTCTGTAACACCCCCAAGTTATTCAGGGTATATTACAGCGCCGTGAGCCCCGCCGTGGGACCCACAAGGCTAAACATACGCGGAACTATAAACTTGACCGATAAGGTCAACATACAATGGAAAGAAAGACGATACAATCGGTATTCAAAACCATAACCAATGAAACCATATACATCACTGCACAAATCAATACCTCGGCAACACAGGCCGGAACAACAAGGAAACTGCAATACAATACTCGAGTATTAAAAATCCATTCCAGTACAACAACACTGAATAGAGGAATCCAAGAAAATAACCGGAGACAAAACAAAGTATCACACTTGCCCATCATCTTCATGCCGACCCGGTACCCACCTGTCCGCTCCCCTGGAACCTGAAATACATGAAACGTATTTCCCCCATAAAGGGGTTAGCCGTCGAATAGCTAGTGCAAGTATAACAATATGAAACATAATACTCCTCGACAATAAAGTAAATGTAATCCGTCAATTCATCAATATCCGTCAATTCATCAATTTAAGACTAGTATTCCGGAATGACTAAAATCTCAAGACGTATGTGAATGCCGTAAAAACAGTTCGTTCATATCATACGCCGTTACATGTAGGAATGCCGTCAAAACGGTTCGTTCATTACATGCCAACATTATTTCATATGAATGCCGTAGAAACGGTTCGTTCATATCAACCATGGAATCGCACTGGAGGCTACGAAACCCTCGAGAGGACCATAGGCCCGTCCCGGAGTGGCTAGAAATAATCATATCATCAATATTTCATACTTTCAAAGTCGAGAACGTACAATCATAAATGTATACTTGCCTTAATAAACGTTATCAAGATCCCGAAGAACACGGTTAAACCGGGAAGCTTGAACCACGAAGAAGACAACGAGCGGAAGGGTTTCGACTTGAGTTCTTCACAAGGATTTCGTCCCTAAGTCATATCAATGATAAATCAACAATAAATGCGATGAATAATAATCGTACAACGCACAAAACCCCCCTCTTAGACCTTTTGTCGGACACCTTCAAGGCGTCGACTAATAACTCAACCAAAACGACGAACCAATACAATCCAACCGTGGAATAACGATGGAAATGATAGAATACACCTAAATCATCATCAATCCATCACTAATCTAAATTACTACGGATTAAAAGGATGAAGTCAAACAAAATCCCCAATTTCCAACATAAAATTCGAAGTGTTCTTGAATAATCTTTCAATAATCCGATGAATACTCCAACAAGTCCATAATCATGAGTATATCACTTCATACCCCATGATTTTAACATCCAAAACATTATTACCCAATACAAAATCGAAATCCAAGATGTTGAAGAAATTACCTCTTGAAGATCCAAGCACTATGATTCGAAGAGCACACGATAGAACGATGATCCGGGCTTCACAATCGAAAAGAGATGAAGAGAAATCATATACTCAAGTGATAGGTGAAGAAACCTTCCTCTCTCAAGCCTTTCCTCTCGTGTGATGGTGAAGAAATGAGGTATATCGGTTGAAATGCGCAGAAAAACGCAGATATAGGGGTAATCTGTCATGTGTGCCGCGGCTCAGTATATGTGTGCCGCGGCACAGGCCCAAAATTCGCTCCCAGGGCTCGGCAGTGTGCCGCGGCTCAGCCTAGGTGTGCCGCGGCACCGGGAACAGGCGTTTTGGCCGAATCTGGCAAATGAGAGTGACTTAGCTATTTCGACCATAACTCCCTCGTCTGGACTCCGATTGACTCACCGTTTGAACCATTGGAAAGCTGACTCGATGCTTTATAATATTGCCAAGATTCAGAATTTTTGGAGTTTCCAAGAATTTACGGTGATTTAACAAAGTCGAACTCATACGTGGAAAAGTCGCTAAAGAGCACGGAATTCAACAGAACGATACCGAAACGAACTCGGATGACAAAAAGTGTAGAATTAATCATTCTCAGGATGACGAAACGGTCCCAAGAAAGTCGTCAAAATAGACTTCTGCCAAAAATAGAAAATTTCCGGGGATCAAAATTACGGGTATTACAGGCATCGGTCGATCACCAAGTGTAGGTCGGCCAGATGCCGAGAGAGGATCGCCCACTCGTCGGTCGCCAGGAGTCGGTCACTGAATACCGAGAGGGGATCATCCATTAGTAGATCGCCAGGGGTCGGTCGCCGAGTATCGAGAGGCGATCGTATCTGAGGTTGATCGCTCGATACCGGGACTTGTCCTGGGGCCTTCGGTTGGCCAGTCTAGCATGTCCGCTGGGTTAAGGCTCGGTCGCCTGGTCGCTGATCGGCAGATCCGCCTTGGTCGCTCGGCAGTGACTCGGTCGCCCGACCTCTTAGGCGATCGCCGGTCGGAAGGTGTTAATTCTTGACACAACAACGTGTTAGGCGTTGTGCCATTTGTGCAGGATTGCGATGTACATATGAGATGGTTGTACACGTGGTTGTTCAATGTATTGTGTACCGAATGTGTGTTATGTTGGTTAAAAGTCGTTGTGATGATCATGATATTTGTGTTGTTTTGGTTTACATACTTGATTGTACATTTCAGTGTAGTGTTGGCTTGACATTTAATGATTATGAATTGTGTCGTGTCGATGTGTGGGTTTTCCAGGTAGGGTCTGACGAGGCCTCTGGAGTTCGGTACATGATGTGTACGAACAAAGTGTGTGATCCAGGTAGGGTCTGACGAGGCCTCTGGAGTCCGGTACATGACGTGTACGGACAAGGTGTGTGATCCAGGTAGGGTGCAGCGAGGCCTGCGGAGTTCGGTACATGATGTGTACGAATGATGTTGTGGCCGGGTAAGTGCATTGAGGCCTCCGGAGTTCGGTACATGATGTGTACGAACAGTGTGTGTGGTCCGGGTAAGGTCCGTCGAGGCCTCCGGAGTTCGGTACATGATGTGTACGAACAATGATCGAGTAGCAGTGATTGTTTGGGTAACATTTTAAATATAGATCTCGGACTCATAATAATATATTATACAGTATGCTTTGAAACGAGAATCGGGCTAAGGCCCTAATGTTTACGAAAAGGTGTTGTAAATTGGGACTCGAGGTCCAAAAGAATTTCTGCTTTAAAAATCCCCGAGATGATGTGTTCCTTTTCAAATATCTCTTACTTGAGTTCGAAATTCTAAAACTTCTCGGGAACATTTTGATAATTGATTTACGTATTAAATTCGTAGTTGCTATTTGCTTGTTACATTTGGTATGGTTTGATACTTGCACTAGTAAAACAGTGGAGTTTTACTAACCCCCGAGTATTCGGGGGGTGGATGTCTGTTCTGCATCCAGGTACATGCAGGTTCAGGGGAGCAGTCACAGGAATAGCACAAGGGGATGACGAGCTGCGATACTAATCAAGAGTTGAGAGTTGGTAGAGTTTAGTTGTATTGTTAGAGTTGATTCAGTCTTCCGCTGTATTGTATTTCGACCCCTGTGTGGGTAATGTTGTTAGTCCGTCCTGTTGATAGAGTGGTGTGACCTCATCGGTCTGTGTGTTTATGTGTAAGTGACCTTAACGGACGGGATTATTATATTGTTTGACCCTGGCCGGGCAAGCATTTGGTTGTTTATGGACGTTTAGCCTGGTAGATCCTTGCGGAAAGGGTTTACGGCGTGTAATATTCCCATACGGTTTTGGGGGTGTTACAGATACTATAGATATTGGCACCCCATGTAGCCGGACTATCTCTTTAATATATTCCTGAGCGTATCGATCCATATTATATGTGGATTTTACTGGCAAGAAATGAGCAGACTTGGTCAATCTATCAACAATCACCCATATGGAATTATACCCACTTTGAGTCCTTGGTAGCCCAAGCACAAAATCCATTGTAATGTGTTCCCATTTCCATTCCGGAATTAGTAAAGGCTTCAATAATCCTGCTGGTCTCTGATGTTCAGTTTTGATCTGCTGACAAGTTAGACATTGTGCGACGAATTTTGCGATATCTTTCTTCATGTTAGGCCACCAATAATGTTGTTGCAAGTCTTTATACATTTTTGTGCTACTGGATGTATTGAATAAGGACTGGAATGAGCTTCCTTAATTTCCCCTATGATGGTTGTGTCACCGGCACACACAGTCTCCCTTTATATCGTAATATTTTGTCACCAGAGACTGCGAAGTTTGGTAATTTGCCTTCATCAACTTTTTCCCTTAATTTGCTAATGTCTTGATCCGCCTTGCAGGTTTCTTTGATTATATCTTGAAGTGTAGGTTTCAATATGAGTGCGATAACGAACAAATCTTTCTTTTGGGCACAATTTCCAGTTCTAACTTTTGCAAGTCTAATAATAATGGCTTCTGTGTGATTAGAAAGGAAGACATAGACTTTCTACTTAATGCATCTGCAACCACATTTGCTTTACCAGGATGATAATTGATTTCACAATCATGGTCTTTCACCAATTCGAACCATCTCATTGCCGCATATTCGGCTCATACGTGTGAAAAGTACTTCAAACTCTTATGGTCTGTATAGATTTCGCACTTTTCACCATATAGGTAATGCCTCCAAATTTTTAGTGCAAAGACAACAGCAGCCAGTTCTAGATCATGTGTTGGATAATTCTTCTCATACTCTTTTAATTGCCTAGAGGCATAGGCTATTACCTTTCCATGTTGCATTAATACAGCACCCAAACCATTCTTAGAAGCATCAGTGTAAACTACAAAGCCACATGTTCCCATAGGAGTGGCAAGGATAGGAGCCGTAGTTAATCTATGCTTCAATTCCTGGAAACTCCCCTCGCAAGCATCAGCCCAAATAAACATTATATTCTTCCTTGTTAACAATGTTAATGGGGTTGCAATCTTCGAGAATCCTTGTACGAATCATCGGTAGTAGCCGGCTAGTCCTAAGAAACTTCGAACCTCCGATACATTCGTTGGTGTTGGCCAGTTACTCACCGCTTCTATTTTGTTTGGATCAATTGAAATGCCATCCTTGGATACTACATGCCCTAAAAATACCACTTGTTCTATCCAGAATTCACATTTCTTGAATTTAGCATATTACCGTTTTTCTTTGAGAATTTGAAGCACAATTATGAGGTGTTCTTTATGCTCATCTCTATCATGTGAATAGATAAGGATGTCATCAATAAACACCACCACAAATTTATCAAGGAACTCTTTGAATATCCGGTTCATCAGATCCATAAATGCTGCTGGAGCATTTGTCAAACCAAAAGGCATCACTAAAAATTCATAGTGACCATATCGCGTTCTAAATGCTGTCTTTTGGATATCTTCTTCTTTGACCTTCAGTTGATGATATCCGGAACGTAAATCAATCTTTGAGAATACCGATGCTCCTTGCAACTGATCAAACAAATCATCTATCCTTGGAAGAGGATATTTGTTCTTGATGGTCACCTTATTCAGTTCCCTATAGTCAATGCATAATCGCAATGAGCCATCTTTCTTTTTCACAAATAAGACAGGGGCTCCCCAAGGTGAACAACTAGGATGAATGAATCCCTTATCAAGTAATTCTTGTAGCTGGGTTTTTAATTCTTTCAATTCTGTTGGTGCCATTCTGTATGGGGCTTTAGAAATAGGGGTAGTCCCTGGCATTACATCGATTGCAAACTCAATTTCCCGATCTGGGGGTAACCCTGGTAGATCATCTGGAAACACCTCAGGAAATTCTCTAACCACCTCTACATCTTCAGGCTTCAATTTCATTTCAAGGGAGGTGTCCAAAACATTAGCCAAATAGCCAGTATACCCCTTATTTAACATCTTCCTAGCTTTCAGTGCAGTTATAATTGGCAAGGAGCACGAATATGAACTACCTTTAAAAATAAACCCTCCTCCATTTACTGGTTGGAAGGCCACAATCTTCTTATTACAATCAACATCTGCACAATATTTAGATAGCCAGTTCATACCAAGGATAACATCAAAATTAGATATTGGTAGGACAACAAGGTCGGCGTAGAGTATCCTCCCGCCAATTCGAACTGTACAGGCCCTCAACATTTGGTCAGAATCCATATTTTCTCCAAACGGAGCAGCAACATTATAACCAACTTTCAAGAGTTCTGGTTTAATGCCCGATTTTCTCATAAATGCAAATGATGCAAATGAATGTGTAGATCCTGGGTCTATCAATGTAAGTGCAGGAATTCCTGAGATCAGAATGGTACCTGAGACTACGGAAGCATCTGCATCAGCTTCTTCTCGAGTCATTGCAAAGACCCTTCTCTGAACTTTATTCTCCGTGTTTGGGCAATCTCTCGCCATATGTCCGTGCTTCTTGCATCTGAAACAATTATTGGACCCAACAAAACATTCTCCAAAGTGATTTTTCCCACATTTAGTACACTTGGGCTTCTCAGTTGTATTTGGAGCATCTCTCGCTGTAGGATGCTTCTGATTGGCTTTGCTGGTTTTGCTCCGATTTCTTCCAATGTCTTGAATTTTTGAAGCAAATGCTTGCCTCTTCTGCTGATAAGACCTTTGTATCTCCTTTTCGTCGGCTTCGCGGCAACGCTTTGTCAACTATTTCTCTGAACTCAGTTGATGTAGACATCCTCACATCTCTTCTAATTTCAGGTCGGAGGCCTCTTAGGAAATGACCCACCTTCTCAGCATTATCCCTAGCAATATAGGGAACATACCGACAGCCTTCTTCAAATTTCCGAATATATTCACAAACAGACATATCCCCTTGTTTCAGCTCCAAAAACTCTTTGACCTTGAGAGACCGTGTATCCCTGGTGAAGTATTTATTATAGAATATTACTTTAAATCTCTCCCACGTCAACCCTTCCAAGTTGACTGCAAGCTTGGCTCCTTCCCACCAAGTTCTGGCATCCTTTTTGAGTTGAAAGATCGCACAAAGTATCTTCTCAGCATCATCGATGTGCATGTAGTCAAAGATAACATCAAGTGATTTGACCCATTCTTCCGCAACCATAGGATCAGCCCCACCATGAAAATCAGGAGGTTCCATCTTCCTAAATTCTTCATACACTGCTGGTCCATTATTGTTTCTTGGTGGTGGTTGTCGGTTTTGTTCTTTGTTCCTTTGTTGCATGTTCAACAATTGTTGCATTTGTTCACCATACATCCTTGTCTGTTGTTGCATCAGCTCCGCCAGATTCTCAAGAAGGTTATGGTTTGGATTTGGGTCATCTCTTGCCTTTCTTTTGGGTGCCATCACATTCGTTGTACTGCCCAATCTTACCCATTCATAAGCCAATAACGATCACATAACGATGATGATGACAACTAATATATTGTAATCTATTAAACACAATACTTAATAGATAAAAGTTGACCATATCCTTCAGTCGAGAATGTCTATATGCCATCTTCTGTCTGCAGGAAAGATTTAAACCTTCGCTCCGATACCACAACTGTAACACCCCCTAACCTAGCAGCTGAACCGCAAAGGGGTCCGTGCTACTAAGTTGGGGAGTCTCACGCTTTTAAACTTTGAAAATCAATAAAAAGTAGATTTGGTAATGCGAGTACTCAAGGAAATAATGCAAACCGGTATTATTTATTCAAAACATTACACAACCTTAAGTTTAATACATAGCAAAACCATAACGAGTAATCTTATTAAAAACAAAACATAGTCTTCCAAGATAGGGCGAAATAGTGGGAATGGCATATGGACAAGTCTCATTGTCAACATGAAGAAGATACTCAACTCCTAAACATGAGCATCATCACTGTGTCATAAGAATCTAATGAGCTAATGGCTCGGTAAGACGAGACTTGTAATAGCAAAGTATCACGTAGCACATTTATCAATGAATAACTACTATATATATATAGTCATGTTCTTGTAAAATCCTTTCTTGGTACCCTTGAAGTGTGGTACTGATCGATAGTGATAGGCCATGGTTTTCGGAACCTGTTCATATAATTGGCCAATAAAAGATGTATACGGGGGTTCCCATACTGGTTTTTCAACCAATGGTATTAACCGTATTCAACTTTTTCATTCAGTGTGGTTTTCCTTGACCGACTTTCAGCCGCAAGTATTTGCCACCATGTTTTGGGTCCGCCGGTCCCCCGCGTCCCGTGCCTACCCGCCATCAATCAAGTACCATACTTCCTGTTCTTAAACATTCTTTTACATACACATGTTATGCATGATCATTCAATAACAGTCACATATGAAAATATCAATCAATATATGATCCTTATGATACATCAAGGAAAAGCATCATCTTACCTCAAGTCCTGTGCCTGTTGATGTGAAAAGATCAGTTTCTATAGATGGATGTGCTAAAATCCGAAGATTAATACTGCTGGAAGACGGACAACAAACAATAATTGTGGGAGCACTTCCGAGAGAAGATAAATAATACAAGATTTGTCGGGTTTGTTAGGCCCGGGCTTGAATGCTCTCGCGAGATGATATTAATACAAATATTCGTGGATACAAGTATTAATGAGAGAAATCTAAATACAATGAGTGTAAAAAGATTCTGTTAATCCGGCTCTTGAGCGAAGCTCGGTGTTCTTCATCCCCGCCGATCGTCTTCCTGATGAGAGAGGCTGGGAGAAGTAAGACCGAATGATAGCTGTTGCCAAGAGTTGGAGATTAGCCAAGTGCTTGATGTTTTGCTTCTGTATTGCGTGTGTAATGTGAGAATGCCCGAGAGTGCAGAAGAATTTTCCCTCTTTGGACAAGTGCTGGGAGCCTTGTATATATAGGGGCAGCCGGGTCCTGTCCTCTGGCGGGCAATCGCCTTCCGGCCATTATAATAATGTGCCGATCGTCTGCCGGCCAATATTATAATGGCGCGATCACCCGGGCTGTCGGACAAAAGTCCAAGGAAAAGGATGGCGCCAGCTGGGTGGTCCAATAAGGAGCCAGCACGCGTCCGGAGTCAGTCAACATGCGGCCCTACTGACAGCTTTCGGCGGCCTGTCGGCTGGTGGAGAGATTCTGCCAGGCTGTGGTCAATGCCCCGTGATTCGCGGATCTTGTCTCGGCCCTTGCACGTGGTGCCAGTCTTGAGGCTCGGCCTTTGCCGACTTGGATGGCCATCGGCGCTGATCGACATGAGGCGGTCGTCTCTAGCTGGTCATCAGAGATCGCCATCAGCCAGTTGCTGAGGGTCGGCATTTGGTCGGTCACCAAGGGTCGGTCGGCAAGTGCCGAGAGGCGATCGTATCTGAGGTCGATCGCTCGGCACCGGGACTTGTCCTGGGACCTTCGGTTGGCCGATATAGCTTGTCCGCTGGGCTAAGGCTTAGGTCGCACAGTCGAGTCGGCAGCTCGCCTAGCCGCTTTCAGCGATGGCTCGGTCGCTCGGCAGTGACTCGGTCGCCCAACCTCCGAGGCGATCCCCGGTCGGAAAGTGTTAATTCTTGACACAACAATTGCCCCCAGCTTGCTCCTATGTTGAAGACATGGGGCGAGGTGGTTCTTGCTGGCGATCGTGTAAGGAAGAGGACGGGCGATCTTGCTGAGCTGACTTAGGATTCAGACTTGGGCTATCATGGTCGATTGGCTAGCTATCTTTCGGTCTTGTACCTGCAAAAAACAACATTGGCCGATCCCCCTTGGAAACTTGGTGGTTTCGCTTTGTTTGAGGAATCGTGCACAGTTGTGGAAATCGATGGACCGACTCCATGACCGTGTCTTGGTGCGCGAAGACATTGAGTGTCTCGTGACTCACTTTATTATGAGGGTCCTCTGTTAGGCTGCGCCTCGCCTCGTATTTAAACGAAGGGCGTGCGGTCTCGGTCTAGAGGAGTCCTTGCGCGGGGCAGCGTCGGATGAATCAACTCCACGCCCGCGGCTTGTTAGCTCTGCTTCCACCTCGGCCAGCCATGGAGATGGCCGACCTCGACGGTGTACGTTGAGACGGGGTTGTGGCATGGGTCCACTGATTAATGTTGGAGAGACCTCAGACTACGCCGGCCTCGTATTTAAACGAAGGGCAGGCGATCTCGGCCGAAAGGCACCTTGCATGGCCGAAGCAGCCGGTTCCATCGACTGCCAGGACCATGGCTTTATGATGTGCGGCGGAGGCGATCGCGAGCCTTAGTTCCTCATGTTAAATGCTGGACTGTAGATGGCGATCGTGTCCTATGGATTGCTGATGATGTAGCGTGATGATCGGCGATCGGGCCGGAAGACTTGTCGATCGTCGCTCGGCTGCCGATCGCTTTATTCGTAGGTCGATATCGGCGATCGGGCGGGAGATCGTCATCCGGGCGCCGATCGCGCTGCTCACAGGCTAAGAAGGAACCTTTGCCTGGCCAGAAAATCTGCGGCTCTAGCCCGTAAGGCTGCGTAGGTTGTAGGTTGGTTCTTCGTGAGATGCCTGAACATAGGCGAAAAACCCTGAAATCCTCCTAGGACCGCGTAGAGGGCGGTCTCATCGATTACGGGCTCGCCGTTGAGGATGATCCCGTCTACCCGGTCGATGTAGTCCGAGTCGGACTCTTCTTCTCCCTGCTTGATTCGCATCAGGCGAAGGCGGCCTTCAGGCCGGACGACTCTGGTGGCGAAGTATTCCGTGAAGACGTGCGCCAACTCGTTAAAGGAGACAATGGACCGAGGTGGCAATGAGGTGTACCACCGGTGGGCGAGGTCGTCTAGTGTCAGAGGGAACATTCGGCACCGGGTCGCGTCCGATGCCCCACACCCGGTCATGTAGATGTTGAACTTCCTTAGGTGCGTCTGGGGGTCCGATAGCCCCTCGTACATGGGTGTTTGCGGGGGAGCGATCCTGTGCTGCACGGGGGCGAGCTCGATGTCGATCGCGAGCGGCTCACTCGGCTCGGCGATCGTCTTCATGGCGCCTGCCCCGGATTACAGGAGCGCCTTCACGTCGTCGAGCTGACGTTGCAATGCGGCAATCGCCGTGGCTCGGCTGCTTGCTGATCGGCTTTGGGAGCGGGGGCCGAGGCGATCGTGTACCGATCTCCGGACTCCGCTGCTGCTGACCTCGGGAATATGGTGAGCGGGAGCCAGACGGCTGGGTTTCCTTCTGGGAGCCGGGTAGGCCGAGCTCCTGGTGACGGACTCAAACTCCGTCGTCTCGTAGCTGGGGCCGGACTGCCCCGGTCGCCAGGTCGGGTCACTGCCCAGGCGATCGAAGACAGACGTGCCCCGGCTGCCGAGCACCTCTTCTTGCGGGCGAGAGCCTCCTGGCGATCGCTCGGCCAGTAATGCCTTGTGCTTCCGCTTGGACTTCCGGCGGGCGGCCGAGGGAGTGATAGCAGGAGGCGCGTCGAGAGCACTCCGTCGTTCCTGAAGGGCGGCTATGGCCTCTTCGATCTGTTCATTGGTTCGGAACTGATCGAGCGAGAGGCTCGGGCCGCCGTTCCGGGACGGGATCGAGCGCCTCTGACCGCGGCCGCCTTCCACCATCGGGCCGGCTCGGATCGACGAACAGGGGTCCGACCGGCCGGCCGGCTTTCTTCGACGCGGAGGCGGAAGACATGATTTCTGAAGGATTTCTTTGAAGTGCAGTGAGTGTCACTTCAAGTATCTGCCCCGAGAACAGTGAGTGTTCTTCGGGACGGTAGGTGTAAAAAATCGAGGGTTGGATGCCCTTCTTCTAGTGCCAATTGTTGTTACCCAAAATATTTATCCAAAGATTAATACTGCTGGAAGACGGACAACAAACAACAATTGCGGGAGCACTTCCGAGAGAAGATAAATAATACAAGATTTGCCGGGTTTGTTAGGCCCGGGCTTGAATGCTCTCGCGAGATGATATTAATACAAATATTCGTGGATACAAGTATTAATGAGAGAAATCTAAATATAATGAGTGTAAAAAGATTCTGTTAATCCGGCTCTTGAGCGAAGCTCGGTGTTCTTCGTCCCCGCCGATCGTCTTCCTGATGAGAGAGGCCGGGAGAAGTAAGACCGAATGATAGCTGTTTCCAAGAGTTGGAGATTAGCCAAGTGCTTGATGTTTTGCTTCTGTATTGCGTGTGTAATGTGAGAATGCCCGAGAGTGCAGAAATATTTTCCCTCTTTGGACAAGTGCTGGGAGCCTTGTATATATAGGGGCAGTCGGGTCCTGTCCTCTGGCGGGCGATCGCCTTCCGGCCATTATAATAATGTGCCGATCGTCTGCTGGCCAATATTATAATGGGGCGATCACCCGGCCGGGACAAAAGTCGAAGGAAGAGGTGGCGCCACTGGTGGTCCAATAAGGAGCCGACGTCCCGAGTCGATCCAACATGCGGCCCTACTGCGGCTTTCGGCTGTCGGCTGGCGGAGAGATTCTTCCAGGCTGTGGTCAATGCCCCGTGATTCGCGGATCTTGTCTCGGCCCTTGCACGTGGTGCCAGTCTTGAGGCTCGGCCTTTGCCGACTTGGATGGCCATCGGCGCTGATCGACATGAGGCGGTCGTCTCTAGCTGGTCATCAGAGATCGCCATCGGCCAGTTGCTGAGGGTCGGCATTTGGTCGGTCACCAAGGGTCGGTCGGCAAGTGCCGAGAGGCGATCGTATCTGAGGTCGATCGCTCGGCACTGGGACTTGTCCTGGGACCTTCGGTTGGCCGATATAGCTTGTCCGCTGGGCTAAGGCTTAGGTCGCTAGTCGTCGGTCGAGGCTCAGCTCGCCAGCCGATGGCTCGGTCGCTCGGCTGTGACTCGGTCGCCCGACCTCCGAGGCGATCGCCGGTCGGAAAGTGTTAATTCTTGACACAACAGGTATTAGCCGTATTCAACTTTTTCATTCAGTGTGGTTTTCCTTGACCGACTTTCAGCTGCAAGTATTTGCCACCATGTTTTGGGTACGCCGGTCCCCCGCGTCCCGTGCCTACCCGCCATCAATCAAGTACCATACTTCCTGTTCTTAAACATTCTTTTACATACACATGTTATGCATGATCATTCAATAACAGTCACATATGAAAATATCAATCAATATATGATCCTTATGATACAGCAAGGAAAAGCATCATCTTACCTCAAGTCCTGTGCCTGTTGATGTGAAACGATCAGTTTCTATAGATGGATGTGCTAAAATCCTTGAAGAAAATCTGAAACCTCTTTGGGGACTTTTATCAATCACCTTTGAAAAGCGCCGATTTGAGCTATCTGTTTGATCGGGATTTTTGTGGCTTTTATAATTTTGGAAGGAAAATATGTTTGGGCGTTTTAAAGTAAAGTTTCTGACTTCAAAATGATATATGATATGTACAATACCACGTCGGGAACATGTATAAATAAGGGCTCAAAGTCGGTTGAAAATCAACCTTACCGGACAGTGGAACCCTTATCCGGACGGTGGCCGAGAAGCTCTGTCGGTCGTGACCGACCTTATCCGGACAGTGAATGACCTTATCCGGACGGTGGCCGAGAAGCTTCATCGCCGCGTGACCGACCTTATCCGACAAACCGACACCTTATCCGGATAGTGGTCGAGAAGCTTCATCGGTCGTGACCGACCTTATCCGGATATCTGGATGCCTTATCCGGATAGTGGCCTAGAAGTTTCACGGCCATGACCGGCGATTGTCGATCGGCGTGTCCGGCGGTGGCCGCAAATGTCCGTCAACTTGGCTCAACCGGTTCGACCCCTTCTCGATGTCCAAATTCGATTTTCCGACTGCCTGCACTGCTGAGTTAAATCTTCGATATGCTCTAACCAATTTTCGATAATATTAAAATAATAATTTAATATTATTTTTGCGATATAAGTGTTCAAATGAAAATTTTATCGTATCAATTTCGAAAATTTTGAAATTACTTTCATAAATTCTAAAATAATCCTTATAATTTATTTTGAAATCTTTACTTTTAAATCTTTCATTTTATGTTGGAAACATATCGATCCAAGTATTGGACAACTTGTAATTATTGAAATCCATGACCATTAGCAAAATAAATAGCACTTAATTAAGTCTTTGAATTTTCTAGGGTATTACAATTATTATTTTATAATCATTTAGCACATCGATCTCCTTACTGAGAAACTGAGCTCCTCACTGCAACAAAACATCTCACAATGACCTTTTATCATGTTAGAGGAGATAATTTACATGTCGTATAAAACGTAATGCAAAGGGACATAGCAGTTATTCATGCTCATGAAATGTCTACTTGTATGACATGCTTTCATAATGCATATTATATAAATGCATTTAGGTATTAAATGGTTATTGGCTTAGGGGATAACCGGGCATTACATGGTTGATGCGGGTGAGGCTTCTGATTCTCTAATTAGGGCTTTGAGTGTGTTATGCCAAATATGCCTTTTCTCATCCTTCTCTTGTTGCTCGTCTTCGGGCCTTCTATACTTTCAGATTAGAACGCTTATTCGCATAATATCTTTATTTCCTGCAGTTGCAACACAAGTTAGAATCTCAAGATGAAGGTGATTCAAAACTGACCCTGTTAGATGGCTTGTCCCTATACGGGGCCTTTCTAGATTTCTTGGTGAACTTCTAGAATTTATGGATGAGTAGAGCCATCTCGTCTTGCCACAGGATGTCATCATTTTTATCTACCGCCTTGCATGTAGATTTGGATGTGCTAGGTGCGAAACTATGTCTCTTGTCAGATACAGCAGTTAGTGATGTAGTCTTGGCAAGTGTCAATGTCATACTCAAAAGCTTTAAGGTCAGAGAGCATATCAAAAGTATATATGTCATTAAGATTACAAGACACATGCATAGCTGTGGTCTTAATTTCCCATCGGGCTGGGAGTGATATAAAGATTTTCAAATATTTTATCCTTTTGGGTATACACTTTACCCAATGCTTCAAGTTCACCGACAATGACGGTAAATCTGAGGTCAAGCTCCTCAAGTGTATCATAAGATTTCATTTCAAGATATTTGAATTGCTGGGTTAATATGGAAATTTTGTTTTCTTCCGAGAGCTCAGTTCCATCGCAAATGAGCTTGAATTTTCCAGATTTCTTTGGCTGTCTTACAGCTTTTTACCTTCGAGAATGTGCCTTTGTCGAGAGTGACAAATAGCACATTCTTAGCAACGTTTTTGAGGTTCGCACGCTTGCGATCGTCCGTTTTCCACTGCTCATGCTCCTTCTCGAGCATCTCCGCATAAGATTTCCCATCGATTCTTGAGGCTGTGTTGACCTTCATTATTTTGATTGGTCCTTCTTGGATGATGAAGATCATCTCTTCGTGCATCGCTGCAATATGAGCTTTCATCCTAATTCTCCAATCATCAAATTTATTAATGGAAAATATAGGGACTCTTTTAATCATGGAGGTGTCCAATGATAGAAATAAGATAAATGGTGAAGATATGAGAATAAGGTTTTTAAAAACTAATGATTTTTATAGATCTGATTCATTTAAAAATTGACTGATTCTTGGTAGAATCAACCACTCTGATACCACTTGTTGGCCACAGAGTGTAACACCCCCAATCCACTCAGGAATTTTACAGCGCCGCAGACCCTCTGAGTGAGAATCCACCAGGCTAGATACCAAAACAAGACATCAAAACAAGTGCCAACATGGCTAAATACGACTCAATATACCGATTTGGCCTTTCATCAATGACATACAACTTAAACTTCATATACATCTCTATCCCGACTCATACCCATGCAAGGGTCAAAAAACAATGACACTTCCACACGACGTGATAAACACTACAGCGGAAAAGAATAATATAATTCAACCAACAAATCCCAATACTGGCCCTCATGTGATTAGTATCATTTTCCTTCCATCATCCTTCGTACCGATCCCATGTCATGCTCCTTAGGAACCTGCACGTACCTGAATGCAATACAGACATCCATCCCCCGATTACTCGGAGGTTAGCAAAATTCCACTATTTTGCCAGTGCAAGTGTAAAGTGCAAATACAAGTCATACACAACAAATTCCACGAGTATAATAATCTAAACCAAACGATGGTACATACCTAAGGGTCACATGTAATCGATGGTGAAATAAATGTAATCATACAATTCAAGATTAGAATTCCAGAATAATTAAATCTCAGAGCATCACATCAATTCATACATGATCAACCATGGAACCGCACCAGAGGCTACAGAATCCTCAGAGGACGCGTGGCTCCGTCCCATAGTGGTTAACCCAAAATATCCGTGGAATCGCACCAGAGGCTAACAAACCCTCAGAGGACCCGTCTGCCCATCCCAGAGTGGATATATAGAATCATATAAAACTTAATAATAGTATTTTCGGAGTACTAAGTCTCATTGTGCGTCAAATTTCAACTATATGCGTGATTAAACATGGAACCATACTAGAGGCAACAAACCCTCAGATGACTCGTCAGTCCATCCCAGAGTGAATATATAGAATGATCACAACCACAAGGAGATATAATCCCCAACAACACCAAATAGTACCACCTCCTCACAAGGTAGTCGACAAGAAATATAGCACAACATATGCGCACTCCTCAAATGAATACACATTCGAGCATACAACCCTTAACAAGGGAAAAAGGGCTTTTATAATCACGTGGCACGAGGGCAATATATTTCAATTCGCAACCACAATACACATATCCATAGAACTCATTTATTTTCAAAGCACTCGTGTGTTTTGAAAGAAAACCGTTAATGGGATTGTATCAATCCTCTTGAAAGTTCGTTATGAGTACTCGAAGTAAACACATATAGTCGATTATCAATTATTGTATCTACGGAACATGAAAAGTATGGGCAAGATACTTGCCTCAAAATTGGCACGCAAGTACTCTGACGAACACAGCTCGGTCGAAGAGCCTCGGAACTTACATCTTTTGTAAGAAATAATGAAAATACGATCACAATGAGGAACAAGACCAAAACCAATGGGAAACGCCTCAAATCAACGAAGGAAAACTCATATGAACATTTAATCGAACAATAAATGTTCACGGTTCCTCAAGAACACTCGAACCATCAATCGGGTTGAAAGAATCAAGGAAATGGATATATAATCCATAGAACATGTTTAACAACATCATTTAACACTACTCGATTTATCAAAAACAGATTGAAATCAAAGTCTAGAACAAAACCCCCAAAATATCCGAAATTAGGGTTCTAAGAATTTTACCTTGACTAAAAATGTTGGGATGTTGTTAAATCCATACTAAGAACTCAAAGATGTTGATAGGTGATGATATCAGGCCAAAATCCATGCTTATACACCCTCAAGATCGTCTAGATCGCCAGAAGGGAGAAAGGGGAGGAAGAAATGACGAAAGTTGACCTCTGCAGTCCTATATATACTGCCAACAGTTAGCGCACGCTAAGATATGTGTAGCATACATTATTGGCTGCAAAATGCAGTCCAGAACTCTCTTCCAGACTCCGTTAGCGCGCTAATACATGCGTTTAGCGTGCGCTAATTATACACTGTACAGTATTTGCTATCTCGACCATAACTCCTTCGTCCGGACTCCAATTAACTCACCGTTTGAACCATTGGAAAGCTAACTTAATGCTATATCATACTGAAAAGATTCCGAACTTTTGGAGTTTCCAAAAATTGATAGTGATTTTACAAATTCGAACTTATATGTGGAAAAGTCGAAATAATAAGTCGATTAATCCGAAACGATAGAAAAACTTGCTCGAATGACGAAATGTGCTGAACAAAACATGTCCAAAATGTGTCAATGAACACAAGAAAGTCAATAGAATTGAAAAATATAGAAATGGAAAGTACAGGTATTACACAGAGTATACAGTAAACAGCTTAGAAGGGGGAGTTGAATAAGCCGTATCTTTTTCGAAGTTATTTGCGTAGCGGAAGTCTGATGTTAAGTTGTTGTAAATACAGCAACTGAGTATTCTCCTATTTGCTTGGTGCGTACATGGTTTTTATAATATGTATACTTAAATCACATTGGTAGATAGAAAACAGTAAATGACAGAATGTAAATACACAAAGATTTAAGTGGTTCGAGTTAAACTCCTCAACATCCACTGGTCCTTCACACATGAATAAAATGTTTATTAAAATCATGGCATACACAACTATGTGACTTTAACTAAATACATCGTTGTATCGTTCACACAGATTGATATAACTGATAGTTGCTTGGGCCATTCACAGAGATTGGCTTGACTTCTCCGACTTGCTTCTCCTCAAACAGATTGAAGCTTCATCATGGATGGTATTCGTCCCACACAGGTTAGAACTAGCAAGGCTTAGTCCTCATAGGGCTAGGTTATACTCAACGAAAGGTTTGGTATGACAAGATCAAACAGCAGTTGTATGCTTGATGAGCGTTCACTATAAGTTTGTTGTTTGCATTGGGGACTATGTATATTTCTTCTCTTGATGAAGTTGTATGCTCAAAGAAATATACTGCTCTTGTAACCTGATATTCAGATTGTCAGAGTGCTAATGCGTCATATGTATTTTGCGAAGTTAAGTGTAAGCAATATCCTCTTACTTGGGGCTATTTATAACCTTGGAAATAGATACATTATAAATGTAGTCGTTGTCTGGTTGGTGAGATTGAGACTTCTCTGATTGGTGGCTTCAGAACATTTGAATTAAAGGTGATTTGCATTTAATGCTTCAGCCATTCTCTCTTACTAGAATTAAATGCTCTTCAGACTGTCGTCTTTTCATCCGCATTAAACGCTATCATATCAGCATTAAATGATACTGTAACCATGAATACATTGTGAATATAATGTTGCTTTCTTGAAAGTTTAATGTTTTCTTCAGTCCTGTTGGATATGTATTTTACTTTTCATAAGTAAAACACCTTCAGCATGTTCGATGTATCCAACGGCTTTAGCTCTTGTTGTATTCAGTGTCGTTGTTTACTTTTGAAAACTTGGTTTGTAATAATAACTCTATTATTGGTACTTAATAAGTGTTTGTTTTGTTTATTAGCCTAGTAAATCTTTACATAAATGATTTAGGGCACTGTAATAACCCTGAATATCTCGGCGGTGTTACAGAATATGGTATTAGAGCTAATATTATGGATATATTGACAGTCGGGTTAACTTAGGGTCCAGATGTTTCTGTTGGTTAACCGGTCACGAATAACATCACTTTACCGCATAGGTCTCCATGCAAATCATGGTTGCAAGTTTCCTAAAACTCAATTATTATCCTTTAATATTATGCCTTTTACGATAATTAAACTTTAAAACGATCTTGTTCCTCATATCTTAAGTTTGTGTGCTTATAGTATGTTGATAATAGGTTGGGTCCGTGGTTGTGGTTGCGATGGTAGACGTGGATACAGAAATGTTGGAAGGGAAGCTTCACACTATGTTTCTGATTCCCTATCGAATCAGGCTAGTCTCAGTTCTGGCGAGCAACAGGAATATGTCAACAATGATCGAGAGCCAACTGTGGAGGCAAATGATGACCCAATTGGTCACCCAGATGACCCAATTTCCTCAAGTGGTGGACCGAATGGCGATAGGTCTACAACCGGGAGAAGGATATCAAGGTGTTCCAAACATTGGCTATCATGGTGACAAATGGCTACAAGAAGTAGTGAAGATGCATCCACCAAAGTTCGATGGCTTTTATGAGGTACCGATATGAGGGAATTAGAGAAAGTGTTTTCAGGAATCAACTGTCCAAACGACCGAAAAGTCCCCATCATCGAATATATTTTGATCGGGGAAGCATATGAATGGTGGGAGGCCATCCAACATGCTGATGCCGATTGGGGAGAGTTCAAATTAATGATTTAAGATCAGTATTGCCCTCGTTCGATCAGGGAGGCTAAAGTTCGAGAATTCTTCTCTACATAACCTCTGGACTTATCCATAGCTCAAGTGATTAAGACCTTTAATAATCAACTGGCATTTCTTCGACACTTGGTCAGATCCATACAGAAAAGATGTTCCATTTTGACATGAGGATGAAGCCGGAGATACAACTATATATGTCAGGATTTGAATGCACCACTCTTCGTTAGTATCAAGATAAAGCCCTGACCTATGAGATGAAAGAGATAGGAGTGGAGAAATCCTCCGAGTCCAAGAAGCAGAAGGTCTCCCGTGGTTTATAAAAGGACAAAAATAGTGGGGGCCGTTAAATCCCAATCATATTTTCACTAATCTACGAGGCCCCTGCATCCTTCCAGAGGTGGAAAGAGTTTCAAACCAGCATCAACGATTACAAATCAAATAAGGAAATGTTATAACTATGGCCCGATTAGGACATTTTCGACGTGACTGCGCATTTCCTTTCGTGACGTGTTATGAATATGGACGAGAAAGACGCCATGCTATATTTTGTGGAGATGTTGCTAGATCTTTTAGAACCTATAATGTGGAATAGGGTCAGAAAGAAGCAAATGTCAATTCGATTCAAATGAATTTAAAGAATGGTATGGCAAGTATGGCACTGGACATAATTTTCTGGCACCCCAGACACCTCAAAAAATGGATTTGCCGTGAGGAAAAATCAAACACTGGAAAAAACGAGCCATATAATGATTAATGAGCCTGGACTTATAGAATATTTTTAGATCGAAGCTGCCAACACCGCCTGTTATGTCACAAATCGAGTTCACATTCGGAGAAATAAGATAATGACTCCGTATGAAATATTCAAAGGTAAAAGGTCTAATTTATCTTATTTTCATCCATTTGGTTGTAAAGTTTTCATTCACAACAATGGTAAAGATAATTTGGGGAAATTCGATTGTAAATATGATGGCCACTAAGTATACAATAAACAGCTTGGAAAGAGATAGTACAACAAGCTGTATGTTTTCCGAATGTGAGTTGCGTAGCGGAAGTTTATTTTAAGTGAGTTGATGTAAATACAGCAACTAGGCGTTCTCCTGTTTGCTTAGTGTGTACATGGTTTTGCAATGTATACTTGTATAAATCACAGTTATGAAAACAATAAAGATAGCAGGTAAATAACACAATTTAAAGTGGTTCGAGGTAAAACCCTCTACGTCCAATGGTCCTCCACATAGGAGTAAATAGTTTATTATAATCACTACGTGCACAACTATATGACTATAACTAAACTTGTCTCTGTATCGTTCACACAGACTGATACAGGGACCAAATCTTTTTGCCGTTCACACAGATTGGCTTGAGCTCTTCCTTGACTCTCTTCTTCACACACAGTTTGAAGCTTCGTCTATAATGCTATTCTTCCCACACAAGTCGGAAAACGCAAAGATCTTCAGTCCACACAGTGCTGATGGTTACCTCAACGGTAAAGGGTAGAAATCTTGTGAACAACAGCTTGATCTGACGGTTACCTCAACAGTAAAGGGTAGAAATCTTCTGAACAACAGCTTGATCTTTACTACATGTTAGATGTAGGCTGTGCTCTTCTCATTGAGGATAGTATATTTCTTCGCTGTAGATACACTTATGCTTGCGAAATATACTTGTTCTTGATATAGCTTAGATTTGTCAGAATGATCTGTCAGATCTTTCGCGAGTATGAATATGTCAAGTGTTCAATTCTCTTTAAGTCCTCCGCTTGGGGCTATTTATAACCTTTGGAAAATGTATCCATTATAAATGTAGCCGTTATAGGTAGGTGAGATGTTGACGTCTTTGATTGGCGGCTTGCTGAATATTTGAATTAAAGCAGATCGCATTTAATGCTTCTGACATGTTTAATGTCTTCGCATTAAATGATTTTTAGAGGACTAATCTCTCTCCTACTGCTTTAAATGATGTCCTATCAATAATAAATGCTACTTAAGCCATGAATACTTTATGAATAAACAAAGTGTATTTTGCAATGGT
Source organism: Orobanche coerulescens (assembly GCA_033398695.1). NCBI lineage: Eukaryota > Viridiplantae > Streptophyta > Magnoliopsida > Lamiales > Orobanchaceae > Orobanche > Orobanche coerulescens. Next base: position 65,426,213 of record CM065809.1, read on the forward strand.
TTGAAGCATCCTATAGCCTGACTGTTGTATCCGACGCATTAAGTATTTTGTTGTAGTTTTAGGCTCTGTAGGATAGACTATATGAGATCCTCAATACTGTATGGAAGGGTTGTATGGAGATTCTAGACAGCTTCCATACCTAGCGGCATTTAGACTCTTTCAACTTCTTAGTTGTTTAATGATTTCTAACAGCTTCCATGAGAAGTTTATCCCAACATGTTACAATCTTCATTGAGAAAAATTGTTGTATGTTGGCAATTATCAAAATATAATTATTTATCCCAACAATTTCCCCTTTTTGATAATGCCAAAACTTCTTCAAGATAACTTCTTGATCCATAGAGGTTGGCTCTTGGTCTTCTGTTGAATGATCTGATCTTCAGCACTTAGTCTAGAAAAAAAAATGTTAACTGCTCGCAGGCAAGTTCTAAGAAATTGAAAGCATCTACAGGGATGTGTATTAGAACTTTAAACTTATGATTGGTGCACAGGCACAATCTTACAGTGTGATCTAGGTTGAATACAACTTAACCTTTGAACTGTTCGCAGACAAGTTCTTGTAGCTTAAGACCTAACAAGTTTTGTACTTGTTTGAATATAGTAACAGCTCCGTAAATAAACAGTAAGATAGTAAGCTTAGATTGTGAGCTGTAATCTTTCAAGAGAAATTAATTTTATTGATAATAATCAAGGAAATTACAATTCTTGAAAGAAAAATACAGAGAAAGTACATACTTCAATAAAAAGCTTATAGAACAAATATAGTGAGAAGGGGCAGAAGCTAATTCATGTGCTGAGAATGCCCCCAAGGTCTCTTGTCAGGATCATTTTAGGTCCCTTTCCACCAATTGACTAGGAATCCTTGCCTCGATCCCGGTAGATAGCTCTTCCTCCAGCGGATTAGTCGAAAGCAAGTATCCAGTCATCAGGGTAGGTGACCCGATCACCTTTTTGGTGCCTTGATTTCATCATCCATTGCAATGGGAGATTTCCTTCTACTAACAGCTTCGTGAATTCTTCTGCATCATCCGCCCATGTATTGAACTTGTTGAACATAGAGGACTCCCTAATGAGTTTGAAGAAGTATCTCATCAGTTCATTTTTCCTCCATTCCTTTACTTCATCAGCTATAGGCTGTCAGTGAGTGGGCAGAGGAATCTCAGAAGGTTTATGCATGTTGTTCTTCTAATGAATGTTGGGATCATGGAACTCGGGACAAGAATCAGATACCCTTTATCCTTTTGCAGGTGTGGCCAGACGGCCTATCGAAACAACGACACTTTCTTCCAATGTAGCATCAATCTCTCTCTCTCTCTCTCTCCCTCTCAATCCTCCGTTGCCGGCCTGCCTCTCTAACTTCTTCCCCCTTTTTGGCATCATCAAGATCTGTGACCTTAGCATTAATTTCCTGTAGGACCTTCATGGTTTCATCCTGTTTGGTCTCCAGACTTGAGATTTTGTCAACTAGGGTACTGAGCACCAGAGACATGTCATTAATTTTCTTATCATGGCCTGACAGCCTGGATCCGGTCTCTTAAAGATAAGCAACAGTTTTAGCTTCCACAATCCTAAGCTTCTCCTATTCTTGCCGAAGAAGTTTCTCCTGAAACTGTTTGAGCTTAAGGAGAGCTTGCCATAATGCATTAGGAATTATGGGGAACGCGTTCTCAACGTTGGTGATTTCGATTTTCAGACCAGATATCTCATCCTGAGCAGTTTCTCGTATCCAATCAAGCTCTTTTCCGACATCATACAATGCCTTCACTGCATCCTGCATGAATATAGTTTGTCGGCTGATTGCATGGAGTTGCTCGATCCGGGCCTCGGTGCACAGGGATCCCGGGTGCGTGATTTTTGAATCCTCTGGTTCATTGAGTTGACGGACAACCATATTGTGATGAGGGAGTCGTGGACTGTCATCTGGCAAGAAACCGTAATTATAAATAGATTTGGAGTGAGCAGAGGAGGGAGATGCAGGGGCATCTTGAGTTGGAACAGTAGGGGGTGCTGTTGGTTCAGTCTCAGTGACAAGAGGGACTGATTCCTCCTATTTGGAATGATCATCAATAGTCAGAAGTACAGGAGGGACTGAATCCTCCTGTCGACTCCCAGCTTCCGCCTACTCCAGAAGAGGGACTGATTCCTCTTGGTGTATGGCACGGGCTTCTTGTTCATGATCTGGGAAAGGATGGGCTACTTGTTCAAGAACTGTTTGCTGTACAGGAAGGACTGAATCCTCCTGTTTGTCTTGAGCACATTCTTGTTGATGGGTAGGGTACTAATGTCTTTTGGAGGTCCCCTGACCCTGTTGGTCTTGCATTCGAGCCATTTCTCCTTCCCTTGCCTCTTTGCAGCTGATCCTTAGACCGGCCTGTAGAGCATCGTCATCAGCGTCTGAGTCAGGGTCGAACTTGTGGCTGTCAGAAGGAGCTTTGCCATCGGATTGAGACTTCCCTTTCAATCGAGTCTTCTCTTTTTCCAGGTAGTAATTTGAAATCAGCTCACGGCAAAATTTATTTTCCCATTTAATCAAGACTTTGATATTCTAGGTGTTCGTGACCTCCGGAACGAAACATTCTTCCTCCTTCCACTCTTCCCAGTGGTATAGGTCATCGTACGGGTTGACCCTGTATGAGTTCCAAGTTACAAAGTGCTCATAGGCTTGTTCAATTTGCACTTGGAGAAGAGCTTCATTGATTAGAACTGATGGGGAGGGACTCTTTACAGTGTTTGGGTATACTATATGGATGGGATCCGCAACGGGTATGGATGCCTGTATTAGAGAGGGGTCCCTAACAGGGAATGGTACCCTGATGGGAGAGGGATCCTGTATGGGTGTGCGTTCTCTTAAAGGAGAGGTGGCCTTTGGCTTCATGGGCGCAGCTGACTAGCCAGAGCCCTCTAACTTGGCAAATAGTTGTTCATCTGTCATAGCCGCCACTGGCTCGGGATCTGCTGTCTGAGCAACAACTATTTCTTCCGAAGGGGTTGCGCCCTTTGGGATTTGTACAGCGTGTTGAACCATTGGGACATCTATAGTGACCGTTGTAGCCACTGTTGCCTTAGCCTTAGAAACTTTCTATAGCTTCTTCTTCGCCTTCCCTGCTTCATGTGGTGATATGCTGTCAGAAGCAGTTTTTTTCCTTTTCTTCTTCTCTTCACTTACAGCCTTGGCAGTGACATCCCTAGGATCACTCAAAATAGTCATATGCCTGGGATGAGGCCTGGTAGCAATCAATCTATCCTTCTTGTAGATAGTAGGCTTGGTCCCACCAATGAACTTTCCTGTGCCAATCTTCTTGGCATCACGAGACCGAGGCACACCACACCGAGTGAGAATGTAATTGAGAATCAGGCCAAATGATTTCTTCTGAGTTCCTGGCATGGCGGCCTCTTCCTGTATCCTCTTTAACACGATTTGGCACCAGTTGACCCTTTTGCCGGACATGATGGCTACCATCATCCAAAAGCAAAGGTTCGTGCATATTTTGAATGCTCCAGTTCGGTTCTCAATAGCACGATAGCAAAAATCGTGGAGATAAACATACGGTAGGAAAAATCTCTTGTTTTGGCAAGATGGGTGGACGTTCTTATCTGAACCGGCGCCCCAAATAATTAAGTTAATTAAACTTATAGGATATTATTATTTTTATTTATTAGCTAAATGGGCTATTTAATTTAATAGTACAACTCGAGTAGTGGGCTTATTATTAAAAATTTAAACTTAGAGGCATTATGGGCTGACGACCATCTAAGTAAAAGACCACCTATCACCTAAAACACAACACCAAGCCCAGAGGCACATATAACTCAATCCATCATCTAGTACCTCTTTCATTTACTAAATTATATACAACTACAACAAATATACAAGAAAAAATATATATAATAGTATATTTAAAAATTAACCAAAATAAAGAAATGGTGATGTGGGAGTCAAACTTGATGTGTCTTCATACAAGTGAAGATTGAGACACTTATGATACAGCAAAGTCTTGAGGGGTGATTCACCATGTATCCTTTGACCATCCCAAACACTATAAATATTTCCACCTTGTAAACTCCTCACCATTTCACCATACACACAAAAAAATATACACTTAAGAGAGAGAGAGAGAGAGAGAGAGAGAGAGAGAGAGAGAGAGAGAGAGAGAGAGAGAGAGAGAGAGAGAGAGAGAGAGAGAGAGCTTAAGTGAGGAGAGAAGAAGAAAAAAAAATAGAGAGGAAGAAGAAGAAGAGGAAAAATAAAGAAGGAGAAATGTAAAAACTACACCCTATGCCTTAAGTTCCTAACTTATTCTTCTTCTCATTCTAACATAAATCTTAACATGCAACCAAATAATCATCCCAATGGTGATGATGCTTTGGCTAAAATGTAGAGGAAAAGGAAGAAGTATTCTTTCAACCTACAAGAGACATTCAAAGTGGGTAAAATTGTTTTCCTTCTTTTCTCTTATTCAAAATTAATACAAGTTTAATATATATGGTGCATGCAAGTATTGTAACTTTAGTTATCCATACTTGATTAAAAATGACATTCATTACCATGCATGTAATGATCTTGGTATTTGTTGAATTTTAGTTTGTCTATTTTGATTATATGTGCAAATGAATTCATTGATGGAAATTTTAGTCAGTAGGCCGTCAACAGTTCTTCCGAAGCAAAGGTCTCAAGATCCTCCATTTTCAGGACATTGGACGGCATCCTGAACAAGCTTTCCAGTAGCTCCCGATTCACCAAAATCTCAATTCCAAGAACGGTAGCAGTGATGTCAGAAACATCTCCTCTTCTTTTCAGAGAAAAGAACTTGATAGAGGCATCAAGATAGAACTCTTCAACAATATGCTCATCGTACAAATCAACATGATGGATTCAAAGGAGGTACAAGGCTTGTTGTTTGATTCTGGACACGACCAGCTCCAACCCATTGATGTCATCAATTTCAGTGTGAACTCTTTCCATGACGACATATCTAGTGAAGATTCGCCCGTCAATGATTTGTCCCTTTTCTGAAGTCTGTCAAGTTGCCATTGATTTACAGAAAAAGGTTTGAAGAAACAAAGAAAGAATGCAGAAAATTTGCAGAGTTTGCAGGCTGTTTGCTCTAGACCTGTTTAATATTGTAGAAAGCGTAAAGAGTCAAGGGGGCAGGATACAGTTTTTTTACATACAGTGAACGGTCAGATTTAAGGGATGGGAACCGCCTTTTTTGGATGAACGCACAGGATGGAACAGATTAACGGGTACATCTTATCCATCTATTTTTGAAATGATAACTGGTCCCACTTCTAATAGTTCATTTTCCCTCATTGCAGGAAACGACAGTTTTGGAATCCTCAATATCGCGGTTCTTGAGGTAATGAAGTCCAGATGTCGTTTAAGGCATTTAAAGAATAAAAAGTTTGAATTTTAAAACAGGACACGTGGACTTAAAAGCGTGTTTTGTACTAACAGAATAGTAATATAGTAATATAATATTTGTAACACCGTAAACTAGGCGGCTATCACAGTGTCGTGGACCCCAACTGGGACCCAACAGGCGAATGAAAAATAATGATTTAAATAATATAACAATAGTACCGAACCACATTATATTACCAACTACTCCGATGAGGAGTTTCAAGTACAATACATAGAATACATATATATTTCACATGAAGATGAAATATACAACACTGAATAAAATGAAAATCCAAACAGAAACTGCAGCGGAAAATACACATGAATGAAACATGAACAACTGAGAAGACTGGGCCCCCCTACTAGTATCACTGGAACTCCTCGCCGTCAATGTCTCATCCCGTGCATTTGCCTTGCCATGACGTAAAAACATCTCCAACGGGGTCAGTTACACAAAACAACAATCCTCAAGAGTTGAACAAGCATGAAAATTACATGACTTAAATATGAAATCAAGCTGAAGAGGGGTATCATAGTACGCCCGAAATGGGACGTGCAAGTGAACAAGTCGCCGAATGTTCGGAAACCCGCATATACACCCGCGCTTGTGTCTAATTAGTCTCACGGAGGTACGTTACCGTGTGCACAGTCCAATGTGTTCGGATTACCCGCATAAACACATGACCATAGTGTGCCCGACTAAAAATTCCACACGTATACCACTAGGCAACGCAATACGATCCCGAAAGGTCACATGAACAAAAGCGACCACAATGAATTATAATGAATAGAAATCCGACAAGGGTCAAGAATGACTCACCGAGGTGAAATAATAATGCAATGAGTGATAGCTCAAATGAAATGGTTGGAACCGTCGTTCCTCGTGAATCGAATGATTAGTTTGATAATTACAAGTCTCAGCATGATTGATATATTATGAATGAATTATATGTATGAATGAACAACAACAAAATGAATGATTATCCTTTTAACTGAGCAAGAATTAACTTGCCTCAAAACCGGTGATGAAGTATCCTTCGTCCTTAAGGGGATTATGGGTCACTCAAACAACCTTGAATAACACAATTACTAACAATTTGCTTAATATACGTATCAAGTATGATCACAATCCAACTCAAAAGGTCGATACAACAAACACAACAAACACATTGTAAACAATCTTCAATTGTTTACAACCCATCTTAATTATATCGATACCAAACCCCCAGAGAGTGATTCAATCCAACAAAACATCCTCAATACAATCAATAATCCAATAGGAATACACCAATCGATATTTCAACAACATCCAATCGAAACTCCCAAACCCAAAATCAACATTCAAAGTGTTCTTGGATAATCCTTTAATAATCCAATGATAATTCATAAAAACTCATAATCGTATGTATATCTCTTAACATTTCATGGTTATAACATCCAAAACATCATATTCCATCTCAAAATCGAATTCTAAGGTTTTGGAGAAAATACCTTTGAAGATCCAAACTCTTCGATCCGTCAAACTCGTGTTAATCGACTTTCTAAGCTCCATAATCGAAAGTAGATGGTTAGAACAAAAACACATGAGTGTTTGATGATGATAAATCCTCTCCCAAGTACCTCTCTCTCGGATTCAAATAAAGAAATGAAGAAATGAGCACAAAAGTACCGTCCATCTCCTTAAATACTGCGCAGAGTTATGGCCGTAACTCTGCCACCTTACGGTCGTAACAATCCAAGGTCAACGAACTTACGATCGTAACCTCCCTTCCTTACGGGCGTAACTTCGCTTCTTCGAAAACGCCCGGAACACCAAAATCATCACTTACGGCCCTATCCTGCAAAACTTACGGCCGCAAGTTGTCTTCATCCAAAAACCATGAAACCAGCGAATGCATGTTACGACCGTAATGTAAGATAAGTTACGGACGTAACTAGCTGCTGGAACAACGATACTTCGACAACTCTGTCTTCTCATTACGAATGATGAATGATCCAACATACGACACTTGTATGAGTAATATTAAGTCCAATAACATGCAATAAATGATACTTCCAACACAAGGCTATCAATCACAATGATTATGATAATATTCTCATCTCGATTCTCAAACAGGGTTGAACGATGGACGATACCGATACACGACTCAAAGTAACCCAACGATGAAATACAAATGAATGAGCATGAATGATGAATGATTAATAAAGAGTGATAATTACTGAGTGACAATTACCGAATGATAATAAAAGAATTCATAACCAGGTATTACATACTCCCCCCTTAAAAAGAGTTTCGTCCTCGAAACTAGGGGTCAAATAATTTGGAGTAACTCTCCCGCATACTATCATCGGCTTCCCAATTAGCATCTTCGATTCCGTGTCTAGACCACTGAATTTTTACCATGGGAATCTCCTTGTTTCTAAACTGTTTGATTCGTCGCTCTAAGACTTGTACAAGACGGTCCTCGTACGTATGGTCATTCACGATTTTGATCTCGTCGAATTGAAGTATATGACTTAGGTCGGCAACATACTTTCTCAACTGAGAGACGTGAAACACATTACGAAATCGGCTTAAAGCCGGAGGTAAATCCAATCGATAAGCCGGACTGCCTACTCGATCCCAAATCTCAAATGGTCCACTGAATCTCGGACTCAGCTTTCCTCTCTTCCCGAAATGGAAAATACCTCGACTTGGGGATACCTTGAGCAAAATGTGGTCACCAGCCTCGAACTCTAAAGGTCGACGACGATTATCTGTATATGATTTTTGTCGGCTCTGAGCGGTCAACAAACAACTCCTGATCAAAGTTACCTTCTCGCGGGCGGCTATTAACATATTGGGCTCAGTGCCGATTAATTCTGATAAGTCATCCCAACACAAGGGAGATCGACAATGACGACCATATAAGACCTCATAAGGTGCCATCTTAATCGAAGCATGCCAACTGTTATTGTACGTGAACTCAATCAACAGTAGTTGGGATTTCCAATCATATTTCTAATCGAGAACACATGCCCTCAGCATATCCTCCAATGTCTGAATAGTTCGCTCTGATTGTCCGTCGGATTGAGGGTGAAAAGTTGTGCTGAAATTTAGCTGAGTTCCCATGGCACGATGAACGGATTTCCAAAAGTGTGACATGAATCACCCGTCACGATCAGAAACAATACTCTTAGGAGTACCGTGCAATCTCACGACCTCTTTAGTGAACAACTGGGCAAGTCTCTCGTGACCCCACGTATCCTTGATCTCGAGGAAATGAGATAACTTAGTTAAACGGTCCACAATTACCCAAATCGTATTAATACCACGATGAATCGTTCGAAAACTCGTGATGAAGTCTATTGAAATATCTGTTGTATCGAGATTTATTCACCTCGACAGGTGATCGACTACAAGGCCGAGCGACCGAGTCCACACCAATCAAACTATGGCTAACTCGCCTAATCGAAGATACCAGACCACCATCAAGTGCCTAGCGATCGACTCCCAAGGCGATCGCCCTTTGGCATTTGGCGATCGACTTTAGTGCCCGGCTAAGGACAACCCACCTACACCCTGAACAGAGACGATCGTCCGTCAAAGTCTACGAATACTGGATCTCAAAACAGCACCCATGTGCAGATCCGAGACAAGATCCGCATTTCATGGATCATTGACCACCAACAACTGTCTCTGACAAGGACAGCTTTACCTACCGACAAGCCCGCCGAAAGGCACGAGGTGGGACCGCGCGTTACAGCGACTCAGACGCATGCAGGCTTCTCATTGGACCGCGCGACTGGCTGCCAGCAACTCCCGCAGACTTTAAGGGGACAAGCCCATGTGCTAAAAGACGATCGCCCGCTTATTATAATACAGCAAAGGCGATCGCCCGGCATATCCAAGTCCTATAAATAGAGAACCTCCTCCTACAGGAAAAGGGTTCCCAATTCGTTCACTTATATTCCGAATTCATTTACGGAAATACAAAAGAACATACATACCATCAAGCTCCCAGCTTTCTCTCCGGAATCTACCTCAGGATTTCTCTCTCAGAACCTCTCATCCAGAAGACGGTCGGCAAAGGCAAGAAGTCTCCACAGTACACATTCCAAGAGACATACAAATCCAGAAGCTTAAACATACAACTAATACACGTCGTGAGAGACTGTCGATCTCTCACCGCCGCCACAGTTCATCTCTGTTGTTACGAGAACTCACAGAGCATCATATCTGGTTCTTCCAGCAATCTACACGCTCACTAGCTAAGATAACAAGAATCATTACACTCATTGTAATTGCATTCTTACATTAATACTTGTATCCCCGAATATTTGTATTAATAATATCTCGCGATAGCATTCAAGCCCGGGACTAACAACCCCGGTAAATCTTGTGTTATTTACTTTTCCCACGGAAGTGTTCTCGCATTTGTTTGCTATCCACTCATCCAGCAATATCTATCTCCGGATAATATTTTGGGTAGCAACAATTGGCGCTAGAAGAAGGGGATCTAACCCTCATTTTTATTCCTACCGTCTCGAAGAACACTCACTGTTCTCCGGGACATATACCTGAAGAAACACTCACTGTTCTTCAGAGAAAGCTTTCAGAATCATCTCTTCCGCCTCCACATCGAAGAAAGCCGCTGGCCGATCCACCGGACGCCTCCTTCCATCTCAGTCCGAGCCATAGCCGATGACAGAGGATAGCCGCTGCGGTCCGAGACTCTCGATCCCGCCCTCGATGGACGGCCCAAGCCTCTCGCTCGATCAGTTCCAAACCGCGGAACAGATCAAGGAGGCTATGGCCATCCTACAGGAGCGACGGAGTGCTCTCGACGCGCCGCCCGCTATCACCCCCTCGGCCATCCGCCGCATGACCAAACGGAAGTACAAGGTGTAACTAACCAAGCGATCGCCAGGAGGCTCCCATTCGCAAGAAGAGGTGTTCGCCAGCCGGGGCACCTCTGTTTTCAATCGTCTAGGCAGCGACCCATCTTGGCGACCGGGGCAGTCCGGCCCCAGCCACGAGACGACGGAGCTCGAGTCCGTCACCAGGAGTTCGGCGTATACAACTCCCAGAAGGCAGGCCAGCCATCTGGCTCCACCTCGCCCAAGAGCCGAGGTCAGCAGCAGCGGAGTCAGGAGATCGGCACACGATCGCCTCGGCTCCCGCTCCAAAATTCGATTCACGAGCGACCAAGCTACAGCGATGGCCGCGATGCAACGCCAGCTCGACGACATAAAGGCACTCCTGGAATCTGGGGCAGGCGCCAAGAGCAAGATCGCCGGGCCGAGCGAGCCGCTCGCGGTCCACGTCGAGCTCGCCCCCATGCAGCACAAGATCGCTCCTCCGCAAACACCTTTGTACGAGGGGAGGTCAGACCCCGAAACACACCTGAGAAAGTTCAACATCTACATGACCGGGTGTGGGGCATCAGACCCGACCCAGTGCCGAATGTTCCCTCTGACGCTGGACGACCTTGCCCACAGGTGGTATACCTCATTGCCGCCTCGATCCATCGGTTCCTTTAATCAACTGGCGAACGACTTCACAACATACTTCGCCACCAAGATCGCTCGGCCAGAAGGTCCCCATCGCATGATGCAGATCAGGCAGGGGGAAGAAGAGTCTGACTCGGACTACATCGACCGGGTACACGATATCATCCTCAACGGCGAGCCCATAAGCGATGAGATCGCCCTATACTCGGTCCTAGGAGGATTCCATGGTCTTTCGCCTATGTTCAGGCATCTTACGAAGGACCCACCCACGACCTACGCGATCTTTTGCGCAAAAGCCGCAGACTTTCTGGCCAGGCAAAGGTTTCTTCTTAGCCTATGAGCAGCGCGATCGGCGCCCGAACGACGATCTCCAATCTTCCAGCCCGATCGCCGGAATCAAGCAACATCATCAAGTCCGGAGGACTCGTTCGCCATCTATAGTTCATCATCTAACATGGTGGACTACGGCACGAGATCGCCTCCACCGCACAACATACACCGTCGAAGGTCGGAATTTAACATGACGATCTGAGGTGGAAGAGTGCAGCCATGGTCCTGGTGGTCGATGGAACCGACTGCTTAGTCCATGCAAGGTCCCTTTGGGCCAAGATCTACCGCCCTTCATTTAAATACGAGGCTGGCATAGTCTGAGGGCGCTCCAAAGCTAATCAGTGGACACGATCGCCCGCCCTCAAAGGTTCATCATCTAACATGGTGAACCAGGACAACGCGACGCGTCGCTACCCCCGTCTCAAAGTACACCGTCGAGGGTCACCATCTTCATGGTGGGCCGAGGTGGAAGCAGAGCTAACAAGCCGCGGAAGTGGAGTTGATTAATCCAACGACGCCCCGCGCAAGGACTCCTCCAGACCAAGACCGCACGCCCTTCGTTTAAATACGAGGCGAGGCACGGCCTAACGGAGGACCCTCACAATAAAATGAGTCACGAGACAGACAAAGTCGCTCGCGCACAAGACATGGTCATGGAGTCGGTCCATTGAACTCCGCGACTATGCACGATTCCTCAAGATGGACGACCATCCTCGAGGATTCGACAAATTTGAAGACCGCTCACTCGAAGAATTATTTTCATCCCCTTACTCTCAGTAAGTGAACCAAAACAAGGGGGAAGAGTGTGGAGATATACATGACGATCGTCCCTATTCAACGACATACGAAGATCGGCATTATTCAGATGTTTGTGTAGCGATCGAATTTGTTGTAAAAGTTATCTTTATGAGTTTATCAATTCATTTGGAACTACACTCGCAACGATCTCGCCTCGCACATTTATATAAAGTCAAACAAAGACTCAAAAATAGCAATCATTCAAGTGATAAATCGGAGAATCAAACATTCATTTTATTGCTAGAAGTTTCATAAGTACATACAAGCTCGCCCGAAGGCCTAAGTACTACAAAAAGAAAGCTACAAAACTACGAGACAAAAAGCTAAAGCAAACAAGAGTGAAGAGCCTCAGGCCCCCGCCTGGCCTTCGCCTTCAACCACCGGATCGACCTGCGGCCCTTCCCCAGTTTCCAGAGCGGACTCCCCATCCTCCGGAGCGTTAGGATGAACGAGGTTCACCGGAGTCGGATACCAGCTCAAATCCACGCCAAGCTCCGAGAGGTCCAAAATTGGCTAGGAGAAAGCAGGATGGAGAGGATGCTCCAGCGCATACGCCTTCAAATTCTCAGCAAGAGGGCCGACCTCCAGCCCTCCCTTCTTAGCAGCTCGGATCGAGTCAGCGAACGCCATATAATAGGCAAACTCGCTGACAAACTCCAAGTTAAGGAAGGGATTGGCCTTGGTCGCCTCTACCTCCCCTTTTAGCTCCGCTATCGCCTGTTGCGATCCTTGGAGCTCGGCCTCCCTCGCAGCTACCTTCTCCCTCGACTCCGCCAGCTCACTAGTCAGCCGAGCGACGGTCACCTTCAGTCGATCGGCCTCCGTCTCAACGGCCTTCTGCGAGCGTACGACATTTGTCATTCGGTCCCGAAATCGGTCAACCATCAACCGAGACATCTCGAAATCGTTCCTCGCCAGCTCAATCTCTTGGCTCGCCCACTTAGCTACCTCCAAAGAGTCCTTCTCCATTGCCACAATCTTGTCGGTGAACTCGGCGTTCTCTTTCCGAGCCGCCTCGAGATCCGCCTGCAGGCGAATAGTGGAAGGACGCCCCTCAAACTCCTGCGCAGCCTGGGCAGCCATGGTTGCCGTCTGGAGAGAAAGGGCGAGAACAGCCAGGATTGTACTCCCAGATCGCTGACGAGCGATCGCATCTAGATCGGTCGTCCAGGCCTTCAGTAGAGCAGAAACGGCCCAGTTGACATATTGCGGGATATCACAGGACTGGCGAGGAGATCGGCTCGCTAAGAAATCCAACACCATTGGCGGGCAAGATGGATCTGTACGACGGATCGTGCATCAAAACAACAAAATTAGCACATCTCCCATGCAAATGACAAGTTTCAACTCATCAAGCAAAGTCTACCTCTCGGCTCTCTCAGGAATACGACCGAAGTATGGCTTCCCGCGAGGGGTCTCAACTTCGGCGATAGCCATCTCCCGCAGGAAAGCCGCGGAGGGAGCTGGCTCATTCTCCGGAGGAACAACGGTGATCGGAGGCGCGACGATCGGCACCTTACTGGCAGGGGCAGAAACTGGAGTTTCTCCCGACCTCTGCCGTTTGCGATTTATCCGAAGCCCCTCCTCCCGGACTTCCTCCTCGGCCACGATCGGCTCCACGCGAGGCTCCACCTCCGGGATGATAGGCAACGCCACAGGAGGAGCCCGCGATGACTTCGTCTGGCGGAGACGACCCAAAACACCAGGGTTCGACATAGCAATCTCCGATGGGGGCTCCACAAAGCGAGGAAAACGAACCTCTAGAAATGAGAACAATCAAGCCACAGTTAGTCATATTCCTCTAAAAGGACGATCGCCCAACAAATGGAGATCGTAGAAATTTGTACCTGAGACTGAGAGATGTCTCGGAAAACGGAGCAGGCGAGCGGACAACCAACGGCTCTCCTTATTGATCCGGCTAGCGTTCAGGTCGTCGTACGACAAACTTCGTATCCGCTCCCAGACGACCAGGAAATCAAAAGGCAACTCATCGATCGTCGGAATGTGGAAACCTGCAAAAACAAATTGGAATTAGATCAATTCAGAACATATGCGAACTAAGGGAGAGTCTGAACCCTTACCGGGATTTCTCTCCCGAAAACCAGTGGGAATCTCCAGCTCGCCAGTGGGATTGTCGCTCGCTGAGGCTTTCCAGGCACGGCGACCCAGAACCACTTCGCCGGATCGCCCCGCGCCTTGTTCGGGACTCCAAGGATCACCCGACCGGATCGGCCTTGTATATGATAGCCTCCGACCGACCCTTTCTGAACCGTCAGCTTGAACAGGTGGTTCATCTCCGACGGCGAAGGAAGGCGGTACAGTCGGTGACCGCCGAACAAGGTGAGGGTACAAATTATCTGGAGCCAAGCATTTGGCATCAGCTGGAGAGGCGCCACGTTCCAGGCAGCCAACAGATGGGAGACAGCGAACGAAAAAGGAAATCGCAACCCTGCCTCCATGATCGCTTCATTCACAGTGACCATCCCCTCCGGAGGCTGATCGGCTCTCTCATTCTCGGCCGGCACAATGAGATCCACGTCTGAAGGGATATGAAACCTCGTCCTCCAGACGGCCAGATCCTTCCTGGTCGCCGAACTCCTGATTTAGCCAAGCGACCATGGAGATCGCTGAGCAGCCCGAAATAGCAATCGCTTGGGAGGTTGATAAGGGTGAGAGATCAAATACTCCTCGAAATCAAATCTTGGAGACGGACCGGCCAGCCCCTCCATAATCTCAGCAAATGCCACATAAGCCCGACCAAAGGCACTGTGCCGCTCCCAGTAGGCCCTGACCGCAAGATCTCTCTCCATCTGCGAGCGCCTATGTTCGACAGCCGCTTCCTTAGCCACGTCGGCCTCGTTGAACAGCGCCTCCACCTCCGCAGGGTCAATTCCGGCCCGAATAGCCTCAGCGGCCGTCTCCAGATGGAACTCAGCGGAGGATCCTCCCCGGACATCAGAAGTCCCAGCGGCGGAGGAAGTGCCCACTCTATGTGAAGAAGATGTTCCAGACATTCTTGAATTCAAGATGAGAAAAAGAGGAGTGTGTACTTACCAAGGATGAAATCGACCGACAATCGGTAGTAAGGTCATCAGAAAAATCTTCAGCAAGTCCTTCTTTCTCCAGTAAATACGCGTAAGAATGGACACAGCTACCCTGCCCATTTTATAGGAGATGGCAGGGACTTGTAAGCAATTAAGGAGAATCTCAGGGGTCGGATCTCAACTGTCGCAATTAATACTCCCTTGAAACCCGCGTACGCGTCTTTTCAAGGACGCGTCAGTCGAGGAGTCATAAAATGACCGTCGGTCTACCCCAACAGGAACCCGACACGTGTCCCAGAGACTATTCCCCATCCGCTGCCATTTCCCGCTCATTCCAGCGACCTACCAGGTCGTCCAAATTCAGAAACAATCAGCTCAGAGACGATCGCCAGTTCAGTGAAATGCAGAGTCGCTCGTCGAAGTTCGGCGATCGCCAGCAGAACCACCTCACCCCATGTTTCCAACATAGGAGCAAGCTGGGGGGCAATTGTTGTATCGAGATTTATTCACCTCGACAGGCGATCGACTACAAGGCCGAGCGACCGAGTCCACACCAATCAAACTATGGCTAACTCGCCTAATCGAAGATACCAGACCACCATCAAGTGCCTAGCAATCGACTCCCAAGGTGATCACCATTTGGCATTTGGTGATCGACTCTAGTGCCCGGCTAAGGACAACCGACCTACGCCCCGAATAGAGATGATAGTCCGTCAATGTCTACGAAGATTGGATCTCAAAACAGCACCCATGTGCAGATCCGAGACAAGATCCGCATTTCACGGATCATTGACCACCAACAGCTGTCTCTGACAAGGACAACTTTACCTACCGACAAGCCCGCTGAAAGGCACGAGGTGGGACCGCCCGTGATAGCGACTCAGACGCGTGCAGGCTTCTCATTGTGCTAAAAGACGATCGCCCACTTATTATAATACAGCAAAGGCGATCGTCCGGCATATCCATGTCCTATAAATAGAGAACCTCCTCCTACTGGAAAAGGGTTCCCAATTCGTTCACTTATATTCCGAATTCATTTACGGAAATACAAAAGAACATACATACCATCAAGCTCCCAGCTTTCTCTCCGGAATCTACCTCAGGATTTCTCTCTCAGAACCTCTCATCCAGAAGACGGCCGGCAGAGGCAAGAAGTCTCCACATTACAGATTCCAAGAGACATAAAAATCCAGGAGCTTAAACATACAACTAATACACGCCGTGAGAGACTGTCGATCTCTCACCACCGCCACAATTCATCTACGTTGTTACGAAAACTCACAGAGCATCATATCTGGATCTTCCGGCAATCTACACGCTCACTAGCTAAGATAACAAGAATCATTACACTCATTGTAATTGCATTCTTACATTAATACTTGTATCCCCGAATATTTGTATTAATAATGTCTCGCGAGAGCATTCAAGCCCGGGATAACAACCCCGGCAAATCTTGTGTTATTTACTTTTCCCACGGAAGTGTTCTCGCATTTGTTTGCTATCCACTCATCCATCAATATCTATCTCCGGATAATATTTTGGGTAGTAACAATATCCTCCCACTTCCATTCTGGGATAGGAAGCAGTTTCAGCATATCCGTCGGTCGCTGATGTTTTATCTTGACTTGCTGATAGGTCAAACATCTCTAAGCAAATACTGTGACTTCTCGCTTCATGTTACTCCACCAATAATTTTGTTTCAAGTCTTTGAACATCTTCCTAGATCCCGGGTGAATGGAATAAGGGGTAGCATGAGCCTCTCTCAAAATCGAGTTTTTTAACTTGTCAACCGCCGGTACGCATAACCTGTTTTTAAATCATAAAAGTCCATCTTAGTGGACCACAAATCCAGGGGCTTTCCCCTGAGCCACATCCTCTCGAATGCGCAACAAAAATGGGTCTGAACCCTGATTCGTTCTGATCGCCTCCTCCAGTGGCGATGAAATCTCTAGCATGCAAAGTTGCCCTTGCACTCGCTGTAACCAAACCTCAATCTCAGGTTTAGGAATTCCTGTTGAAGTTCCTTCTGAATAGTCAAACGAGCAAGCATTTGCTCCTGAATGGACTTACGACTCAAGGCATCAGTAACGACATTCCTCTTACCCGGGTGGTATTGTATCTCAATATCATAATCCTTAATCAGTTCCAACCACCATCTCTGTCGCATGTTCAACTCCTTCTGAGTAAATATATACTTTAAACTCTTATGATCGGTAAAAATCTGACAGGTGACGCCATAGAGATAATGACGCCAAATATTCAATGCGAAGACCACGGCTGCTAGCTCCAGGTCGTGGGTCAGATAATTGACCTGATAAGGTCTCAGTTGTCGCAAAACATAAGCAATCACTCTCCCATTATGCGTTAATACAAATCCAAGACCGTGTCCGGATGCATCACTATAAACCACGAATCCTTCCGTCCCTTGTGGTAAAGAAAGGATGGGCGCTGAAATTAAATGGATCTTGAGTTCCTCAAAACTCTGCTGACATGCGACAGACCATGTGTATTTCTATAGAAGTGATCCAATGAGAATTATTCAAAGCTTGGTTGGTAGAAATAGGTTCGGATTGATCTAAGAATACAGTTACGGTGCACATAGCAAGTTTTCTAACTTCTCCTTGAGATTTCCATACAGGAAATGGAGATTTCTCAGATTCGGATTCTTCTGGCGCACATAGTATAGTTCCTTGTGTACTCTGTATTCTCCTGTGGGTGGATACTCCAACATCAATGTCTACTATGATCAACTCCTGAGGATGATCTCTTAGCCATCTCATGTCGGATTCTAGTTCTGCATCCGGAACTGTATCTTGTGGTGCTGTAGTTTTGGCTTCAGCTTGTACAGCATCAGCTTCAACTACCTCTATTCTTACAACTACGAGGTTGATCTATATGTCTACGACAGGCTCTATTAGAGATGTAGGGCCATTAATGGAGAGTGTTTGGATATTCTTAGTCAGGTCTTCTACACCTGTAGGAT
The DNA here is from genome assembly GCA_033398695.1 of Orobanche coerulescens. NCBI lineage: Eukaryota > Viridiplantae > Streptophyta > Magnoliopsida > Lamiales > Orobanchaceae > Orobanche > Orobanche coerulescens. Next base: position 65,444,262 of record CM065809.1, read on the forward strand.
CAAAATAAGGTTCACCGAACACTATATGGACATATTCCTTTATTGTCAACTTCCTTTTGTTAAAGATCCTGAAGGCTTGCTGACAGAGGAATATCCTTCAAATATCCCTTCATCCGCTTTTCATCGAAGGTTCTGAGTTGATCTTTCTTGTTATTCAGAACATAACATCTGCATCCAAAGATGTGAAAATATGAAACAAGTGGATTTTTGTTGTTCCATACCCCGTATGCTGTTTTGCAGTGATGCTTGTCGATGGTCCAGCAGTTTTGTGTATAGCACGCTGTATTTGTTGCTTCGCCCCAGAAATGCTGTATTTGTTCTTTCGCTCGGCAACACCATTTTTCTAATGAGTCCGGGCTACTGAGTATTCGTGCTGTATTCTATTGTCCGAACAGTATTGCTATATAAAGCGGTTTGTGAATTCAGTACCTATATCAGAACGAATGGACACGATACTCAACCCTTTCTCATTATGATGCTTTCTCAGGTGCTCAGGCAACTTTGTTATGGTTGGTTTCTTCTTGATTAAGAAGATTGTCCAATCATACGTGGAGAAATCATCAACAATAACTAGACAATATTTTTTACCTCCCAAACTTACATGGTCTCCACGACCGTAGAGGTCCATATGTAGCATATCCAGAACTCTGTGAGTGGACAGGTATGATTTACCTTTAAGGGTGGTTTTGACTTGTTTGCCTCTTTGACAGGGTCCGCAAACGCTATCTTTTTGGAATGGCACATCGGTCAAACCTCTAACCATTCCCTGTTTGGCGAGCTTGTTGATTGTGTTGAAGCTGACATGAGACATCCTTTTATGCCATAGCCAGATTTGATTTGCAGTGCCTTTGGCAACAAAGCAAGGAATAGTGGAGCTCGTAGACTTCCAGTCAGCAATGTACATATTACCTGACCTACTTCTTGTGAGTACGTCTCTTTCGTTTTGATGTCCTTCACCCTACAGTGATCTGTATAAAATTTCACCGAGAACTGCTTGTCACAGAACTGGATGATACTAAGTAGATTGTACGGTAAGCCTTCACATAGGCTACATCGTTGACTTTGAGATTTCCTACAAGCAGGGTTCCCTTCCCTCCTGTTCTTCCTTCGGACTTGTCACTGAAACGCACCTTTGGACCGCGAGCTTCTACGTAATCTGACAGCTTGCTAATATCTCCTGTCATTTGCCGAGAACATCCGATGTCAAAGTACCAGACATCCTTCTCTTTGATGTCCTGCAAGCAAAGAAATTAAGTAGATTCAGGTCATTTGATTGTTGGGTCCTTGTACGTTAGTGCCTTTTGGTACCCAAATTTGCCTGACAGCAATTGGCTTGCTGTATGTTACTTTTGGTCTATTCTTGCGATGTCTACGTGGGGCAGGCACATAGTCGTTGTAACCTTGAGAGCTATGCATGTAAAATCGAGGGTTATTATTACTATTCCAGTATGATTGTCGTCTCAGCGGTGGAGCCATTTTATTAGGCCCTACAGCTTGCCTCCTGAGTCTCCAACTGGATTCCCAAAGTTGTTTCTGATATTGCACGGCAACCTGTTTTCTCGATGGATTACGGGGCTCTTGTATCCAATACCTAGGCGCACTATACTATTGAAAGTACTGCGGTGCATGCCTCAGATACTTAGATATATACTTTTTTTTGGATGGCTGTTGGCGCTTCTGATATGCACGGGGAGCATGCTGTTGATCACGCCATACAGGTTTGGGAGGATGAGGTTTCCGCTGTCTATGATATGAACCTGGTGGCGGAATCACAGCCTCTGCTGTATGTGGGGCAACTGTTACCTTTATGGAACTAGGGATCTCGTTAGGTACAGGAATGGATTCCACACCCCTGACGAACACCGACTAGTTTTCCCTTTGTTGGAGAATGAGTTATATCCTAAGCCGTTTTTATCATGAGCATGTTTCCCGGTGCTTAGAATGTCTTCCATCCGTTTAGAGTATTTCTCGAATAATTTCAAGATGGTCTCTAATTCTCCTTCTCGTTTCTCGAGAGATTTTACGTTGGCTTCGAGTAAAGCATAATCATTTGTCTTGCTTTCATTATAAGACTTAGTCTCATTTAGATCTTCAGCAAGTTGATGATTTCTTTCCATGAGTTTTTCAAGTGTGACCTTGTTGTTTTCGTAGTCAATATACAAGTTTTCATAATTATTTTTCAGCAAATCATTTTATTCTTTCAGCTCTAAGTTTGAAAGTTCGAGTTGTATGTTTTCTATTTTCTTAGTCTCATGAGCCTTTTGAATGTTTTTGAATTCATTCAACATGTTTTCGAAGGTATGCGATGTATTTGCGGGAGTAATTGAATTTGAGCTTACTTCATCATCGCTATCCTCATCGTCTTATATTTCTTTGTCTATAAAGCACATATATGGTTTATCTTTGATCTCATCATCGGACGAGTCATTGTCAGTGACTGCCTGAAGGCATTCCTCGGTCTTGTTCGACGCAGGCAAGGCTTCTAATTCACCAATCAGGGCTTTGACCTTGTTTTTTCAAGCACGTCTTCTTTCATCCTTTTCCTATTGCTCAGCTTCTGACAACTTTTGAACTTTCGGATGCGGACACTTATTTGCATAATGTCCTTGTTTTTTGCAGTTGTAGCACAAGTTAGAATCACCAGAGGAAGGAGATTCAGAACTTACCTTGTGGAAAGGCTTGGACCTAAAGGGAGTCTTTCCAGACTGTTTGATGAACTTCTTGAATTTATGTATAAGAAGGGCAATTTCATCTTGTGATAGGATATCATCATCACTGTGAGCAGTCTTGTGAGCAAACTTGGATGTGCTAGGTGCGGAGCTGTGTCTCCTGTCAGATACAGCAGCCACTGTTGTAGTCTTAGTAGGTGACTCCTCGGCTTTTTCTCTCCTGTCAATGTCATACTCAAAATCTTTAAGGTCAGAGAATAGGTCAAAAGTACAAATATCATTACGATTACATGACACACGTATAGCTGTAGTCTTAATGTCCCATCGGACAAGGAGTAATCTAAAGATTTTCATGTTTTTCTCCTTTTGGGTATACATTTTACCTAATCCTTCAAGTTCAACGACAATGCCAGTGGATCTGAGGTCAAGCTCCTCAAGCATTTCGGAAGATTTCATTTCAAAGAATTTAAATAGCTGAGTAAGGTTGGCAATTTTGTTTTCTTTTGAGAGCTCAGCACCCTCGCAAATCAACTTGAGTTTCTCCCAGATTTCCTTAGCTGTCTTACAGCTCTTTACCTTCAAGAATGTGCCTTTGTCGAGAGTGACAAATACCGCATTCTTAGCAACACTATCGAGGTTCGCACGCTTGCGATCTTCAGCTGTCCATTGATCGTGCTCCTTCTCGAGCATTTCAGCATGAGGTTGTCCTTCTATCCTTGCGGCCGGATTAACCTTCATTTATCTTTATTGGACCTTCTTGGATGACAAATATCATCTCCTCGAGCATGGCAGCAAGATGGCTTCCATCCTGATTCTCCAGTCATCAAACTCATTAATCGAAAACATAGGAAGCTTGTTTATCATTGAGTTATCCATATGAGAGAATAGGAAAAAAAACTGTTTTAAAAAAATGTGTGATTTTGGATCTGATTCGGTTAAAAATACGACTAATTCTTTTTAGAATCAACCTCTCCGATAACACTTGTTATCCACTAAGTATACAATAAACAGCTTGGAAAGAGATAGTACTACAAGCTTTATGTTTTTCGAAGTGAGTTGCGTAGCAGAAGTTTATTTTAAGTGAGTTGCTGTAAATACAGCAACTAGGCGTTCTCCTGTTTGCTAAGTGCGTACAGGGTTTTGCAATGTATACTTGTATAAATCACAGTTATAAAAACAATAAAGATAGAAGGTAAATAACACAACTTAAAGTGGTTCGAGGTAAACCCCTCTACATCCACTGCTCCTCCACATAGTAGTAAATAGTTTATTATAATCCCTACGTACATAAGTATGTGACTATAACTAAACCTATCTATGTATCATTCACATAGATTGATACAGGGACCGAGGCTTTTTGATGTTCACACAGATTGGCTTGAGCTATTTCTTGACTCGCTTATTGACACACAGTTTGAAGCTTCATCTACAATACTATTCTTCCCACACAGGTCGGAATACGCAAAGATCTTCAGTCCACACGGGTCTGATGGTAAACTCAACGGTAAAGAGTAGAATTCTTCTAAACAACAGCTTGGTCTTTAATACACGTTAGCTGTAGGCTGTGCTGTTCTCATTGAGAATAGTATATTTCTTCGCTGTAGATATGTTGTATGCTTGCGAAATATACTTGTTCTTGATATAACTTAGATTTGTCAAAATGATCTATCACATCTTTCGCGAGTATGAATATGTCAAGTGTTCAGTTGTCTTTAAGTCCTCAACTTGGGGCTATTTATAACATTTGGAAAATGTATCCATTAGAAATTTAGCCATTACAGGTAGGTGAGATGTTGACGCCTTTGATTGGCTGGTTATCGAATATTTGAATTCTGTCTTAAAGCAGATCGCATTTAATGCTTCAGACATGCTTTCTGTCTTCGCATTAAATTCTCTTCAAAGCATTCAGACTAGTCTCTCTCCTGTTACACTAAATGCTGTCCTATCAGCAATAAATGCTTCTTAAGTCGTGAATACTTTATGAATAAACAAAGTATATTTCACAATTGATGTATCCGACGCATTGTCTTTTTGTTCTAGATGTAGGCTCTGTAGGATAAACTATATGAGATCCACAATACTGTATGGAAGGGCTATATGTATATTCCAGACAGCTTCCATACTTAGCAGCATTTAGACTCTTTCGACTTATTAGCTGTATGATGAGTTCTTACAGCTTCCATGAGAAGTTTATCCCAACATTTTACGATCGTCATTGTGACAACTTGCCGTATGTTGGCAATTATGAAAACATGATTGTTTATCCCAAGATGATGTTGGTATATTTCTTGGATATTTGCTAAATAATAAAGCTTATCTAGTTTTTAACTGTCGAAGAGGTTATGTAAAGAGTCTATTCATGTAAAATTCGAGGATACAGTTCAACCCTAAGAAAGGTTGTGTTTGATGATGATGCATTTATGATTCCAGCAAATGGAGTTTCTGAAGCATCAAAAGAGTTAGAGAAGCATGACATAAGTTCTTTGAAACTTGAAGAAATTCCATACAATCTTCTTAAAGATTGTGGAAATGTGAAACATCATATAATAGAACAAGTTCTTAGTGAAACTGTAATACCCCCAGAATCTGACTGGGAATATTACACGCCGCAGACCCTCTCCATGAAGATCTTCCAGGCTAGACACCGAAACAACATAATACTTTACATGCCGACATAACAAAATAATGAACCAATAGACCGATTTGGTCTTACATCATTATCATACAACTCTAATATACATATCTCTGTCTGGACTCATACCCCTGCAAGGGTAAAATACACACACAAACAAAAGCACGACAGCGGAGAAGACCATACAATGAACTCAGACTGACTGCACCCGAAACTGGCCTTCCTGTGATTAGTATAATTCGTCTTCCATCATCCTTCGCACTGATCCTGTATTTTGCTCCCAAAACCTGCATGTACTTGGACAATGAACAGACATCCACCCCCCGAATACTTGTGGGTTAGCAAAACTCCACTTGTTTTGCTAATACAAGTATAAAGTGCAAATACGAGCCATACACAACACATTCGGAGAATACAATAACTTGAATCATCTACAATTCAGTCACAACAAAAGCTTTCCCGAGATTTCTCACTCGAATAAAATAGTTCAAGTCGAAAATGTATAAATGAAACAAGTGGTCATTTTAGAAATCAATTTAAATTTTGGGAGTTTTGGAAACCTTTGGGATCGAATAATCCTCAGTTTATTCAAACACCACTTAGGGTCACAGCCCAAAGTTTATTTCCAAAAATACAAATCTGTTTAGGAAACACGAGGTCCACGACCCAACCATCCACTTCAATTCACTTCCAAGGACACATTACACACAACACATTACTCTTATATCATTCTAGCCAAACACCAAGACTCGATATATAATGTCTCTCGACCCCAAGCACAAAGAATTGTGATACTCCGGACATATCACAACCAATCATCAGTAAAAACACTCTGGTAATTCTCGTGGCCCGGTCCAGCTGTCAAGCCATAAAGTCCCTATGGGCCCCGTCGAGCAAATCCCCATGTGAGAATACCCCACTCCAAGTAACTCTCATGACCCGGTCCAGCCGCTTTGTAACACCCCCGATATATTCAGGAATATTACAGCGCCGTAAATCCTTTACATAAGAATTTACAAGGCTAAAGAATTGAACAGACATTAAGAGGTACTAACGAATGGAAATAACGGAATTAAGATAAAACAGTTCTGACCAAATACTGAAAATACAAATGTTCAACAAAAACTTATTAATACATCGCCAAATTCAAATTCATCATAAACGACTTTGTACTCGAGTACTTATTGAAATAACCAATAAACAACAGACAAATAATCCCGGCCGGAACCCTTGTCCTCATGCAGCTCCAGTGGTTGTTTTCCCGCTCTCCTGGATCCTGAACATAAACAAAATGTTCACCCCCGAAGGGTTTAGCACAACGATGCTAGTACAAGTACCACAACATATTATTCATATCTCACGAAGAATAATAACGTAAATGACAAAAATACCAACAAGTCTTCTCCTACGAGAAACTCGTAAATGACATATATAACTGATAATCACAACATGATATCACAACATACACATGGTAATTCCGACGATCCAGCGTTCACTGCCTAGAACCCACGATGATGCCGTCAGACCAATCCGTGGTGGAAAAACCCATCCGATGATCCAGCGCACGCTAGCATAGATCCCCCGATGATCCCGTCGAATCAACATGAGGTGGACATACAACAACGGCATACATGCACGACAATATGTATAACATCAATACATAAAACAAATAAGGTACTTGCCTCGATTCGAAGACAAGAACAATACTTCCACGAAAACGAACACTCGAAGGTCGCCCCCCTCAATCAATCACGTAACAAGCTCGAACCTTAACAAAAGAAATAATATAGAATTTATCTCACATCGTATGAATGTCTAACAATTCGATTTACGTCCAAAAGCTCATAAAATGTAATCTGCCTGAACTGCATAGCGCACGCTAAGTACTCCGTGTAGCGTGCGTTAAGTCTGCTCGATAGCGCACGCAAACAACAAAGCCTAGCGTACGCTAACTATGCATGGTCAGTACTTCACTGATCAGACGACTGACTCGCATGATGGCCTAACGTACGTTACGTACCAAACGTAGCGTACGTTAACTCATGCTCGATAGCACACGTTAATCTACATAGCTTAGCGTGCACTAACCGTGCATGGCAGTTTACTACAGGGCAGTAGACTGATCTCAACATGATCAAACCAATGAAATATTCAATGTTAATTCATGTTACCTCAATGAATATCATGTTTATAAGGTTATGACTGATCCTACAGATAACAACAACTTCGGATTCAAGGATATGTATACTATTATAAAACCATATTCCATTTCGATTATAATTCTTCATGCGATAATTCGGAAAGCTTATCGGTCGATATCAACACCTTTATCTCAATCAAAAACTATCATTTTGTAGTTTGACTAACATTCCATCTTCACAAGATAAATCCTTCCATGATCAATCCTTTAGATTCGTATAACAATAGTGATGTAAAAGTCAAGTCCAAGATTGCTATGAATACACCTACTAGATTCGGATTACCAATGATAGAAGCTTCCTCTACTTATTCATTGTAATAAGATTCGAATCATGATGTTCATAATCAAGGTACTTAAGGCATAATCATCTCAATATTCCAAACATGAAGTGGTTTGGATAATTCACCCAAGAAACTCAATATTTTGCTAGCATGATCATCTCATTCTCCATAACACGAATCTAGAGTTGGTGATAGAATCAACATACCTTAATATGATGAAATCACTGAACTCCAAAGGTAGAATCTGACTCCGGTTGGTTATATGCCACTCCAAGGTGATACTTCTCTTCAATGATCAATCACAAGAAGTATTCAATGTCCAATGATCAAGTGGATGTGTTATAAGTGTATCTAAGGAAGATGATATGCTCTCTGGTCTCTCAAAAATGAAAGGTGAACGAAGGAAATGAGAATAAAATGGAGTGCTGGCCCATATATAAACTTTCTGTACAAAAGCAGATTAGCGCACGCTACCTACACATCCTTAGCGCGCGCTAAAAGAGTTGACTCCAAAATTGTCCCGGTTCGTCCGCGGGAATCTTATCCGGTCCTACGTCCGGCTGGCGCATGTGCTAGCCGCCCAGCTCAATAATTGAGTGTCTAGCGCACACAACTCCTACATACGTAGCGTGCGCTAGTAGTAGCCGATAGTGCGCGTTAAGCTACATTCTTAGCGTGCGCTATCACGAGTTTGCATGAGAAATTTTGCATGTTGATATACTTATGTACAAAGTTACCAACGAAAGAAATATTATACTCCAATAATCAAGATCACAAATCCAAATAATACAGGGTTCGAATACAGATGAAATACACCATAATAAATCTGGATATTACAACTCTCCTACTAAAAAGGAGTTTCGTCCCGAAACTCAAGACGAAAATAAGTCTGGATATCTGGATTTCCTACTATTTTCCATTTCCCATGTGGCTTATTCCACTCCATGACGTGACCACTGAACTTTGACCAAAGTGATTGGTTTGTTCCTCAACTGTTTCACTCGACTCTCGTGTATCTTGACCAGTCTTTCTTCAAACGTCCCATCCTGAGCGACCTCGATATCCCCGAAATCAATGACATGACTAGGGTCCGGTATATATCTCCGTAACTGGGATACATGGAATATGTTGTGAACATGGCTCAACGAAGGCGGCAATGCCAATCTGTATGCCAACTCTACAACTCTCTCAAGGATCTCGAACGGTCCGATATATCTCGGACTCAGCTTTCCCCTTCTTCAAAAACGGAAGATTCCCCGAGTAGGAGAAACCTTTAGAAGTACGTGGTCTCCAGTACTGAACTCCAAAGGGCGACGACGTACGTCTGCGTAAGATTTCTGGCGACTCTGGGCGGTCAACAGCCTTTCACGAATCAAGGCTATCTTCTCTCGAGTCTGTATGATCAACTCTGGTTCTGTCCCGATCAGGTCTGATGAATCGTCCCAACATAGGGGCGATCTACATCTCCTCCCCTATAATGCCTCAAATGGTGCCATCTTAATGGAAGCATGCCAACTATTGTTGTAGGTAAATTCAATCAACGGCAGATGAACTTCCCAATCACTTGACCAATCTAAGGCACAAGCCCTCAGCATATCTTCCACCGTTTGAATAGTCCTCTCAGATTGTCCATCAGTCTGTGGGTGATAAGCTGTGCTGAAGTTCAATTCGGTTCCCAAGGCCTTATGAACTGATTTCCAAAAGTGAGACACAAAACGGCCGTCTCGATAAAAAACAATGGTCTTCGGCGTACCATGCAATCAAACTATCTCTGAAATAAATACTCATGCCAACCTCTCTGGTCCCCACGTGTCCTTAATGCCTAGAAAATGAGCTGATTTGGTTAGACGATCAACTATCACCCAAATCATGTTCATTCCTGTCTTGGTTCTCGGCATACTAGTGATAAAGTCCATCGATATGTCCTCCCACTTCCATTCAGGAATCGGGAGCGGCTTCAACATCCCGGCAGGTCATTGATGCTCGATATTAACCTGCTGACAAGTCAAGCATTTCGAGACATACTCCGCTACCTCTTTCTTCATGTCGCCCCACCAAAAGTTCTGTTTCAGGTCCTTATACATTTTACTAGTGCCCGGGTGGATAGAATAGGGCGTGCTGTGAGCTTCCTTCATAATCGTCTGTTTCAGAACATCGAAATTAGGAACGCAGAGTCGGTTCTGAAATCTCAAAACTCTATCATCATGAATTACGAATCCGGGGGCCTTTCCCTTGATCACTTCATCACGTAACCGAATCATCAGAGGATCATTTGCGTGTCTAGATTTGATTTCTTCAGTTAATGATGAAGTTATTTCCATCACGCACAGTTGTCCTAGGACTCTTTGTAACCACAGTTCAATTCCTTCTCGAATCATCTCTCGCTGAAGGCTAAGTTCGGAGGTCAGAGTCTCCAGCATCTGAATAGAAACAGGCTTGCGGCTGAGTGCATCGGCCACTACATTCGCTTTGCCTGGATGATACAAAATCTCCAAGTCATAGTCCTTAATAAGTTCTAACCATCTTCTTTGCCGCATGTTCAACTCTTTCTGACTGAAGATGTATTTGAGACTCTTGTGATCCGTAAAGATCTGACAGTGAGTCCCGTACAGATAATGCCTCCAGATCTTTAAAGCAAAAACTACTGCTGCTAGCTCCAAATCATGTGTTGGGTAATTCACTTCATAAGATTTCAGCTATCGCGACGCATAAGCGATCACCTTATCATTATGCATCAATACGCATCTGAGTCCTTCGTTCGAAGCATCACTGTAAACTATGAATCCTCCAGTCCCCTATGGAAGTGTTAAAATCGGTGCGGTCGTCAATCTCTTCTTCAATTCATCAAAGCTAATCTGACACAACTCCTTCCACTCAAACTTTTGAGTTTTCTGCAGGAGTCGAGTAAGTGGGCGGGAAATTTTGGAAAACCCTTCCACGAACCGACGATAATACCCAGCAAGTCTTAAGAAACTTCGGACTTCTTTCACGTTCTTTGGAGGTTTCCAATCTAAAACCGCTTCAATCTTCTGAGGATCTACTTGGACTCCTTCATCTGATACCACATGACCGAGGAACTGTAATATCCGGATTCTTATGGAAGTATTTTATCTGTACATTGAACCCTGTATTGTTTTGGGAATGATGATATTAATAATGGAGTATGGTAATTATCATATTTGTATCTTTTTACATGGGTGTAGCAACATGTAAATTTTCCTCCATGCACATACGTGGTAACGTACGTTAAGAATGTAACTTAACGTACGTAACCTGTTAATGTTAACGTACGCTACGGATGAAGCATAGCGTACGTAATGCGGTCAATTATTGGGTGGGCCAGCTAGCACATGGAGTACACGGTGGTGGGCTCGACCAAGATACCCACCAGATTCGCACGGCATGAACCTGGACACCTTTTTAAGTCAACGGACCTTAACGTACGTTATGGACATTGTGTAGCGTACGCAAATTATATGGGTTACGTACGTAACACGTTTAGTGTAGCGTACGTAATGATGTTCAGAAATCAGACAGTGAACTATTTTGGACGATAACGTACGTTATGAAGTAACCCTAGCGTACGTAACACTCATAAAGTTATAAAAGGAGCAGCACCCCATCTCATTTCAGCTCGTCCTTTTGCTCCTAAACTTCACCATATTCGTCCCCAGAAGATTTCCAGCCTCTTTTAACACCTTTAGATTAATTGTTACTGAATCATTGAGCTTGTATGACACTACTTGATCATTGAAGACAACTTATATTGGACTTTGGAGTGGAAATCATCACGAGTCGGCGTTGAAGCAACCGGAGTTGGATTTGTACTTATAGTCTCAGTTTTATCTTCCTCTTAATGTATGTTATACTACTTCCAATTTTGTAGATATGTTGATTAAGACGATATGATCGCATTACCAAGAACAGTAGATCACTTTGACGACATATGCGACCTAGTATCATATTTAAACTATAATGATCGTACTATTATGGTTTAGAACACCGTAGTTGAACTTGGTTATGACATAGATGAGAATAGTGAATTATTAAACCATATCAAATGTTATCATCATGTTGATTGTAAACTTAGTGTCGATTTCCACTTTTACCAATGGATTTTGGAGAGAATCATCATAGTTGTAATCTTGCTTAGATGGAATAAGTAGTTCGCCATCAGTATAAGCCTGGATTTAATGACGATATTAGATTGATTACATCAACCTTAGACCAACCAAATTTTTACATGAGTATTTCGATCAAGATTGAAAATAGTATTACGATGATACCCGCTGTAACACCCCCAATATATTCGGGAATATTACAGCGCCGTAAATCCTTTACGTAAGGATTTACAAGGCTGAAGAATTGAACAAGTATAAAAAGGTACTGACGAATGGAAATAACGGAATTACAGTACATCAGTTCTGACCAAATACAGAAATAGTACAATTGTTCAACAGAACTCAATATTACATCACCAAATTCAAATCATCACAAACGACTTCGTACTCGAGTACTTATTGAAATAACGAATAAACGAAAGATAAATAAACCCGGTCGGGACATCACTCTGCACCTTCGTCGTCATACAGTTCCAGTGGTTGTTTCCCCGCTCTCCTGGATCCTGAACACAAACAAAATGTTCACCCCCGAAGGGGTTAGCACAACGATGCTAGTACAAGTACCACAACATATTATTCATATCTCACGGTGAATAATAATAACGTAAACGACAAAATACCACCGAGTCTTCTCCTACGAGAAACTCAAACATAACAAACACAACTGATAAACACAACATGATATCAATACATACACATGGTAATTCCATCGATCCAACGTTCACTGCCTAGAACCCACGATGATCCCGTCAGACCAACCCGTGGTGGAAAAACCCGTCCGATGATCCGGTATGCGCTAGCATAGATCCCCCGATGATCCCGTCGGACCAACACGAGGTGGACACACAATAACGACATACATGCACGACAATATGTATAACAACAATACATAAAACAATTAAGGTACTTGCCTCGATTTGAAGACAATAATAATACTTCCACGAAAATGAACACTCGAAGATCGTCCTCCTCAATCAATCACGTAACGAGACCAAACCTTAACAAAAGAAATGATATAGGATTTATCTCACGTCGTATGAATGTTTAACAATTCGATTAACGGTCAAAAGTTCATAAGCGCAATGCTGCCCGAATAGCTTAGCGCACGCTAAGTACTCGTGTAGCGTGCGTTACGTGCGCCCGATAGCGCACGCAAACAACAAAGCCTAGCGCCGCGCTAACGGCGCATGGTCGTACTTCACCGACCGGCCGGTGACTCGCTCGATGGTCTAGCGTACGTTACGTACCAAACGTAGCGCACGCTAACTAGTGCTCGATAGCGCACATTAAACTGCATAGCATAGCGTGCGCTATCTCTGCATGGCAGTTTACTGCTGAGCAGTAAACTGTTATTGCCATGAACGAAACAATGAAATCCTTCGTGATAATTCATGTTACTTCCATGAATACCAAGTTCTTACTCTTATGAATGATCTCCAGGATGATATCAACTTCAAGATGCAAATATACGTATAATCATCATGACACCATAATCCATCTTGATTACAATTCTCATGCAAAGTTGGTGATCTCCGGTTGGCGTATTAGATTCTACTATCATTATACATATTCAGACTTCATCTTGAGGTGAACTAACAATTCCGACTTATACGAAAGAATATTTCCTAAGATGATTCTCCCTTTAAGTTCTTATAACATCTTTTCCAAATCATGATCACAAAGATAACATAAATCATACGGATTGTTAACTTCCGAATATTTCTCTCATCATTTGAAGTACTAGGATTCCAACTACAAGGTTCCAACAATAATATCGTAATTGTAGACATCCCAATCTTCTAAACATGATGTTGTTGAAATAATTCACTAATGAAATTCAATATCTCGTTAACATGATCATCATATCCATTGGAAATCCAAATCTAAGACTGGTGATAGGTTGAACATACCTTAATATGCCGAAATCACTGAACCACAAGGTGTAATCCGACTCCGGTTGGTTATGTGCCCCTCCAAGGTGTTACTTCTCTTCAAGGATCACTTCACAAGTGATACTCAATCATTCAATGATCACTCATACATGTTCTAAGTGTTTAGAAGGGAGATTATTGCTCTCTGGACTCTCAAAGATGAAGTATAGACGAAGGAAATGAAAGCCCAAGCGGTTGTTGTCACATTTATAATATTCTGCATTATTGACAAGTTAGCGCACGCTACTAAGCATCTCTTAGCGTGCGCTAATAATGGTTGACTTCAGAATTTGTCCGGGTGCGTCAGCGGGAATCTTATCCGGACCCCTGTCCCGCTGGCGCATGAGCTAGCTGTCCCGCTCAATAATTGAGTCCTTAGCGCACGTTACTCATACCTGCATAGCGTGCGCTAATAATGGCCCGATAGCGCGCGTTAAGATACATTCTTAGCGTGCGCTATCACGAGGTTGCTTGAACAATTTTGCAAGTTTCTATACTTATGCATAATGGTATTAATGCACTAAATATCATACTCCAATAATCAAAATCACCAATCCAAAATGATACATGGTTTGAAGACAGATGAAATACACTGTAATAAATCCGGATATTACATACTCTACTACTAAAAAGGAGTTTCGTCTCGAAACTCCAGACGAAAATAACTCGGGATATCTAGACTTCATATCAGCTTCTGTTTCCCAAGTGGCTTCTTCCATTCCGTGACGTGACCACTGAACTTTGACCAAAACGATTGACTTGTTCCTCAGTTGCTTAACTCGACTCTCGAGTATCTTGACTGGTCTTTCTTCAAACGTCCCATCCTGTGCAACTTCGATCTCACTGAAATCAATGATATGACTGGGATCTGGTATATATCTCCGCAACTGGGATACGTGGAACACGTTATGAACATGGCACAATGACGGCGGTAATGCTAATCTGTATGCCAACTCCCCAACTCTCTCGAGGATCTCAAATGGCCCGATATATCTCGGACTCAGCTTTCCTTTCCTTCCGAAACGAAAGATTCCTCGAGTAGGAGAAACCGTCAAAAGTACGTGATCTCGATCTCCCGAACTCCAATGGCGGCGGCGTGCGTCCGCATAGATTTCTGGCGACTGCAGGCGGTCAACGGCCTTTCACGAATCAAGGCTATCTTCTCTCGAGTGCTCGATCAACTCAGTTACATTCCGATCAAGTCCGATGAATCGTCCCGGATAGGGGCGATCTGCATCTCCTTCCGTATAATGCCTCAAACGGTGCCATCTTAATAGAAGCATGCCAACTATTGTTGTACGTAAATTCAATCAACGGTAGATGAACTTCCCAATCGTTTGACCAATCTAAGGCACAGGCCCTTAGCATGTCTTCCACCGTTTGTATAGTTCTCTCAGATTGTCCGTCAGACTGCGGGTGATAAGTCAGATCTTGAAGTTCAATTCGGTCCCCAAGGCCTTATGAACTGCTTTCCAAAAGTGAGACACAAAACGGCCGTCTCGATCAGAAACAATGGTCTTCGGCGTACCATGCAATCGAACTATCTCCGAAATAAAGACTCGTGCCAACCTCTCTGGTCCCCACGTATCCTTAATGCCTAGAAAATGAGCCGATTTGGTTAAACGATCAACTATCACCCAAATCATGTTCATTCTGTCACGGTTTTGGCATATTAGTGATAAAGTCCATCGATATGTCCTCCCACTTCCATTCGGGAATCGGGAGCGGCTTCAACATTCCGGCAGGCCGTTGATGCTCGATCTTAACCTGCGACAAGTCAAGCATTTGAAACATAGTCCGCTACGTCTTGCTTCATGTTGCCCCACGTAAATTCTGCTTCAAGTCCTTATACATTTTATTGGTGCCCGGGTGGATAGAATAGGGCGAACTATGAGCTTCCTTCATAATCGTCTGTTTCAGAACATCAACATCGGGAACGCAGAGTCGGTTCTGAAATCTCAAAACTCCATCGTCATGAATTATGAATCTGGGGGCCTTTCCTTGGATCACTTCATCATGTAACCGAATCATCAGAGGATCATCTGCCTGTCTAGATTTGATTTCTTCGGTTAAAGATGAAGTTATCTCCATCACGCACAGTTGTCCCTGGACTCTCTGTAACCACACTTCAATCCCATCACGAATCATTTCTCGCTGAAGGCTAAGTTGGGAGGTCAGCGTCTCCAGCATCTGAATAGAGACAGGCTTGCGGCTAAGTGCATCGGCCACTATATTCGTTTTGCCTGGATGATATAAAATCTCCAAGTCATAGTCCTTAATCAGTTCCAACCATCTTCTTTGCCGCATGTTCAACTCTTTCTGACTAAATATGTACTTGAGACTCTTATGATCCGTAAAGATCTGACAGTGAGTCCCGTACAGATAATGCCTCCAAATCTTCAAGGCAAAAACCACTATTGCTAGCTCCAAATCATGTGTCGGGTAATTCACTTCATAAGGTTTCAGTTGTCGCGACGCATAAGCGATCACCTTATCATTCTGCATCAACACGCACCCAAGTCCTTGGTTAGAAGCATCACTGTAAACTATGAATCCTTCAGTTCCTTGCGGAAGTGATAGAATCGGTGCCGTCATCAATCTCTTCTTCAATTCATCAAAGCTAATCTGACATAATTCATTCCACTCAAACTTCTGAGTTTTCTGCAGGAGTCGAGTAAGTGGGCGGGAGATTTTAGAAAACCCTTCCACGAATCGACGATAGTATCCAGCAAGTCCTAAGAAGCTTCGGACCTCTTTCACGTTCTTTGGAGGCTTCCAATCCAATATTGCTTCGATCTTCTGAGGATCTACTCGGACTCCTCTAGCTGACACCACGTGGCCGAGGAACATTACTTCCTTTAGCCAAAATTCACACTTAGAAAGTTTGGCGTACAATTGTTCGTTTCTCAAAAGTCCCAATACAATCCGCAAATGCTGCGCATGTTCTTCCGGACTCTTAGAATACACCAGAATGTCATCAATAAATACAACCACAAATTTATCCAAAAATTCAATGAACACACGGTTCATCAATTGCATAAATACAGCAGGTGCGTTAGTGAGACCAAACGGCATCACTACAAACTCATAATGCCCGTAGCGTGTTCTGAACGCTGATTTCGGAACATCAGACTCTTTAATCCTCAGTTGATGGTATCCTGATCTCAGATCAATCTTAGAAAATACTGTTGCCCCTTGCAACTAGTCAAACAAATCATCAATCCGTGGCAATGGATACTTGTTCTTAATCGTCATCTTGTTCAGCTCTCGATAGTCAATACACAGTCGGAGCGATCCATCCTTCTTTCGGACAAAGAGAACTGGCGCTCCCCAGGGTGAAACGCTTGGCTGAATATAGCCCTTGTCCAGTAACTCCTCCAGCTGCTTCTTCAGTTCGTACATCTCAGTAGGTGCCATACGATACGGCGCCTTGGAAATTGGCGTAGCTCCGGGTTCCAGCTCAATGGTAAATTCCACATCCCTTCGTGGAGGTAGTCCAGGTAACTCGTCAGGAAACACATCTGGAAATTCGTTCACAACAGGAATGGATGAAAGTTCCACAATTTCGTCTTCTTTCTTCATTGCGTAACACGGTACCAGTCTGACCTTGTTTCAACAATTTGTGACCTTTCATCGCCTTGATCAATTTTCTCGAGCTTCCGGTTTCCATCCCTCAAACAGAATCTCGGAACCATCGTCGTGATCAGCGAGATATTCCTCCTTCGGTAGTTCACAATTGCTCCATATCGATTAAGCCAATCGTCTCAGTATCGAGATCATCTCCTTGCATTTCTATCACGATCGGGTTTGAGAGCCACTCTGTCTCCAAATGATACAGGGAAATTTCTAGTTTCTAAATTTCCGACAATCCTCTCTCCACTCGGTAAACCAACAACATAAGGTTCACAAGCATGAAAACCGGAAATATTCAAACGATTTACACAAGACAAAGATATGAAAGAATGTGTAGCTCTGTATCGAATAAAACGCTAGCAGGAAAGGATGCGGGCCGATGCGACAATGACATCTTGATCGTCTGTCCTCCTCATCTCGTACAGACGTGGGGGAGCAGATCCGGCACTCGATGTCCCCTTTCGGTCCCATTGTCCTCTGCCTCGCCCACGGCCAAAATTCTGAGGCATCTGAACACTTTGCTGCGTCTGTGGAATATTGGCCTCCTTCTAGACTGGCTGTGGTGTACGGGCTCTGAAAGACTTTGCAGCCTCTTCACAAAACACCGCCTGATGTCCCTCTCGTCCACAATCAAAACAAATCACGGCAGGAAGGGGGCAATTCCGTCGATAGTGCCCCGTCTGGGCGCAGTTAAAGCATTTCCTGGTAACATCAGTAATAGTTGATGTCGCCCCGAAATTCTTTCCGCTCCTAGCTGGGTGCGGAGGTTTCTTGAAAGAATGGAAGGATGACTGGGCCTTACGGGCCCCACTGTTCTTGTGCTCTGTAAAAGTACCAGAGACTTTCTGTTTCTTGGATTCTGAAAATTTCTCCATGGCTGCTTCCTTGATCTCATATGCCAACGCATTATCCTGGTATTGGCGGAGTGTGGTACATTCGAATCCGGACATGTACCTGCGAACTTGGTTTCATTCTCATATCGAAATGAATCATCATTTACGCATACATTCGACCGGATGTCGAACAAATGCCATTTCTTTGGTTAAACGTCTTGATCGCACGGGATGCGACACATCAGGTGCGAGCGGAGAAAAACTCCTAACTTTGGCTTCCCTCACGGGGCGAGGCAATCGAGCTTCCATCATTAATCTAAACTCTGTCCAATCGGCATCATGGTCTACAGGCCGGATGGCTTCCCACCATTCGGACGCTTCCCCTATCGGAAAATATTGAGCGATAGAGGCTCTCCGGTCGTCAGGGCAGTTAATTCCGGCAAAGATTTTCTCCAGCTCCTTTAACCAATGATCCCAGGTGGGAGTCTCAGAAATACCGTCGAATTTGGGTGGTTGCATCTTCGCCACTTCTTGCAGCCACCGGTCACCTCGATTTCCCATATCTGGGATCCCTTGCTGTCTCTCTCCCTGCTGTAGTCCTACCGCCACTTGCATTCGGTCCACGACCTGGGCGAACTGAGTCATTTGGTTCACCACTTGACGAAGGATATCAGGTACAACAGGATCTGGTTCATTATTAATAGACTGTTGCGGCTCGCCTGAGCTATGACTGGCCTGGTTAGAAGGCGACGCTTCCCTTTCGGCATTTCTCCGTCCGCGTCCACGACCGCGACCACGTCCGCCTCTCAACATACTATAAGCATAAATACTCAATATACAGGAAACAACATCGTTCTAATATTCGAGTACAAAGAGATACAATATGCAAAGAACGAGATAGAGTTTAGGAACTTACAACCACTGTTCGCATGAAGACGTAGGCAGTGCAGTGATGTCATTCACGGCCGGTTACCCCAAAAGACATAAATGACCCCTATTTTAACCCAACGGCCAAGATATCCATTATCTTAGCTCCGATACCATATTCTGTAACACCCCTAATATATTCGGGAATATTACAGCGCCGTAAATCCTTTACGTAAGGATTTACAAGGCTGAAGAATTGAACAAGTATAAAAAGGTACTGACGAATGGAAATAACGGAATTACAGTACATCAGTTCTGACCAAATACAGAAATAGTACAATTGTTCAACAGAACTCAATATTACATCACCAAATTCAAATCATCACAAATGACTTCATACTCGAGTACTTATTGAAATAACGAATAAACGAAAGATAAATAAACCCGGTCGGGACATCACTCTGCACCCTCGTCGTCATACAGTTCCAGTGGTTGTTTCCCCGCTCTCCTGGATCCTGAACACAAACAAAATGTTCACCCCCGAAGGGGTTAGCACAACGATGCTAGTACAAGTACCACAACATATTATTCATATCTCACGGTGAATAATAATAACGTAAACGACAAAATACCACCGAGTCTTCTCCTACGAGAAACTCAAACATAACAAACACAACTGATAAACACAACATGATATCAATACATACACATGGTAATTCCATCGATCCAGCGTTCACTGCCTAGAACCCACGATGATCCCGTCAGACCAACCCGTGGTGGAACAACCCGTCCGATGATCCAGCGCACGCTAGCATAGATCCCCCGATGATCCCGTCGGACCAACACGAGGTGGACACACAATAACGACATACATGCACGACAATATGTATAACAACAATACATAAAACAAATTAGGTACTTGCCTCGATTTGAAGACAATAATAATACTTCCACGAAAATGAACACTCGAAGATCGTCCTCCTCAATCAATCACGTAACGAGACCAAACCTTAACAAAAGAAATGAAATAGGATTTATCTCACGTCGTATGAATGTTTAACAATTCGATTAACGGTCAAAAGTTCATAAACTGCAATCTGCCCGAATAGCTAAGCGCACGCTAAGTACTCTGTGTAGCGTGCGTTACGTCTGCCCGATAGCGCACGCAAACAACAAAGCCTAGCGCACGCTAACGACGCATGGTCAGTACTTCACTGACCAGCCAACTGACTCGTCTGATGGTCTAGCGTACGTTACGTACCAAACGTAGCGCACGCTAACTAGTGCTCGATAGCACACGTTAAACTGCATAGCATAGCGTGCGCTATCTCTGCATGGCAGTTTACTGCTGAGCAGTAAACTGTTCTTGCCATGAACGAAACAATGAAATCTTTCGTGATAATTCATGTTACTTCCATGAATACCAAGTTCTTACTCTTATGAATGATCTCCAGGATGATATCAACTTCAAGATGCAAATATACGTATAATCATCATGACACCATAATCCATCTTGATTACAATTCTCATGCAAAGTTGGTGATCTCCGGTTGACGTATTAGATTCTACTATCATTATACATATTGAGACTTCATCTTGAGGTGAACTAACAATTCCGACTTATACGAAAGAATATTTCCTAAGATGATTCTCCCTTTAAGTTCTTATAACATCTTTTCCAAATCATGATCACAAAGATAACATAAATCATACGGATTGTTAACTTCCGAATATTTCTCTCATCATTTGAAGTACTAGGATTCCAACTAAAAGGTTCCAACAATAATATCGTAATTGTAGACATCCCAATCTTCTAAACATGATGTTGTTGAAATAATTCACTAATGAAATTCAATATCTCGTTAACATGATCATCATATCCATTGGAAATCCAAATCTAAGACTGGTGATAGGTTGAACATACCTTAATATGCCGAAATCACTGAACCACAAGGTGTAATCCGACTCCGGTTGGTTATGTGCCCCTCCAAGGTGTTACTTCTCTTCAAGGATCACTTCACAAGTGATACTCAATCATTAAATGATCACTCATACATGTTCTAAGTGTTTAGAAGGGAGATTATTGCTCTCTGGACTCTCAAAGATGAAGTATAGACGAAGGAAATGAAAGCCCAAGCGGTTGTTGTCACATTTATAATATTCTGCATTATTGACAAGTTAGCGCACGCTACTAAGCATCTCTTAGCGTGCGCTAATAATGGTTGACTTCAGAATTTGTCCGGGTGCATCAGCGGGAATCTTATCCGGACCCCTATCCCGCTGGCGCATGAGCTAGCTGTCCCGCTCAATAATTGAGTCCTTAGCGCACGTTACTCATACCTGCATAGCGTGCGCTAATAATGGCCCGATAGCGCGCGTTAAGATACATTCTTAGCGTGCGCTATCACGAGGTTGCTTGAACAATTTTGCAAGTTTCTATACTTATGCATAAAGGTATTAATGCACTAAATATCATACTCCAGTAATCAAAATCACCAATCCAAAATGATACATGGTTTGAATACAGATGAAATACACTGTAATAAATCCGGATATTACACCCGCATCCTTGAAATTGAAGATATTAGTCCGTAGATTATTCATGAGTATGTTATATATATATTTGAAGGTATGTTAGATTACTCACTAAGGATTTCGTAATACTTCGTCACTAATCGAGCCAGTCATCTGCCCAGTGAGAACTGACATGCATGATTAACGTACGTTAAGTTTGGTTACTAACGTACGTTATATGACGTTGTTAACGTACGCTACGTTTGGTACGTAACGTACGTTATACTATCGAGCAGTCAAGTCGGTGATCGAGAGAAGAAGCTATTGGTATATGTTTAGCGACGCTATACTTCATAGTTTACGACGCTAACGATCAAGTTTAACGTGCGTTACAGAGGACATGTAACGTCACGTTATTTAAATCGAGACGATTTCGTTTTATAGACTCTCAACCGTAATTCGGATTGTTAGATGTTGTTCGACCTAAGATGAATTCCATGTTATTTCTCTTATTTAAGGTTCGAACTTTGCTACGTGATTGATCGAGAGGGGCGACCTTCGAGTGTTCATTTTCGTGGAAGTATTGTTATTGTCTTCAAATCGAGGCAAGTACTTTATTTGTTTTATGTATTGTTATTATACATATTGTCGTGCATGTATGTCGTTGTTGTATGTCCACCTCGTGTTGGTGGATGGGATCATCGGGGATCTATGCTAGCGTCGCTGGATCATCGGACGGGTTTTTCCACCACGGGTTGGTGCAGCGGGATCATCGTGGGTTCTAGCGATGAGCTGGATCGATGGAATTACCATGTGTATGTATTGATATCATGTTGTGATTATCGATTGTGAATGTTATGTTTGAGTTTCTCGTAAGAAGACTCGTTGGTATTTTCGTTTACGTTATTATTATTCTTCGTGAGATATGAATAATATGTTGTGGTACTTGTACTAGCATCGTTGTGCTAACCCCTTCGGGGTGAACATTTTGTTTGTGTTCGGGATCCAAGAGAGCGGGAAACAACCACTTTGGGCTATGACGACGAGGGTGCGAGTGATGTCGGCCAGGGTTTATTTATCTGTTATTTATTCGTTATTTCAATAAGTACTCGAGTACGAAGTCATTTGTGATGGATTTGAATTTGTTGTTGTATTATTGAGTTCTGTTGAACAATTGTACTATTTCTGTATTTCGTCAGAGCTGATGTACTGTAATTCCGTTATTTCCATTCGTTAGTACCTTTTTATGCTTGTTCAATTCTTCAGCCTTGTAAATCCTTATGTAAAGGATTTACGGCGCTGTAATATTCCCGAATATATCGGGGGTGTTACAGAATATGGTATCGGAGCTAAGATTATGGATATCTTGGCCGTTGGGTTAAAATAGGGGTCATTTATGTCTTTTGGGGTAACCGGCCGTAAATGACATCACTGCACTACCTACGTCTTCATGCGAACGGTGGTTGTAAGTTCCTAAACTCTATCTTGTTCTTTACATGTTGTGTCTCTTTATACTTGAATATTAGAACGATGTTGTTTCCTGTATATTGAGTATTTATGCTTACAGTATGTTGAGAGACGGACGTGTGCGTGGTCGCGGTCGTGGACGCGGACGCAGAAATGCTGAAAGGGAAGCGTCACCTTCTAATCAAGCCAGTCATAGCATAGGCGAGCCGCAACGATCCATCAATAACGAACCGGAACCTGGTGTACCAGAAATCCTTCGTCAAGTTGTGAACCAGATGACTCAGTTCGCTCAGGTCGTGGACCGAATGCAGGTGGCAGCAGGAATGCAGCAAGGAGATGGACAACAAAGGATTCCAGAAATGGGAAATCGAGGTAACCGGTGGCTGCAAGAGGTGGCGAAGATGCAACCACCCAAATTCAACGGTATTTCTGAGACTCCCACTTGGGACCATTGGTTGAAAGAACTGGAGAAAATTTTTGCTGGAATTAATTGCCCGGACGACAGGAGAGCTCCTATTGCCCAGTACCTTCTAATAGGGGAAGCATCCGAGTGGTGGGAAGCTATCCGACCTGCAGATCATAATGCCGATTGGACGGAATTTAAAGCGATGATGGAAGCTCAGTATTGCCCTCGTCCTGTGAGGGAAGCCAAAGTTCGGGAGTTTTTCTCCGCTTAGCCTTCTGATTTGCCAGTATCCCAGGCGATCAAGACGTTTAACCAACAGCTGGCATTTGTTCGACATCTGGTCAGAACAGATGTAGAAATGATGATACATTTCGATATGAGAATGAAACCAGAAGTTCAGAGGTACATGTCTGGATTCGAATGTACCACACTCCACCAATACCAGGATAAGGCGTTGGCATATGAGATCAAGGAAGCAGCCATGGAGAAATTTGCGGAAACCAAGAAACAGAAAGTCTCTGGTACGTTTACAGAGCACAAGAACAGCGGGGCCCGTAAGGCCCAGTCATCCTTTCACTCTTTCAAGAAACCTCCGCACCCAGCCAGGAGCGGAAAGAACTTCGGAGCGACATCAACTATTACTGATGTTACCAGGAAATGCTTTAACTGCGCCCAGACGGGGCACTATCGACGGAATTGCCCCCTTCCTGCCGTGACTTGTTTTGATTGTGGACGAGAGGGACATCGGGCGGTGTTTTGTGAGGAGGATGCAAAGTCTTTTAGAGCCCGTACACCACAGCCAGTCCAGAAGGAGGCCAGTATTCCACAGACGCAGCAAAGTGTTCAGATGCCTCAGAATTTTGGCCGCGGGCGAGGCAGAGGACATTGGGACCGAAAGGGGAGATTGAGTGCCGGATCTTCTCCCCACGTGCATGCGAGATGAGAAGGACAGACGATCGGGATCTTCTTTGTCGCATCAGTGCATGTCGAGATCCTTTCCCAGCCAGTTAGCGTTTTATTCAATACAGGAGCTACACATTCTTTCATATCTTTGTCTTGTGTAAATCGTTTGAATATTTCCGGTTTTCATACTTGTGAACCTTATGTTGTTGGTTTACCGAGTGGAGAGAGAATTGTCAGAAATTTAGAAACTAGAAATTTCCCTGTATCATTTGGAGGCAGAGAGTGGCTCTCAAATCTGATCGTGATAGAAATGCAAGGAGACGACCTGATACTCGGAGACAATTGGCTTAATCGATATGGAGCAATCGTGAACTACCGAAGGAGGAATATCTCGCTGATCGCTGACGATGGTTCCGAAATTCTGTTTGAGGGATGGAAACCGGGAAGCTCAGGAAAATTGATCAAGGCGATAAAGGCGGTCAATTTGTTGAAACAGGGCTGTACCGGGTACTGGTGTTACGCTATGAAGAAAGAAGACGAAATTGTGGAACTTTCATCCATTCCTGTTGTGAACGAATTTCCAGATGTATTTCCTGACGAGTTACCTGGACTACCTCCACGAAGGGATGTGGAATTTACCATTGAGCTGGAACCCGGAGCTACACCGATTTCCAAGGCGCCGTATCATATGGCACCTACGGAGATGTACGAACTGAAGAAGCAGCTAGAGGAGTTACTGGACAAGGGATATATTCAGCCAAGTGTTTCACCCTGGGGAGCGCCAGTTCTTTTTGTCCGGAAGAAGGATGGATCGCTTCGACTGTGTATTGATTATCGAGAGCTGAACAAGATGACGATTAAGAACAAGTATCCGTTGCCACAGATTGATGATTTGTTTGACCAGTTGCAAGGGGCAACAGTATTTTCTAAGATCGATCTGAGATCAGGATACCATCAGCTGAGGATTAAGGAATCTGATGTTCCGAAATCAGCGTTCAGAACTCGTTACGGACATTATGAGTTTGTAGTGATGCCGTTTGGTCTCACTAACGCACCTGCTGTATTTATGCAATTGATGAACCGTGTGTTCATTGAGTTTTTGGATAAATTTGTGGTCGTGTTTATTGATGAAATTCTGGTGTATTCTAAGAGCCCGGAAGAACATGCGCAGCATTTGCGGATTGCATTGGAACTTTTGAGAAACGAACAATTGTACGCCAAACTTTCTAAGTGTGAATTCTGGCTAGAGGAAGTAATGTTCCTCGGCCATGTGGTGTCAGCTAAAGGAGTCCGAGTAGATCCTCAGAAGATCGAAGCAATATTGGATTGGAAGCCTCCAAAGAATGTGAAAGAGGCCCGAAGCTTCTTGGGACTTGCTGGATACTAACGTCGATTCGTGGAAGGGTTTTCTAAAATCTCCCGCCCACTTACTCGAATCCTGCAGAAAACTCAAAAGTTTGAGTGGAATGAATTGTGTCAGATTAGCTTTGATGAATTGAAGAAGAGATTGACGACGGCACCGATTCTATCACTTCCGCATGGGAACTGGAGGATTTATAGTTTATAGTGATGCTTCGAACCAAGGACTTGGGTGCGTATTGATGCAGAATGATAAGGTGATCGCTTATGCGTCACGACAGCTGAAACCTTATGAAGTGAATTACCCAACACATGATTTGGAGCTTGCAGCAGTAGTTTTTGCTTTGAAGATCTGGTGGCATTATGCATGCGGGACTCAGCCGGATCTTTACGGATCATAAGAGTCTCAAGTACATATTGATCGAGAAAGAGTTGAACATGCGGCAAAGAAGATGGTTGGGCGATTAAGGACTATGACTTGGAGATTTTATATCACCCGGGCAAAGCGAATGTAGTAGCCGATGCACTTAGCCGCAAGCTGTCTCTATTCGAGATCTTGAGACGCCGACCTCCCAACTTAGCCTTGGCGAGAGATGATTCGTGAAGGAATTGAGGTATGGTTACAAAGAGTCCAAGGACAATCGTGCGTGATGGAGATAACTTCATCTTTAACCGAAGAAATCAAATCTAGGCAGTGAGATGATCCTCGATGATTCGGTTACATGATGAAGTGATCAAAGAAAGGCCCCGGATTCATAATTCATGACGATGGAGTTTTGAGATTTGAGAACCGACTCTGCGTTCCCGATGTTGATGTTAAAGCAGATGATTATGAAGGAAGCTCATAGTTCGCCCTATTCTATCCACACGGGCACGATAAAATGTATAAGGACTTGAAGCGAGAATTTACGGTGGGGCAACATGAAGAAAGACGTAGCGGACTATGTTTGAAATGCTTGACTTGTCGGCGAGTTAAGATCGAGCATCAACGGCTCTTTGGAATGTTGAAGCCGCTCCCAATTCCTGAATGGAAGTGGGAGGACATATCAATGGACTTTATCACTAATATGCCGAAAACCAGGACAGGAATGAACATGATTTGGGTGATAGTTGATCGTTTAACCAAATCGGCTCATTTTCTAGGCATTAAGGATACGTGGGGACCAGAGAGGTTGGCACGAGTATTTATTTCGGAGATAGTTCGATTGCATGGTACGCCGAAAACCATTGTTTCTGATCGAGACGGCCGTTTTGTGTCTCACTTTTGGAAAGCAGTTCATAAGGCCTTGGGGAGCGAATTGAACTTCAGTAAGGCTTATCACCCGCAAACTGACGGACAATCTGAGAGAACTATACAAACGGTGGAAGACATGCTAAGGGCCTGTGCCTTAGATTGGTCAACTGATTGGGAAATTCATCTACCGTTTATTGAATTTACCTACAACAATAGTTGGCATGCTTCCATTAAGATGGCACCGTTTGAGGCATTATACGAGAGGAGATGCAGATCGCCCCTATGCTGGGATGATTCGTCAGACTTGATCGGAACAGAACCAGAGTTGATCGTGCAGACTCGAGAGAAGATAGCCTTGATTCGTGAAAGGCTGTTGCCCGCCCAGAGTCGCCAGAAATCTTACGCAGACGTACACCGTCGCCCTTTGGAGTTCAGTATTGGAGACCACGTACTTTTAAAGGTTTCACCTACTCGGGGAATATTCCGTTTCGGAAGGAAAGGAAAGCTATGTCCGAGATATATCGGACCATTTGATATCCTTGAGAGAGTTGGGGAGTTGGCATATAGATTAGCATTCCCACCGTCATTGTGCCATGTACATAACGTGTTCCACGTATCCCAATTACGGAGGTATGTACCAGATCCCAGTCATATCATTGATTTCGGCGAGATCGAAGTCGCGCAGGATGGGACGTTTGAAGAAAGATCGGTCAAGATACTCGAGAGTCGAGTTAAACAGTTGAGAAACAAACCCATCATTCTAGTCAAAGTTCAATGGTCACGCCATGGAGTGGAAGAAGCCACATGGGAAACGGAAGATGGCATGAAGTCCAGATATCCCGAGTTATTTTCGTCTTGAGTTTCGGGACGAAACTCCTTTTTAGTAGGAGAGTATGTAATATCCGGATTCTTATGGAAGTATTTTATCTGTACATTGAACCCTGTATTGTTTTGGGAATGATGATATTAATAATGGAGTATGGTAATTATCATATTTGTATCTTTTTACATGGGTGTAGCAACATGTAAATTTTCCTCCATGCACATACGTTACCACGTATGTGCATCGAGGAAAATTTACATGTTGCTACACCCATGTCAAAAGATACAAATATGATAATTACCATACTCCATTATTAATATCATCATTCCCAAAACAATACAGGGTTCAATGTACAGATAAAATACTTCCATAAGAATCCGGATATTACAGGAACATTACTTCCTTTAGCCAGAATTCACACTTAGAGAGTTTAGCGTACAGTTGCTCGCTTCTTAAAAGTTCTAATACAATCCGAAAATGCTGTGCATGCTCTTCCGGGTTCTTAGAATACACTAGAATGTCATCAATGAACATGATTACAAATTTATCCAAATATTTGATGAACACTCAGTTCATCAATTGCATGAATACAGCAGGTGCATTAGTGAGACCAAACGGCATCACTATAAACTCATAGAGTCCGTAACGAGTTCTGAACACTGATTTTGGAACATCAGATTCCTTAATCCTCAGCTGATGATATCCTGATCTCAGATCGATTTTAGAAAATACTGTTGCTCCTTGCAACTGGTCAAACATATCATCAATCCGTGGTAACGGATACTTGTTCTTAATCGTCATTTTATTTAGTTCTCAATAGTCAATATACAGTCGCAGCGATCCATCCTTCTTCCGAACAAAAAGAACTGGCGCTCCCCAAGGCGAAACGCTTGGCTGTATATAGCCTTTGTCCAATAACTCCTCTAGCTAATTCTTCAGTTCGTACATCTCAGTAGGTGCCATACGAGAAATTGGTGTAGCTCCGGGTTCCAGCTCAATGGTAAATTCTACATCCCTTTGTGGAGGTAGTCCAGGTAACTCATCAGGAAATACATATGGAAATTCGTTCACAACAGGAATGGATGAAAGTTCCACAATTTTGACTTCTTTTTTCATTGCATAGCACCAGTATCCGGTGCAGCCCTGTTTCAACAATTTGACAGCTTTCATCGCTTTGATCAACTTTCCTGAGATTCCCGGTTTCCATCCCTCAAACAGTATTTCGGAACCATCGTAAGCGATCAGCGAGATATTCCTCCTTCGGTAGTTTACAATTGCTCCATATCGATTAAGCCAATCGTCTCCGAGTATCAGGTCGTCTCCTTGCATTTCTATTACAATAAAATTTGAGAGCCACTCTCTGCCTCCAAATGATACAGGGAAATTTTTGGTTTCTAAGTTCCCGACAATCCTCTCTCCACTCGGTAAACCAACAACATAAGGTTCACAAGTATGAAAACCAGAAATATTCAAACGATTTACACAAGACAAGGATATAAAAGAATGCGTAGCTCCTGTATCGAATAAAACGCTAACTGGCTGGGAAAGGATCTGGATAGTACCTGATGCGAAAGCAGCATCCTGATCGTCTGTTCTCCTCATCTCGTACAGACGTGGGGGAACAGATCTGGCACTTAATGTACCATTTCGGTCCCACTGTCCTCTGCCTCGCCCGCGGCCAAAATTCTGAGGCATCTGAACACTTTGCTGCGTCTGCTGGATACTGGCTTCCTTCTGGACTGGATGTGGTGTACGGGCTCTAAAAGACTTTGCAGCCTCTTCACAGAACACCGCACGATGTCCCTCTCGACCACAATCAAAACAAGTCACGGCAGGTAGGGGGCAATTCCGTCGATAGTGTCCCGTCTGGGCGTAATTAAAGCATTTCCTGGTAATATCAGTCATGGTTGATGTTGCTCCGAAGATCTTTCCGCTCCTAACTGGGTACGGAGGTTTCTTGAAAGAGTGAAAGGATGACTGGGCCTTGCGGGGCCCGCTGTTCTTGTGTTCTGTAAAAGTACCAGAGACTTTCTGCTTCTTAGATTCCGTAAATTTCTCCATAGCTCCTTCCTTGATCTCATACGCCAACGCCTTATCCTGGTATTGACGGAGTGTGGTACATTCAAAACCGGACATGTACCTCTGTATTTCTGGTTTCATCCTCATATCAAAATGGATCATCATTTCTGCATCTGTTCTGACCAGATGTCGAACAAATGCCAGTTGTTGGTTAAACGTCTTAATTGCCTGAGATACTGGCACATCTGAAGGCTGAGCGGAGAAAAACTCCTGAACCTTGGCTTCCCTCACAGGACGAGGGCAGTACTGAGCTTCCATGATTAATTTAAACTCTGTCCAATCAGCATCATGGTCTACAGGCCGGATGGCTTCCCACCATTCGGACGCTTCCCCTATCAGAAAATATTGAGCGATAGAGGCTCTCCGGTCGTCTGCAGGCGATTAATTACGGCAAAGATTTTCTCAGTTCCTTCAACCAATGGTCCTGGTGGGAGTCTCGAAATTCCATCGAATTTGGGTGGTTGCATCTTCGCCACCTCTTGCGACCACCGGTCACCTCGATTTCCCATGCGGAATCCCTTCTTTGTCTCTCTACTGCTGTAGTCCCACCGCCACTTGCATTCGGTCCACGACTTGGCGGCCGAGTCATATGGTTCACCACTTGACGAAGGATATCTAGTCTGACGAGTTCGGTTCGTTATTGATAGATCGTTGTGGCTCTTTGAGCTATGATTGGCTTGATTTGAAGGCGACGCTTCCCTTTACGCATTCCTTCGTCGCGTCGCGCGACCACGTCCACGTCCGCCTCTCAACATACTGTAAGCATAAATACTCAATATACCGGAAACAATACCATTCAAATTCTCAAGTACAAAGGAACATAACATATAAAAGATGAGATAGAGTTTAGGAACTTACAACCACCGCCCGCACGAAGACGTAGGCAGTACAGTGATGTTATTCGCGGCCGGTTACCTCAAAAGACATCAATGACCCCTATTTTAACCCAATGGCCAAGATATCCATAATCTTAGCTCCGATACCATATTCTGTAACACCCCCGATATATTCAGGAATATTACAGCGCCGTAAATCCTTTACATAAGGATTTACAAGGCTGAAGAATTGAACAGACATTAAGAGGTACTAACGAATGGAAATAACGGAATTAAGATACAACAGTTCTGACCAAATACTGAAAATACAAATGTTCAACAGAAACTTATTAATACATCGCCAAATTCAAATTCATCATAAACGACTTCGTACTCGAGTACTTATTGAAATAACCAATAAACAACAGACAAATAAACCCGGCCGGAACATCACTCTGCACCCTCGTCGTCATGCAGCTCCAGTGGTTGTTTTCTCGCTCTCCTGGATCCTGAACATAAACAAAATGTTCACCCCCGAAGGGCTTAGCACAACGATGCTAGTACAAGTACCACAACATATTATTCATATCTCACGAAGAATAATAACGTAAACGAGAAAAATACCAACAAGTCATCTCCTACGAGAAACTCATAAATGACATACATAACTGATAATCACAACATGATATCACAACATACACATGGTAATTCCGACGATCCAGCGTTCACTGCCTAGAACCCACGATGATGCCGTCAGACCAATCCGTGGTGGAAAAACCCATCCGATGATCCAGCGCACGCTAGCATAGATCCCCCGATGATCCCGTCGAACCAACACGAGGTGGACATACAACAACGACATACATGCACGACAATATGTATAACATCAATACATAAAACAAATAATGTACTTGCCTCGATTCGAAGACAAGAACAATACTTCCACGAAAACGAACACTCGAAGGTCGCCCCCCTCAATCAATCACGTAACAAGCTCGAACCTTAACAAAAGAAATAATATAGAATTTATCTCACGTCGTACGAATGTCTAACAATTCGATTTATGGCCAAAAGATCATAAAATGTAATCTGCCTGAACTGCTTAGCGCACGCTAAGTACTCTGTGTAGCGTGCGTTAAGTCTGCTCGATAGCGCATGCAAACAAAAAAGCCTAGCGTACGCTAACTATGCATTGTCAGTAATTAACTGATCAGCCGACTGACTCATCTGATGGCCTAACGTACGTTACATACCAAACGTAGCGTATGTTAACTCATGCTAGATAGCGCACGTTAATCTACATAGCTTAGCGTGCGCTAACCGTGCATGGCAGTTTACTACAGGGCAGTAGACTGATCTCAACATGATCAAACCAATGAAATCTTCAGTGTTAATTCATGTTACCTCCATGAATATCATGTTTATAAGGTTATGACTGATCCTACAGATAACAACAACTTCGGATTCAAGGATATGTATACTATTATAAAACCATATTCCATTTCGATTACAATTCTTCATGCGATAATTCGGAAAGCTTATCGGTCGATATCAACACCTTTATCTCAATAAAAAACTATCATTCTGTAGTTTGATTAACATTCCATCTTCACAAGATAAATCCTTCCATGATCAATCCTTTAGATTCGTATAACAATAATGATGTTAAAGTCAAGTTTAAGATTGCTATGAATACACCTACTAGATTCGGATTACCAATGATAGAAGCTTCCTCTACTTATTCATTGTAATAAGATTCGAATCATGATGTTCATAATCAAGGTACTTAAGG
Organism: Orobanche coerulescens; assembly: GCA_033398695.1. Classification (NCBI taxonomy): domain Eukaryota; kingdom Viridiplantae; phylum Streptophyta; class Magnoliopsida; order Lamiales; family Orobanchaceae; genus Orobanche; species Orobanche coerulescens. The sequence continues at coordinate 65,476,821 of CM065809.1, forward strand.
CATAATCATCTCAATATTCCAAACATGAAGTGGTTTGGATAATTCACCCAAGAAACTCAATATTTTGCTAGCATGATCATCTCATTCTCCATAACACGAATCTAGAGTTGGTGATAGAATCAACATACCTTAATATGACGAAATCACTGAACTCCAAAGGTAGAATCTGACTCCGGTTGGTTATATGCCACTCCAAGGTGCTACTTCTCTTCAATGATCAATCACAAGAAGTATTCAATGTCCAATGATCAAGTGGATGTGTTATAAGTGTCTCTAAGGAAGATGATATGCTCTCTGGTCTCTAAAAAACGAAAGGTGAACGAAGGAAATGAGAATAAAATGGAGTGCTGGCCCATATATAAACTTTTTGTACAAAAGTAGATTAGCGCACGCTACCTACACATCCTTAGCGCGCGCTAATAAGAGTTGACTCCAAAATTGTCCCGGTTCGTCCGCGGGAATCTTATCCGGTCCTACATCCGGCTGGCGCATGTGCTAGCCGCCCAACTCAATAATTGAGTGCCTAGCGCACGCAACTCCTACATACGTAGCGTGCGCTAGTAGTAGCCGATTGCGCGCGTTAAGCTACATTCTTAGCGTGCGCTATCACGAGTTTGCATGAGAAATTTTGCATGTTGATATACTTATGTACAAAGTTACCAACGAAAGAAATATTATACTCCAATAATCAAGATCACAAATCCGAATAATACAGGGTTCGAATACAGATGAAATACATAATAATAAATCCGGATATTACACGCTAATCGACCAAGTCCCTGTGTGACCCCATCGAGTCCATCCCCAGGTGAGAGTACCCCGATAACAACCTTACAACTCTCATCAGTTCACATTTCCAAACCACAATCCCCGAGGGTCAATCACACTATATATAGTCGAGGTACTTTTGTAGAATGACCAATTCATCCAACACATACTCACGACCCAAAACTAATACCATCAACAAGGAAGCACACTATCTCAAAACCACCGTACAGCACAACCAATATCACATAAACTAACATATTCATCGATAATCACCTGTCTCCACGCACACATCTTAAGCAAAGGATTAATCTTCAAAACTTACCGACGACGTAATCACACACAATGGCATCACACATATTCAATTAAGCACATTAATTTACGAAACACACGAGTCACCTTTTAAGAAAACCATGATTGTAAATATACCGATTCTTTTGAAAAATGGTTATAAACATTCATTTAGCACATATCGTCCATTACCAACCATTATCTCCACAAAACACGTAATGTATGGGCAAGATACTTGCCTAGATATTTGATACCTGAAACTCCGAAGAAAACGGCTCAATCGGGAATCCTCGAACACCTATAATTCTCTGGGCAAAAACAACAATAACACGATCGATCGGGAAGCTTGAAGAAAACGATGAATGGAAGAGTTCTGACTCGAGTTCTTCACAAGGAACCTGACCCTAACATCATATCCTCAATAAATCAATGATCCTACAAGGAAGAATAATCGTAGAACGCCCGAATCCCATTTGTGACCTTTTACCTGACACCTTCAAGGCGTCGGTTAGGAACTCAATAAAACGATGAATCAAACCATGGAACAATGACAGAATTGGTAGAACACGACTTAATAATCAATAATCCATCACTAATCTAAGTTAATTCGGATTAAACGGACGAAATCAAGCAAAATCCCCAATTTTCCCAAAACTAGGATTTTAGGAAAACTTCCCCGGATTCGGTCGATCGGAGGAGGTTACGGAATGATTAATCGATGATATGGACTCAGGAACTTCGTGGAATGATAGTTTAACAACATGTCTTTGATTTCCCCGAGACTTGGCTATGGAAGGATCGAACATGAAATGGGAAAAATGAGTGAAACCCGACTGCTCGGTCATATTTATACCCGCGCAGAACACAGCGCAACAAACGGCCCAACTAGCACCGTGTTTACCACCGTGTTGCGGGTCAGTGCGTGACCTGACCGACACGGCGCAACACCCGGCGCAAGGCAATTGCGCGTGTGTCTCAGCCGTGTCCGACACGGCGCATCACCTGGTGCAACACTTTTGTGGGTGTCTCGGCCGTGTCTCAGCAGATTGCTAGCCTCGACGACCCGTCGCATCACCCGGTGCAAGACCCGGTGCTCGGCAATGCTGTTCGGCAAACAGCAAAGGACGCGGTGCTCGGCAGCGCCGTTTCTACCGTCATGTTGTACAGGTCCGGCCAGCAAAACCTCCGGTTGCAAAACGATTCTGACACAATCCGAAAATTACAATAGAACCACAACAACGATCCGGAAGAAGGCGAATAGTAATAAAACAGGACATATGATTTGATCGACTTATGCAATGATAAGTCGTACCCGACGAACACCACAAGACGGTACATCATGTCGTATCCAACATAGGGGAAAAATCCCAAGAAATCGCCAACAGAAGAAAATGACCGGCACAACCAACAAAAATTCAAAAATAACAGGAACTAAGAATCTCGGGTATTACATTCTACCGTACTAAAAATAAGTTTCGTCCCGAAACTTAAAACAAGAGCAAGACGAATCTAGATAAGACTCGTTATCTAATATTGACAGCGCATAAGAGCTCCATGCAGTACAGAGCTACTGCGGTCTGATTCAGTACGCAAGAATGTTTACGAAAAGCAAGGAACATGAATCACAACGGTTGATATATCCGAGCAGTACAACAATCAAAACACAAGTTTAACACTGAATAAATATGGAAATCCAATAAGTCCGAGATATGGAAGATCAAATACGAGGACAATTTTCCCAAACTTAAGGAAATTACGAAGTGACCCAAACGTTCAATAATCACGATACGAGTTCAAACATAATGATCGAACAACGATGATTGAACAACAACAATCAAAACAACGATTGGACCGCAACGCCGAAGTTTACTACAAGATGTTCATTCGCATAGGGTTCATGGGAGTTGCACCAAACTCGGAAAAGTCATCACGGTAACCTAATTAATTCGGAACAACACCAAAACTCGCTCGAATGACAAAGCCGACAACAACACAGGGTCAGAAGTATAAGCGAACACAAACGAGTCAATAGAGTCGAACAATACGGAAGTGAAAAAATGGTTATTACACTCTATCATAATTAAAAGAGGTTTCGTCCCTAAAACCAAAACAACGATAGCGAGGTGATAGCATAGCAACCTTTCCGGCAATATTCTCTTGGTCCCACATCTGATCTCCACGACCATCTGTACCATGGTCACGATCACGACCTCTGCCCCTCGGCATAATGAGTAAGTAACCACTCAACACGATGAAATCCAACATCTCAAAACGATACATTAAAATGCCAACACAGCACAACATATTAACATAAGGTATCTAATAGCAACACGATAAGAAGATCCACAAGGTATCATTTTAAATGATATCATAAAAAATCTTTGAATTTGTATGTTACTCGAAATAGAATTTTTGAAAGTACTTTTGGTACCTCGGGTTGTTTTAGCATGATTTGTAAATAAAAGACCTTAACCGTCTCATTTTGAAACCATTTGCAAAACAATATTTCGGAATATCAATTTCCCTTGTAATTAGTATCATAATAATCGTAATATCAAACAGGGTAGCCACGCAATACCATCACACCATTCGCACATGCACTAAATATTTCCGCTAATTATAAATAATTTCGGAGTGATTGAAACTTTTCCAGATCCGAGTTTGAAGTTTAAATCGAGTAAGATTTTTCATCTTTTACTATATATATTTTGAAAAATAAAATCGTATTGGAATTTGAAATATAAAATTTTTGATGATGTGAAAGATTTTTGAAAATCATGTACTCGAATTGTATGAAAATACAACAGCACGTTTAAAAATCATTTTCGAAAATCCTCTCAACGCAGCACAAAAATCAACGATGGTAACATTTTACAAAATGTCCAAAGGCACTTTAAAACAACTCTTTCAAATACCGTCGAGGTTTTATTTGAGAATTATAGGCCGGTTCACCAATTCCAAAAAAGAAAAATTCAAAGTCCACATGAAGCCGCCGATTAATTGAACCGTCAAAACTTTTTCGAAGTTACTTTTTCCGCAACTTGCACAAGTTATATGAAATTTTCTGGAAAGCTTTTCGAACACACACACGCAGTAAATATAATTTATCAATTCATTAAACACAATCAATTATCACCTAGTACTACGAAAAGTCCTAACACGTATTCACACACAACATTTGTCATCACTAGGCAACACACATAGAATATAGTCACAGATGATCGACTGCAAAAGATAGACTTGGCGGCTAAAAATGCGGTTCCATATCCTCTACTCAGGCTGATTAGCGCGCATTACAATGAATATTAGCATGCGTTACTCCTGCCACATTAGCGCGCGCTAGCCTCATACTTAGCATGCGCTAACTAATTCGGCAACATGATTGCGGACAAATGTACGTCATTACTAGAACCGAAGGTTACAAATAGACGACAACAACATACGAATCTAAATGTCACTAATTCACATAATTACAACACCTCACGAGGAACCATCAAAAGACAAATGTCATTCAAAACCGAAGTTTCACCTCTCGATAAAGAGGGCTATCTCAACGTATATCTACCGATCGACTCAACATTCATATCACTATTTTAATCATAAAACTGGGCACTACTGCCCAAACAACGAGAACATCATAACATACTTCTTGACTAATAACCATGAAACCGAAAAGCTGAAAGCGGGCGTCACATCTTGAGTACATCTTGTAGACCTCATTTGAGTTTAAAAATCGTGTTTTGAAAACTTATAATACAATATGAAAATGAAATATCGATAGTTTGAATTCCCAAAAAAAATTTCGACCTTGAGGTCATCACAAGAAAATCAAACTTTTTCCTCCTTTGGAGGATGTTTTAAATTAAAATTACGTGACTCCCAAAAATGTTTAAAGCTTTAAGATATCACGTTTCTAAATTTTTCTTGTGTAACCACACCCAGGCCATTACTCCTGTAAAAACGATTTATGCAACGGTATATATATATATATATATATATATATATATATATATATATATATATATATATATATATATATATATATATATATATATATATATATATATATATATATATAGCACCATACGAGAATCAAACAAGTATAGACCACATAATCATAAATCACATTTAAACTGTACCCTGAAATACTGAATCACACAACTAGCCCGTGTACCTCGAGGCACAACATGTAGTAGGGAGACTTATATCCACAGATCGCATGAAAATGATGGTTGCACCATGATCCTAATCACATCCGACATCACAGACGATGCATTGCGACACCACTCAATCAGACACGATCCGACAAGACAAGACTCAACAATACACGACTGGACCCGACAGCCTAGGTTTTCGCAACCTAAGCTCTGATACCATAAATGTAACACCCCCAGAATCTGACCGGGAATATTACACGCCGCATACCCTACCCATGAAGATCTGCCAGGCGAGACACTGAAACAACATAATACTTTACATGCCTAAGTAACAAAATAACGAACCAATAGACCGATTTGGTCTTACATCATTATCATACAACTCTAATATACATAACTCTATCTGGACTCATACCCCTGCAAGGGTAAAATACACTCACAAACAAAAGTACGACAGCGGAGAAGACCATACAACGAACTCAGACTGACTGCACCCAAAACTGTCCTTCATGTGATTAGTATCATTCGTCTTCCATCATCCTTCCCACCGATCCTGTGTTTTGCTCCAAAAACCTGCATGTACCTGGACGCAGAACAGACATCCACCCCCGAATACTCGGGGGTTAGCAAAACTCCACTTGTTTTGCTAGTACAAATACGAGCCATACACAACACATTTAGAAAATACAATAACTTGAATCATCTACAGTTCAGCCACAACAAAAGCTTTCCCGAGATTTCTCACTCGAATAAAATAGTTCAAGTCGAAAAAGTATAAATGAAACAAGTGGTCATTTTGGAAATCAATTTAAATCTCGGATGTTTTGAAAGCATTTGGGATCGAATAATCCTTAGTTTATTCAAACACCACTTAGGGTCACAGCCCAAAGTTTATTTCCCAAAATATAAATCCATTCAGGAAACACGAGGTCCACGACCCAACCATCCACTTCAATTCACTTCCAAGGACACATTACACACAACACATTATTCTTATATCATTCTAGCCAAACACCAAGACTCGATATATAATGTATCTCGACCATGAGCACAAAGCATTGTGATACTCCAGACATATCACAACCAATCATCAGTAAAAACACTTTGGTAATTCTCGTGGCCTGGTCCAGCTGTCAAGCCACCATGTCCCTGTGTTCCCCATCGAGCAAATCCCCAGGTCAGAATACCCCACTCGAAGTATGTTGTCCACTAAGTATACAGAATACAGCTTGGAAAGTGTTTAAGCAACAAGCTGTATGATTTTAAAATAGAGTGCGTAGCGGAAGTCTTGAAACAGTAAGTTGTAGTAAATACAACAACTAGGTTTTCTCCTGTTTGCTTGGTGCGAACAGGGTATGCGGTGTATACTTGTAAAATAATCATAGTAATGAAAACAATAAGATGCAGAAGGTAAATAACACGGGTTTTAAAGTGGTTCGAGGTAAAACCCTCTACATCCACTGATCCTCCGCATAGGAGTAAAAAGTTTATTATAAACACTATGTACACAACTACATGTCTATAATCAAACATATTGTTGTATCGTTCACACAAATTGATACAAAGAGTGTCGCTTTCAACCATTCACATAGATTGGTCAAAGCTTTCTCTTGTCTATCTTCTTCACACATAGTTCCGAAGCTTCATCTTATTCATCCCACACAGGTCAGAATAACTTCTTTAGTTCACACAGAACTAGGTTTTTACTCGAAGGTAAAAGGTAAGGTAACCAGGTTAGAACAGCAGCTTGACTATGAAGATCTTGAGCTGATGATGGTTGTTCTTGATTGACTGAGTATATTTCTTCTTTTCAGATATGAATGATGCTAAATGAAATATACTTTGGTCTTGTAAGCTTGATCTGATGATAATGAATATTCAGTCGATAGATCGTCGCATATTGCTTGTAAGCTTGTATGTCTTGGATGATCTGATCTTCAAACTTTGAGGTATAAATAGCCGTTTGGAATAGATCCGTTGGGAATATATCCGTTGAGCAATATTTCCGTTCCAACGGGATGATTTAACTTGTAAAGAACAAGATCCGGATTTTGCTCCTTGTTTGAAGATTTCTGTCGACTTAGTATTTAAATACTTTATCCTTTCAGTATTTAAATACTTCTTTTCAAATGGTACTTGACTTTAGCGAATAGAGAAGATTTCGTTCCAACGGTCTTCAGTCCTGTTTGGATAAGTATTGAAGATCTCAATACTTATAGCCTGTATGCTGTATCCAACATAATGCTGTAGCTATAGGTTTTGCGTTGTAGGCTATTTTTAGTGCTGCTGTATGGAAAGATGTTGTATGAATAATTCAATACAGCTTCCATACTTAGCGTCATATTGACTGATGAGCTTCTTGCTGTATGTTGGCACTTTATGTCTTGCTATATGAATTGAGGTACTTTCTCAAAACACACATCTTGCTGTTTTGATCGACTTCGGGACAGCTACTCGCTGTATGTTTGACACTTTATCCGATTGTTATATCAAGGCAGCGGAAGACTTGTTGTCTATTTGGCACTTTATCAAAACTCGATACAGGATTGATTACCCCAACAATAGGTATATGATTTGTTAGAGGATTGCACAATGTGGTATTTCAAAAAGACAGCGTCTGTGGACCCTGTCAGAAAGGCAAGAAAATCAAGACCACCCTGAAAAGCAAATCCTACCTTTCCACTCACAGAGTTCTAGAAATGCTACACATGGATCTCTACGGTCCTGTAGACCTGGTAAGTTTGGGAGGTAAGAAATACTGTCTCAAAATATTGTTGATGATTTTTCCAAGTATGCTTGGACAATCTTCCGAAGCAAGAAGAGGGAAACAACATCAAAGCTGCCCGAGCACCTGAGAAAGCTTCAAAATGAGAAATGTTTGAGGATCGTGTCCATTTATTCTGACAGGGATACAGAATTTACTAATCGCTTCATAGAGCAATAATGTTTGGAAAATGGGATACATCACGAATACTCAGCTGCCCGCACACCTCACCAAAACGGTGTTGCTGAGCGTAAGAACAGGACGCTGAAAGAAGCAACAAGGAAAATGATTGCCGCGAGCAAGTTGCCATAGCGTTTCTGGGGTGAAGCCACCAATACAGCATGCTATACACAAAACCAATGTATCATCAACAAACATCACAACAAAACAGCATACGAGGTATGGAACAGCAAAACTCCATTAGTTTCGTATTTTCACATATTTGGATGCAGGTGTTACGTGTTGAACAATGGGAAAGGCCAAGTTAGAACCTTCGATGAGAAGTCGGATGAAGGAATATTTATAGGATATTCCTCCATCAGCAAAGCTTATAGGACCTTTAATAAATGGAAGCTGACAATTGAGGAATCAGTACATGTAGTGTTCGATGAACCACATCATGATCCTACAGGAGTAGAACTTACTCAGAACATCCAACAACTCTCTATTATTGACCCTCCAACTCCCATCGATCCTGTCGTTGACATAGAAATCAACCCCATAGCTGTAAGAACAGAGGTAGTTGAAGCTGATGCTGTACAAACTGAAGCTAAAACTACAGCACCTCAAGATACAGTACGGGATGCCGAATTAGAACCCGACAGAAGATGGTTGAGAGATAACCCACAAGAGTTGATCATATGAAGCATTGATGCAGGAGTTTCTACCCGTTGGAGAACACAGAGTACACAAGGAAATGTACTATGTGCACAGGAAGAACCCGAATCCGAGATTTCTCCATTTCCTGTATGGAAGTCTCTATCTGAACTTAGAAGACTTAACATGTGCACTATTGCTGTATTCTTAGCACAGTCCGAACCTGTTTCTACCAAAAAAAAAGCTTTAGATAACTCTCATTGGATTACATCTATGGAATAAGAGCTTAATGGTTTCGAAAGAAACAATGTATGGTATCTAGTCCCCAGACCTACGCATCAATCCATAATTAGAAACAAATGGGTATTTAGAAACAAGAAGGATGGAAATGGACTCATTATCATAAACAAATCCCGTCTAGTCGCACAAGGCTACAGACAGGAAGAAGGCATAGACTACGATGAACCTTTTGCCCTTGTTTCCAGACTAGAAGCCATTAGGATATTTTTAGCCTTTGTCACCCATAAAAGCTTCTTTGTATGTCAAATGGACATCAAGAGCGCATTCCTAAATAGAGACCTTGCCGAAGAAGTCTATGTTGAACAATCACCAGGGTTTGTCAACACAGAAGGCGGAGACCTTATATACAGGCTAAGGAAAGCGTTGTATGGACTTAAGCAAGCACCTAGGGCATGGTATGAGACCATGTCCCTGTACCTTACAGATAATAGATTTGAAAAAGGTGATGTGGACAAAACCTTATTTAAAATACAGGAAGGTGATGACCTCCTGATGGTTCAAATTTATGTAGATGATATTATATTTGGTTCAACTAACCTTGCTCAATGTCAAAGGTTCTCGCATCTCATGCAAAGTAAATTTGAAATGAGTATAATGGGAGAACTTACTTATTTCCTAGGTTTGCAGGTAAAGCAGTTGTCTACAAGGATATTCATTAACCAGGAAAAATACAGCAAGGAGCTTCTCAACAAGTTTGGAATGAGTAATTCCAAATCATCATCAACCCCCATGAGCACTTCTGTGCAAATTAGTGCTGATGAAGCTGGAAATCCGGTTGATCAATCACTCTACAGGAAGCTTAGTGGCTCACTCCTGTACCTAACATCTAGCAGACCCGATATCCAGTTTGCTATAGGAGTGTGTGCTCGATATCAAGTTGCACCTAAAGAATCACACTTCACAACAGCTAAACGAATCCTGAAGTGCGTCAAAAGAACAACTGATGTAGGAGTATGGTATCCTAAAGAAGGCTGATTCAATTTAGTTGGATACAGCGACTCGGATCTTGAAGGTTGCAAGCTAGATAGGAAGAGTACAAGCGGTACTTGTCACTTTACTGGACCTAGACTTGTGTCGTGGTTTAGCAAGAAACAATTGGCAAACTCGCTTTCAACAGCTGAATCAGAATACTATGCTGCTGGTAGTTGCTGTATGCAGATCATTTGGATGCAACAATAGCTGTCAAATTATGGATTCACTGTCAAGGAAACACCCATCATGTGCGATAGCACGAGTGCAATTGCAATAACTCACAATCCTGTATTGCACTCGCGTACTAAGCATATCCATATGAAGCATCACTTCATCAGGAATTATATTGAGACCAAGGATGTCCGGCTCGAAAAAGTCCTTACAGATATCCAGTTAGCCGACATGTTTACCAAACCTCTCGGCACAGAAAGATTTTGTATGCTTAAAGAAGAATTGGGAATGCTACAGCCTGACTCCCTGTAAGTTTTTAATTCTTTTACTCAACAATTGAGGGGGAATGTTGTAAGACCCACGAATACAGTATCCACCGTTAATTACCTATAAACTCAGACAATCCGAATAGCACTGTAGAAACAAAGAGACATGAAATCATCCTACAGCTTGCATGTGCAATAATTAAGGGAGAATACAGTATGACACATGAATACAGTATTAATCCAAAATTGATGTATGGAATTGAATCCCGTATGTACCTTTTAAGGTGGAACGCTGTATTTTCACGGATACAGCACATACTGTGGGAAATTAATTAATATTATAATACTAATATTCTATTCATTTTAAAACAATTTTGAGTCCATGTGCCCTGTTTTAAATGCAAACTTATTTTGCATTAAATGCTTTACATGACATCTGGACTATTTTATATCAAACTCCGCGATTTTTCAAATTATTTAAGATTTTCACACTGCCATTTCGGCCAATAAGGGAAGTCAAAATGACAGATATGGGACCCGGTATTAATTCAAAATCGGATGGATAAGATGTACATGTTATGCTCAGTCCATCCTGATGGTTCATTTAAAACGAAGGTTCCCATCCCTTAAATCTAACCGTCCACTATCTGGCAACCCTAAATCTTCCCACCGCCCATTATAAAAGGACTGTTCTTGCCCCCTTTGACTCTTTACGCTTTCTTCATATTTAACGAGTCTTTGAGCAAACAGGCTACATCTCTCACTGCAATTTTTCTGCACTATCTCTGCGTATCTCTTACTTTCTCTTCTGATCTTACGATGGCATCCTCACAAACTTCATCCCATACTCTCAAGAAGACCGCCACCATCATTGACGGATGGATCTTTGCCAGATCAGTGGTTGTTGAATGAGTCTATGCTGAGTTCGACGACGTTGACTCTATGGAGATCATCGTTACAAGGATTCGTCAACAAGGCCTCTATCGCCTTGGAAGCCACACCCCTGAGCGCTACGATGCGAAAATGGTTGAGGAATTTTATCGCTACACGTCTGTTCGTTTTCTCTCTCTTGCTCAAGGAGGAAACATCTCTGATATTTCTGCCACCGTTCGCGGAGTGGAGATCCACGTCGACCAATATTTGCTGCAGAACTTGTAGAGGCTACCTGCTGATGGCCTATCTATGCAGGAGCTTGAGACTTTTCGGTCTCAAGAGGTCCTCACCAAATATTGGGGACTATTCACTGGCTCGGCATCGAACGTGACTGTTCATGCTTCATGCCAGAAGAAAATCTTTTGCTTACCATTTAATTATTTACACGATTTTTGTTGCCGCGTGATTGAAAAAAGGACCGGTTCTTTCGAGATATGCACCAATCTGAGATTCAGAATGATGGTCGCCATCATGTATGCTGAGAAGGTCGACTGGTGCCATATTGTCCTCAAAAGACTGTAGGAAGAAGTCTCTAAACCTGTCCTCTCAAAAGAAATCCTTTGGACTGATTCTGAATAACATTCTGACCAAGTGCGGTGTTCCGCAATCAAATGAAGCGAAAAATATCAACGAACGAAAATATATTGGAGGAACCAGGCCCTCCGTATTCAACAAAGAACACCTGATTGGATTGAGACCCTTTATCAGAATTATGCCCCTTTCTGCTGATCCGAGGGACATAACTTCGAAGTCCGGGAGTGAGGAGATTTAAAGAAAATAAAAAGATCTCACAGCAAAACTCCTATTGCTGGTGAGAAGCCGATAAGGATGCCAAGGATGCTTACAAAATTCAAGGTTGCTGAGATTACAGCCGTCTCTGTGGATGCTTCTTTGATGGCCCAACCCACTGAAACGACCCTCCAGGGCGCAACTCCTGCGGAGGAAATAACTGCTACTGTCCAGACAGTATATCCCGAGCCATTGGCGGCGACGACGGATGCACAGTTATTTGCCAACGTTGAAGACTCTGGCCAGTCGCCTGCCCATTTGGGGCCTATCGCTACATCTCCTGAATGGGAACCCACACCCATAAGGGATCCATCTCCCCTCAGGGTACCAACCCCTGTACGAGATCTCTCTCCAATACAGGATCCTACACTGTAGCGGAACCCTTGCCTACAGTGGACCCATGCATTGTATGCAGACCCTCTCCTGACTCCATTATTAACAAAACTTTGTTATCAGTGCAAATTGAATAGGCCTACGACCGCTTCATTCAATGGAAATCATACAGGCTTGCTCCGTATGAAACTTTGTATAATTGGAGCGAATGGAGTGAAGAAGAAGGGTTTGTTCTGGAGGTGACACTCTTAGAATATTGAAGTCCTGATCCAATGGGATAACCTTTGCTGCAAAGAGCTGATTTCGAGCCATATCATGGACAAAGCTGATGCTCGAAAGAAAGGGAAATCTTTGTCTGAAGAAACAATTCTTATCAGTCCAAAATCTGACCACAACTCAGACGATGACGATGACGCCTTCCAGGCTGGTTTGAGGATGAGCCGTGAAGAATCAAGATAACAGGAATTCTCCAGGACACAACATAAACAGGGAGAAGGGACATGAAGTCACCATCAATCCCCTTCCCAACAGCAAGAAACTGTTCAAGACAGCGAGGAATCAGTCCCTCCTGTCATGGAGGAACCAACAGTTTCACAACAGGCATCCGAGCTTGTCGCCGAAGACCAAGCCCACGCCATCCCACAAGAGGAATCAGTCCCTCTCCCAGAGCAGGCGGAAGCTGAGAGACAACAGGATGATTCAGTCCCTCCTTTACCTATGTCTACAGAAACCATTCCGGAACAGGAGGAATCAGTCCCCCTCTGTCGCCGATTAAGCCGAGCAGCCGCAAGCTGCAACTGCCCCTGATGCCCCTGCACCATCACCCATTGATGTGGAATCTGACTACAGTTTCTTACCTGAGGATGAACCACAATGGCCACGCACTCATGTGGTCGTCAGACAACTCAATGGAGGTGACGAAGAAAAGCCCAGCTCTCCAGCCAAACACGAGCAACTTCATGCTCTCAGTCGCCAAACTGTTTTCCTATAGGATGCTGTGAATGCCCTGCACACTGTTGAAAAAGAGATTAATTGGTTGCATGAGACTGCCATAGACGAAATGATTGGTGTCAAGCGAGAAATCTCCCAAGTGGAAAAATCTTTCCGCATTTTGCCCACTGTCTTGAGGCAAGCTCTCAATAAACTTCAATAGCGCCAGGAGAAAATTCTCTTGGAAGAACAAGCAAAGCTCCGCATCTCAGAATCCAAGACTGCGTCTGCTCTTCAGGAAACAGACTCCTACCTTCAAGGCCATGATAAAGAGATTGATGATATGTCACTAGTACTCAAATCACTAGTTGATAAAATTTCAAGTATGGAGACCAAACAAGATGATGCAATGAAAATCCTGGAACGCCTAGATGAAAAGGTCTCTTATCTTGATGAGGCCAAAAAGGGGGATTAGGCTAGAGAAGCTACAAAGAAATTGAGACTGGAGCAAGAAAAGGAGTTCGGAGCTGCAATAGAAGACAACATTACTATTGCAATTACTCGATTATCAGCTCCTTCTCACACTGTTAGGATATAGGGTGATTGTCCGGAATTCCATTATCCAAAATTTCCTTGGAATAACCTCGTGCAGAAGCCGCCAATGATAAATCTCCCGGACAACATACAACCAACAACCGATGAGATAAAAGATTGGAGGAAAAATGAACTGTTAAGATACTTCATGCTTCTTATCAGGGAATACCCCATATTCAACAATTGTTTTAAAATGGGGTTGGATGAAGGAAAGCTTCCCCCACAGCTCCAGTTAAAATCTAAGCATAGGAGAGGAGATCTGGTTACCCAACCGGAGGACTGGATCCTTGTTTTCAACAAATAAGCTGAAGAAAGAGCAGTCTATTTAAATCGAAACAAGGATGCCTTGCAAAACTGGTGGAAGGGAACCAAGAATGATCCAAGAAGGTCTTGGAGGCATGCTGACTACAGGAGTTAGCTTGAAAGATCCATCTTGTATCTTATTTTAGAAACAACAAAAAGTTTGTATTTTTATTTCTGCCCAAACATTGTAATCTTTGCTCAAACATCTATAAAATCTACTTTTGTCTTGAAAGATTACAAATCGTATTCTACTATGTCACTGTGTGATTACGAAATTAATTTATTTGCTGCAATCAAACAAGTATGAAAACTTGTTAAGTACTTAAGCTATAAGAACTTGTCTACGAATAGTTCATAGGTTAAGTTGTATTCAACTAGATCAAAATGTATGATTGTGCGTGCGCGCCAATCATAAGTTTAAGTTGTAAAACACTTTCCTATTAGTTGCCATCATTTGAGAACTTGCCTGCGAGCAGTTCACATTTCTATAATTTGCTGAAGGCCAGATCATTCAATAGAAGACCAAGAAGACAGCCTCCCTTTAAAGATGTTTCAAAGGTTTTGGCATCATCAAGAAGTTTTGGCAATCATCAAGAAGACTTACTGTCTGTTTGGCACTCTATCAAAACTCGATACAGGATTGATTATCCCAACAATAGATACAGGATTCGTTTATCCCAACAAAGTAACTCTCATGACCCGGTCCAGCAGCTAAGCCACCAAGTCCCTATATGACCCCGTTGAGTGAATCCCCAGGTGAGAGTACCCCGAGAACAACCTTACAACTCTCATCAGTTCACATTTCCAAACCACAATTCCCGAGGGTCAATCACACTATATATAGTCGAGGTATTTTGCTAGAATCACCAACTTATCCAACACATACTCATGACCCAGAACTAATACCATCAACAAGGAAGCACACTATCTCAACAACACCGAACGACACAACCAATATCACATAAACTAACATATTCATCGATAATCATCTGTCTTCACGTACACATATTAACCAAAGGATTAATCTTCAAAACTTACCGATGACGTAATCACACATAATGGCATCACACGAAAGTAATGCGATCCTATACTCAAAACTAATACCCATATTCAATTAAGCACATTAATTCACGAAACACACAAGTCACCTTTTAAGAAAAACATGATTGTAAATTTACTGATTCTTTTGAAAAATGGTTATAAACATTCATTTAGCACATATCGTCGATTACCAATCATTATATCCACAAAACACGTAATGTATGGGCAAGATACTTGCCTCTATAATTTATATCGGACACTCCAACAAACACGGCTCAATCGGGAACCCTCGAACACCTATAATTCTCCGGGCAGAAACAACAATAACACGATCGTCAGGAAGCTTGAATAAAACGACGAACGAAAGAGTTCTGACTCGAGTTCTTCATAAGAAACCTAACGCTAACATCATAGCATCAATAAATCCATGATCATACGAGGAAGAATAATCGTAGAACGCCCGAATCCCCTTTGTGACGTTTTCCTGGACACCTTAAAGGCGTCGATTCTGACACAATCCGAAAATTACAATAGAACCACAACAACGATCCGGAAGAAGGCGAATAGTAATAAAACAGGACATATGATTTGATCGACTTATGCAATGATAAGTCGTACCCGACGAACACCACAAGACGGTACATCATGTCGTATCCAACATAGGGGGAAAATCCCAAGAAATCGCCAACAGAAGAAAATGACCGGCACAACCAACAAAAATTTAAAAATAACAGGAACTAAGAATCTCGGGTATTACATTCTACCCTACTAAAAATAAGTTTCGTCCCGAAACTTAAAACAAGAGCAAGACGAATCTAGATAAGACTCGTTATCTGATATTGACAGCGCATAAGAGCTCCATGCAGTACAGAGCTACTGCGGTCTGATTCAGTACGCAAGAATGTTTACGAAAAGCAAGGAACATGAATCACAACGGTTGATATATCCGAGCAGTACAACAATCAAAACACAAGGTTAACACTGAATAAATATGGAAATCCAATAAGTCCGAGATATGGAAGATCAAATACGAGGACAATTTTCCCAAACTTAAGGAAATTACGAAGTGACCCAAACGTTCAATAATCACGATACGAGTTCAAACATAATGATTGAACAACGATGATTGAACAACAACAATCAAAACAACGATTGGACCGCAACGCCGAAGTTTACTACAAGATGTTAATTCGCATAGGGTTCATGGGAGTTGCACCGAACTCGGAAAAGTCATCACGGTAACCTAATTAATTCGGAACAACACCAAAACTCGCTCGAATGACAAAGCCGACAACAACACAGGGTCAGAAGTATAAGCGAACACAAACGAGTCAATAGAGTCGAACAATATGGAAGCGAAAAAATGGTTATTACACTCTATCATAATTAAAAGAGGTTTCGTCCCTAAAACCAAAACAACGAGAGCGAGGTGATAGCATAGCAACCTTTCCGGCAATATTCTCTTGGTCCCACATTTGATCTCCACGACCATCTGTACCATGGTCACGATCACGACCTCTGCCCATCGGCATAATGAGTAAGTAACCACTCAACACGATGAAATCCAACATCTCAAAACGATACATTAAAATGCCAACACAGCACAACATATTAACATAAGGTATCTAATAGCAACACGATAAGAAGATCCACAAGGTATCATTTTAAATGATATCATAAAAAATCTTTGAATTTATATGTTACTCGAAATAGAATTTTTGAAAGTACTTTTGGTACCTCGGGTTGTTTTAGCATGATTTGTAAATAAAAGACCTTAACCGTCTCATTTTGAAACCATTTGCAAAACAATATTTCGGAATATCAATTTCCCTTGTAATTAGTATCATAATAATCGTAATATCAAACAGGGTAGCCACGCAATACCATCACACCATTCGCACATGCACTAAATATTTCCGCTAATTATAAATAATTTCGGAGTGATTGAAACTTTTCCAGATCCGAGTTTGAAGTTTAAATCGAGTAAGATTTTTCATCTTTTACTATATATTTTTGAAAAATAAAATCGTATTGGAATTTGAAATATAAAAATTTTGATGGTGTGAAAGATTTTTGAAAATCATGTACTCGAATTGTATGAAAATACAACAGCACGTTTAAAAATCATTTTCGAAAATCCTCTCAACGCAGCACAAAAATCAACGACGGTAACATTTTACAAAATGTCCAAAGGCACTTTAAAACAACTCTTTCAAATACCGTCGAGGTTTTATTTGAGAATTCTAGGCCGGCTCACCAATTCCAAAAAAGAAAAATTCAAAGTCCACATGAATCCGCCGATTAATTGATCCGTCAAAACTTTTTCGAAGTTACTTTTTCCGCAACTTGCACAAGTTATATGAAATTTTCTGGAAAGCTTTTCGAACACACACACGCAGTAAATATAATTTATCAATTCATTAAACACAATCAATTATCACCTAGTACTACGAAAAGTCCTAACACGTATTCACACACAACATTTGTCATCACTAGGCAACACACATAGAATATAGTCACAGATGATCGACTGCAAAAGATAGACTTGGCGGCTAAAAATGCGGTTCCATAGCCTCTACTCTGGCTGATTAGCGCGCATTACAATGAATATTAGCATGCGTTACTCCTGCCACATTAGCGCGCGCTAGCCTCATACTTAGCATGCGCTAACTAATACGGCAACATGATTTCGGACAAATGTACGTCATTACTAGAACCGAAGGTTACAAATAGACGACAACAACATACGAATCTAAATGTCACTAATTCACATAATTACAACACCTCACGAGGAACCATCAAAAGACAAATGTCATTCAAAACCGAAGTTTCACCTCTCGATAAAGAGGGCAATCTTAACGTATATCTACCGATTGACTCAACATTCATATCACTATTTTAATCATAAAACTGGGCACTACTGCCCAAACAACGAGAACATCATCACATACTTCTTGACTAATAACCATAAAACCGAAAAGCTGAAAGCGGGCGTCACATCTTGAGTACATCTTGTAGACCTCATTTGAGTTTAAAAATCGTGTTTTGAAAACTTATAATACAATATGAAAATGAAATATCGATAGTTTGAATTCCCAAAAAAAATTTCGACCTTGAGGTCATCACACGAAAATCAAACTTTTTCCTCCTTTGGAGGATGTTTTAAATTAAAATTACGTGACTCCCAAAAATGTTTAAAGCTTTAAGATATCACGTTTCTAAATTTTTCTTGTGTAACCACACCCAGGCCATTACTCCTGTAAAAACGATTTATGCAACGGTATATATATATATATATATATATATATATATATATATATATATATATATATATATATATATATATATAGCACCATACGAGAATCGAACAAGTATAGACCACATAATCATAAATCACATTTAAAGTGTACCCTGAAATACTGAATCACACAACTAGCCCGTGTACCTCGAGGCACAACATGTAGTAGGGAGACTTATATCTACAGATCGCATGAAAATGATGGCTGCACCATGATACTAATCACATCCGACATCACAGACGACGCGTTGCGACACCACTCAATCAGACACGATCCGACAAGACAAGACTCAACAATACACGACTGGACCCGACAGCCTAGGTTTTCGCAACCTAAGCTCTGATACCATAAATGTAACACCCCCAGAATCTGACCGGGAATATTACACGCCACATACCCTACCCATGAAGATCTGCCAGGCGAGACACTGAAACAACATAATACTTTACATGCCTAAGTAACAAAATAACGAACCAATAGACCGATTTGGTCTTACATCATTATCATACAACTCTAATATACATAACTCTATCTGGACTCATACCCCTGCAAGGGTAAAATACACTCACAAACAAAAGTACGACAGCGGAGAAGACCGTACAACGAACTCAGACTGACTGCACCCAAAACTGTCCTTCATGTGATTAGTATCATTCGTCTTCCATCATCCTTCCCACCGATCCTGTGTTTTGCTCCAAAAACCTGCATGTACCTGGACGCAGAACAGACATCCACCCCCGAATACTCGGGGGTTAGCAAAACTCCACTTGTTTTGCTAGTACAAGAATAAAGTGCAAATACGAGTCATACACAACACATTCAGAAAATACAATAACTTGAATCATCTACAGTTCAGCCACAACAAAAGCTTTCCCGAGATTTCTCACTCGAATAAAATAGTTCAAGTCGAATAAGTATAAATGAAACAAGTGGTCATTTTGGAAATCAATTTAAATCTCGGATGTTTTGAAAGCATTTGGGATCGAATAATCCTTAGTTTATTCAAACACCACTTAGGGTCACAGCCCAAAGTTTATTTCCCAAAATATAAATTCATTCAGGAAACACGAGGTTCACGACCCAACCATCCACTTCAATTCACTTCCAAGGACACATTACACACAACACATTATTCTTATATCATTCTTGCCAAACACCAAGACTCGATATATAATGTATCTCGACCATGAGCACAAAGCATTGTGATACTCCAGACATATCACAACCAATCATCAGTAAAAACACTTTGGTAATTCTCGTGGCACAGTCCAAATTGCCAAGCCACCATGTCCCTGTGTTCCCCATCGAGCAAATCCCCAGGTCAGAATACCCCACTCGAAGTATGTTGTCCACTAAGTATACAGAATACAGCTTGGAAAGTGTTTAAGCAACAAGCTGTATGATTTTAAAATAGAGTGCGTAGCGGAAGTCTTGAAACAGTAAGTTGTTGTAAATACAACAACTAGGTTTTCTCCTGTTTGCTTGGTGCGTACAGGGTATGCAGTGTATACTTGTAAAATAATCATAGTAATGAAAACAATAAGATGCAGAATGTAAATAACACGGGTTTTAAATTGGTTCGAGGTAAAACCCTCTACGTCCACTGATCCTCCGCATAGGAGTAAAAAGTTTATTATAAACACTATGTACACAACTACATGTCTATAATCAAACATATTGTTGTATCGTTCACACAAATTGATACAAAGAGTGTCGCTTTCAACCATTCACATAGATTGGTCAAAGCTTTCTCTTGACTATCTTCTTCACACACATTTCCGAAGCTTCATCTTATTCATCCCACACAGGTCAGAATAACTTCTTTAGTTCACACAGAACTAGGTTTTTACTCGAAGGTAAAAGGTAAGGTAACCAGGTTAGAACAGCAGCTTGACTATGAAGATCTTGAGCTGATGATGGCTGTTCTTGATTGACTGAGTATATTTCTTCTTTTCAGATATGAATGATGCTAAATGAAATATACTTTGGTCTTGTAAGCTTGATCTGATGATAATGAATATTCAGTCGATAGATCGTCGCGTATTGCTTGTAAGCTTGTATGTCTTGGATGATCTGATCTTCAAACTTTGAGGTATAAATAGCCTTTTGGAATAGATCCGTTGGGAATATATCCGTTGAGCAATATTTCCGTTCCAACGGGATGATTTGACTTGTAAAGAACAAGATCCGGATTTTACTCCTTGTTTGAAGATTTCTGTCGACTTAGTATTTAAATACTTTATCCTTTCAGTATTTAAATACTTCTTTTCAAATGGTACTTGACTTTAGCGAATAGAGCAGATTTCGTTCCAACGGTCTTCAGTCCTGTTTGGATAAGTATTGAAGATCTCAATACTTACAGCCTGTATGTTGTATCCAACATAATGCTGTAGCTATAGGTTTTGCGTTGTAGGCTATTTTTAGTGCTGCTGTATGGAAAGATGTTGTATGAATAATTCAATACAGCTTCCATACTTAGCGTCATATTGACTGATGAGCTTCTTGCTGTATGTTGGCACTTTATGTCTTGCTATATGAATTGAGGTACTTTCTCAAAACACACATCTTGCTGTTTTGATCGACTTCGGGACAGCTACTCGCTGTATGTTTGACACTTTATCCGATTGTTATATCAAGGCAGCGGAAGACTTGTTGTCTATTTGGCACTTTATCAAAACTCGATACAGGATTGATTACCCCAACAATAGGTATATGATTTGTTAGAGGATTGCACAATGTGGTATTCCAAAAAGACAGCGTCTGTGGACCCTGTCAGAAAGGCAAGAAAATCAAGACCACCCTGAAAAGCAAATCCTACCTTTCCACTCACAGAGTTCTAGAAATGCTACACATGGATCTCTACGGTCCTGTAGACCTGGTAAGTTTGGGAGGTAAGAAATACTGTCTCAAAATATTGTTGATGATTTTTCCAAGTATGCTTGGACAATCTTCCGAAGCAAGAAGAGGGAAACAACATCAAAGCTGCCCGAGCACCTGAGAAAGCTTCAAAATGAGAAAGGTTTGAGGATCGTGTCCATTTATTCTGACAGGGATACAGAATTTACTAATCGCTTCATAGAGCAATAATGTTTGGAAAATGGGATACATCACGAATACTCAACTGCCCGCACACCTCACCAAAACGGTGTTGCTGAGCGTAAGAACAGGACGCTAAAAGAAGCAACAAGGAAAATGATTGCCGCGAGCAAGTTGCCACAGCGTTTCTGGGGTGAAGCCACCAATACAGCATGCTATACACAAAACCAATGTATCATCAACAAACATCACAACAAAACGGCATTCGAGGTATGGAACAGCAAAACTCCATTAGTTTCGTATTTTCACATATTTGGATGCAGGTGTTACGTGTTGAACAATGGGAAAGGCCAACTTAGAACCTTCGATGAGAAGTCGGATGAAGAAATATTTATAGGATATTCCTCTGTCAGCAAAGCTTATAGGACCTTTAATAAATGGAAGCTGACAATTGAGGAATCAGTACATGTAGTGTTCGATGAACCACATCATGATCCTACAGGAGTAGAAGAACTTACTCAAAACATCCAACAACTCTCTATTATTGACCCTCCAACTCCCATCGATCCTGTCGTTGACATAGAAATCAACCCCATAGCTGTAAGAACAGAGGTAGTTGAAGCTGATGCTGTACAAACTGAAGCTAAAACTACAGCACCTCAAGATACAGTACGGGATGCCGAATTAGAACCCGACAGAAGATGGTTGAGAGATAACCCACAAGAGTTGATCATATGAAGCATTGATGCAGGAGTTTCTACCCGTTGGAGAACACAGAGTACACAAGGAAATGTACTATGTGCACAGGAAGAACCCGAATCCGAGATTTCTCCATTTCCTGTATGGAAGTCTCTATCTGAACTTAGAAGACTTAACATGTGCACTATTGCTGTATTCTTAGCACAATCCGAACCTGTTTCTACCAAAAAAAAAGCTCTAGATAACTCTCATTGGATTACATCTATGGAATAAGAGCTTAATGGTTTCGAAAGAAACAATATATGGTATCTAGTCCCCAGACCTACGCATCAATCCGTAATTAGAACCAAATGGGTATTTAGAAACAAGAAGGATGGAAATGGACTCATTATCATAAACAAATCCCGTCTAGTCGCACAAGGCTACAGACAGTAAGAAGGCATAGACTACGATGAACCTTTTGCCCTTGTTGCCAGACTAGAAGCCATTAGGATATTTTTAGCCTTTGTCACCCATAAGAGCTTCTTTTTATGTCAAATGGACATCAAGAGCGCATTCCTAAATAGAGACCTTGCCGAAGAAGTCTATGTTGAACA